>CAOKZL010000425.1:0-680057 GCA_948472985.1 Iguana delicatissima
TACCGTACAGGGTTCCCTGTACTCACCTTCTGTGTCAGAATAAGGCTCCAAAATGAAACGAAAGCTTGGTCTGATGTTCCATTTATTTGTAATTCTAGCCAGAGCTGTCTCTACTGAATGCCATGATTTCAACAGATTATGTTGTGCAAGGAATATAAGCAAGTTCCCACATATGTTCCAGATGTGTATCTGCAGAATGGGGGTAAATATTAGGTCATTTTCCCTTCTAAATAAGAATTCTGCCCCTTCAGGTGAAATTTTCTTTCTAGCATTGCCATAACTTAAAATTTCATTTGAGTGTTTAGATATATAGTTTAGGCATCCAAAGAAAAGGAGCAGGCAAAGGTACCGAGGGAATGCACAACACATAAAAAGGTTCTATGATTTTCCATGTCTTACTCTCTGCAATAATAGAAATTTGGGGACTGAAGAAATATTTAATGGAGGGGTAGAATTCTTATTTGGAGGACCATGCCCTCATTTTTCCTCCGCTCTCCAGGTGCACCCTTGGTTTTGGGGAGTACCACTTGTTCTGACATTGGATATAGTTTTGCCTCCCTGTGAGAAAATGAGAATATTTGAGTAGCAACATTTATGGCACATTTACAGAGTGGGGCAGGCTTTGACTCACTTGTGGATTTGTTAACAGAGAGGCAGGTATGAGATGAAAGCTTTCTTTAAAATCTTCAGTGTACCTGCTGTTGGTATTGTGAGAGTGCCTCCACTTCTTGTGTACACTTTCTCAATAGAGCCTCAGTGTCAGTTTTCCTCTGAAGTGGCATTTCAAGCTCCAGCAAAGAAGGCAGGCATCTTTGAGGATGATGGCTTTTAAAGGCAGTAAGCATCTTCCCACCTCCTGAGTAAACTTGGAAGGACCAGAGCTGGGGAAAGTAATTTTTGGACTACAACTCCCAGAACCCCCCAGACAATGGAAAGCTGAAAAGGCAATTTTTTAAAATCTGAGGAAGTTCCCTTTCCATACAGCAGGCTGGCAGCGAATGCAACCTGGTAACACAGGCTGATGTGCCCTCCCTTGTAGCTTGACAGTTCAAGGTTACCATACCACAGGTACAGGCTTGGCAGACAGTGCAAAGTGCCAGGCATGGAGACTCCTTCCTTCCTTCCTTCACTCCTCACTCCCAGCCACACTTACAAACCACCCACCCTTTTTCAGATGCCAAAAGATTTAATATTTGTTTGAAATGAGAAACAGTTCTCAAATGAATTTGGAGAGTCAGGGAATTAATGTCAGCTTTGCCCCCCTCCGCCAATACTCTCGCACACACATGTACGCTCACTTCCCAGCCTCTCCCCCTCTCACACACTTTCAATTTCTAAAGCCTGCTGATTTGAATATTTATAAATATCAGTAAATTATTTATTGTAGCAATCTGCTGTGCCATTTCACCAATCGCCGTTAACACTTTAGAGTTCTCTCTCTCTCTTTCTGTGTCTCTGATTGTGGTTCAGGGATAGTGCCAGAGGTGGTTGGTAATGATGGTGAGCCTGAGTGTGTGCATGTGTGTGTGTGTGTCTGTCTTTGTGTGTCTGTATGTGTACACACTAAATGGTGGTGCATGAGAAGAAGAGATGGGTATGTGTTGCCCAAAATGTGAAAGGAAACTGTAGTAGAGATTTTACTCTGTGTGTTTGCATGCAGATGTTTGTTTGTTTTTTAAAGTTTGGGGCTCTGTGTACGTGTTTTCAAGTTACCTGTCAATTTATGGCAACCCCATGATTACCTCAAAAATATTAGGGAGGTTTGGGGAGTGTTGTCAACAAGGGACTACAAAACTGTTCATCCTTGTGTTGACTGTAACAGAGAACCAGCAGGGTATCATGATTTGAGTGTTGGGTCTAGGATTCCAGGAGAGCAGGGTTTGAGTTTCCGCTCAGCCATGGAAACCTTGGCCAAACCTCACTCTTTCAGCTTCAGAGGAAGGCCATGGCAAACACATAGCCCCAACAAACCTTGTGGAGAAAACCCTGGGATAGGTTTGCCTTCGGAGTGCCCTAAGTCAGAAACAACTTGAAGGTATACAACGACTCAGATTGACTGTAACGTATAGTGGGTGTTAATACGGGATCCTGCCCCTGCGTTGCAGAAGCCCTAGACTGTGTTACCATTTAGGTATAGTTTGTGCACGTGGGTTTCTTGTGCATGATTTTCTTTCTGCTGGTCATTGCCAAGGAGGGAAGAGTGTGAGGAACCTCAAGCTCTCTTCGCTTCAACTGCTGAAAAAATCCTTCCTTATCCCTCTTGCCCAGACCTTGGTTTCATCTCACCACACCACACTTTATAGGGGAACCTTTGTAATCTTGAGGACTAGAATCTTCCTTTTTTAAAACACAGAGTGGAAAGCAGGGGTTCTCTGAGGCTGAATTCTAAACTTGGTAGCAAATGCCATGCTGTGTGGATTATACAAAATCTTGGTCTCAGATTTGCTCTCTCTGTGTCCGCTTGTAGCAGAACCTGGAACCCAGGTTCAGATATTGTTCAGTCAGTTCCATAAGATTAATGAGCACTCTTTCCAGCACCCACAACTCTCGACATTGTCTTCTTTCTGCTTCCCTCTCTTTTCCAGCCACACAGGCTCTCCAAACTCCCACCAGTGGCTGGGTAGACAGTTAGCAAATGCTGCTGTGGAACTCTCCAAGGTCAGGCGAAAGAGACAGCGTTCCACTAAGCCGAGGTCATCTCTTGAGCTAAAAGCAATAAAATGTTTTATTGATAAACTGGAGCTGTGTGTGTGTGTATGTGTGTCAGAGGAGGGGATAACAGAGTCCACTCTCTTACACAGTCATACCCACTCTTAGAACTGATGCCCCATTTCCCATCCCCTTGGCAAAAATTCCATCCAGACTAGCCAAAGGAATTCAAATATCCCATTTGGCGGTTGAGCCCAAGAGGAACGTGTAGGTATATTTGTGAACAGTGGCTCAGCAGGCTTCCCTGAGACGAGGAATCCTTTCACACTGCACCATTGTAGCACTGATTCCACTTGAACTGCCACCGCAGCATCCTGTGGAATCTTGGGGCTTATGTTTAGAAAGGCACTAGAGGTCTCTGGATGATGATTCCAAATGCCATTCCCTAAAGTACAAATCCCAGGATACCACAGGATGTTACCAAGGCAGTTAAAGTGGAATCATAACACTATAAGGGTGTGATGTGATAGGGCCCCATTCTTGAGTGCCAGCACTGCCTCCTTGAACCGTGTTCTCTGCGGGATTCTGGATGTTGGCATTCCAAAAAATAATGTTTCCAAACTCTGCTCTTTCCTAACATTGAGGGGTTATTTTCTGCCCTTCCTTTGCCTTTTCTTTCAGAGCACGAGTTTGAACCTATGCAAAGTTTTCACATGGGAATGTGAGGAAAGAAGGGGCGAAAAACAGTAATGGCACAACTCTCCTGTGCCTGTCTCACTTTATGGGAAGCTTTAAAAATTCAGTGACGTGTATGAATGATGCAAATTAGGTAGTCATATAGTTGATTGTTTTACTTAATTGTGCTTTGTGCACATCATAGGGAAGGGCTGAGAACTCAACCTGAATTCCTCTTCCCTTACTCCTCTCCAAAGAATGCCTTGCTCTGCTTCTGGCATCCAAGATTTCACCCATATTTTGACCACTCAGTTTCCAGCCTGTCTTTGCAATCTTGAGTCTAGCGACTTCCTCATAAACAAACCTCAACTCCAAGCTGACATTCAAAGGAGGCAGAATCCCAAACTCAGTTTCAAACCCCATTTCATTCATTACATGGAGCATTCCCAGCGTCCGTATGGCCCTGATTATAAATCAGAGGTGTGGTTCTGGAGGAGTGGAAAAATAGGGAATTTGCCCCTTAACCCAGGTAAGAATTCTCCCACCCCCCCCAATGAAATTTTCCTTCACTCCCAAAATTTCTAGCATTGCAGTAACTTAAAACTTCAGCTGAGCATTTAGAAATACGGTTGAGGCTTCCGAAAGAAAGGGGCAACCAAAGTGACCAAGAGCATGCAAACACAGCCAAGGGAAGAGTCCTGAGTGTGAATGATTTTCAGTATCTCACTCTCTGTAATGGTAGGAATTTGGAGGCTTCAGGAGAATTGAGGAGCAGGGAGGCAATACAAGACAATGTCTTCACCCCCCTCCCCCATAGCTACACTCTGTTATAAATCCACCTTTCAAAATCAAGGCGAAAGCCCCAGGTTGATCTGGATGGCCTTTAGGTTCCCCTCATGTGGACACCTGTGAGACATCAGGCATGACCAGGGTGCCTTTGGGCAGCCTGATGACACTTCCAGAGAAATGTGTGCCGTTTCCAAATCCACACACGTGCATGCGAAGTCTCCCCCTCCCTGCCCACCATTTCCTCCCTTATCCGCCCCAAACAATGTTGTGAATAATTGATTGGATGAATCCCTCGCAGCTCCTGGAAAGCTGGCACGGCAGCTTCCCTCCTGAGCACCGCTACTCAGCTGGGCTTAAAATTCTTCAATAAGAATATGAAAGGTCCATCTGTTCTGTTTTCTGCACAGCCCTCTGAAGTGACAGTCCCTGCCAGCCTGCTTCCTTACCCTACCCACCATCCTTTTTGAGGTGGGGTGTCCTTGCCCCCACTTCCAAATCCAGGGATCTCTTACCCCTTAGGTCCACATATCTCCTCCATGACCAGTTCACCACTTTAACGCATGTGCTCCTCTCCCGATTCTCCTCCCATAGCCTTCTTTGCTCAACCTTCCCGCTAAAACCCTCCTCTTCTTCCCCCTCTCCCCAGTTTGCCATCTCGCTCTGATCCTTTAGGAATTCCCTTTAAAAACAACAAGAAGAAGAAGAGTGTATACTGGCACAGATCTGTGATCTTGCACTCAAATTGGTAAGCTGGAGTCTTAACAGCCAGAGAGGCTCTGCCCGGAGAATTTGGCTGAAGGCTGTTTGTACGCCACCCTTTCAGCACAGATTCAACACCAAGAAAAAGCTGGATTCTGTGACCTGGATAAATGTTTGTGAGTTAAGCACATTTGCACATATTTGCTTGGTTTTGCATAATTTTGCATCTGACAAAATCCAAAGGAGGAGAAAGAAGCAGTGCCAGCCTGAACTGGTAGAAACTTTGCTTGGCACACTTTTACCGCCTCTGTGTGTGTGGCAGCTTTTGTGATTTGCTGAGATGTTACCTTTATGCTTTCAAGCCTCGCTCTGCCTTCTTGAGGACTAGAAGCCTGTTTTTCTGTTCGAAATGAGATTACATAAGCTCATGGATTTCTTCACCTAGCAGTTGCTGGCTTCCAAGAGCTTTTCCCTTTTCGTTTTCTTTTCTTGGATGGAGCACAGATCCCCCTGGGTTGAAGCAGCTCAGCCAGGACCTCGTTGCCGCTGCCCCTCTCACTTCATGGGTGTAAATGTTTTGGTGGTATTGTTTTCACAGGAAGCGCTCAGTGTAAATAAAGCATGTGGGAGAGTTTGTCCCAAGCAGGGATGAAAAGGGCTCTATGACAGGCCTGGGTTATAAACGGCTTCCTTGGATTGATGCAAAATCAAAACATTTCTTTTTGGGAGAAGAAAATCACAGGGGATGTTTACTTAGTCTGGAATCTTTTGTGTGGCTCTGAATGAAGAACCAAGGCCATTACGGGGTTGGGGGGAGTCTTCAGCTGATGTGCAGGGAGAGGGGGAGCCCGGGCTCCTAGGAAGGGGCAACTGTCTCTCCGTGGGGTGGTGGAACTGGCTTCTTCCTCCTCAAATGGAGACAGAGGCCATGGTCTCTGTATCCCATACACCTACCCTCTGCACTTTAAGAAAAACCTGCAAAAAGGAGTATGGTGGGGTTCCAAGTATGTCTCAACTTCTCCTGCTGAAAATGGTGATGGCAGCACTATTTCTCACACCACGTGGAGAGCTGGGTGAGTGTCAGCCATTGTACAGGCCCCAAAGTGGTTTCTTTTGGGATTGTTCATTCTTCGTAGTGGTTTTCACTACTTGAGTCTTTCTGTGAAGGGCACCTTTTCCTGTGAGCAAGAAGATTGACTTTGTTCATGAGGTTTTCACCACCACAGCCCCACAGCTGCATGTGTGCATCACTGCTCTCTCTCTGTTTTCTGTCTCACTGCCAGATTTTAGCTTGCAGTCTACTTGGGGCAGGGATCTTTTCTTTTTTAAAAAAAAGTGATACCATGCTCTTTGATAGCATTGTATTATTATTAACCTATCCCTATGACAACAAAAAGCACAAGAGGCTCGGCAGCCCGGCCAGAACTTCTGGAAGCATCTTTTACAACCCCAGCGTTCTTTGGTGCTGGGGAACATCAGGAGAGACTCTGGGAGAAAGCCAACATATAGATGAAAATAATAATAGTAGATGATGATGGTGGTGGTGGTGGTGATGTTCCTTAGGGGCACAAATCCAGGGGGCTGAGACTGGGTGGAACGGGGCAGAGGAGTCCTGGCTGTGAGTCGTCTTAGAACTCTTCGTCTTTGCAGCAAGTGGTTCTTGTGTTCTCACTCCCCCCTCCACTTCCTTTGGCTAAATATTTATTATAAGATATTTTTTCCATCCCTATGTGTGTTTGCCTCTCTCCACGTCCC
This sequence comes from Iguana delicatissima, assembly GCA_948472985.1. NCBI lineage: Eukaryota > Metazoa > Chordata > Lepidosauria > Squamata > Iguanidae > Iguana > Iguana delicatissima. The sequence continues at coordinate 6,568 of CAOKZL010000425.1, forward strand.
CCCCCGAATGACGGTGGATGTCCCTCGCCCTGAGGAAGCTGCGTTAAGGACAGAAAGGACCGAGCGAGTGGTAGATGGAGGGAGTGGCGAGACAGAGAGGGATGTTCGTGACAAGGCCGGAGGGGGCTGTCTTTGGGGAGGGGGCAGCTGATAGAATCTGACAGCCCCTTCCCTCCAGCTATCTGGCTGGCTAGAGAAGACCTGGCTTGCAAAAGAGAGCTGCGCCGGACCTTTGTGTGTGTGAGTGTGAGGTGGGGGAAGCTCTTTCCCTGCTGATTCATCACTTGTCTGCTGGGTTGGCTCTGAGGGTGCTGTCCAAACCAGTTTCCTTCAGCAAGCTTCCCCAAGTCAGCTCCTCTCCAAAGCATATGGATGCTTGCTTCCACCCTCCTTCCACCACCCCCAATTTTACACTGTGCCCCAAGTGCTTTAGCAGATCTGTTTGGTGGGGCTGGTTCGGGTATTCAGTTCCACCCGCCTTAACCTCATTTGACCCTCTAGCTTCCCATACGCTTAGGTGTAGCTGAGGCCAGGACTCGGCCCTGAGTTTAAAAGGCCTCGGCTGAGATTTCAAGATCAGCTCAGGCCAGGGAAGTGTGGTGAGGAAACCACGACCTGGATTCCCCCCAAGCCAGTGCAGCACGAGCAGGTGTGTGTGCATGTGCGTCGGCAGAACCTGGAGGTACCTGGGCGTGTGTGCAGGGTGTGCTCTTCTGTGAGTACACGGGTGGTTGTGTAAATAACACAGGTGTGTGTGTTTTTGTTTGGCTGTTATCTAGCATTCACATCTTTGTGGGTGAAAGGAACAAAGCACAGTAAGTGCTTTGGTTTTTCTGATGAATGCAGACCTCCCACTTGGAGCTGAAGTCTCAGGCAATTTGGATTCTGTTCCCTGTTACTTTGTGAACAAGAATGAACCGACTGCCTTTGCCTTGCCTCTCTTCAGCCTTCCCCTCACGCCCATAAAAATGGTCTCTTAAGTAGACTCCGGACGGAGCACCCTGCATAGATAGTCTTTGCCTCCACAATAGAAATGAATGCTTGATTTACAACATAATCAAAATAAAGAGAGAGAGAGAATAAAGTCTCCCACATAGGCCTGAGGCAAAAAAAGGAGGGCTCTGAAAAGTGAAAAAGACACAACACACAGCAATGTGCCTAACTGGACCTCATCAGAAATGATCAGTATGTGATATTTGAATATGTGCAAGTTGCCGAGGCTTTTGGGATTCACATCCAGAGAGGGCTTTGCGTGGTGGGTTTTTGAGTTTGCCTGTTCAAACAGAGTGTCATTTCCTCCTCGCTGGTGCTTGTTCGTTGGGCAGCCGGCAGCCGCTTGGTTTTCTCTTCTGCTGCTCTCAACAGAAGAGAGTGCCCAGAGCTGTCAGCTGCTACGCTAAGCAGCCGAGTGCTGGCTGGTGGAGAGCGTGTCTAAAGTTTCAGGCTGTTAGCATTGGTCTGCCGTGTGAAGGATTATTAGGGGGTGTCCCTATTGCTCCCAAGGACGCTGTTGGGGGTCTGATGGATAGCAACCTGTTTCTGCTTCTAGAGGGCTTGAACAGGAAAGACTGGCAGAACCTGGCATGTGTGTGGAAGGATGCAGAGATCTGCATGGGGAAGGGTTTCATTTTGAAGTATTTACTAAAGATGTAAATACTCTAAAATGAAATCCTTCCCTGTTAGTGTTCAGCCCAGTAAATAAACGAAACTATTCCCTGCATAGAGAGGACTACATTGTGACTTACCTGCTATACAAATGTTAAGAGTTAGAAGCCTCATAAGAAAGGGTTGCAACCCTAATTCAATCTTGATATGACAGAATACATAGGGACTCATACTCAGATTTTTAAGTATTAAGCACTGGAAACCATGGGCCTGGATAGATGAATCTGTCAGTTATGGTTACATTCATTCAAAATTTTTTTAAAAAATCCCCTCTGGATATGAGGGATTGTGTGGATTTTGATAAATTCTTACTAGAACTGGACTGAAACTTACCCAATCCCTGCTTGTAGCTCCCTTTTTCACTGTACCTTGAATGTGTTTACTTTTCACACCTAACACAAGTTGAGAGCTGGGAGATGGGCAGGATGATGCACTGAATGAGCAAGAGCAAATCTGAGAGAGAGAGAGAAAGGAAAAATTGTGGCAGGTGGGGTGCAGGTGGGATAGAACATATTACAACATTGCACGGGGAATTAAAAAAAGAAAAACTTCCGATATCACACAGCCACTTGGTTCCCTTCAGGAAAGGCTGCAGTAAAAAGGATCAGCTCAAGATCATTTTCAAAGAAAAAGTGAGAGATCTTCTTAACTGCTTCTACTGAAGAGCAAGCAAATGTTAACTGAACGGAGTTCTAGCACTGTGGGGCCACCACCTTGATGGTCCTGACTCATGCCCACCATCCTAACCAGTTTGACTGGTGGGAACACGCTAAGGAGCTGATGCTTGTTGAACTGAAATGCTCATTGCCGGTGACAGGCCTGCCCTTTAGGAATGGGCCTGATTAGTCTAAAGGGATGAATTCTTCAGCTGAGGAATAGGGCCCTCCCTGAAATCTTTGGGTTGAAACACAGACATCAGAGTGGGTTTCCAGTTTCTAAACCCAAATACCTAGCCATCCACTCCATATAGGCTGTCCTATACAAAAACAAAAACAAAACTTGAATGTGTTTGCCTCACATTAATAATAAGGTGGGGAGGAAGAGGAGCAGCAGCAGCAGCAGTGGGATGTAGTGTTAGAAAAAGCTCTGCTAACTGGATGCTGTGCATATGTCAGACTACAAAGCTCATCATCCCAATTTGTATGGTCAGTGGCTGAGGTGAAGAGTCCAGTGCTTATGGGGGGTACCAGGTTGCAGAAGTTCAGGCAACATTTTTCCTTTTAGACTAAGGAGACCTACGTTCAAATCGCTGACAACCTAGCCATAAGCTTTCAGCCTATCGTACCTCACAGGATCGTTGTGAAGATAAAAACAAGAGATGATGTAACCTTGCCTAAGCACTTTGAAGTGGGCGAAAGGGATAAATTATTATTGTTAATAGTGATACAACGTGCCAATTTTCTGCTATGAATTAGTCGTTGGATGAAGTAGATTGCCTTAAAAGTTGTTTGATGTAGATTTCTCGTTAAGGAGTTTGCTCCTAATGTCTGTTTCGTTTGTTTTCTCTCATTCTTCCTCCCACTTCATCCTCCAGCTGAAAGAACTATATGCACTGACGCAACCTCAGGAAACCCCAAGATGGCTGCCAAGCGCAAAGGTGGCCTGAAGCTCAACGCCATCTGTGCCAAGCTCAGCCGCCAGATAGTCGTTGACCACAAGGGACCCGAGCAGGGACATGCCGACAAGGCCCTCCTGGGGCGGGAGAGCGCCACCGGCAGCACCGCCACCAAGGACCTCGCCCAGCCTGGGGCAAAGGAGCTGGGGGCCACGTTTCCTGAGGAGGTGGGCCGCGTGCAGAAGATTGAGGAGGACAAGCGGAGGGAGGTGATTGAGAAGTGGGTCAACGGGGAGTACAGCGAGGACTCCTTGCTGGGGCGCATTGAGAGCAAGGAGCTGAAAGGCTCCGAAGGCACAGAGGTGCCTCCCGAGGGCGTCTACATGGTGCAGCCCAAGGGTTGCAGTGACGAAGAGGACAATGGGGACGAAGCCGAGCCGGTGAGGGGCTCCCAAGATGGCAGCTTCCTGGACGATCGGGATTCAGACGGGCCTGCTTCAAAGGATGAAGGCTTCCGGGCCCCCAGCAGCGAAGTGGGCCCCAAGCTGATTGGAGCAGCTACCTCAGGTAAGGCTGCCTCCAGCAGCATCTCTGTCGTGTCTTTCTGGGCTGCAGAGAACTGTATAGGCCTAAACACCCTAAAGCAGTGGTTCTTAACCTTTTCTTTACCACGGACCCCCTTTAAATATCTTTGGTTGCCTCAGACCACCAAGGCTTAACTCAAGTTTAAAACCCTAAAGTGCATCAAATATTTATTCGAATTTGCTCATCAAGAGTCTTCAGATTTGGAGAGAAGTAAATGCATACACTCCTTTTATAATACTTTTAAAAGAATGATTCAGTACAAATTTGTTTTTCTTCCTTCCTTTCTCTCTTTCTGCTTTAACCGTAAAAGCTCATAACACTTCTTCAAGCCTTCACGGACCCCCTGCGAGGAAATCACAGTCCCCTGGGGGTCCACAAACCTCAGGTTAAGAACCACTGCCCTAAAGGCATCGGATCCCATCTGATCTTGCTGGCTAAGCAGGACCAGCTCTAGTTAGCACTTGGATGAATACCAGATGCTATGGGCTATATTTCAGAGGGAGGAACTAGCAAAAAACACTTCTGAGCATTCCTTGCCTAAGAAAGCCCTATGAAATTCATGGGGTCACCATAAGTCAACAGATGACGTGAAGGCGTGCACACACACATACGCACACACTCACACATACAGCGAGAGAGAGAACAACATACTCTCTATCCTAGTTTGGTAGGGGTAGGTCCAATTAATCATATGTTGTCCTACTTTCTCAGCTGCTTTTAAAATGTCCCAGTTTTTCTCTACTCATCTCATTTCCCCCCCTTTGTCCTCAGCGTAAATCAGTTGTTGCAAACCAAGTTTGAAGTGCAGGGTTTGCACTCAGTTAGCTCAGCAGAAGGGAGGAGAGAGTGGAACCTTGTACTTTCCAATAAGTTCACACAAAAGCAAACTGTGATAGCCTCTTGTACATTATGTATTTATGTGTCATCGTGATTACACTCTGATGTTGCTTGGCCACCTACACCCTGGCTTACACCTAGGAGATGTTGGAGGGTACAGAACTGTTCCACCCTGGAAGTAAGTGAGTCCAGTGTCACTCCAGTTGTGATAGGGAAGGAATTTTTAATCGTATCATTCCTGGCCAGTCTCACCTTTGGGGTTTAGTGACTTTTCCTTTGGAAGCGTCTCGGTTATTCCTGGGAATTTGTTTAGAACTATGGCTGCATGAGATATGCCACTGTGCAGCTGCTCTTGGATGCATTTCGAATTCTTGTAGGTGTGTATATGTGTGTGTGTGCATGAGAGTGGGTATTCGTATTTTCATTCCTTCAAATATTACAGTGTATTCCCTAGAATGAATTACTCATACAACACCATCCTAGCCCCTATGATTGGACAACACTCCTTATAAAAAACAGGGATTGCTAAAAATGTGACTGAAACATTACAGTGTCGTTAAAACTGTCAGTTTTACCCTGGACATACATGTACTCAATGAGTACAATCTCTATAGCTTAGATAAAAAGTATTATTTGAAATCTTTTAAAACACAAATTAAGCTCCTGAATTTAGTGGAATAAGGCCACTGTACACTGAAAAGGAGTTCAAAATTTTAAGTACAAATAAATGAAATGGGTAGTACCAGTTGCTGAAACTTGAACACCATGACCAGACAACCCGCCCAACAAAAAAATCTCCCTCTCTTCCTCTCCTGTTTTACTGTTCCTTTGCACATTTGTTTACCCGTGTGTCTGGAATGTCGTAAGTGCACGTTACAAGTGGTGTGCACCCTTAGCGTGTGTGTGGACACGTGTTCTTGTCCAAATGGGTGGGCCGGCATCCTTCCTCCCTCTGCGGCATTCTCTCCTTCGGACGCGGCAGCCAACAGAGAGTCAGCCCCGCTCTCATCCTCCGGTTGCAGGCCTTGGCTGGCTTGTGCTTGCTCTTGAAGGTGAGGGGGGAAGGAGAGTGGCATGGTGTGCTGGCGTTGGCTGGCCGTGTGGGGAGATTAGCTGGCAGAGGAGGCACGTGGGAGACGGCAGTAGCAGCGGCGGCATCTTTCTCTGCCTTCCCCTCTGGAGGAATTCGGCTGCCCCTGGTTCTGTGACAAACAGCAGCAGCGCCTACGGTGACACCTCAGTCGCCGCCGCTCTCTCTCTGCTCCCACGGCAGACAAGCTGGGCTGGACCTGCCAAACCAAACTCATTAAAACAAATGAGTCTTTTCTTTTCCTTTTTCCCTTTGATTTTCCTTCTCTCTTTCTCTCCTCTTTCTTTCCTTCTGAATCTTCTCCCATCCCGTTTCAGTAGCTGTTTAAAAGTGGGATCCTCTCCTTTTTCTTCCATTATTATTGCTCTTCAGGTGGGGATCGTCATCTTCTTTTCTCTCACAGCCTTCATGCATTTTCTTTTTCTCTATTTCCTTGACTTTTTTTAAAAAAATTACTTTTCCTTAAAAAAATGCATTTTTTAAAAAAAATGCAGAAAGGTATCCTAATTTCCCCAGGAGCTGCTCTAATGCCCTGTTATTCAAACTGCAGTTGTCATTTTTTATCTGAACCTCTCCACTATATGCCCAGAGCTTTTCATATAATCTAGATGAGACAGACATTTTTAGAGGGACCTGCTTGTGTGTGGCGTTTCCCTTTGTGTGTGTTGGTGTCTATATATGTAAAGGCAGTGGCCGTGGTGGTTAGGATTAGGGTTACTTAGCCCAAAGTGGGCTAAAAATACCCCACAGCATTGGAAGGAAAGCAGTTGTAGGTGAGCATACTGTGAGCAGAGGGTACAAGAAGAGGATGTAAAACTTTCTGTGTTTCCAGGATCATCAAGTAAATCCACTGGATAAGGAGGACCCATTCCCATTGTGACAGTTCCCTTGTCGATCCAGCCTGGAGAGCAACTTAAAACATTCTCTCAATGCCAGAGTCACAGCTGCCGTTTTTGCCATGCTGAGAACACAGTTGTTTGAATGGGGCTGTTGGGAGGGGCAGCGAGATGAAGAATCTTAAACAGCTAGGAGTGCTTTGGGAAGCATCCAGAAGTCTACCAGGGGAGTGCAGAAGAGAAGTTGCAGCTACGTCTGGGGCTTCAAGCCCTCTGGGTGATAAGAAAGACAGAGCAGTATTTTAGGGAGATCTAAAATAGCTGTAGTTTTTAAAAAAAAAGTGGATTGGCAGGGTGAGACAATTCTGTGCACACCAGTTCAGAAACTGAGTTCCTGGAAGTGTCTGCCTTCCCTTCTCCTTCTCCTTCTGCCCTCAGGAGAAGGGCATCTTCAAATGAAGTCTTGACTCCCGTTCAGGTTTAATAACTTTGCTCAACACCTCGCCCTCTTTCCCACATCTCCAATAACCCCCCCATCTCACCTATCCATCAAAATTTCTCCCTTTTGTGCGTGTGGGTCCAAGCTTCCCTCCTCCCCCCTGCGCTCCCCGTTATTAACGCAGCCGAAACTCATCTCCGTTCATCTGTCCCCTTTCCTCTTCTCCAGCCTCCACGAGTTCAGTGGCAACGCACATAATTATGCATATAAGATATAAACAGAGCTGTTTAATTATCCTTCGCCACATCAGTGACAGAGTAATTAACAAACATTGCAAGATCAATGAGGAAAAGTGTGACCTTCAGTTTCCTTTGATAGGAAAAGCCCTTGTCTGTCGCTGGCGCAAGGTGATTGGGCTTGGACTCGATGCTTAAGTTTGTTTTAATTTTCCTTCCGGCCCCCCCAACAACCCCCACCCACAAAACAGTTTGTTTAGTTCCGATGTACATTTGCACCCCCCAAAATACACCATTCTGGGGTGGGGTGGGGGAACTTGAGGGAATACAGAGCTGAGGGCCAGCCTATCGGGAATTAAATAGCACCATACGGCACAGACTGGCTTTCCGCACCACAGTGCTGCCTTTGTGAGTCAAGATTGACAGAGATTCCCACCCAAATTGCAATGCCAGCTTTCAGGCAAGTGAGACAAGGAAGAAAATTCAGAGAGCCTCTTTTGATCGGCGGCTGTTTGCCCACAGAGGTTTAAAAAAAATGGATCCTTCATAGCTAGAGATTGTATACCAGACCCTGTGGACATATAATGGGAGAGAGCTTTCACCCAGTAAATTCAGTGAGGCTGGCCACTGTTGTTGGAACTTTGGGTATGACCCAGCAAAGTCAGGCTTAAGGTTTTTGAACTGAGGATATATTAGGCAGCGCTGTATAAAAAGGTTACAAATTACAGAGTCACAAATTTTTCTGGCCTAAATCCACTTGTTTGTTCCAACTACTGCAGAGGTAAGTCAACATTACATAGCTTCCACTGATTCAAGAGTCCATTGTAGGTCCCTCATAGGGGAGCAGGGGGAATGACTGGTTACACAATTGGTTGATTTATGTGCTTATTCCAATTCTGTCCTGCCATTTCCTCTGGACCACCTGGCACATGGCTTCCAAGCATCCTATGGGACTAGTCCAGGGCCGATTGCTGCCTGGGAGAAAAAAAAAACAAAATGGCACCCCCTCCCATCCCATAGACTAAAGCTTACTGGACTAGCTTTTAAACCCTTCTTCACCGCTAGAGATAGAAGAGCATCCTCAACCACAGCTAAAGAGAGCAGGCTTGCTTAAGGGGTTCAGTGCACACCTCTCTCCTCCAGTACCCTGATGCTGCCTCTAAGCATCTTCCTCTGAAAACAAATAGTCACAGGAATCTAGACAAATGGTTCTTTGGAAGTCAACATTAAGGGTTCCCCCCCCCTTTTTTTATGTATTAATGCTCTTATTGAACATTTTCAGTTATTTTACAAGTGCATACACTCATCAGTATATGGCAAATGGACACAAAGTGTGAGGCGTGTCTGTAGGAAAGGAGGAGAAGAAAAGGGAAGAAGGAAGGATGGGGTTCATTTCCAACAGGTATACTCAGAAATCAAGAAGGATTTGGGAACCAAATATATTCTTTTCTCCTGCACAGAAATATTGAGTCCAGCTTGTGCTGACCCCGGCTTCTAAGTCCATGTACGCTGCCAAGACCAAAAGGATGAGAAAGCTCTACAGAGAAATATTTTCTGTACAGAAAAAGTTGTTTCCTGTGCTGAAAATGTCATGATAGGGGAGCTTTTCTGCTCAAAATTTGCATGTGGTTGAAAATGTTATTTCTGCACAGAAAATCCTCTTCCCGCTGCAGAAAATGCTGTGCAAAACAACTAGATGCAAATTTTGTGCAGAATAAATCTTGAACTACAAATAGCCTTCAAAAACTATGCATTTTTCAAAGGTTTTCTCACAGAAGGAAGAAAATGGTTAATGTTACGCTTTGTTCCCTTCAGGAAAGAAATTAGTAAAGAATTACATCCCTACTTTGGAGACGCCTTTAGGCTTGTCATTTAAGGACAGGACGGGCATTAGCGGGGGAGAAGACTGGGCTCGAAACAGCACATGTGAGCTACATCTAGTGAGGAGCAGAAGCAGGTCTGGGGTGCTCTTTGGTAAAAGGAGACACACGATCACCTTGGCGGTTGAGTGACTTAAACATTACTGTCTTTTAGCTGTTTAACATTGTTGCTGCTGTGCAGATGTCAGAGAGTTTTTAAGCTAAGCTTTGTTGCAGGAGAATATTTAATCAGCATCCAAATATTTCACCGGACTCGTGCTTGCAGCTTTTAGGCTCCAGGGTGGGCCGCACTCAGCCTTAAGCAGAAGGGTCTCCCTCACATGGAAACGAGGGGGCAGAAGGAATTCTGTCTTGCCCCCAGCTCCTGCCCTAGAATTTCCTTTGACATCTTATTTATTATTTATTTGTTTGTTAAAATATTTCTATCCCACTCTTTATCCAAAGATTTCAGGACAGCTTACAACAAGATCAACTTAAAACAATAAATAATTACAAAAGTTTAAAAGATAAAAAAAATTAAATAGTTTTCAGTTTAAAAACAAATAGTTTAAAACTTTGTTCCCTGTGCAGTTTAAAACCCTTTCTGCCTTGTGTGTGCAGAACGACTTTTGACGCCTATATGGATTTCATTGCTGTGCTGTTTTTGTGGTTTCCGTTTGCTGCTGTTTAGCTCATTTGGGTTGTATTATTTTGTTGTTGTTTTCTTTGTTTGTCAACCACTTTTGGAAGCAAAACGAATTGGTACAACATGGAAGTGCTTTTCAATAGTGGTAAGAAATACTCTGCCACAGTTTTGCTATTGTAGGAGTGATGTGTTTCTCTCCCAGTAGTAAAACCCAGCAGTTCTCACATGCACACACAGAGCTCTTTGCAAGGAAGGCTAAACACACACAGACACACTGCTCCTTTCACAAATTGGGCACACTTTCCTAACCTCTCTGTGGAACCTGAGCAGGATTGCCGAGTCTTATTATAGTCAACATGGGGCAGCTGGTACAGCCAGTGTGAGGTAGTGGTTGCGTTGATGAATTAGGACCCTCGAGGACCAGGACTCAAATCCCTACTTGGCCACAGCATCCACTGCGGGATTTGGGGAAAGCCGCATGCTCTCAGCCTCAGAGGAAGGTGATGTCAAACTCCCTCTGAACAATAGCCACAAGCCCCAGGAAAATGACAGGTGCCACGAGGAATCTTTCACTGAGGTGAGTTCCACGGGCCATCAGTGATTCACATAGTTTGGGGTCATGACCAGTCAATAACGTCCAGCCCATCTGCTTCCCATAACTCCACATCCCACCTCCTCTGCATGGGGACAGTATCCCACCTTCCCCCTCCTCATTTTTTTCCCATTCAAAGTAGAGAAGAGAAAAACCCCTCTATTCAGGACTCCTCCCGTTCCCAGAGTCCAGGGCTTCTGTTCCATTTGGACTGTTTTGCTTTCCCTTCCATATATAGTGTGTTGCTGTGGGCTATTTTTAGCCCCCTTTGGATTGTGTATGGGTTTTTTTTCCTTTTCCTTTCCTTTTTTTTTTTCCTGTCGCTGACTCCGGATCCTTTGTGATAGGAGAGTGGCTCTGAGCCAGCCACGCACACACCAGCACACACAGGCACTCAGATCTTTGGCGATGCCCACAAATGGACAGGTGGCAGAATCAAAGTGGCGGGGGGAGATAGTTGAGATCCTTCCGGCAGGATCTAAGGCTGGAAAAGGAGGGAGGGAAAGCCTGCAGGAGCTTTTGGCAAGGGCCCCCAAAGGGCCAAGAGGCCAACAAGTGCCTGGCACTTGACCCCATACGTTCAGCGTTGCAGAGGAGAGTTCATACTCTCCAACTGCCCTGACTTGGCAGGGACAGTCCCAGTTAATTCTCTGTCATCCCACTTTTTCTACCGCTTGTAAAATGTCCCAGTTTCTCTCTTCTCTTTCCACTTTTTCTTTTGGTTGCCCTTTAGTTGCAGCCAACTGCATTCGAAGTCATTTGCACTGAATTGACTCAGCAGAGGGGAAGGGAGAGCACGGGGTAGAATCTTGGCCTTCCCTGTCAGCTCAGGCAAAAGCAAACCATTGCAGCATCACCTAACTTACATGTTCTTCCTCATTAATAACTTCCACCATCTTGACCACGCTCTGATTTTGCTTGGCCACACGTGCCCCACCTTACATCCATGAAATATTGCAAGATATCAGAGCTACGCCTCTGTTAATCTTTGGGGTGTTAAAACTTGGAGGGGGGGCTGAACCAGCTGTCACGACAGTACTCCTCCATGCAAGGACCCTTCTGTAGAAATCTCTGGAGTGCCAAAAAAAAGGACAGTCTTCCCTTCAGTCTGTCCTTCAAGGGGGCTCTTAAACCCATCAGTCGCGCCACTTCCCTCTCTTCTTCCGTCTGTGCGGTTTGAGCCTCACACATATTAGGTTTCACCACACTGGGCCCTGGGAGTTGAAGGTGGCTTGGTGGACGGCTGTGCATACGTGCATGTCTGCCAAAAAGGAAAGGATTGTTTTTCAGGCCCAGGGAGAGATGAAAAGCAGAATTGGGGAAGATGGATTTAGCAAGAACCTGGAGATCTTAGACCCCAAAGAGCCAGGAATTGTAGGGGATTAGGGGCTCTTTGTCAGGGCTCTAGGGTTACAGCAGAAAAGGCAGCAAAAGGAGGGAGAGTGTGGAGGCCGGAGGAAAACTTTCAGGCTTTATGACACAAACAAGGAATATGGGGAGATGAGGGAAGAAGTGGCACAGGTGGATCCCCAGATGTTGAAAGGTGAGATTTTTAGAGGCATTAGCAGGACTTCTTTAAGTCTGAGGAAGCAGGGGCCAGTGGTCTTCTCTTGGGTCCCTCCATCACCATTTTCATACTCTCCCATCTCCTTGCCTCTCCCCTGCATCAGTTCTCTCCCCCAAAAGTTATTTTTCCCCTCTCTACTTCCCCTGGCTTGATACTCTGATGGTGTACTCCCCCATCTTCTCTCCATTTAAGACCTCCTTATCCTTGCAGAGAGAATTTAGAAGTTACCCACAGTCTGGAACAGGTTCTATCCCAGCTTTATTTGGTGCAATGGGACACTGTGCCTTATTCTGAGACACAGCACTGGTCAGCTTAGCATGATATTGTCTACACCAGTGCTTCCTACTGGCAGAGTTTTTCCCCCAGTGTGCCAGGGTCCTGCATCATATTTGTGGCCATGGACTAAAACTGTTTCTTTATTTCTTGGAAACTCTGTGCGGAACAGCAACTGTAGAGCAGCACCAGTTCGCCACCTTTTTAAGTAGCATGTGCCTACACAGATTAGTCCAGCTCTCTAGAGTCTTTCCCAGCTCTACCTGAAGGTGCTAGGGATTGAAACTGGCACCTTTTATATGCAAGCATAAGTATGCACACTGCCACCCAACTACAACCGGATGAAACTGCTTAAAGCAAAGTCAGACCATTGGCTCATGCAGAGCTACCCTGACTGACTGTAACCCTTCAGGAATTCCACTAAGACATTTATTCCCAGCCCTGTCTGGGATTGCTAGGGATTGAACACAGGATCTGCTACAGGCAAAGCAAGGCCTCTGCCACTGAGATGCAACCCATCCCTTTAAAAAAGAGGGCCTGATTCAGTTTGAGGGATGTTCTTGGTGGCCACATTCAAGGGATGGGAGGGCTGAAGGCAGAAGTGTGGGGCCCTAAAGCTGTAACTGCCAGTAACTAAAGTGAAAAGCCAAGTTGGAATCCCAGGAGGGCTGGATTTGGCTTCAGGCCATGTGGTTCTCTACCAGTGTGATAAGACATAGGAAGCTGCTTTACCCTGGTTCAGAACACTGATGTGTGTAGCTCATTAATCTCAACACTGGCTGGGAGTAGCTCTCCAGGGTGTTTTCCAGCTGGAGATGGAAGCTTACGCCTACCTAAGCAAAGCCAAGGCTCCATGGCTGGCCTGTGCCTCTTCATCTGGGAAAGACTGTGCTTTGGACAGTGCAGAAATGTTTGGCAGCATGACTGATTCCAGAGCTTCCGTGGCTGCCTTCTACCCGTTCCCTTTTCTCTCCGCAACTGAGGCTTTTGCTGAGAGTCCAGGATGAATGGCTGGTGGAGATGAGGAGGGTGGCCTGAGGGACTCCTGCATACAGTAAATCTTCGCTCTGTGGGGAGAAGGGGGGCTGTGGGAGGGGAGCAGGAGGTGCCCCAAGAGGAGGAATGCCATGTCAGCCTGGAGTTGGAATGAGACTGCCCCCGGCTTGTCAGAGCAGTCGTGATCTCCTCTTTTGCACTGATATAAAGCGACCTCCAGCCCGTCCTTCTTCCTGACCAGCCGAACTGCCTGATAGGGCTCCTCAGGGGGCCATTTCTGCAGCAGGATAAAATTCCTCTTCGTTTTCTTTAAAGAAACATAAAATAAATGGCCAGGTTTGGAAGAGGCAGAAGCCCAGAAAAAGCAGCTCTTTTTGCACCCTCTCACTGTGGGGCTCAGGTAGACTGCTTGGGCTGCTTGGGCTGACTGCTGGGCCTGTCCCCCCTCTTGCCATCCCTTGTCACTGGTATTGCCCCAACAACAAACAAGCTGTGGAAAACAAGTAGGAAAGAAATGCCTTATTTTAAAGGGATTTCCATGACTTTGCCACTGAACTGGGGTGCCAAGCCATGAAAACCTCTTTAAGATAACCATTCCTGTCTATTTTAAAGCAGCCTTTCTCAGCCTTTTTATCCTGGAGGAACTGTGAGCTCAGGTCTCAGGGAGCCCCTGCATAAAAATTATTATATCTACAGCTGAAAAAAAGAGTTCATGATCTCTCAAAGAACCTCAGTGACCTCTTGCAGAAGTGTAAGGTTCCAGGGAAGCCTGTTTGAGAAACTGTGTTTTAAAGGGAAATGTGTATTGCTCAGTAGTAGCAGGAGGGAAGAGGAGGGTTTGGGGCAGAATTGGCCCCTGAAACCAAGGTCAAGGGGAAGCTTCCCTCTCAGCCAACCCAACATAGTATAATTATGTGACTCAAAATGTCACATTCCTGTCCACTTTAGCTCACACACTCCAAGTTTTGCAACATTTATACATTCCATTTCTTGCTTTAATATGTCTGCTTCCCCTGATTCACACTTCTCACATTCCGTGTGCCTGTACTATGTGTTGTGCAGTTTCTGACTTCCGTTTTGCCTCTGAGCATGTCAACAGCTGAACATCTTTCTGGCTTGAGTCCAGTTGTGTCATTACCCACAAAAATCTTTGTAGGTGTTCTCTCCAGTACACCAGTAGCTCATTAAGTGCCATCTGACCTGGGAATTTCATCTCTTGTTTCATTTTGGATTATCTCATCATAGGGTTTTCATGGTAAAAAATACTGAAAAGGAGGTCCTTCTGCACAGTACTAGCAAGTATTAGCTATGGTGCCACTACCTTTGTTTCTGAGAGATCCTCTACCAGTATCAGCCCCCACTGCTGTGGAGCACACATTCTAACCACTGCAGAAAGGTAGTGCCATTGATGGACTTTACAACCAGTAGCCATGCTTTTGTCTTTTTCCTTTGCTCTGGCGACAGATTCAGCCTCACAACTTAGCAAGTAACTAAGAGACATCTAGAGATGAGTGAGAAGATCACTGGACTTATATTTTAATACAAGGCTACCACGTAGGTGGATCAGAACACAGTTAGCAATCTGAAATGTGTACATGTCTAAGCTTGCATTGCGATGTGCATAAAAAAAATATGTGATTGGAAAATTGCATACATTTGAAGTATGCCTCTGAAAAATTGCTTCCATTGGACAAATGCACACAAGTAGTCAGTGGGAAAATGAGTACAGAATACATATATTTGAAAAACGTTTCTGCCCAAAAAGTACATTTTGAATAATAGATGTGGAAATATGTACAACTTTCCATGCCAGGGAAAAGGCTCACGGTCTGTCCTGAGTGGATTGTCAAGTCTCAGGGTTTGCAGCTCATCACATTTTGTTTGAGCCTTCTTTCTAAATCATTAGCCCCCACTGTGAAACTCCAGATTGGGTGAGGGTAGGTTCATTGTAGCATGGACAAACAAGAGCCATTCTCCATACCAGCAACCCAACTCTAGGGAACAAAGCTAGTTAGTTTCATCTCTTCAGTTAGCTCCATCACATAAAACTGTTGTTCTCAAACTGCAGTCCTCCAGATGTCAGGGATTCAAATGGGCCATATTGGCTTAGACTTCTGGGAGTTGAAGTCCAAAACATCTAGAGGACCAGGATTTGAGAACCACTGGTATAAAAGACAATACCATCATGACAGATCAGAGTGTCAAGGTGGTTTGTGGAATTTGAACCTGTAGCCTCAGCTTCCATTATCCGTGTTTTTACAGGCATACCTCAGTTAGCAAAACAAATGTGTTCCTGGGCATGATTTCTTTAGCAGAAAATTTTGTACCAGAGGTGGCTGTAACATGGAAAGAGTAGAGATGGGCACCTTCACCAGAAAAAAGAAGAGCACTTCAACATGCTCTAGCAAACTTCTTCCAAAGTAACAACATGCACAAGTGAAATGAAACAACCAGGTCAGGTAAACCTAGTATAAGTCGATAAAAACATCTCAAACTTACTAGAGGCCAGTTGGAAGTTTCTTCCACAGTGCATCCAGGGATGACTTTTTCTTTCATTGGCTTCCATTTTTACTGTGATTTCTGTTTTGATGGCCAGACTTGGAGATCTATGCTGTGTTTTTTTTTAAAACTGGTGAGGCAGGTTTATCTGCTCTTGCTTTTTCAGTCTCTTTTGCTGTTCAGACATGCCCAGTAAGGGATTCTGGAATTAGCTGCTGTTCACCTTGCCTGTTGTAGGCAGGCACACACAACTTCAACAGAATTGACCAGAGGAGAATCCCTATGCTAATGCTGCTAAAAATACTTCCAATTATACAGAGGGCGAGGAGGAAAGAGGGGGCTGGGGGATGTAAAAAGAATTTGTAAATAGTAACTTCTTTGTCAAAGGCTTTGTTAGCTGAGATATGCCTGCATATTTTGTGGGGGGAAGTCTGGCCTTTTGGGTTCTACCCCCTCATCTCACTGTGTAGAAGTTAGCACAGCATTTAGATTGAAATATAAGGAACTTGTGGTGGTTTCTCTACCTCCTTTGATTGCTTGAATCCAGCGAATAGACTGACTTCCTCAGGAACAGATAGATGACTGGAATATATACTCAGCTGAGGGAGGTCTGTGGAACTCTGGAACTCTGTGCTTGTCTTGAAATCGATGCACATCTTCCTTCCTTCCCTCTGTCCCTCACTCCCTCATTAGCCACCTCAGCTGATCTTTGTCCTTCTGTGGCCTGATTTATCTTCCAGTTCCTCGGTGCCACTCCTCCACCCATAACTCACTATCCCTCCCCACATGCCAGTCACGTTTAGATTTCCTGGCTGCCCTTTTCCAGCCTTTTTTCCTCTCTTGTGCTTTCTCTGTCACTCTCCACGACCACCACTGATTTCTTTAGGCAATGGGAGAGAGTCCTGTGGGCTCAGGGGAGGCAGGCCGGCAAGCTCAGGATCCTCTTTCTGCAGAATAAGAATGCTGGAGTGGGGCCTAGGAGGTCAAGTTTCTGTTCCTCATTGGGCCATGAAACACTCTGCCTCACTCTCTCTCTCAGCCTAGCTTACTTCTTAGGGTCCTGAACTTGGTATGACTCCTTGAGCTTCTTGGAGAAAAGATGAAATTGAAATGTTAATATAGCTATTAAATAGAATTATAAGCACAGCTTGAAAGGACTTTAGAGATCATGCATTCTAACCCCCTAACCAAAGCAGTGTTCTGCAGTGCAGCCAGTAGCATTCCTGCAGGTTCATTAGTCCAAACTCCCCTTCTGGAAACTGGTGAATGAAGTCAGGTGCTCTGTCCTCTTCTTGCGCCCAGTTTAGCAATATACTGCTTCTGTACATGGAAGCTCCACTGAGTCATCAGAGTGAATAATGGCAGACAGCCCTGTCTTCCAGCTGTTTCTGTGATGCCCTATAAAGGCCTTCCTAAGGTTGTGGCCACCAACACATCTGAAGACCTGGCTTCCATGAAAAAATAATAAGAAGCATTTTTATCTGTCATCCACTACCTATCACATCACTCTAGATCAGTGGTTCTCAACCTGTGGGTCCCCAGATGTTTGTGGACTTCAGCTCCCAGAAGCCCCGGCCACTGTGGTCAATGCTCAGGGCTTCTGGGAGCTGAAATCCACAAACATCTGGGGACCCACAGGTTGAGAACCACTGCTCTATATGGCCCCAAGGTCTGGTTGTGTGTGTGTGTGCACATTTCTTCCAAAAGGATCTCAGTACCATGTTCTGGAAAAACAAAGCAGAATATTTTATGGCACTCATGTCTTACTGGTGGGCTTTGCATCCAGCCATTGTGGGAGTAGAACAGAGATATTTGAAAAATGGTTGGAAAACATGTTTCAAGAAAGCCTGGTGAGAAGAGTTTGAATTGATGATATTATTTTCTGTGCAGAAAGCACTATTTCCTGCACTGAAAATGCTATAGTTGCAGACTTACCCTGTGCCATATTCACAGATGATGGGGGTTTTTTGCAGAAAAGTATGCAGAAAGTGATGTTTGCTGTGCAAAACAGCCATGTACAAATATGCACAGAATATGTTGCAAACTGCAGATAGTCTTCAACAACTGCACAGTTTCTGACCATTTTTTCTCAGAGAGAAGAAATTGCAAAAATTATTCATTCAACAATACAGTGAGTGAAGAATGCTGTTCCTAGAACAGAATGCTGGAGCAGATAGGCCCTTGTCCTGATCCAGCACAGCTCTTCTTCTGTCACATTGCACTCTGTTCTGTGTTGTGTTTTTGCCATCTTTGGCCCACCAGCAGAACCCAGGAATTCCTTACCTCCGTGATCCCACCCTCCTCTCCTTGTTGCCACCCTCAGATGGGCAAAGGACGCTTCTGATGCCTTTGGCATGTTTGGCAGCAGCCTCACTTCCAGTAAAACGACTTTTTCGTCATATTAGGCCAAGGCAAGAGTGCAGAGACATTTATGAAACTTTGTTTAATGTACTGAAAAGCCATCGGCTAGAACATTTAGGAAATTGATTTTCCTGGCATTGATGAACTCTTTTTATTTTACCCCAGTATTAATTACTTTTTTAAAAAACAAATTAATTTAAGAGTCGTAAAACTGAACAAGTGAGCCAAACGTCAGTAGATCATGTTCTTTTCTTGTCCTCCCCCCCCTTCTTGCCGCCACCCCCACCACCACAACCGCTGTGCAGCAGGGGAACAGGAGACCCATCCTCTTGAGTGACGGATATTTTTCTCTCTTTCTTACCCCAGGAGAGGCCTCGTCTCTGCGGGACTATGCCGCTACCACCATGAATGAGTTTCTGGGCATGTTTGGCTACGACGACCAGAACATGCGGGATGAACTGGCTCGCAAGATTAGCTTTGATAAGCTGAACGCTGCTACCTCAGATGCCACCACAGCCGTCGCTGCCGTCGCCTCCTCTCTCGCCGGCGAGGACGCTGTGGCGAAGCGGGCCCGCTTTTCCAAGTACGAGGAGTACATTCGCAAACTGAAGGCTGGGGAGCAGGTGCCCTGGACCGTCCGCCCAGCCAAGACCGAAGAGCTGACCAGCAAGCTGAGCAAGGACTCACCCATGAGCTTGGGGCAGCCCATCCGGTTGCCGGCCCCCGACGTCTCGCTCCTGCCGGAGACAAAGGCCACCATCTTGCCTCTGCCCTCCCCTAGCAGCGCCCAGATGCAAGGGCTGATGTCTCAGGCCTCCAAGTATGACTTCTTCATCCAGAAGCTGAAGACGGGCGAGAGCCTCCGGCCGCAGAACGGCAACACGTACAAGAAGGCTTCCAAGTACGACTTGGAGAACGTCAAGTACTTGCACCTCTTCAAGCCGGGCGAAGGCAACCCAGACATGGGAGGGGCCATCGCCTTCAAGACGGGAAAGGTGGGGCGCCCCTCCAAGTACGATGTCCGAAACATCCAAAAGCTCACCCCAGTCAAAGCTCCAGCCCCCAGCTTGGTCCCCACCCCCCTTACCAGCACCCCCAGCAGCACACCGGTGGCCAGACCCGAACAGCCCGTCTCGTTGCCCTTCAACACTCCAGAGTACCTGAAATCCACTTTCTCCAAGACGGACTCGATCACAACTGGAACAGTTTCCACTGTTAAGTAAGTCGGACCACATTTGTCACATCTCTTCCCTTAGGCGGGCACTTGGGTGGGCAGGATTTTAGGAAAAGCAGAGTGGTGGTGAGGTTGTCAGACATTCTGCTGCCCTCCTCCGGGCCTCTGCTCCCCTTCTGGAATCAACACGCTAGCTAATGGCTGAAGTCAGCTGTTAGGCGTGGGGCAGTGGTTTAGAATATCTAGAGCGCCAGTGGGTTTCTTCAGCCTCTCCTAAAGTAACTGTCCCAGAAATCCAAGGGGCTTGTTTTGTCTGGGGTAAGTCCTTTGCAAGGATGACAGTTTAGATAAATACCTGCAAACTTGAGTCTTGGGAAAGTAATTGTAACAGAACACAGAAGATGGGAAGCATGGTATATTGGTTTAAGTGTTGCACTAGGAAACCACTGGGTGACCTTGGGCAAATCACATTCTCTGAGCCTCAGAAGAAATCCATGGCCAAGAAAACCCCATCATAGGTTTGGCGTATTGGAGACAGTGTCTGTAGTGGTTTGAGTGTAGGACTCCAGGAGACAAGGGTTCAAATCCCTGCTCAACCATGGAAGCCAACTGGGGCAAGTCCCATGCCCTCAACCTCCTTTTGGTCCCCAAGCCCTCTTTTGAAGGAAGGCAGTGGCAAACCTCTTCGGAATAAATCTTGCCAGGAGAACCCTGGGATAGGGTCCCTGTAAGTGAGAGTTGGCTGAAGGCACATAACAACAAACATGAGACATGAGGAAGTTTTATTGTGGATGTCAAGGGTCACAATGATGGCTGGTGGAATCCAGGTTCTGAAACAGGCAGGCGGTCCAAAGGCAGTAGATATGGCTAAGGGGTTGAGAGTGAGAGGAAATCAGCCTCAGAGATATGGAACCAGATGTCCCAGGTGGCCTCAGCAAACAGCCCTGGGATTATATTGCTGCCAACAAGCTTGGGTGATTGGGATTCACTTGTGCAAGGTAGGTCTGGTCTTGGCCAAGATGGGTTGCTCACAGAAGAAAGAAAGGCCGGAAAAGGAGGTAAGAACTCTGTGCAGAAATAAGAAAGCCATTTCATCAGATCTTACTTAGTCCCTTAAATCCCATGTTACTCAACTAAATTAAGGTGTCAGCTTGGTCTTTTGCTTTCTGCCCCCATCTTGGTGGTAAAGTATCTGCTTTACATGCAGAAGGTCCCAAATTCAGTCCCCAAGATCAGTTCCCTGAATAGGATTGGTTTTCAAAGATCAGGAATGCCCCTTCTCTGCTTAAGACCCTGGAGAACCTCTGCCAGTGAGAGTAGATGTTACTGGTCAGATGGATGATTTCTCTGACTTGATAGAAGATACTTGCAACTTGGATGGGACCGATGGAAGAGAAGCATCTTAGGTATACTTTGCAGGCTCAGATCTGTCTTTTGAGGGAATTTGCCAATAGCCTGGTCAACAGAGAGAAGCCAATATCTAAATGATGCACGACAGTGTCTAGGGTTTTCTAGAGGGACTCAGATCTCATCCCTGCTTGCATGCATAGTATATGCTGCTTCTGTAATATTCTGCATTATTAGAGAGGGGTGTGTGTGTAGAAAATGCTGTCAGAAGGGACCACACCTAGTGGGGAGGATATGGCCTTCACGGTGTTGTTGAACCCCAGTTCCCAACATCCTTTCCCAGTGGCTGTGCTGGCTCTAAATTAAGGCAGTTGCTGTTGTGTGGCTTCAGGTTGCTTCCAACTTATGCAGACCCTAAGGTGAGCCCATCGCAGGGTTTTCTTAGCAAGATCTGTTCGCTGGGCATTTTGCCTTTTTGGGACTGAGAGAGTATGATTTGCCCAAGGTCAATCAATGAGTTTTCAAGGCTGAGTAGGGATTGAACTCTAGTCTCCAGAGTCGCAGTCCATTGCTAAAACTGCTGTACCACTCTGGCTCTGCAGCCCTACAAAATCTAGAGGACCAGATGTTCCTCACCTCTGGTGTAAAATTGCAGATGAGATAGCCACTGAGAGCAAAGATAAGCCAGAAAAAAAAAAAAAGAATACTCCCACCCCACCACAAGTTGCACTGCTGGTAGCCACACACTGAGGGCCCTTGCTTCCTCCCTCCTGGGCTGTGTTAAATTTTCTATCCTGCATTCATGGCAGCGTGTGAATCTCCTTGTTTCTCATGCCAGATCACTGTGCTGCACAGTCAGCTGTGAGACACCTAGAGCACTTTTTGTCGTTATTGCTGCCTTGCAAATCAGCGCAAGTGTGTGTCAAGGACAGTCATGTGTGATCGGCCACACATCTGGCACCCTCTTTATCACCATCCTCCTTCGGTTTCCTTCCTGCCTTTCATTCTCTTGCACTCTCTCTTTCCATCGCGGTTGGGGATGAACCTCAAGTGCAATCTTAACTCTGCCCACAAGACTTCTTTCAGATGAGGGGGGGCAGAGGCGGGAGAGATTGCCATGGTTTTTGTGCTGCGGAGCTTCTGTGCAGTTTCCTCTGCACACTGAATCTGTGCAAGAATCCCCATGAAGGTGCTTGAAAGCTGAGGGTGCTTCATCCTGGATACTAGGCAACGGTTGATATGATGGCTAAGTAGTGCACCGCTCTTTCCTGTGTCTCTAAGGACACAATGTAGGGTAGTAGTTAGAGTCCTGGACTGGGACTTGGGGGGGTCCAGCCCCCCAGCCCCAAAACTAACTGGGCAACCTTGGACCAGGCAGTCCATCTCTCTCCCAGCCAAGGGCTGTGGTGAGGATAGAGCAGGAAGCAGGAGGAGGGCCATATACGTGACATGAGGATGACTGTGGAAAAGTGAGGTAGAAGTTGAACTAATAAATAAATACTAATAAATGTTTTGACTTCCAACTGCTCAACTTCTTATCTAAAACAGAAGCATAGCAGAAACTTGAGTAACCTCTACCTTTCACCCATCAGGCAATGCAAGGTTGGTGTTTAATGGACTGATGGTATTGTCTAGCAGAAGTTGCCTTTCTGATAAGAGTTTACACTGTAGGATGGGGATGCTATGACGTTGCCACCTGAATCCTTTTTGCGTTCATCTGTTCTGCTTCCCTGTGGTAGTCAGTGTCCCAGGCATCCTGATGTACAGCCACCTCCATTCGGTGGCAACTCATGGCCCTTCAAGATGTGTTTGGGCCAACTTCCCATCATTCCTAGCCAGCATGGTGTCTGAGTATGGTGGGAGCTACAGTCAAACACAGCTGGAAGGGGTCTGTAATAAGGAAGTCTGTTTGTAGAAATGCTGGACCTCTGTATGTTGGGGGTTTGGTAAGGAGACCAAAGTAATGGAGCACGAATGACAGTTACAGATGGAGGGAAAGGCCAGGAGCTCTAAAGGCTTGATAGAAGAGACCTGTTTCATCATGGCAGACACCAAACTGGGGAAGAAGCTGTTATGCTTAACTGCCAGATGGGAAGTATGAGAAGCAGTTTGCAATGGAAGGAGCTACAAGGAAGAACTGTCAGCCAAAGAGACTGTAGCTCAGGTTTGCTTGCAGAAGGTCTCAGGTTCTGTCCTGGCACCTCCAGTCTTCTGGTTTCCAAAGTCTCCCTTCACAGCCCTTCAGTGGCTCGGAGTTGGTCTTATTTGCAACATATTCTTCATGAGCATCCCACTGCCCCACGTGAACTAGTCCCTCCTCCTTCCCTTCAGCTGATAGGAGGCTGTTCTTGGGGGAGAGGGGTTTTATGGGAGGACAGAGGAAGTGGGGATGAAGGGTGTCTTAACAGCGGCCTAGAAAGAGAGCAGAGGATAATGCACACTGAGCTCCTCAGCGTGCCCTTGTCCTTGGATGTGGACTTGTTCACAGGAGAGAGACAGCGAGGGGGCTCGGAGCGTGTCCTGACACTGCCTTGCGCTAACCATCTCTGCCCTGTGTGTGTTTCTCATTAGGAACGGATTAACCACTGACAAACCAGCTGTCACCGAAGATGTAAATATTTACCAGAAATATATTGCCAGGTAGGCTGACTTCCCTGCCCCTCTGGCGTTTATGGGGAGGGGGTGAAGGGGGCCATGGGACAGAATCTGGCAGGGGGAGGGGGTGGGGTCTCTGTCTGTCTGTCTGTCTGGGTGAAATGTAAAAAACCAGTCGTGGGAACTGAGTCTTTCCATTTCTCTCTGACATCCACACTGACCTCCCCACCACCAGTCACTGCCACTGCTGCCACCCCTCCTGCTCAAACCCGACCCTCTTGTTTATGAACCCTCCCTGCTCTTCCAACATCTTGAGAGTAGAAAGAGAAGCCAGTTTGGCCTTCAGAGGCTTGAGCCTTTGTTCCATGTACAGTAAGTGGACCACAGCTCAATACCACAGCCCCCACTTTGCACGTAGAAGGTCTCACCTTCCATCCCTGGCATCTCCGGTTGACTTGGAAGATCCCTGTCTGCACCAGACCTGAGTTGCTGCTGCCAGTCAGCATGGGACTAGATCAGGACGTCTTCTGACCTGGTAGCAGAAAGGGCAGGATCGTCACCCGGTGGTAGGACACTTTCTTTGCACAGAGATGCCAGCATCTTCTTAGTGTCATACCGAAGTGCAAGTCCAACGTACACCTGCCTCCATTTGTGTCTCCATTTGGTCAAAGCAGAGTTTGGTATTCCCTTCCTTCCTCCGCAACAACCAAAGGCCCCTCCCTGGGCTCACCATTTTGATGCAACAGCCCTT
Source organism: Iguana delicatissima (assembly GCA_948472985.1). Taxonomy (NCBI): domain Eukaryota; kingdom Metazoa; phylum Chordata; class Lepidosauria; order Squamata; family Iguanidae; genus Iguana; species Iguana delicatissima. The sequence goes on from CAOKZL010000425.1 coordinate 30,471, forward strand.
CCTCCACAGCCATTCTGTAGCTACTGGAGCATGGGGGGAAATGGTGAGGCACCTGGGTGTGCCCCCATTGCAAGAAACTAACTCATGGCATCATCCGCTGAGACCTCTGGATAACCCAGGCGGGTCTCAGTGGATGATGTCATCAGGCCATGTCTGGTTATGGGGGCACAGTGATTCTCTGGTGATTCCCACCCTCCGCACTTTCCCACAGCGACTGAATGGCCTTGGACCAGGGCTGTTGCAGTGGAATGGTAAGTTTGAGTGGGGGGTCACAAGAAGAGAGCCATAGCATAAAGAGATTTAGAGGAATCTGACGAAGTGGACTAGAGTTACATTAGAAATTTCTTTTTCTCGGTTAGTCTCAAAAGTGCTACAAGATTCCTGTATCTCTCTTCATACTGCAACAGGATAAACATAGGTATGTCTTGGAAAACTGCAGCAAGAGTAACAGGTTAGTTAGAGTCTCTTTTCCCTCATTCTGCCTTCTCCACTTTAAAATGACCGTTAGTTCTAATCCATATTAGTGACTTGTTAATTGCAGAATGAGACAAGTGGGAGCAAAAGGACACACATAGGCATGAGGGAAACACACACGCATGTGCGTGCACTATGTTCTTAACGCTTTTCTTCTCCTCATCCAAAAGCCCTTCTCCTTTGGGGCCTTAAATCACACAGTAGGGCCTGCATGATTATAAGTCATAAGCTCATTAGTTAGGAGCCTGTCGTTTGTAGGAGGAAGAGAAAAGGGGCTGTCCTTTGCAGGCTGTGGTGACAGGAGGTTCCTTCCTGCTCTTCTTTCTTTGTGTGGGCAAGAGACAGCAAAAGGCAGGGAGCACAGTGCCTCCTTCCCAGCCACATTCTTTGAAATTATCAAGGCCATGTTGGCAGCCCACTCCAGTGGGTTGTTCTCTTGGGCCAAAACCCTAAAAACTCTGTGGCTGCCATTTTGTGATTAGCAACTCTTTCTTGGTATGCTCCCTCCATGATGACCTTGAGACACTGCTGTATCTGCAGAAACTCTTTGATTCTGTTTTAAGCCACAAAACGATATCAGGTGTAATGCGTGAAAGCTACAGAGAAACAGTGAGGTGTCTGAGAAGGTCATGAGAATAATCCGCATCAGGATAGTAGTTCTTTTGATTGAGTTTAGTAAGCCTGTTTGTGCTGATGTTGTGCTCCTGCTGTTGTAGTCTTACTGCTACAATCAGTGGCAATAGCCACTAACTTTGAAAGTTTAAGGTGATCAGACAGTTCATATAAGGTGATGTCTACTAGTTAGCTTTGACAAGGGAGATCTGTGACAAATGTTACCTCCATGGCTCAAGTCCAGGCTATCTGGCAGACCCTGTCTCCCAATGTGAGCCTGCCTGGGCCCTGAGATCGTCAGGAGAGGCCCTTCTCTCAGTCCCACCACTGTCACAACCTCAGTTGGTGTGGACACAAGACAGGGCCTTCTCAGTGGCTGCCCATAGGGGCCCTAAGGGCTTTGTAGGGAGGCCGGTATGGCTCCCTTCCTCCTGTCCTTCCAGTGCCAAGTAAAGAGCTTTTTATTCCATCAGGCTTTTAAAACAGAAAGTTTTTAAAGAATGGGCTGAGAGTGCTATACTGCTTTAGAAAGAACTGTTTTAATTGCTTTTTATCCTTTATATTTTTAAGTGTAGTTTTAAATCCTTTCAATATTATCAATAATTTAATCCCATTTTAATGACCATTTTCTTATATGTAAACAAATAAATGAAACAACAACAACAACAACATTATCATTCATTCGTTATTCCAGCAAGTCAGCCAGGTCCTCTTTCACAATTCCCCATTCCATTTCCCTTCCTCCCTCCCATGTCCCTTCGTTCTCCCAACAGTCACTCAGTTCTCCATACCTAGTGAGCACGCTCAGCCTTCCATCTTGTTCATGGATAGTACTGGTTTGCCTGAAGAAGTAATGGTGTTTCTGAAATATTAGCTGTGCCACCTAAATGGAGCCTTCCTCTCCAGAAACAGTCTATCTTAGGATGCTGGAGACATCCTGCTTGTTAGTTTCCAGGGCACCAGGAAACCTTAGTGCTTGCTAAACAAAGAGGATAGTGGCATGGTCTGGAAATCAGTTCATGTGTTCTCCCTGTAGGCCGAGTGGAAGACAGCAGCCTTTTTCTTCCATGACTTCTATGAAATTCTTTCTAAATAAAGATGCAGCTGTCCCGCACCTGCCTTCTGAGGGGCTTGGAGGCAGACAGGGTTCTGGACCTGGGAGCCCATTGGCAGAAGTGCTTTGTCACAGAAGGTGGTTGTTATGTGCCTTCAACTCATTTCCAACTCACCGCAGGGGCTAAGTGTGTGACATGCCCAAAGTCACCCAGAGGGTTTCCGTGGCTGAGCGGGGTTTTGAACCCTGGTGTCCGGGATCATAGTCTGGCGCTCAAACCACTACATTAGGCTGGCTCACAAAAGGTACCACCACCTCAGTTACAAGGTTAACTTTCTCTCCCCCCACCTCTGAATCTAAGTTTACCCCATTCAGTAGAAGTTTGTCACTTTCTGTGAAGCCTTTCCGAGAGGTGGAGAGCAGAGCTTGGAAAGATTATTTGTTTGTACTGCAATGCCCAGAATCCAATGTTGTAGGGGCTGTTGTGGGGAGTAGCAGTCACATAAGTCCCCTTTGGTCAGCCCACCCATACCCCCCTCAAACCTGGAGCTACAGATATTTGTAATGGAAAGCAGTCTTGTGGCTGTGATTTTGAGTCCAGAAAGGTGCAAAGCCCTTTCTGCACCAACTGTTTTGGGAAGTCAGATTGCCCCACACAATTCCCTCTACCCAGCTGGGGTGCCAAATGAGCATTTTCAAGGAATACTGTGGGATGGAGGGAAAGGAGAAACTGATAAGTAGGTTCAGACTGGTTTAGATTGGAGAACAAACCAATGGGGAAAGGACTAAGGGCATGCCTTCTCCTTGCTGCTCCTCTGCTCGGAACTGAAACCCACTAAGGCTTTTTTCAGTGGTGGAGAAGAGGGAGCAAATCAATGCTTCTTTCAGTGCCTCTAGAATGGCTTTCTTCCCCAGCCTGGTGCTTTCCAAATGGGTTGGACTTCAACTTCCATCACCACCAGCCATGCTGGGAGTTGTAGTGCAATACATTCGAAGGTCACTAGCTTAGGGAATGGAACGGAGATGTTTCGTTTGCCCCTCAGGCCACTCAGTGAAGAAAGTCACACATCCCAGGTTATAGTCACCAAACCCAGAATTTGAACAAATTCCCTTTTAGCACAAGCCCCACAGGAGTGTCTCAGAGGCTCTGTTCTGAAATGTAAAGGCTCTGTTCTGAAATGTAAAATGTTGGGAGTTGGAGTCTCAAAAGTAACTTTTTCCAAGCTGTGATTCAAGGTCTCCTTGACAACTGGGCATTGCCTTTTAATTTACACATGGGTGTATTTTATTAAAATTTAAAAAAAAAGGAAGAAGAAAAACCCACCCTGTTTCAAAGCCTTAAATTAAAGAGGGGTGGGAGGGGACAGAGATGGATTGTGTCAGCAGAGCACAATTAGCTTAATGGGTTTGTTAAGAGGCACTGCCAGTAGCTGACCAACAATGATCCATTCTGTAGTGCAGAGAAACTGAGCTTCTTACTTAGCTAGTTTGGGGAGTGTGTTATTAACCTCTACCCTTCCCTCCATATATTTTCATTCCTTTTTCCTGTGGATGCCATTATTATTATTATTATTATTATTATTATTATTATTATCATCATCATCATCATCATCATCATCATCATCCCCAGCAGATGGGTTTTCTGCAAATCTTGCTTGAATATTTATTTACATGAGTTCCCCCATCACTTGTAATTGGGGTGCTTAGTTTGTTGAGTGGTTTCTTTCCCTCTCTCTCCGTCACGCACATCATCGTTACAGAGTAATGAGTGTGTAAACACTCACTAAGCATGCTGACTTCTGTATTTATTATTTTTATTAGTATTTATTTATCTGGGCCTTTCAGCAGATGTGGCAAATCAAGGGTATGAAACTGAGCATGTGTCTTGCATGGTTGTCTTTGTGTTCACCAGATGCCATGCACGTCTGGGCCACAAGCGCATTCAGACATGCAGCTGAAGACACAGAGGGAGGACTACCACCTCCACTTGGCCTACTTCTTTTTAATTTCCCTTCCTCTCCTATCGTCCTAGCAGTACATATCAGGCTTTTTTCATGTTTGCTAAAATTAGCTTGTTTCAAAATAACACTGAAATCAGCAAAGTTATACCAATACATCTCTACTCTTAGTTTTATGGTTTTATGGCTTTGCACACCAAATAATTATGGCATTTCTTTTCCAGCATGAGATACTGAGACTTCTCTTGCCAGACTTCTCTAGCTTTGAGCACAGAATCTCAGCTTCCAAGGGGATCCTTAGAAAGAGGGGATGACTATCATGTCAGTATATCTTAGACAGTGGCTTGAAGAGCAGTGATACTCAAAATTTGGCTGAGAGAGCCACAAGTAGTCCCTGAGAATAGTCATTGACATCACTTAGTATAGGAATCTGTGTGGGCCAGAACTTTCTTTGGTGTTTCCACTGCAAGCAGAAGAGACAAGCTTATTCTTTGGAAATTTTAAATTTGGACCTGAAATTCATTCCTAACACGAATTTAGAAGGGAAAAAAGGAAAGCAGAAGAGGCACTGACAGAAAAGCGGAACAGACAGAGGTTGGTTTTAATTTACTAACTTTTAAACTTTTCTACCACATCCTGAAGCAGCAACCCACTTCTGCATAAATTATAACATTCAGCTTGAAAGGTGGCTTGCCTTTCTGGCAACAGGGAAACCTCAAAGAATCCCATGGCTATTTGAATGATTATTTTGTTGGTGTTTATTTATTTATTTATTAACATATATCTACTCTATCATAAATCAAAAAGATGTCAAGATGGCTTTTTACAATAAATTTTGTAAATAAACAAATAAGAATACTCCCTGTGAAGTATGCATGTGCCTACGCTGGATCATGATCACAAAAAAAAAATGTAGAAGGAATTTTAATTTGTTCTGGTTGAATTAAGAGATAGAAGTGTGGTGGTCTTCAGCTACCTCAGTGTTTGTTAAGACAGATGAGTGTAAAATAAAAAATAAAAATGGGATTTAGTTATAAAGGCTGTCTGTTAAATTATACAGAAACCTATAATAATGAAGAAAGTCAACAAAATATTAATCGGTTAGACTAATCAGTTAATGTCCCCGTATTCCAAATTATGTAGATACATTTATTTCAGAGGAGGTTAGAATTCTTGCATATGAGAATGTGACATTTCAAAACTCTTCTTCCTGATGGATGAGACTCGGAGTTTCCTTCCTGGTTTAAACCAGGCCTCGGCAAGGTGATTAGAGAGTCAACCATGGGGCATACCTCATGGCCAAGTAAGGAAGCCAAGCCAGGTTTCTGCAGTCCAGTCTAGTCCAGGCACCCTTGCTGCTACTCACCCCACGCTTGATTCTGCCCCATATCCCCGCTGCCTGGTCATCTACCCAAACTGTGCTTCCCACCCATTTCTTGGCCTTTCTGGGTGCTTTTGTGATAGAGCTTGTTCTGTATAGGCAGTTTGCCATTCCGAATGCATCCTGCAGTCCATGGATTGCTGATGATTGTGAGTAAAAACCGTTCTTTTCTCAGGTTTCCAGTGCATTGTTATCAATATATATCGATATTCTTGATTTTTAAAACGGTTGTTAGCCACTCAGAAAGCAGGCACAACTTAAAAATGAATCCATTGATTTTTGCACAGGTGCATGTCCATTTCCTTCTTTTCATGTTTATTTGTTTAATAATTTACATGCTAATTTTCTAAATCTTGTTCAGAAGCAGCTTTTATAGCATGGTCCGAAGGAATAAGAGTGCGGACATTTTAAGAAAAATCAATAGGATTTATTTCTGTCTGATAAAGGTTGGTGGCTGCCACCCAACTGCCTCGTACTGGAGCACTTTGGCCTTTCAGGCCCAGGACGACGGGCAGGGTCTTGTCCAACTACATCACAGATCTCTGCATGGATGATTTGTAGGCCCCACGTCTAGGTTAGGACTCGTGACACAGTGGTGGATTCTGTGAATTCATTGAGTGAAGTCTGGCAGGTCAAGGGATGGGACTTTTGTGATGGCTGGCCAAGGCTGATGGAGGCATCAGATGGGTGACATGTTTAGTGGAAGAAGATCTAGGAAAAGAGAAAGAACAAATTTGCCCACAGACTTTTGTGAGCTGGATGGGGAGCCTCTGCAGGTTTGTGTAGACCCACAGGCTAGAGGTTTCCCTCTCCTGGGAGAGAATGTGATGGGGAAGGTGATAGAGACAAGTGTCACAGTATAATTCAATGTTATTTTGTAGCCCTTGTAGCACATAGAATCGGCCTAACATCTTCCTTGCCATTTTGTAAAGAACAAGAGAGCAGGCTTTCCTGGTAGGCACACATTGTAACAAAAACAGGCTAATCCCATGCATTTGCACTTTTGTGATTGTTAGTCACCCCTCCCACCACCACCACCACTCCCCCACAAAAAGTGTGTAGCTGCTGTGGGTTTTTACCTGCATGCCGGAAAGATACACGTGGTAAAGAGGTAGAGGGATTCAGCCGGCTGTGAGCCTGGTACTCACAGTGTTGATTTGGGGCGGGGGGGGGGATCCACATACTTGGTCACTTTGTGTTCACAAGCCACCAATGCCACCTGCCAAATTTCTGTTGATGCAGAATTTTTTAGTTCCTAAGTCTCATGTCAAAAAGTTTGTAACGTGAGCCCCAGTAGTGGTTGTGTGAATTGCCCTTCAGTTGTGGACAGTTGTCCATGGGCCGTTGTCCATGGGCATTTCAGTGTCTAGAAATGTATTTTGCATCCATGTAAATGAGGAAGGCAGCTATGGGGGGCTGGGGGTGGGGGAGAAATAGTATGTGCCCGCCTGCACGTGTCAGCAAGTGTGCGGTGTGTGTAAGGTTTGCTGTTTTGAGAAGCTAGACAGATGCTGCCCTTTAAAAATTAATAAGTTTGAACTGTTTCAAGTGTCAGGAAAAGCAGAGCAGAGAGAGAAAGAGAGAGAACCCTTAAAAACCTATTAACGGGGGTAGTGGTGGAGGAGGTTGCATTGCCCTTCTCTCCCCACCTTTCCCCCCAAGCCTGAAGCTTTTCCCCATGCACATACATACACATGCGGCAGGTAATTCTTTACTGCGGATCGTATTAAATTGAGGGTAAAAGGAACCCAGTGTGATGTAGTGGTTTGAGGACAAGGTTTGAATCCCTGCTTGGCCTTGGAAACTCCTGGGTGACCTTGGGCAAAGTCACACTCTCTCAGCCTCAGAGGAGGGCAAAGGCAAACCCCCTCTGAACAAATCTTGCCAAGAAAGCCCCACAATAGGGTTACCTTAGGATCACAAGTCGCAAACAGTTTGAAGGCACACAACAAGAAAAGGAATCTGCTGGCTAGCTCAGATGGATGGGCAAACTTCAGCCATCTCTCTTCCTTGCCCATATCAGGCTGATGGCAAACCTGGCCACAGAATCTAACTGTCAGATGCATCCTTTGCAATCTTGCTTGAAAATTTATTTACGTAACCATCCCCCATCATTACTTGTAATGGGGTGCTGGGTTTGTTTGGGGGTTTCCTTTTTCTCTGTCATGCACATCACCTTTACAAAATAATAAGCTTATAAACATTGCTAAGCATGCTGACGTCTGTGTTTATTATTTTTATATTTTTAAAAATTTAAAAATGATATTTTTGTCCCCAAAAATCATGCAAAAAAAATATCTCCACCTACCCAGCACAATATCCCCAGGCATCGTGTACTAACGCCCAAATACTTCTGCTTTCTTCTGCCATCCCTCTGAAAATGGCTACAAGAAGGAATGCAATTAAACTTTCTACAAGGTTCCTTTTCTGTTCTTTCAGCCCATCCAGACGTCAGGGGTCCAGTTTCTCAGCCCGAGTCAACTGGGGGATATACTGACTACAAAACATTAGAGAGAGAAAAACACACACAAAAAATCTTGAGGTGGCTGAGATTCTGTGTTCAGATTTGTAAAAATTTAAATACATTCTTAACATCTTCATTGAAACCAAGGGTGTGCTTTGTTTGTGGAGGACTGAAGTGGGCCTTAAACTTCTTGCTGTGGCATCCACGCAGCTTGAGGAAATAGACTCATAAATTGAGCACGCCATCTCTAGCTACAGTCAAAAATTGCCATTTCAGGGGTTCCAGCTGTGGGTTTGCCCTGTGTGCAGTTTCCCTGGGTTTCCTCACTCAAGGGTGTTGAGTATCTCATTTTCTAAACATCCTCAGCCACCATGTAGAGATACCCTCATTTCCACTGACTGGGGGGCTTAAAACCAATTTCTCCAGCGGAAGTTTTGCTTGAATTGCAGTGCCCCTTTTGCATCCCCCAGGACTCCCATCCCATTTTTTAAAGATGGACACACCTACAGTCTTCCCAAGACAGCCTTTCTCTTTCACGTGCTGGGTGCTTTGTTGATTTCTCTGCTCCCACTTCTCAGGTTTCTTAAGCACCTGCTCTACCACAGTCTTGATTTCCTGCAGCACTTTCTTTGCTTCTTTTTTCCTCCCCTGGGAGAGAAATATGCCTTCTCGTGACATCTGTCCCCTTCTCTCTTTTGCAAATGCTGAAGCAAAGAAAGGGATTTAATTTTTTAGCAATGTCTATTTCCTCTGTCAATTACCCCCTCCCCATCTCCTGAAGACCCGCCTGTCTATAATTGACCTCCCCTTCCTCACGCGGATCTTAAAGGTTTTTCTTCCTTGCCGCTGTTTCCCTTTTGCATCTTTTTTGTTTGTTTGAAATCCCCAGTTTCCAACTTTTCCTTTCCCACTGTCCCTCCCATGTCCCTTCCTTGGGCCCAGACATTGGTTTCCTCCTAAATTCATGGCTCCTTTTCAATGCCCGGTCCCGTGGGGCTCTCCGGAGGCATGTTGTGATGTCTGGCATTTGGAACCTTGGAGCAGATGGTGATTTAGCTCTGAATGTTTCCCCCTCTGAGTCCCCTTTGAAATGTCTCCCATCGCTGCAAAATTGCTCCACAATATGCTCTGTGCAATTCATTCTTTTGATGGTTGGTTTCTGCAAACTCTGCTATATGTCAGTTGCATGTTATTCCAAATCCTTGCTCTACAAGAGGCAACGGGTAGATTGCAGCCATCCATCAGGCGCAGAACTTCCAACTGCCCAGATCTAGCGGGAACAATCTTGATCAGTCCTCTGTTACCTTACTTTTTCAGTTGCTTTTAATATGTCCCAGTTTCTCTCTCCTCCCACTTTCCCCTTTTCTCCTCAGCTTACTTCAACTGCTGTAAACTGAGTCCACTGCAAAAGTAGTTTGCAAAAGTAGCCTACTGCTGAGCTGCTGCTTCTCAGTTTCTTTTTTTTGGCACCATTTTCCATCACAACCTTGAGTTGTATTGGAGGGAGACATGCCTTTCCTTCCCACAGCCCAGTCTAGTTTCTCTTCCTTATGCCTGTTTTCAAGAACAGGTGTTTTGGGGTTTTGGTTTTTGGTTTGTTTTTTTGGTTGCAGGCGGAATCGATAAGCCAGGGTGGGCAACTGCATGGAAGCTAAGGGCCAATTTTTTCTCCCAGATTCCCATGAGCTGACCAGCCTTCAGCAAGCCCAAATACCTCCATTTTCCTCTGCAGTCCCTCTCACAATGGCCACAGGAAGTGGCTTCCATTGGAAATGAATCCCAGTAGAAAATGCTGCTTTTTTTTTTGCTTTTTTTTTTTTTTAAACCCAAAATTTCATGAATTGTCTGGAAAGTTTTGTCTGTTTAAAAAAAAAGTTTCCAAATTCAGTATCAGGTGAATGTGCCATCAAATGATCACATGTATAACCAAGACAGTAGAAAGGGAGGAATCAAATTACCCTTTTTTAAAAAAAAATCAGTTTCTTTCATGTTTTTTCTCCCTTTGTCTCATTTTTTTTCCTTCTCACTTTCAGGTTTTCTGGAAGCCAGCACTGTGGACACATTCACTGTGCATACCAATACCGTGAACATTATCACTGCCTTGACCCGGAGTGTAATTATCAGGTAAAAAACAAGCCAAAGGGAGAGCACCATGCAGGATTTTTTTTTTTTAACCCTGTGCTCAGCTCAGTCCTATGCTTCTCTAGTTTAAAGGAACTAAAACAACACGGTTGGGTCTTGGAAAACCATTACAAATGACAATAGACAGGGCTGGGCTAAAAGCACCAATGGTCTGCATTAATATTAGGTAGAATTTTCCCACCCTAGAGCTTGAAGAAGTTATCTTTTGGACTACAACTTCCAAAATGTCCTGACCTGCATGGCTAGGAGATTCTGGGGGTTGTAGCCCAAAAAAGTAAAATCTCCCAGCTCTTCCTTCTACTACTTTATTTTTTAATGTACAACACAGCCTTTAGTAGAGCACATACTTGGACTGTTGATGGTTCCTACTTCAATCCCCACTTCACTCTCAGATGAAATCTTCACAAGAAATAGCAGCCAGGAAAGAACTTCAGCTAATGCTGTGCAGGACTGATCTAGATTTAGGTCAGGACTTGGGGAATCTCCAGGCCTCCTGCAGATGTTGAACTATAGTTCCTATCATTCCTCACCCTTGCCTAGGCTGGCTGGGGCTAATGGGAACTGGAGTCCAACAACATCAGGGAGGTCGCAGGCTCCTCAGCCCAAGTCTAAATGGACCAACAGCCTGACTTATTCAAAGGGAGCATAATGGGCCAGTAAGAAGAGTAGATCCAGAAGGTTCAAAACTGTTGAAAGGACTGCAGTACGAGACAGTTGGGAATATCTCCTCTTCCACCCCTGTTTCTCTGCCTGAGACTCTGGATTGCTCCTGTCAGTCAGACTAAACAGTGCAGAGTCAGTTGGACAGTCGGCATAAGGCAGCTTTCCATGTTCACACATACGGCATTGGAATAGCTGACTGTCACATCATTTTGCACAGAAGTCAGGATTGTTTCAAAAGGCTCACGCTTTTTAAGACAGCCATTCTCTGGTGATGCCAGCCAGAGACTGGCTTTCTCAGAGGACCCGGGGGCATGCTGAGTGGGATCTCTTGAATGCCGCAAGACGCCTTGGGAACACAGTCTTGTCGGGTCCCTCAAGGATCCTTCAGCCAGAGGTGGCAAATCCCAGGACTCATTCATTCACACAAGTGTTGCAGGTAGCTGCAAACTGTTTTTAAAAATTGTGCATGACAGTTGACAGTTCCCTGCCTGTGGCCAGCTGCTAGGGCTGTTGGTTTTAAAGCTGTGTGCATTCTGTTTCAGGCAGAGTTTATCCAGCATTTGCAGCAGCACATGGGGCCTTCACCCTGCTTGCAGTGGTATTCAGACGCCTGCCCTTGGACGGGGCGTGGCAATACTGGGGAGTCCGGCAGTTCTGCGAACTGGCCTGTGATCTCAGTATGTGTAGAAGGCCTTCCTTAAATCATTTGCTGTTACAGCAAATACACACACACATTCACTCTGTAATGTATACAGAGGTTACCTCTATAACCCTTCTTTCTCCCCAAAAGGCAGCTTTAGCCTCCCCAAGCACTGAGCTTTGGTGTCACTGTGCTATCCACAGGCAGAATCTACTTCCAGCAAGAACATGGACTGGTGGAAGCCTTAGCCAGATAAGCCCACCTAGGAAGCATGAAATGGGGCCTCCCCTGTGAGAAACGCCATAATCAGCTGGGAGGGGTGTGATGCTAATCTGTGTCAGCCTAGCTGGCCAAAAGATGGTGCTGCAGCCGCCAAAGCAGAACACCCAGGGAGCCACGCCACAGACCCCCAGGGCTTGCAGTTTGGTTTAGTGAAGGGACAGCCAGTGACGAAGGAAGAGGAGGACAGGAAGGGCATCGAGGAAAGAGAGGAGCCAGGCTGCAATGCTGGGAAATCTGCCAGGGCAGGATTGTCAGGCCAGCCCCCTGGTCACATGCTGTGTTTGTTTACACTGCACTCGGGTCTGGGACTGCAAAATGACTCCTTTCTTTCTGTGGTTAGGGCCTCCGAGACTTAAGGGGTTTGCTGGGATTCCCCAGAACTGCCGCAGCTGAGTCTGGTTTCTGCCTTGGCCCTGCCAGGCTTGGCGACCACTGCAGAGGAAACTGACTGAGCTCTGCCAAGCCCGACGGGCCGTGGGTTTGGATCGATTGAACCAGGGATGTGGGCAGTGACCATTCTGCGCCAGAGAGGAGGTGCATGTCTGATGAGAGCCCATAATAACACGGGAAGCGTTAAGGAAGAGAAGGAAAGGCTCTGATGATGGCCCACAGGAGCGGTCCAGACCTCAGAAGCAAGGAGGGGGGCAGGAGCAGAAGGCGGGGAGGATGCCTGATCCCATGAGGGTATAAAGCGTTAGGCTGATTTTTGCAAATGCAAATTATCCTGCAGGCAAGATATATTTGTTATAATGAACGGCGTTCAGTAATAAGTGGCCGCAAATTAGCAGTGATTGGCAACGGAATTCCTGCGATATAACACCTCGGGGAAATCAGTCCTTGGGTCGTCTTTGGCATTACTGTGTAAATCCCCAAGTTTAATAAAAGGAGCAGAAACAGATCAGGATTTACTTTTAGGAAGGAAGAAAGGAAGGAGGGAAAATGGGCAGAGAGGTTTGGGAGGGGGACCCTTTTCTGGGCATTCATGGGCAGCAACCCCATCCAGGACAGCAAAGTCAGCCATCAGACCCTGTCCAAACATAGAGTCCCCTCTTGGAGAACTGAATGTTGGGAGAGGAGATCAGCCAACTTTCACATTAATGCTATCACAAAGACACCTCCATGAATGGTCATCCTTCTTGCTAGACTGGATCAATTTCACCAATCAGTTCCTGCATCTCTTTACCATTTTAGGATTTTCCAAGTTAAACTTCCCATTGCCTAGATTTTTGAGTTTGGTCTAAAGCCTTTCTTCCCATCCCACATTCACCCTGTTTATGTGTGCTCACAAATGACACAAGGGTAGCACCGACACCCCCAGAAACCCCTTCTAGATGACTTTAAAACAGCTTAAACTCTAGAGTCGAAGGCCTTTCTTGATGCACAGCTTTTCGTATGAGAGGCTTCCCCTTGCAGGCCCGCTTCCCCTTGCAGGCCCTTTTCCCCTGCCCACCTGCCCAGTATCGGCACTCCTCACTTTCTGCGTCTCCCTCTCCCCACCAGAGATTCACAAGTAAGCAAGACGTGATCCGGCATTACAACATGCACAAGAAGCGGGACAATTCCCTTCAGCATGGCTTCATGCGCTTCAGCCCCCTGGACGACTGCAGCGTTTACTATCATGGCTGCCACCTGAACGGGAAAAGCACACACTACCACTGCATGCAGGTAATGGCCCTGGGCTGCTTGCCACCTTTGCCACTGCCGTGACCGGGGCCAGGTGGGGGAGAGTGGAGGAGGACCTACAGGACCAGCATCAAGAGCATAGACCTTTCCCAGGGCTCCTTTTACATGGCATGGGGTGGCAGGGGCAGGGTGGAAGATTCCTGAGGGAAAAGCTGGCCAATATCATTTCCTGCCACATCTTCCGCACAGCCCAGGGGCACAGACACATACCAAGGGTTTATAACAGGAGCATGTGAGGATGTTGCTGTAGTTATACCCCAACAGCCACATTGTGCGGTGGCACATGGTGCGCACGTGCAGCTTCAGAGGTTAGCTACAAGCAATGTTGACAAGAGTTAATAAATCTCATGAATATATAGGTCTGTGAGAACCACGTTCTCTGTTGAACTGGGACACCTTTGCCTTTCCCTTCTTTCTGCCTGGGCAACCCAGCAAGGATCAAGCTGAAAATGAGTAAAAGTACCATTTTTGAAAACATTTGTGCTCCCATGACCCTCACAGCCGGTAATCAGGAAATAAGAATCATTCTAGCATTCCTGCTCAAAAGTTTGTTGAGGCCACTTTTCCTTGTGACAAGAAAACAGGCCAAAAACTATCCCTTTTTGTGTGGCATGCCAACCACATTTCCTGGGTGTAGAAGAGAGATCAGGGTTTTGGAGTGGAAAGGTATCTGTCTTCTTTATATTCCCTCTGCAGTGATTCATCCGATGGGGCCTTTGTAGGAGATATGGAAGGGGTCAGGCCCTGGGGGTCTCTCTCCAGGGTGCCCCTTCCTCAAGCCAAACAGCTATCAGAACTGGTGCCGTTTTCTGTTGATACACAACCTCCCTACGCAATGCCTGACCTTTAGCGTCAGGTTCATCCCTTTGTAACCGGCTGCTAAGCCAATCAAATATTAATAACAGCCAAGTGTCAAAAAGAAAGAAAGAAAGAAAGAAAGAAAGAAAGAAAGAAAGAAAGAAAGAAAGAAAGAAAGAGCCCTCTTCTCTCTCTTTCTGTGCACATGTGTGCCAGAAAAATAGAGATTTATACCCATTATGGAATGGCCCTTAGCAGTTGGGGAAGCTCCAAAAGCCAGCTGTTTGGGGTGCTGAAGTACCTCTCTTTGAGCACAGCCACCCAAGCATTTGCCAGGCTAGGCTGTAGCCAATGAGGCCAGATCCTCCGATCAGGCTGCCAGCGGAAAGGAGAGGGGCAGCTGTGCTGCTGGATGTGAGAAGTCTACCTTCTGCATCCGCTGATGATTCAAGGGAGGCCCTCCATTTTCTGATTTAGGCCTATCTGAATCTCTGTTTAGCCATGGAGACCCACTGGGTGACCTTGGACCAGTCCCATTCTCTCAGCCTCAGAGGAAGGCAGTGGCAAACCCCTCTGTGCAAATCGTGACAAGAACGCCTCATCACGCGTGCAGCTTAAGGTTGCTGTGATTTGGAAGCGACTTGAAAACATGCAACATCAGCAGCATCAAGATAGTTTAGTGCACAGACTCTTTTTTTTCTGGTGCCTGGGTGGACTTTTGAGGAACCTTTTTAGGCTTCCTCAAGGAGGTTACGGAGATCCCAGGCCACCAGCTGTCCCCTGGTGTTTGTAAGCTTGAGGGTTGGAGAGCATTATGTGTTGTTTCCTCAGTGCACAGCACATGATAAGGTCACCCCGGCCTCAGGACCTGCCTAGTGCCCCACACAGATTAAGGTGCGCCACAAACAGGATCAGCGTCACACCAGTTGATGTGGAAAAGGGTCTCTCTGAAAGGGAGGGAAATGCTGAAAAGGGCCTAGCGGCAACCAATGCCCATGTTAAGAAGAAAGGTGTCCGAACATCACAGACTCCTAATTAGAGCAAATCTCTCTGAAACAGCAGTATTTGTGCCGTGGGCCTCGCGAGGGCCCTCCCCCCTCCCCTTATGTCCATAATTGGCATGGACAAAATTCAGTTAGTTGTTTATACCAATGGACATTTTTCATGCTTTAACACAAAGAGCCCCGTTGGGAATTATTCACGAGGAGTTTTTTGTTTAATTTGTCCTTTTAACACCACACTGGGTCTGTCTTCTTTCAAGGTGTCAGGGTGGAAAGAGGCCCTTGTTCTATTGGAAAGAGTTTTGGATCTCCCTTCCCTGCTTTTGCTCCCCCCACCACGCTCTTCTTTCGCCCTTTTCTGGGCGTTTATTAAATGTTTTGCTATTGCCTCTTTGAATCAACCCAAGCTGAACCGGAGCGGAGGTTGGGGGGACGATGTTTTGGTTTGCTTCACTTCTGAGACGGTGCAGGCATTGGCACCCGACGCACAAGAGGAAGCAGGGAGGGAAGAAACGTGCTTGGCGGGCATGACAGCGTTGTCAGATTCCACTGGAATTTTACTCAATATGGCAAATTGGCCCACTTTGCCCAGGAAGAGTGGGGCGGGCGAGAGGGGGGAGAGGAGGTAGGGCTGCAGCATTCCATCTCCGTCACATGGCGTGCGTGCAGGCTTAAAATAAAGCCAGTGACCAAGTTAAAGAACAGGTGAGTAGCAAGTGGACATTGGTTCTGCTCAACCAGCTTGTTCAGGTGGCCTTACCTGTCCTCACCAAACAGCCAAAGGAGCTTCCATGAGCGACAGCTTTTGTCACCTTAACTGTCTATTGCACACAGCTGTTATCTTGCACTGGGGTCCCTTCACACTCCACTGGAATGGGCAACTGTTTGGCGATTAGGGGCCAGTTTCCCCCCAATTGTTCCTCTGGGACTGCACACACACAAACTGATTTTTCCTCTGCGTCCCTCTCAAAATGGCATGATCCCCACTTAACTTGCAATCCTTCTCAGAATGGTGAGAGATTGCAGAGAAGGTCCCTGTCACCTCCTGTCAACATTTTGAGAAAGACTCGAGAGGAAAACAGAGGGATTGGGAGGTAATGTGGGGTTTGGCAGGGGGCTTGTGACAGTGGGTTAGATGTGTTTTGGATGTTTTCACATACACATTTTGGAGGCTTTCTGTGTGATTTGGAGGGGGAAATTGCCTGAAATTTTTTTTTTAAAAAAAAAAAATTGAGGTTAGTGGCTTTGGGGGATTGGCATAGGGCTTCAGGGGCCACCTAAGTGGGATCTAGGGGCTGCATGCCCTCCACGAACTGCCCCTTGTCCACTTGTTTCCACACAATTCCAGCACTATGATTTCATTTTAATAGCCAGGGCAACGTCTTATGGAATCCCAGGACGTGTAGTTTGATGAAGCACTAGAGTTCTCTGACTGGGAATCCTTAAGCTGCAGATCCCAGGATTCCTTAGGCTGGAACGGTGATAATCAAAATGGAAGCAGGGTGCTGCAATTATGGAGTGCGAAAGGCCCCAGTCTCTCTTACAGTTTGCCTTTCTGTTGATGAGTTGCATGCTGACCCAGCTTGGATTTCCATTTTAATTTTGGCTAAGCTGACCACAAATGCACTCTGGGTTAGATTCAGTCCTATCAACAGTTGATAGCCTGTCTCGTTTCTTTCCTTCATGCAGGATACTCCATAATTTTAGGCCTATCCCTGGTCTTTTACATGCTGATTCCTCATCTCCCAACAATGCTTTGGCTCTTTGCAAGAAGGGACTGTAACCGGGGAAGATCACCTTCTTTGCCCACAGGAGGTCCCAGGATCAATCCCAGGCATCTCCCATTAAGAAACACCTTGGGTCTCAGGTGATGAGAAAGACTTTCTTCACCCAGGCCCTGAGAGTGCAGAGCAGGGCTGAATGGTCCATTAGTGTCTTCCCCTCCCTATTTTGTGGTCTCATTCACTTCCATAAGGAACTTTGGTCCTCCAGATGTTTTGGACTACAGTTCCCAGGTCCCTTACCATCACCCATGCTAAGTGAGGCGCTGGAAAGCGCTGGAAACCCAGAGGTTTCTCAGCTTGTCCTGTAAGGGTGTGGGCCGTGGGAGCAAATTCCCACCATCACCACAACCTCTGTTTAGACTGTGCCAGTTCAGAAGTGATAGATGGCGACGCTGCTGCAATATAAAAAAATCTCACTCCTCCTATCTACCCCTCCTCTCTGGTGGGCTTATGACATTCCTCCTTCTTCTATTTATCCACATCCTGCAACATCTCTTCCACCAGGTGGGCTGCAACAAAGTCTATACCAGCACCTCCGATGTCATGACCCATGAAAACTTCCACAAGAAGAACACGCAGCTCATTAATGACGGGTTCCAGCGGTTCGGGCCACAGAAGACTGTGGCACCGTGGATTGCCAGTTTTACGGGCAGAAGACCACCCACTTCCATTGCAGGTAAGACAGCTACTTGGCCAGTCATTTCCTCATTCCCTCATCCTGTTATCCCAGAACGTGCACAGGAAAGGAGAGAACACAGAAAACCAGTACCGGCATTCCTCTGTTAGCAAAGCCTCCTGCATCTGCCCCTCCCCTCGTTTTCCTTCTTGTCCTTTGTCTAGCTGGAAGATTTTGTTGTGTTTGTTTTAGCAACAGTGGCATTGGGGTGATGGTGAAGGAGGGCTTTAGAAACACCAGTTTTTAAATATTGGGTTGCAGCATCGCATCAGCAAGTCAACAATGCAATAAAGTTTGAGCTGGTCCTAGTGTTGTTGTGTGTGACTGCCTGCAACAGGCAAGATAAACAGCAGCTGTCTCCAGAAGCCCTGACTGAGCATGTTAAACACCAAAACAGAAATGGGGAAAGCAGATGAAGCCTGCCTCGTCAGCTCCCCACAGCATGGTTTAAAAAAGCATAGTTCTATAAATTTGGCTGCCAAAATGGAAATCATAAGAAATATGGATGCTTGTGAAAGAAAAGTATCATCCCGGGATGCATTTTGGCCAAAGCTTTAATGGTCTCTAAAAGGATCAGAATGTCTTTGTTTACTGATGGAAGGTTTACAGAATGTCTTTGTTTAGTGACGAAAGGTTTACTTGACCTAGTTGTTTCATTTCACATGTATATATATTGTTAGTTTTGAAGAAAAAGGTTGCTGAAACATGTTGGGCTCTGCTTCCTTTTTTGTCATGTAGGAACCTATCTCTCTCTTTTCCCTGTTATTTCTGTCCCTGGTAGCAAATTTTCTGTGAAAGAAAAGATGTGGGGACAGTAGACATGGAAAAAAAGAAGAAGTTGTGCTTACAGCTCTTGTTTGAGGTCCCGGTGGTGATGGCAGCTGTGAGGGCTAGGATGGCAAAGCAAGGAGGGGAGGCAACACTGCTCCTCTTCGCTAGCGTTGTGTGCGTACATTTGCACACAATCTCAGCATGGAGCCGCTTAACACTACTTGGTTTTCCTACATTATAGAGGAAAAAGGAGATTTATGTGATTAGCCAAATTTGACCGTTTGGGAGAAAGTGCAGGCAGGCAGCCCAGCAAAACAGAAGTGTGCCAGAGTCCCACTGTGGAATGAAACAGGATCACTGAAATGTTGAAGGCCGGTGAGAGTTAAGAAAACATTTGGCCTGCATTAAGGCTTTATCACATGAAGCAGGTAAATTGCACTTACAGCAGGATACCAGTGTCTTTGGCTGGGACTTATCACAGACGTAGGTCCTCTCCTGTTGTTCTCCTGGTGGGAGATCATAAGAGCAATTTACTTGCCTCATGTGATAAAGCCCCAACCAGCGTGCCTGTGATCACTGGATGACCCAGAGTCAATTATACAGACTGCCTTTACAGTCATCTGAGGGAGAGACGGCAAGAAAAATTCCCTTTTTTTTTTTTTGGCCTACAGCCATGCTGGTTAATGGATTCTGGGTCCTGTTATCCAACAAAGTGATTTTTTTAAAAAGACTCTGAGACTCTTGAAATGACATCAGGCAATTTGAATACTCCTAGCTATGATGACTCATTCACAAATGTAGCTTTGTCATTTGATTGCTAATCTGCAAGTGACAGAAATGGACATATGAACTGCTCATGGTGGCTACAAAAGTTCTAGTTTCAAGGTATGAGAGGGAATTTTTAAAATGTGGTTGTTAGTTATGATGATGGTGGTGTCGATGGGGCAGCATATAGGAGGAAAAACAAAATGGATGCAAAAGAGATTAAGTCCCATTACAAATCAGAAAAGCTTCTTCAATTGAAGCCAATACCTTGCTGAATGTTCTCAGATAGCATGGCCTTATTTGTACATCAGGGAACAAAGCTCATCTTCTTTGAAGAGGACCAACTGAACCTGAAAGGAAGGGACCATGGCTCAGTGGCAGAGCATCCAGCTCTCGTGCAGAAGCTTCCGGCTCCTGTCCCCAGCATCTTTTTAACCTGATCTTTTTATATCAGGTAGAAGATGATGGGGAGGATGGTGTCTGTTCTGAGACGCCGGGGAGCTGCTGCCGGGCTGGCTAGATGGTTGAATCATTTGACCGGTTGGAAGAAGTGATCCAGCACGGTTGGAGGAAAGCTGTGTGCAGTCCATTCTGCAAATTCAGCTCTGTCTGCGGAAAATATAAGAGCAGACACACTGAGCTAGAGGAACAGAGAGGCTGAGCGGCTCTGGAGTCTTGCAAACCAGTCTTCCACATAGAGGGAAGGAATGTCTTCAAGCACAGGAAGGATGTGGGTAAAATAGTTAACCATCAGGACACTGCCTCTGTTTATCACCCCGAGCCCATTCCGTCCCATTCCTAGCCATCTCCCCTCCCAAGGGTGGCAACTGGGGAAGCCACAGTGGTTTCAGAGCCCTCCATTAAATCCACCTCCATCTCTTTAAAAATGCAGTTGCAGTCAATAGAAGTATTTTTGTAAGATAAGTTTTTTAAAAAGGCATGATTCGCAGATAAAACAGCTGTGTAATTATTGACATGAAAAAGATCATCCCTCATCTGAGAAAAAAATAGTCATGCCCTTTTTTGCTACAGGAAAGCTGTTCCTCCCACAGCCTTACATTGAAAGGCAGTGGAAGGGCCTTAGTTCAAGGGCAGAGCCCCTAAGTTGCATTCACACGGTCCTGGGTTCAATTCTGGGCATCTTCAGGTAGGGCTGGATGCCAGTCAGTGTAAAAGAATACCCTGCTTCCTGGCTGGCACCTCCTGGGTGTGTTGGGCTGCAGCTCCCATGCTAGATGGAGTTGATAGAAGCTGTAGTTCAAGAAATCTGAGGGCAAGAATAACGCAGACAATGCTGAGCTGCACAGACCCAATGGTCTCCCTAAGCCAGCCAAGTAAAGACTGGCTGAAGTTATCAGTCCCCAGCAGGTTGGATTTATGGAAGTGTAGGGTGGTTACACGCACTGGAGTTCAGCTTCTGGCATCCTCCAGGACAGCCAGTGGAAGTTCGAGGCCTGACCCTTGACTTTCTCCCTTGCAGGCGCCCTGGCTGCACGTTCACTTTCAAGAACAAGTGCGACATTGAGAAGCACAAGAGCTACCACATCAAGGACGACGCCTATGCCAAGGACGGCTTCAAGAAGTTCTACAAGTACGAGGAGTGCAAATACGAGGGCTGCGTCTACAGCAAGGCCACCAACCACTTCCATTGCATCCGACCTGGCTGCGGCTTCACCTTTACCTCCACCAGCCAGATGACCTCCCACAAGCGCAAGCACGAGCGCCGGCACATCCGCAGCTCTGGCGTCCTGGGTCTGCCCGCCTCCCTCCTGGGCGCCAAGGAGAATGACCAGGAGGAGTCCAGCAACGATGACCTCATTGACTTCTCCGCCATGAGCTCTAAGAACTCCAGTCTGAGTGCCTCCCCCACCAGTCAACAGTCTTCCGTCTCCTTGATCGTCCCCGGCACGCCCTCCTCTGCAGCCGAGCTGGCCACTGCGCAGACCTCCAACAAACCCATCAACAGCATGCCCTCAGCTTCGAAGATCCCCGGCCTGCTCTCCCAGGCCCTCCCAAGCAATATCCCCTTGGCCCTGGCGCTCTCCAACGCAGCTCTTCCCGGAACGGCAGGCTCTTACTTCCCCATCCTCCCTGGCCGGGTGTCCACCCCGCTGCCCGCCACCTCCACGAGCCTAATCGCCACCGGGGCTTCAAGCGCCAACCCAGCGTCCTCCGCCAGTTCCCCTTCCCAGGCCGTCGCAGGTTCCAGCGAAGCCGGGGTCACCTCTTCCTCAACTCCAGCGGCCTCCATAATGGAAAGGATCTCCGCCAGCAAAGGCTTGATTTCCCCCATGATGGCCCGGTTGGCGGCGGCAGCGCTGAAGCCCTCTGTGGCTGTGGAGGCAGGTGAGATGCTCCACTCCACTCCACTCTCCTCCAAGTTGAGCAGGGGTGCTGAGGGATTCAGAGAGAGGAGGCGTGGAGCCCTTGTCCAGCTGGGATTTGGAAAACTCATGGGTGGGAAGAAAGGGAAGCATCGTACTCCATGGGACTGGAGGAGCTGGGATGCTAAACACAACTGGGTCGATGGAGGGTTCTGCTTTTCAGTTGCTTATGTATTCGCACAAAGTGCCTCAGGTCAGTTTGGGGAGACTCCCTCCCAGCCCCCATGAACCACGCTTAAACCTTTCAGTATCGTCTCCCCAACTCATGTAGCATTTTCAGGGGTGATGGAGGCAGGGGAGTCCTTTTCTGCCTACCCAGTTGTACACACCAGAATCTGGATCCTTCTTGGAACCTGGTTGGGTGGGAGACAACAAAAACCTGTTCTGAATTTTGGTTCAAGGAAAGAGGAAGGAAGAGAACCGCTTGTTCCTTTACCTGTCTTTCAGATCAACTGCCCAGATAGAAAACAAGTTTAGCTTTGAAATGCACAACCTCCTTCCCATCCTACTACTGTCCTTTCTCCCGGCCCAGCTGCAGAGTTCCACTTTAAAAAAAATAATAATGATGTATTAAGAAACCTGTGAGCAAAAAGATATGCAGAAGTCTTAAAGCAACACAAGCCTATTTTCAGAGGAGACTAGGGGAAAACCAGCAATGCTGCCATTTTCAGCTAGGCTCGGATGCCAGGAAGCCCACCTGAGTTGACTGGCCAACAAGCAATACTCGTTCTTTACCAGCTCCCTCAGATTGCAGTCTGTCCACAGATTGCTGGCTTGTCATCCTTCAGAATCCAGTGAAACAAAGAATGTGGAAAAGGAGGCAAGGAGGTTCCAAAAAGTTTGGATAAACCCTTTTATTCATCATACTTTGCTTTCTTCTTCCACCTCCAGTCAGGGGACATCTTTTCTAAAAGACAAAAAGAGAGAGGTCATTGAGGGGACTATTTTTCTTTTATTTTTTAATAAAATGCCACTTGCTGTCTGTGAAGTGGTTCACCGTCAGCTGTAGTGCCTCCGGGTAAATTAATATTTTAGTCACTTGGGGATTGTGGATGAAAGCTCAGCGGACATGTTCCTGTCAGCAACTTTTTTCCTCTTGCCATCTTTTCATCCTTTTCTCTGTCTGCACGTGTTTCAGTCCTTTTGTTTTGTTTTGTTAACTTTGTGGGGTGTTTTCCCCCTTCTTTTTTTGGAACTGGCTATGTTTTCTTTTTCTTTTCTTTTTTTAAAATGAAATTTCCAACATGAAAATGCAGGGATGGGAGGAGCACCAACCTGCACCCTCTGGTTTGGGACAACGTGGATGGGGGAGAGGTCGCGCAGTTTGAACCAATCTGATTGGCTGTCAGTTTCGATAGACCTGACACAGCAGATGTTCCTTTTGGGCATGCTCAGTGAGAAGGCCGGAGCGGTCGCCAAGGCAACGTCGAGATTGGGGAATGGAAAGGGGGCTTGACTAGCAGTCTAAAGCTGCCACATTGCCTCAGCATTAACAGAGTCTTTAATAAACGCTTAAGAGGCAGCCCCGCAAATTAGTTATGACAGGTTGTGCGGAGCATCGGATCTCCCCCTCGCTCCTTCCGCCCTTCTCCTTTAAAGGGCCCGTAGCCTGGACAACTTTGACATAATTTTGCAATAATTATCACTTGAAGAATTTCCACGCCGGGGTGGACGTCAGAAGTGATCACGTCAAGCCAGCAATAAATGCTGACCAGCAAACCCAGACCGCTCCCTTCCTTTCTACCCTTACTTTTGTTGTGTGCCCCCCCGCCCAACTTTCTCGTATATTATCTGTTATTGTTGACATTCCTTGTCAGTCGACTTCCTTTACTTTGTTCATTTGTTTAAAACTTTTGTGATTTCCCCCCTTCTTTTTCCCTTCTCTCTCCAATGCAGGGAATGGGCAGCCAACCCTTGGACGGTTTAACCCAACTCAGATTAAACAGGAGACGGTGGAGAATCCTGGACCAGCGGCCCAGAACTCTTTGCAGGAACACAGCCTGGACCTGAGCGTGAAGGATCATGGGTAAGGGGAGGCAAGAGAGAGGAGACTCTGTGGCGGGCTGGCCCTCCAGATGATTTTGGATCACAGCTCCCACCGTTCCCCAGCATTGGCTGTCATGACTAGGGCTGATGGACATGGGAATCCAACAGTAACCGGAGACCCACCTCCCTGGCTTTTGTAGTTGTGTGCCTTCAATTTATGGCGGCCCAAAGGCAACCCTCTTGGCAAGGTTCATTTAGAAGGGGGTTGCCTGGTCTTCCTCTGAAGCTGAGAGAGTGTGATTTGCCCAAGGTCACCCAGTGGGTTTCCATGGTCAAGTGCAGATTTCAAGCGTGTTCTCCTAGAATCCTAGTCCACCATTCAACTCCCTTTTACCAGGTTGGCTGTCTACATTGTTTCTGGTGTGACAGATTCAGGTGCCTGAGACCCTCCTTGTAATTTGTTAAGCTTCCTGTGTTGAGTGTAGGGAGATGGGTGTTTTCTGTAATCACGAGTCCAACTGTAATGGTCAAGACCAAGACCCCTTGACCAC
This sequence comes from Iguana delicatissima, assembly GCA_948472985.1. Taxonomy (NCBI): domain Eukaryota; kingdom Metazoa; phylum Chordata; class Lepidosauria; order Squamata; family Iguanidae; genus Iguana; species Iguana delicatissima. Next base: position 54,540 of record CAOKZL010000425.1, read on the forward strand.
GATTTCAGGGCCTCCATGGCACAGACACCATGAGTTAGGCCTGTAGCAGCCCCAGCATGGTTCTCTCATTCATCTCAACCCCACCTCTACCCTCTTGGGATGGGGTTTGGAATCATGGTTGGGCAGAGGTGGTCTTCAGACATTTCTAGAAGTCGGGTGACATCATGCTGGAGGGCGCATTCCTTGGCTTCCACCAGCTTTATTTGAGGCATCCACCACCCCTCATTAATCCACTAGAGTAGTACCGAAGCACTGAACTATGAGGAGGGAGGGAAAGACACACTCGCTTGGCTTGCAGACGCAAAAAGTGGGAGCGACGGAAGCCCTCTTCCACTTACATCTGGACCGAGTCATCAGGCACTTACTTTCGCTGGCTCGCTTTGCAAGCCTGACCCGGTTGATGGGAGGGTGGGTTTTGTCTCGGTCCTCCTGATGCAGCAGGTGGAACGTAGGGAAGGAGGGGGCGGTGTGAAAGGAGAATTAATTGCAGTCCCGCTATGCACATCTTAACTAAACCCTGTTGGTTTGTGTGTTCCAGTAATGAATCAAATGGCCACACAGTCTCGGCAAATACATCTCTTTTATCCTCGCTTATGAATAAGGTAAGAGCCATCCATCAAGGGCCTTTCATTCCCCCCACCAAGAGAAATTAAAGCCGCGGTGCCGAGGTGGGGAGGGAGGGGGAGACGCGTTTGTTTTTTAATGTTTTCCCTCTAATAAGATGAGTTTGTACCATTTAAATTTTGAGACCATTTTTCATCGGGTATAATTTCAGAGCCACTGCTTACGAATTAATTTAATGAACTGGCTGAAGAAATATATCGCCGCCTCTGACACTCTCTTCCCCCCGATTCCTTTTAGAAGGAGGGGGCCCCACGGGGGGGGTGTTGTTTTTAATTTCTGCACCAGGCACCTTCTCTTTTTCTTGCTGTTATTAATTCTGTTTATTGAGCTTAACAGATTTCTAAGGGTGGCGGTGTTATTTTTGTAAGTTTAGAGAGAACATGTCCAGAGTTTTGATCCAGAACCTTAAGTTTCTTGTTTTTGTGCTATTAATTCCCCTTCTCAATGCTTCCCTTAAATACTTATTTTTAAACTCACACAGTTATTTTGCTTAGTTCCCTTTACTTATGTACCCATTTCTCTCTCCTTCTTTCTCAGTCTTTCTTGTTCATACACATGTGCATATAAATGTGAATACTTGTACAAGACAAAGACTAGTTTGGCTAAATTAATTGTGCCCCCACAGTCAGCTGCATGCGCAGTCTGGGCATCCTCAAAGCCAGCTTTTAGCATCCTGTTGCTTGATGAGGTTTCGGGGCATCTCCGTTTCTTCCCCTGAGCTCTGAGCATGAGCTCCGTCCGGTCAGGGTGCAGAACCCTCCAGAAAGGACAGTGCGACTTTGTCTGATGCTCTCTCTCTTCCTTTTCCATCCCTCCCTTCCTATAGCCATCCCACCAAAGCTGGCTGTTCAGTTGTTTCTCTAGCACTACAGTGATTCTCTTGTGTTTGTTTCTGCATGTCGCTTCTCTCTTTTTAACATGCAGCTGTTTGGGGATAGATTTTGGGGTTGTTTTTTAAAAAAAAATCTCTTTAATTTAGCTTTCACTTTTAGCTAACTGCAGGATGTTTTCTGGAGTGACAAACTAGGATCAATATTTGGGATATGGGATCAATATCAATCAGTATCACTTCAACTTCAAACTATGGTTCTTCTTCGCGGTCTCTGTGCCTCACACACTAGGATCTTCCCTTCCCTTTTGCCTCTCAGATAACCCCAGTGGTCTCTGCCCTCTTACCTGCAGCATCTGTTTTTTCTCTCCAGATGTCTCAGAGCAGTCCCAACCTGGGTAACCTTCTTGCCTTGAAGGCAGAAGGTGACAGCAGCCAGGCAGGGGCCGGGGGAGACGCAACACAGTACCTGGGCAAGACCGTGAAGGCTCTCGTTCAAGAGAAACTCTCCGAGCCCTGGAAGATGTACCTGCGCAGGTGAGGCCCAGGAGAAAGCCTGGCTGGAAGGAGAGAGGACTGGGTCAATGCCAGCACCACCCATGTAAATGGTTGAACCAGTCTACCCATTCCCCAGCCACCATCAGCTCTTCCCTGCAGCTGCTTAAGGGAGCGCTGGGCATTTCAGTCGTGACTGTTGCTTTACTGCCCATGAAACGCACATTGAAAACTAGAAAAGCAGCACCGGCTGCACTGATATTTCAGCCCCTATAGAACTAAATGCCCAAATATGCATGAAGTTCCAGAAATGTGATTATTTCCTTTTATTTACAGTATTTGCACTTTGTCTTATGTGCTTAGAAATACGCCTAAAAACCATCTGAAGTGTCTTTTGGAAAAGAAACTTAAAAATCCGTACAACTAGCAGTCAAAAATAAGATAAAAATACAACTATATAGCAATTAATCAATAGACTGAATTGCTATCAAGATACAATACATGGCAAATTCAAGCAGAATAGGTAATAATCATGAAAGGATCAAATGAGCCTTTCTGGGGAGGGAGCCCCATAACTGAGGCGCGATCATACAAACGACCATCTCACCCCCAGGGTTGCCAAAGGGGGGTGTACGGGAAAGAGCCTCAGCAACACTCTGAATAACCGCACTGCAAAGTTATATCAGTTTCATACCACTTTAATTCTCCAGGTTCCAGCCTGTGGCATCCTGAGACTTGTAGTTTTTCTAATGCTGTAGTTCAAAAGAGTACACTACACAATTCTAAATCCTTCATCAGACTTCAAATCCCAGGATTCCAGAGGATAGAACCATGGCAGTTAAAGTGGAATCAGAGTACAATAACTGCACAAATTCCGATGGGAGCAGGCAGTTCTTTCAGTACCCAAAGCCCAGGCCATTCATGGCTTCAGATGTTAAAAACAAAACGCTTATTTTGAGCCTGGACTTACTGTCTTAGGTATTTTCCTGCCATCATCCATAAACTGTCCCTTGAATCCATTTTCTTGACTTCCTTCTACCTCCCTTTGTGTGGTGGTTCTCTTTCCCTGTGATGGTGTTCCCATCTGCCCTTCAGCTGGTATAGTCATGAACGCCATTAACCTGGCTGTTTACTCCTTCTCTTGTGTTACTAACTAATGAAGATGTTCAGTAAGCTCAGATCAAGCTGGTCTCTTCTTTGGCTCCCACCTCCAGCTCGCCACTTGTCATTTGTCATAGAATCATAGAAATGTAGAGTTGGAAGAGACCACAAGGGCCATCCAGTCCAACCCCCTGCCATGCAGGAAAACCCTCAAAGCACTCCCGACAAGTGGCCATCCAGCCTCCGCTTAAAAACCTCCAAGGAAGGAGACTCCACCACACTCTGTGGCAGCACATTCCACTGCCGGACAGCCCTGACTGTCAGGAAATTCCTCCTGAGGTTCAGGCGGAATCTCCCCTCCTGCAGCTTGCATCCATTGCTCCTTGTCCTGGTCTCAAGAGCAGGAGAAAACAAGCCCACTCCCTCCTCGACATGACACCCCTTCAAATATTTAAACATGGCTATCATGTCCCCTCTCAACCTTCTCTTCTGCAGACTAAACATACCCAGCTCTCTAAGTCTGTCCTCATAGGGCATGGCTTCCAGGCCCCTCACCATTTTGGTTGCCCTCCTCTGGACCTGCTCCAGCTTATCCATATCCTTCTTGAATTGGGGTGCCCAGAACTGGACACAGTATTCAAGATGAGGTCTAACCAATGCAGAATAGAGTGGTACCAATACCTCCCTCGATCTAGACACCATACTCCTATTGATGCAACCAAGAATTGCGTTGGCCTTCTTGGCTGCCGCATCACACTGCCGACTCATGTTCAGCTTGTGGTCTATGAAGACTCCTAAATCCCTTTCACACGTACTGTTAGCCAGCCACGTGTCCCCCATCCTATATTTCTGCATACCATTTTTTCTGCCTAAGTGTAGGACCTTACATTTCTCTCTGTTGAAGTTCATTTTGTTAGCCTTGGCCCAGCTCTCCAATCTGTCCAGGTCCTTTTGAATTTTGATCCTGTCATCAGGCGTATTAGCAACCCCTCCCAATTTGGTGTCATCTGCAAATTTGATCAGCGTGCCCTCTATTCCTTCATCCAAGTCATTAATGAAGATATTGAACAGCACCGGGCCCAGGACAGAACCCTGTGGCACCCCGCTAGTCACTTCTCTCCAGGATGAGAATCTGCCATTGGTGACCACCCTTTGGGTACGGTCAGTCAACCAGTTACAAATCCACCTGACAGTAGCCCTGTCCAGCCCACATCTTAGTAGCTTCTTTGCAAGAATGCCATGGGGAACTTTGTCAAAGGCCTTACTGAAATCAAGATATACTATGTCCACAGCATTCCCTTCATCTATCAAGCAAGTAACTCTATCATAAAAAGAGATAAGATTAGTCTGGCATGACTTATTTTTGAGAAACCCATGTTGACTTTTCGTAATTACGGCATTGTTTTCTACGTAATTAGAAAAACAATAGAATGCTCCCTTGTTTACAGTCCTCCAGCCCACTGCTGGCCCATGGGCTGTGTGTGCGCCTGAGCCAGTTGGAGAACACGTGAGACACTACTGAATTGCCTTACTTAGGAGCCAGATGAGTTACGTCCTTCCTTCCACCCATTTTCTGGTGCTGTCTTTTCTAAGTAACTCCCTCCATCCAGAGAGATCTTCTGCTCTTCTGGAATCCCAGAGCTGTTTCTCAGCATTTCTTTGCTCTTTCATGCAGAGTGATATCATTTCCTGGGGGAGGGGGAATACTGCATTAAGAAAGGCTCCGCTAGCCCCCAGAAACAGAAACATCAATAGGGTATTTTTTTTAAAAAAAATGGTGGAAGGGGATCTTGATCTCTTCCTGAACAGAAGATCAGATCACAGGCATGCCATCTCTCTTCATAGTATACAATATTTAATGAGGAAGGACATTTAAAGATGCCTTTTGGCCTTTATCCAAAGCTAAGACAGCTTGCTTTTGAGAATGAAACTAAGCCTGTGCTCCTGTATATTCTTACTCAAGAGTAAGTCCCATTGAACTCAGTGGGCTGACTACGGAACCAGCATGTATAGGATTGCATCGTTCTGTTGAGAAAAAAATAGACCACAGCATCCAGTGCTTATAGTGCGCAACCAAAACCAATGTTGATTGTTCTACATAAAAGTTGCCATGTAGAATAGTGGTTTGACCATCAAGTCATTTTGGTTTTGTATCTTGGAATAACATTTAATATATTTCTGGCACAGCTGTTACTAAAATCAGTTCAAACAATAACAGGAAATGTCCCACCTTTCTCTCTATGGTGAAAAATTTCATGTTATACAGAGATAGCCTTTTCCTTCCTAAATGGTGGCATTCATTTATTGCACAAGTAACAGAAACTGTTCCCCTTCTGCAGGATCTTTCCCTCCTCAAGAAAAAAAAAAGGACACCTTCACTTTTTTTCAGTATGTAAATGTATTTAAATTCAACCAATTCAAAGCCAAACAGTTAATTAAAAGATTGACACTCCTGTGGAATTATATCCTGGTTCCCTTCCAGTCTAGTATGTCTCCTTTTGTCATCCTGTATCTGTCTGATCAGTCAGGCCATTATGCTTTGGCACAAGTAAGCTCCCGTCCTTGTCTCCTGGGTTCAAAGCCAATTGACAAGCATTCCAGATAAGTGAATGTAACTAGCAGCTCGGCAGCAGCTCTCGTTGCTGGCAACGTCTTGTTCCCAGCACAGAGAAAAGAACCAAAGGAGGCTGCCCTTGTCTTATGAAGCGCTGCCTTCCACTTGGGGGCAATTGGAGGAGGAACCACAGCTTATTTACAGAACACATGCTGTGGCATTTCAGTGCCCACCGTGTCAACGGTAGGGCCGCTAAAGACTTCTGCCTGAAATCCTGGAGAGCTGCTGCTCTGGTCAGAGCAGGCAACCAGTTAGATGTCCCAGTGATCTGATCTGGTACGCCTACATCCCCATCCTTCTTTGTTAAGGTCTGAGTTTCTGTCTCTGTTTTGGCAGGTTTGGTACCAAGGACTTCTGTGATGCGCAGTGTGACTTCCTTCATAAAGTGCATTTCCACTGCGTAGTGGAAGAATGTGGAGCCCTCTTCAGCACCTTGGATGGAGCCATCAAGCATGCCAAGTAAGGGGATTACCCCAGGACTCAGCCACAGTGACACCTCCCACAGTGACCCTTTGGCCATTTGTAACAACAAGAGGTCACTTTTCAACTGAAGGTTCAAGGGGGTGTCCTTGAGTTTTAGGAACATCCTGGCCTGGCAGTTGCCATTCTGAACTTTATCTCTGGCACATTCTCTGCCTTTCCAGTAGAGCAAACACTTCAGCAGTTGACCAGCCTGAGTTTTACCTCTGACTGAACCTCACTGACTAGTCTTATCTCACCTTATTCTTTCCACCTCTAATATGAGGACAACAATACGGGCCGACATTTCACAGTCGCTGTGCAATGATGGACAAGTAAATAACATGGGGAGAGGGAGAGAAAGAGAGATCTGAAGTTAAATATAAGTGCTCCCTGATATTTGCTCCTATGTTTCCTCTTCAGTTTGGTTTATGACCTGACATGAATATTTCCCAATTGTTACAGAAAGCACAAATTTCTCTATTGATATTGGGGCATTTAAAAATGAGAGAGGGGTCATTCAAGACATCTTGGGTTGTAAAATACTCTATATAAAAATAACTTATTTTTTTTTAAAAAAAGTTAAAATTAGTATTTTACAAAAGAAGGAACACGATAGTCAAAAGCTCTCACCAAAGCAAAGTAAGAACCTGCTTAATTATGCCCTACCTTCTATAGTTACAAAACTGTGGGCAGAACCTTATTCAGAGCAGAACAGAAGGATGGCCGCACATGGGCATAAGAATCAGCCAGTGATATTAGAGATGGATGGATGGATGGATGGATAGATAGAAAAACAGAGATAGATAGATCAGTGCCCACAGTCTCTTCCCCTTTTTCCTTCTGCCTCTAGTTTCCACTTCCGGACAGACGGGGGAGCTGTGAAAGGGAACTCGGAACTCTCTTTTCCAACCGCTGCTGAGACCAAGACTTCCTTGGCCCCATCATCTCCACCTGCGTCGTCTGCTGCCGCCGCCGCCGCTGCTGCCCTGGCAAACACCTCTGGCTCAGATCTGCCGGCTCCAAATCCGGTGACTGTCCCCTCAGCTCCCACGCTTCTCGCCTGGAAACAGTTGGCCTCCACCATGTCTCAGCTTCCTGCATCAGTGCCTAGCCTGGCCACCTCCCCCTTGGCAACGACCTCCCTCGAAAACGCCAAGCCTCAGGTCAAACCCGGCTTTCTCCAGTTCCAGGAGAAGTGAGTGGTTTATTAGATAGTCTTTGTTGGCGGAAAATAGTGATGTAGTATATTCTGTCCATTTCTCTCTCTCTTGGTGTTAAGGTCAAGGGGGAGCTGTGGGAGACTGGGGGTTCACATTAGGCCCAGAGGAGACCTTGGAAGGCCACACCCCCCCAAAAAAAGTTTTTTTAAAAATAAATTGTCACCAGAAGCCCCTGAACATCCCCTAGGGGCTGTGGCGGCATTTTTGCCATGTTTTTAGGCACACCTCATGTCATTTTAGGCCCAGGAATGGCCTTTAAAAAAACAAACAAACCTGGAGCCAACCAAGGCCTAAAAACATGGCAAAAATGTCCCTCCAGCCCGCAAGGGGGCATATGGAGGGAAAAAATAATAATTGACAACGCTTCTGGGAGCCACAAAAATTTGTTTGGGAGGGGTCACACTTTGCCTCATTCCTGCTTTAAGGGGTTCCAGGACTAGCCTAGGAGCAGGGACGTAGTTAGCTGTATTGTTCCCACAAATGTCTATCTGTCCTGGGGAGACGGCTGCAAAGGGGCAGCCTGCATTTGCCCAGTAGCCACTGCTCATGCCACAGCTCCAGCTCTCCAGAGAGAACTATTAAAGTAAAGGGGGGAGCAACAGAAAAGTGCTAGAGAGACTTACTGTGCCTCTTTTCTTTTCTTCTCACTTCTCCAGTGATCCCTGTCTGGCAACAGACTGCAAGTATGCCAACAAATTCCACTTCCACTGTCTCTTTGGGAACTGCAAGTATGTGTGTAAAACCTCTGGGAAAGCAGAGTCCCACTGCCTCGACCACATCAACCCCAACAACAACCTGGTGAATGTACGAGACCAGTTTGCATATTACTCCCTGCAGTGTCTCTGCCCAAACCAGGTGAGGACAAAACCAGGGCACCAACATAATGTCAAGCTGGGATGAGGAGACGAGAAAGAGGGGAGAAGAGCAGATAAGAAACTGAGGCAGGAAAACACAATGGAGTACATGCCACCTGTCAGACTAAGCACACGTCTGGACTGCAACTTCAGCCCAATTTAATGGTCATACCGTATTCTCTGCCTAGGTCAGCTTAATATACCCAGATTCGCCTGTCACACCACATCCCAATTGCTACTGCCTAACGAGAATCCAAATTGCATCTTTTAAGCTAGCAAACTGCCACCTTATTGGAGTAGCAGGTCCTGTACAATCGCATGTTGAAGAAGTACAGTATTTAAGACTCATGCTCATAAAATAAATTGCAATGGATTTGTGATAGCTAAACTGATAAAAAGTTGTGCAGTGCGTGAAGCAGAGAAAAAAAGAACTTTAGCACATAAGGCTTCCACTTTTTCTCACCATGAGTCACAAGCATCCTTAGACCTTTGGCTGAATAAGGGCGGGGTGGTAGTGTTTGGTCTGAGACAGCAAGTTGGTTCTTCCAAAGAGGGTGGAAGAGGAGCGGGCGGTTGGTGTCCTCTTGATCCGACTCACTGACCCCCAGCTTCCCGTTCCAGCACTGTGAGTTCCGAATGCGAGGGCATTATCACTGTCTTCGTCCCGGCTGCTTTTTTGTGACCAACATCACCACTAAGCTCCCCTGGCATGTGAAGAAGCACGAGAAGGCAGAGAGGAGAGCAGCCAACGGCTTCAAGTACTTCACCAAGCGGGAAGAGTGTGGCAGATTAGGTAAGCCTTTGGCCAGGTATAATTTGGGGGTGGGCCATACCTGGGTGAGGGTTGGCTCTCGTACCAAATGACCTCATCCCCCCACCCCCGCCAAAAGAAACATTGCAGTCCCTGGCCTGTGTATTTTAATCTTCCAAAGAGATCACTCTCAGGTTAGTAAGAGTACACAGGATCCTGCTCCTGATCATGCCTAGAGGGACACAGTCCCTTCCTCCAGAATTGCAAGGGGTGGGGCTCTACTGTGTTGCCAGAGCTTTTTTACAGGATCCGTTTTCCATATAGAAGACGAGTGGCATGTCTCTAAAAGTCTGTTGACTTACAAATTGACAGATGGCTTTTTGCAGGGCCTTTCTATAGCGCAGCATACTAAGAAACTGCCAGATCCTATTTCTCAGGCTTCTTGTTCTTGCTCACCTTTCCTTCATGATGTTCAAGGCAACATGTGCTTCCCCCTCCCCACACCATTTGGTCCATCCAACAACTAAAAGTTAGGTTAGTCCAAGAAACAGCGGTTCCAGGAGTTCCAGGCCAAGTGGGGATTTAAATGTAGTTTTCTTAGCCTTAGTGAATGACTGTAACCACTAGACCACCCCAGCTCCCCAGGTTTTCATACAGCCAGCACCTGCCTTCACTTCACTTCCAAGCTTCCTTCAGTTTCAGTCCAAAGTCACCTGCTTTCCATGCAATGAGGCAGGCAAACAGCTTGTTAGAAATCCTTTAATCAACTTGAATTGTTCCCTTTGATCAACAGATCCTTCCCTGAGTAGGATCTGCTAGAGTTCATGGAAGGAAGGCTCTTCCCCCCTCACACTGCACTGTCCACAGCAACAAATCCAAGGCTTGACCTTCTGTCTCCTCAGTCAAGGCAAGATGGCTCATCTCTCCTCAGCCAGGCAGTGGTGAGGGTGGGGTGGGCAGACACCAGTTCTGATCATATTAGACCTCTGAGCATGAGAAAAAATTTTTGCTGAAATCTCCCAGTCATTCCTTTTTTCCCAGTTCTACTGGGCTTGAGGGCACAGGCCTTTTGGTATTCATTCCCAGACCTGAACAGCAAAAGCCAAAAGGTAAATATTTCCCACTGGGGGTGATGCAGGTGGGTGGAGAGAAGAATTCTCTCATTCTCGAGAGTACCCCACCTTTTTCCTGGCACCCGCAGCAGCTTTGGTGCTGGAGGCGGGTGCCTCGTCACCTCTTTAGATGCCAACTACCTAGCCAAGCGGTGGTGCATCAAAAGGCGTGATAGACGCAGGGGTGTGTGTCTGGCGGCTTCATTTGCCAAACTTATTAGGGCCCTGCCAAAGCAATTATGAAATCGTAAACACCTCTCCCACCCACCCCACCCCACCCTCCTCCAGAGCCTCCAGCAGTTATGATAAAGGGAGCTCTTTCATAGTGGAATTGATCAGCATTTCCCCAGCACACACTAACTATGGGCAGAGGCACCTTCAAGATAATGCTAAAGCAGTGACAGAAGTAAATGCTGACCGTCCCTGGACTGCACTGCTACTTCTGTTATCTTTTTCACAGGGGTGTAAGACTGTGTGTGTGTGTGTGTGTGTGTGTGTGTGTGTGTGTGTGTGTGTTTTGTATAAGCTGTATGAACCACGCATCTCCCTTTCTCAACCTGGCACCCTCCAGATGGGTTAGGCTTCCAACTCCCCTAAGCCAGCTCTGGGGGAAAAAGCAGACGTGTAGAAACCTGTCTTTCTTCAGCAACCCATTCAACAGGTTCTTGCCCACCCACTGATCCAGCACCAGTGGTTGTCTTGGGCACCTGGATTTAAGCATCTCTGACTTAACTGTTACTCCATCATGGTACTTGTTGTGTCCCAAAGAGCACGGAAAGTAAGCACACTTTTCCCAGCACCCAATCATAGGCTTAGTCCTATTAGTCTGAGTTGGTTTGGGTTGTCAGGAAAAGGTATGTTATTAAATGTGTTACTACCACCACCACCACCACCACTTTACACCCAAGGCTAAAAGAGAGGTGCTTGTTGGATTTTCTCCCTCAGGTACCAAAACAGCAAGGATTCCTTTGAGCGCTGTGCACCTTGACTTGAGAGTGCTGGCGGTTGGGGGAGATGCTACTTGCCACTTCACCTCAGGCAACCATTCCTGGTCTTCCAGCTGTGGTTGGGAAAAATGTGTGCCCCCAGCTGTTGCCAGATTCCCATCAGCCACAGCCAGCATGATGGTCATTATGAGTTGCAGTCCAACACCCCCAGGGCAACTGCACATTCCCTGTTCCCGGCCTACGGTCTACACTGAAAAGCCAGGTCCACTCACAGCCTGTAAAATGCTAAGTGTGGATGAGGTGAGATTTGCAACAGAGACAAGGTAAGAAGAGGACTAAATAGTTGAGGGGGACTGAGGAGCAGGCCGCCAAAGGAGGATGTGTCTCTAGGCCAAGGAAGCAGCCCAACAGAAGGTAGCCATCCTGACAGAAACAGACAACAGGCCTTGCTAGCTGAATACCTTGTGCAGAATACAGGCAGCAGGAAGAAAGAGAAGTAGATGCTGCTGGAAGGAAACTTGAAATGCAACATGGCTGTTTGTCAAGGAATGAATATTAAAAGGAAAGGGAATATAAGGAAAGTCATGGAAGAGGGAGGTCTAAACTGGCTGCTGCAAAGAATTCCACTCAGCAGAAGCATGGAACTGAGTGGGAGACCAGAGAGCCCAGCCAAAGGCAGCCCTGAGAATATCACTCCTGGCTACAAACTGGAGGGCTCTGGAGGCTTTAGGAGAAAAGGTTTTGCAAAGGTTTTGTAAGGAGCAGACCTCAAGCTGTACGGCACCTTGGCCAAGAACAGTTAGGTCAAATTTAGGACTGTAGCCATTTTTTTCCCTACAAAAGTGGTCTGGAACAAAGGCTATGCCTTGAGACCATTTTGGATTTCCTCTCAGGCAGCTCCTCCATTGGGCATATTGATTCCTCTCCCCACTGAGAAGCACCATGTAGTCCAAGGAGCAAATCAGTAGAAGCCTGAGAACAAACCAGCTGGCTCCTTTACCCCCTAGAACACAGCTTATTCTGTTGTTGGGAAAGGATTAAAATAGTCCATATACACAACAGCAACAAAAATGGAAAGAAAAAGCACCCAGGATAGAAAGAGGAGGCAAGGGATTTTTTGACTTCATAAAGAATTCATGTCAGAGAGGCAGCAAGCCACCGGTGGTAACCTGAGCAACAGGAAACAGCACCGTACGGCCACCCCCTTACCTGGGCCTTGGCTTACGGATGTCAGGAGACTTGGCGGTTGCTGCTGTTTGCTCAGCCTGTGGCGTTCCAGGGGATAGCTGGGGCCAGACAAAGCCAGGCGATGATACATGACACACGGCTGCCCTGGCAACGGGCAAGCCTTCACCTGCCTGTTCCTGATACAGTTTCAGTCCCGCCAGCACTGTGTGTTCTTCCTGGAGAGAAAAGTACAGAATGGTGGAAGCAGTGAAAAGGGATGGAGGAGGTGGGGCAGCCGTGCTGGTTGGGGGAGGTGTTTATGTGGGGTTGGGAGAAGTGTGATCTAAGTGAATACCAACTTGGCAGGGGATGTGAAGCAGCCTGGCATTGTTAAGAACAGACGGTTTTCTCCATTCACAGACCTGTTTGGCTAAGATGGAGGGGCGGGAATGGGACGTCTCTTTGTTACCTGCCTGTGTTTTTAGCATCATGTTGCTCAAGAGCATTAACTGCTAATGTTGCACTTTAGACACGTGGCAGGCCTGGCCTTGTGCCTCCATCCGCTCCAGCTGTAGAGGGAACTTGGACTGAGACAGGAACATTCCTCTGATCCCTGCAAAGAGCCTCCATTGAAGTTTCCATAGCAGGGTGGTCAAGCAGATCAATTTAAAAAATGTGGGAAATATTCTGTAATCCCCAAAGCAAAGGGATTTACAAGAGAAGTTGTACCTGAGATGAGGAATTTCACAAGATTAAAGAAATCTTAGTAAATTAATCAGATAGTTTTCTTAACTGAAGCAGTTAATTGATTTATTAAATTTACACAAATCTCCATCGAGGGAAATCAGTAGCTCCAGACCAAAAAAGTACAGGTCTTTTAAACACTCAGCATACTGTTATCTTTTTTCAGCAGTTTTAGCTTTCAGATACTTTTAGAGCTCCTTGTGGTGACCATTGTTTTAGCCTCTGCTGCTTTAAACTGATTTATTTATTATGCCACTTCTGATTTGATGTATATGGATTTTGGATTTTATTTGTGTTTTTACAGTAGGTTTCCCTGAGAGCTATTTAGTGTGTGGCAACTAATAAATCTTTCAAATAAATATGGGGTAGCAGGCACCCAAGGGACTATTCCTTCCTGCATTTGAGAGAGTAGTAGAAATGGCTCTTCTAAGATGTGCTTTTTTGATGATAAACTTGTACTTTAAAATAGCAGCAAGAACCCTATTGGGCAGTTATGGATGTGGAACTTAGGAGTTACATGCTTGTGACTGTTTGGTATCCACACAGGGACCGTGACGATTCCTCCTTACCAGGCAGTAGCAGTTGCATTCCGTGGGGATCTGTTTCCTTGTCAATCAGGAAGCGGCTCCACCACCCACAAACACACCCAAGCAGTCCGGGACACGAGGAAGAAGTGCAGTGGGGCCCTCCTTCTGCCTGTCACAAGGAAGATCACGCGCAGGAGCGGGTGGCACTGTCAGTCAGCTGCTTCCTGATCGACAGGGGACCAGACCCCCCCAGCAGTCGGAGCAAACAGTAAATGTGTCTGCAGATCCCTTGGCATCCAAAAATGTTGCTATATGGTATAATGTGGCTGGAGAGGGCAAGGAGAGTCAAAGAGATGTCTTTCATTTGAGATAACTAATGGACTCCTTCTCACTTTCCAACAAGTGTCAGAAGGGATTCTGTGTTGAAAGGCCATGCTGCTGGTTTAAAACACGTTTCCTTCCCGACCTTACCGCAAAGTAGAATTCTTTTCTGTCTTCCTTGTTCTCCCTTGTCTTCGCACACTAAGAAGTATTTAATGCACAATACGTTTGGGTATGCAGAAGCAGAAGAGGCAGTGGCCACTCCCATTTGCTGCACCCATACAGAAATCAAACAGGGCAGCATCAGTCGCTAAGCCCCTTGCCTGGAGCGCAGCTGTTACTAACTGCCAGCCGTTGTGAGCTGATGAGGTTTGCATCTGTTTTGCATTCTCCCCTCCCAGGTTGCAAGTACAACCAAGTCAACAGCCACTTCCATTGCATCCGCGAGGGCTGCCAGTTCTCCTTCCTGCTGAAGCACCAGATGACGTCCCATGCCCGGAAACACATGAGGAGGATGCTGGGGAAAAATTTTGATCGTGTCCCTACTCAGGTGACTTCTTCTGACATTCTAAACATGACTTTATCTCACATTTTCTTTCAAAGACATTACTTCACAACACATGAAACTGTCCTACACCTAAGACAGATCAGATTAGCCTTAACTCATTACTGGGAGATACTGAAAATTGAACCTGGGACCATCTGCATGCAAAGGAGATGTTTTTCTGTTGGGCCGTGGTCCTTCCATTAAGATAAGTTTCAGCCCTGGGTCCCCAGATGTTTTTGGCCTACAACTGCCAGAATCAGTGACCACTAGGCACACGGACCAGGGCGTCTAGGAACTGAGATCCAGCAACATCTAGAAACTCATGTTTGGCAACTGTGGCCTTCAGACATAGGAAATGATATGCTCTTGAGTCAAACCACTGATCAGCTGCCTTATCTACAGCCTAAATTGATAGGTAGCAGCTCACCAGGATTTCAGAGAGGGCTCTTTCTCAGTTCAAATGAGAGATGCCAAGGAGCCAAACAGGGATCTGCTGCATGCAAAGCAAGTGCTCTTTCCTTGCTCAAAGACTTTCTCAATGTAAATATCTTTCTGTGGTGAGAACAGAAAGTCATAGCCCAGCCAGTGTCAAATTTAATTACCCGTGGTGCAAATAGGGAGCCAGACACACATTTAAAAATTCTGGGCTGGGGATGATGGACCATCCCATTCTGCTGTCACTTTCAGTCATCCACTGTACATGTAGAAAGTGTTGCACTGGACTTTTAAGAGCTATGTGATTTTTCCAGAGAAAGATATACAGACAGAACACTAAAATTCCTAACTGCTCCTGGTCACAAATTTTTCCTGTAAAATACACAAGTGATACTCATTCCAGCATTGCATTCCTCTGTGGCAACTGTACAAAATCACTTGAGTTGTATTAGAAAATATGACACAAGAATGGGCCTCATATTATGATCACAAGGCCAACCCAGACTTTTTGTTGCCTGAGACTGAGCAGCAAATGTCTCCTCCCTGACCTAAGCTGAGATGCACAATACCTAAAACCAGTCAAGTTACTGTGGTACGTGAAGCATACAAGCTTGCAAGTTCCCCTACTCATCCATGACAGTTAATACACAATAATGAAAATTAAAACATTTTACTGTCTTTTTATGGCATCTGGCTGCCTCGCTCTGCCTAGCGTTAGGACCAGGCCTGCATGTTATACAGGCCTCTTGAAGAGCAGCAGCTTCAGACCTTATACAGCAAAAGTCTGCGTCCTCAGAGCACTTGCATTTTGCCTCTGTCTTAGCTGACACAACTTACACAAGCATCTCTTTGATGATCAGAGTGCAGGAAAACATGCATACTCTCCCTCCCAGTGTGCCTTAATCCACATGCTAAGACCTACTGCTTTTACTCCCAGCTGCTAATAAATCCAGTGACTCCAGCTTGCCACCCAGGGCCTAGGCCAGGATTAACACTCTCATGCTCTGACGGCATCAGCCATACAGATGCAGGAGAAGTTCCAGGCCCAGATTAACACCTTGAAAGCCCAGGGCCAGGTGCTGTTTGTGCTGCCAAGTCAGGAAATATATGCACAAAAGAGATGGCCACTTGGTTCGCCCAGCTTCTGTGCTCATCCTCTTCCCCTGTCAACTGCCGTCCCTCAGGTTATTGGGCATGCTCCTAGGACTGAAAATCTGCCTCAAGTCAGCAGCATGGCGCCCAGCCCAGCCTCTTCAGGGACTCCTGCTTCCTTTCAGGGCCCCCAAAGTGTGATGGATACTGAGACGGATGAGTACATTGACTACACAGGCTGCAGTCCCGGTGGCATCTCCTCGGAGTCCTCCAACATGGACCGCAGCTGCTCCAGCACACCAGTAGGCAACGAAAGCACTTCGGCAGGTAAGCAAGCACAAACCAGCCATTTATTAGTAACACCTCTGCTTCCAAGAGGCCTAACATCACATTCCTGGCCAAATGTTGCCATCCTAGATCTCTTCTGCTGTTTACCCAGAGAGGAAAGCTGATGCCTCCTTTTACTATGCATGCCAGGATTTTTATCCTAATTCAGCAAGGCAGTTACCATTCATACATCACCTAGAAGAACAAGTAGACCAGGCAGCATTCAGAGTGATGGCATTTGCTTGCCAAACATATCCACTCGTGCTCCTTCCCAGCCCCCTCAGGGCCAGGTCAGTGAAGGTTTGTTCACCCAGCTGTCTGTGCGGAAGACTGTTCTGCTCCGTGAAACACATTTTAATATGTTTTTAACACATTTCACCACACTGAGGAAGATCTCAGAACGAGTGGCCCAACTTAAGGCACCTAGAACAACAGAGCAAGGAGACTGGCCAGCACGTCTCACAATTCCATCAAGCGGCATTAGCCTATACTTTGGGTCCCATTTTTGGAGAAAATCAGGGTATAAATCCAATAAATTAAATAAACAAACATATAAACAAAATGCATCATAGTCTCAGCGTATTCCCGTGATGGCAATTTTTAAAAAAGTAGTAATTCCCCCACAGCATGATTTCAGCTGACAGCTGTGGCTTGTAAGCAGCAAGTATGGTAGCCCAGTGGTCCCCGTCCCAGCAAGAAGAAAAGGCTTGCTGCACGTCCTTGAGACGCCAAGGAAAAGCACAGCTGCACAACGGACTGGCGAAGCAGTCATTCTCAGAGCCCCTTATCTAAACTGTGCCCCGCCCATCCATCCTGTCACAAAACGATGTGGGGACGGAGCTAGCAGTACCTCTCGACGCTTGGAGGTCCTCCACCTCCTCTTGCCCTCCCCTGTTGCCTTTGGCGACCTTCACTCCCCTGGCAGCGCTGCTGTTCATCACGCACTCTCCATCTCCTTCTCTGTTACGGTTCCATTCTTGTACGTGTGAATGTGCTCTCCATTTTCATTGTGTCGCTTACACTCTTGGGTTCTCATTTTGGTTCTGTTTTTTTGTTTCCTTTTCTTTTGTTTCCCTTTCTGTTCTGTTTTTTTTTTCCTGCTATTTTTTTCTTTCCACATTTCTCCAGGCTGCCTGGCTGCTCCTCCTCCTCCTCCTCCTCCTTCTGCTGCCGCTGCTGGTGATGACGTTACCCACAATGCACCACAACCACCACCTCTGCCTCCATCTTTCTCACAAGCCCTGCTCAGGGCTCCCCTCCCTTCCCTCCCGTACCTCTTCTCTCCATCTTGTGTCTCATACTCTCTGCTAAGTGCCACTCTGGGATCCAGCAGGGGCATTGTCTTGCCCACGGCCAGCTCGACAGGGTTCTCACCCGTCATTGCCACTCCAACTCCAGTCAAAAGCGATGTCCCTCTAGTTCAGGATGCTGCAGGTAAACAGTTCTACACTTTCTCTCATGGGTACCCTCACACTCTGTCCCCAGGTTGCTCCATCCCACCCCCACCCCCCACTGCACTCCCGGGTATGACAAAAGTGGGGTACATGCCTATTTGGAATGCTAAATTGTTGGTTTGCAATAAAAGTACTAGGGTCAGAAGAGACACTTTGTATGCTAGATTGCTGTATCAGATAAAGGTGATACGAGATGGAGTCCCCCTGTGTAAAAACTGTTCACACATGAATGAGTGGTCTGAACGCAGCACTAGCAGCGTGCCAGGGAACCTTGGAAATGAAGCTTGGTGGCGTTAGCCAATGGCGGTGGGAGAAATTATTCCATATAGCACAACAAATACATTCAGTCAACAGTGGCAGAAGTGGAGTAGTGTTTTCATTGCGATTGCACAATACTCAGTCAGTGACATGCGCTGTGCAATGTTCCTACTCTGCATGGGGTTATGTAGCGGTGGTACCACATATTTCTGCATATGTGTATTTATGCTGGGGGGGGTTGAACTACAGCTAAGCCACCAATCTCCCAAGGCACATGTGGCAGCCCAGGCATCTGAAACAAGACAGACACTGATGCCTAACTATCTGAAATCGCTACTGAAAGTGGTACCTAATATTCCCAATACTTTGCTTAGTGACATGATACGGCCTCCTGAAATCAAAGAGGAAGCATCTCATTTGGCACTCGAAGGAAGGCTTTTCTGGTTCCCTCTCTTGCTCTAGCTTAGGCTAAATGGGCTGGCGCATGCCAGTCGTTAGGCTCTTGTGAAGGGGCAGGTGGCCACGTGGCACAGTCTGGTTAACGGCCGTGGCTGTGGGAGAGATAGGATCAGGATGGGATGAAGGGCCTCAGAGCCATTCCAGATTAGGAGGTTGTTTATGTTGCGTTCCAGTTGTAACACCGTTAATTGTTTCATTCCATTATGTTCCACATCAGACCTGCACAAGTTGGCAGTAAGTAAGGGCCGAAAGTAAATAGGCTAAACTTCTTTGGGCCGGAGATAGGTTTTTAGCACCTCATGTTCCAAGTAAAATTATAATAATGATATAATAATGTTTTTTATTTGCAAAATAGTTTAATCATTAATTATACTATAATCATTATAGTATAATTAAGGATTAAACTATTTTGCAAATAAAATAAATCATATTATAAAAAAATGTTTAAAGAACTTCTTTTCCTGCAGTTTGAAGCCTCCTCTGTGTCCTAGGGCCTTTCCACATCCCGTGGAATTCTGGGGCTTGTAGTTTCCTGAGACCAAAGAGCTCTCTGGCTGAGAGTTCTAAATGCCCCTCCCTAAACTGCAATTCCCAGGATTCCACAGAATGATGGAAGTGGAGTAACAGCAGTATAACAGCGTAGTGTGGAGAGGCCCGTAATCTCTTAACCGGCAGAGAACAAGCTTGTTCCATCTTTTACATGACATCCTTTCAAGTAACAGCTTCACCAAAGTTCCTTTTGGTAAACTACAACCTCCCAAAACCCCAGGTAGCATGATTACTGACTGGGGAATTGTGGGAGTTATCTGCTTCATATGTTGTACAGTTAAAATAGCCCTGGCATTAAAAATAGGCTGTGGGGACTGACCACTCCTGAATTACCCCTAACAGTTACACTCTTCTAATCCCATTCTGCAAATGTATGCAATCAGTGGGTGAGGAGTAAAAGCATACTCTGTGTGCGTGTGTTCATAAGGCACTCTTCCCTATGAGTTCACGTGTGTCAGAGCATAGAGCATGTCCTTACTTTAAAGAATTGCTTCTATAGCACAAACTTTAACCAAAGGAAAGCTCCATTTCTTTCCACCCACTTTTACATAACTTTTGCTCCAAACCTCTATTGCAGTGGTTCTCAACCTGTGGGTCCCAAAGATGTTTGTGAACTTCAGCTCCCAGAAGCCCTGAGCATTGACCATAGTGGCTGGGGCTTCTGGGAGCTGAAGTCCACAAACATCTGGGGACCCACAGGTTGAGAACCACTGCTCTATTGGTTTACTGCCCCACTGTTACCTACACAGCATTTGATATCCACGAAAATGCTAGCCATTCCTCCACATTCACTGCCAAAAAGTGCTGACTACTTCTTTTCTCTGAAAAACAGAAGGCAACATTTGCATTACAACCTACCCGTGTCCCAGATTCCTCCTTCTTCCTGTGTGCTTTCACACTGTTTCTCTCTTACGGCAACCCTAAGGCAACCTATCACAGGGCTTTCTTGGAAAGATCTGCTCAGAGGGGATTTTCCATTGCCTTCCTCTGAGACTTTACATGCTGTACACAGAGAGTGATCAGCAACACTTAGGTCCCTCGCCCATGAAGCTTACCATTTATGGTGTGGTATGATGTGCTGTGGTGTCGTACAGTGTGCTGCAGTGTCGTATGGTGTGCTATGATGTCATATGGTGTGCTATGGTGTAGTGTGGTGTGGTGTCATATGGTGTGCTGTGGTACCTTAAGAAACAATGCTTTCGAACTCTAGGTAAGCTTTTATTTCACCAGAGTAGACTTGTTGAATTATTGCATATGCCATTCATATAACAGGATAAAATAGCATATGCCCTTCATATGCCGGTATACGCTGGCATATCCCAGCATATGGCATTCATATGCCAGGATATGCCGGCACGTGCTGTTGACATCCAATCGGTCATATTTGTGCAAGCGTGTTCTAAACCCTTGTCTCGGCTTTTGTATCCTCCAGGGAACACCATCACCATGCCAACGGCCGCAGGGGCAAAGAAGCGATTCTGGATCATTGAGGACATGTCCCCCTTCGGCAAGCGACGCAAAACGGCATCCTCCCGCAAGATGTTGGACGAAGGGATGATGCTGGAGGGCTTCCGGCGGTACGACCTCTATGAGGACTGCAAGGACGCCAGCTGCCAGTTCTCCCTGAAGGTCACTCACTACCACTGCACCCGAGAGAACTGCGGCTACAAGTTCTGCGGCCGCACCCACATGTACAAGCACGCCCAGCATCACGACCGGGTGGACAACCTGGTCCTGGACGACTTCAAGCGCTTCAAGTCCTCTCTTAGCTGCAACTTCCCTGACTGCCAGTTCTCAGGCAACAGTACCCACTTCCACTGCCTGCGCTGTGGCTTCCGCTGCACCGATAGCACCAAGGTGACGGCCCACCGCAAGCACCACGGCAAGCAGGACGTCATCAGCGCCGCTGGCTTCTGCCAGTTCAGCTCCAGCGTGGACTGCGAGGTCCCTGACTGCAAGTACAAGCTCAAGTGCTCCCACTTCCACTGCACCTACCCGGGCTGCAAGCACACGGTGGTGGGCATGTCCCAGATGGACTCGCACAAGCGCAAACACGAGAAGCAGGAGCGCGGAGAGCTGCCGGCCATCTCTCCGGGCCCCGAGGGCCTCCCCCACTCTGCGCTGGAGTATGAGGCAA
The DNA here is from genome assembly GCA_948472985.1 of Iguana delicatissima. Taxonomy (NCBI): domain Eukaryota; kingdom Metazoa; phylum Chordata; class Lepidosauria; order Squamata; family Iguanidae; genus Iguana; species Iguana delicatissima. The sequence goes on from CAOKZL010000425.1 coordinate 75,566, forward strand.
CGCAGAATTCTTCCGTCAACCTGGACAGCTCTCTGAACCTCAGCACCGACACTAACAGCTCCCTCTTCTTCCTTCAGAACGCTGCCGGGGTGGGACTCAATGATTCCTTGGACCTCAGTCAGAAGCAGCCGGAGGCAGCGGGTGGCACCATGTCCCCCGCTGGGGAAGGCACGGCCCCTTTGGAGAGTGAGCGGTTATCAGCCAGCTGTGGCAACATGGAGGATGAGGAGGAGTCCTCTCACGATGAGGACGATGAAGAAGAGGAGATGAATGACGAAGATGAGGAGGAGGAGGAAGATGATGATGATGACGACGATGAGGAGGAGGAGGAAGAGGAGGATCTGAACACAGATTCTGAAGAGTCGCTTCCTGACACAGAAGGCCTACCTGCTAAAGACATTAGGGAACTGGAGGAGGCAGCTTCCCCCTCTGCCGACCATGGCGATGCTTCCAGGCCACCGGGTGAGCAAGTCCCAGGCTCTGCCCTCGAGGAGGCCTCCCCTTAATGGACAGATAGCAGCAGGGTTTTGATCTTTTTTTAAAAAAGAAAATTAACAAAAAAAACTGAATTAATTGAGAGGACCCCCATTATGAGAGGCGAGAACAAACGCTAGAACGGCAAGCGGCAAAACAAAACCTGTCCAACTCCAGCCCGGAAAGTGCACAAGATAAAAGAGGAAAGACGTAGATCCTTGGACCATGCGAAAAGGAAAAAAAAATCGAGAGCGCGCCTGGTGCCGTGGGGAGGGGGAGCGGGGCAGAGAGGGACCCATCTGTTGGGACGCACATGTTTACAGGGTGGCAGGCGGCAAAATGTTGTACTATTATGCAGATAGGCCAGGCCAGGGAGAAGCGCTGCTCCTTCTCCTGGCTGGGTGTGCTAACCACACGGGCAAGTGTTTCCCCTTCTGCCTTCCCAAATTTCTTCATGTGGGGGCAGGGGAGTGGAGCTCATTTATTTCCCCCATCTATTTTCTTTTCTTTTCATTTGTCCTTTAACACTCCTCCCATTCTCAGGGAGAGGGGGCAGCTAGAACCCACTGGTGAATTATTAGGGATGATTACAGTGCTGATAATGATGATGACGTGCATATATATATATATATATATATATATATATATTTGCAAATAAGGATTTGATTCCTTTAGCCCACAAGCTAAGTCCTTTGCCATTTGGGGGGAAAGGGGTGGGAGTAGGGTACCAGTATCACTCATACTTCTAGTTTTGTGTTTTTCCTTTCTCCTTTATCAAATGAACAGGAGGAATGGGGGTCTCAGGCAGCTTGGGATGATTGGGGAAGGGGTATTTATTGTCAGTTTTTAAAGGGTTTTTTTTTTTTTGTAAAAAGTTAAAAAAACCAGAAGCATTAATGAATTGAACAGGGCTGGGAAGGGGGACAGTTTTTTTTTTCCTGATCTTCCGGGTCCTCTTTGTTATTAAAGAATAATAATAATCTTTTTTTAAAAAAAAGAAAACTTATTTATATTGTATTGCTCTGACCTGAGTGGAGCAGTCCCTTTGTGGTGTGGGGCTCTTACCAGCGGCAACAGTGGTTACAAGCATGCCTGGGTGGCAGAGTAAGGACCCCTCAGTTGTGAAAGAGAGGCCTGGATATATCCCACCCCACCCCAAATGCCGCTGTACAGGAAAGTCCAGCTGTTAGCTTTCCAGGCCACAGAGCCATGCCTGACGGAGGACAGAGATACAAACGCTCAGGGTGGCCTCCCCCTCTTGCTGCTAATGAAAGGGGAGGACAACCAGAGGCAGTACCTCATAGCAAGACAGAGTAGCTCTTGGTCTTGGGGGTGGCTCAGTGCCATTCTCTTCCTGTGTTTGCAGCCCTGACTTTTGCACCCTGCTTTCGGAAAGCTGGATTTTAGGAAGGCTGACGTAGGAGGGGGCGTGTGTGAAGCAATGGCTCTTTTAGTGGGAGTAGGTTCAGAAGAGGGGGAGGACTCAGTTTTACTTGCCTTAGCTAAGCCTCGTGGACAGGGAGTGTCATTCCCTGCCAGATATGTTATCCCAGCTTTCAGCTTGTGGAAAACAAGAACCAGGATCGCTTTGGGCGCCCTCAGTAAAAGTGGTTACACGGCAGGCTCTTCCACTGTTTGGTGGCCCGTGCCCAGCCAAGAATGCAGAATAAGTCTAGGCATGTCTAGAAGAGGGTGACTGACCTGGGGGATCCTCAGTTGAGGAAACAAAAGCTGGGAAACCCCCACCCCTCATCATTTGCTTCCAGAATTTGGTGGTTTTATTTCAGAATTGTTAAAATATAACAAAATCCAACATCAGAAACAACACTCCCCAACTCCCATGTCCGGGGGGGAGGCCTTTTTAGTGAAGAACAAAAACAGATCGTTTTATTTGTGTTCATTTTAACATTTCCCTCTCAAATGGTTACATACAAGCAATTTGACATCTCAGACAAGGATGAGAATCTGATTCAGTAACAATTTTGTTTTTTTTAAAAGGCTAGAGAAAAGGAAAAGCAACCGCAAAGGAAATGTCCAGGAGGAAAAAAAATAGCTGTACAGTATTTTCTCCCCTTGTAAAGGTTACTGTTAAATAGAGATATACAGAGATATATATGGAACAAAGAGAAATGAGCCATAGCAAGATTAGATACTCTGTGAGTATCCAGAGAGAAACTCTGCCCTGAGAAACAGGCCCATCAGCATCTCCTTCGCCCACTTATCCACATTTTTTTCCAAATTACTCAACGAAATTATGTAAAGCAGCAAAAGGCCAGAGAAGAGTGACAACTCTCAATATTGATCACCAAGCAATGATGAACGAATTTCACTGTCAAGGAGGCAAGAAAGAAACAGACTCATATACGCCAACTGTATATACACTCCAAATTGGTTTAGTTGTGTGATAATGTACAAAAGGCATTACTTTCCTTTGTTCTTCAATTTTTGGAGGGTAGGTATGACGTTTTTCTGACCATCCTCTTATGGCGCATACTTCCCCAGATTTATTTTTTTTTAAAGTAAAGGTAAATTTCATACATGACTTTTTTTATGTTTAAGTGATAGCCAATTGGATCATAAATGCTTTAAATAATTAAAAAAGAAAACTCACCAAGAGTCCATGCTTCCTTACAGTTTTGGAATGGTGAAGTATTCTTCTGAATCCTGGAAGAGATGATGATGAGTAATGTCCTGGCCTTTTCAGCAGCTTCTCACTGAGAAGATCGGGGTCTCAGGGCTTGTACACATGTTCGGATGGAAACTTCACCATACAAAATTAAGAGACAAAGAGAGTCAAGGAGAGGAGAAAGGAACACACTACGTGCCATCAGGTTTATCTAGCATAACTGTCTCAGTGAGGTTTTATTTCCTTCTTCCTTAACTTGGGTAGCAGAAGTTGGGAATTATTTGTAAGACCATCTCAGCATATTTATGTCCCTTTTTCTTACTGCTCAACAGCTCACCAAAAGGTGCTACAGGAAACTTTTGTTTGCTGTGCAACTGACAGCTGTGCAGGGGAAAGAGGCAAGAGTGAAGCCCCATGGGTATTTTAGCAGATAATGTGGGGTCCTTGTAACACCAACTGACTCTAGTAGCATCCAGATACCCAAAGCCTGAAGAGCTGCAAAGACTTTATAGCCCTCTGGTGGGTGGGGGAGACTGCCCCGGTTTTCTTGTACGTCCTGCCTTTTGGTGATAGAAGCTCAGAGCCAGATCTTTCTTGGGTCAGTGGCTGCTAAAAGACACGAAGGAAAGGGGTTGAAGAACAGGCACAGCTTAAATTAGGCAGTTATACTCCCCTCTCACATTAGTTTTAAAGATTCCTTGCTTTCAGTCAGTGGTTCTTCCGTTCCTTCTGTTCCAGCCAAGAGTGATGAGTTCAAACCACCTGACTAGCTACTGGGAAATCCATCTTTCTTTTTCCTGGTTTCACTACATTTGACTGCCTTTTGCTTTGCTAAAAACATAATGAAATGGGGGCTTTCTCAAAATACAGAAGAAGTGTTAACCAACAGCAACTTGACAGTTAGGATGAAGCACTTAATGTATACAGGGGATAGAGGAGATGATTTTAGAAGAGGCTTAAAAGAGTTCAGAGCAAGCTGAAGTGTTGTGATAGACCTGGGCATGTACAGTTTATAGAGAAGAACAACCACCAAGGTTTTTTTTTTAAATAACACATTTAAGGAAAAAACATGCTGTTTTTTCTTCTTCAAGAAATATACCACACAGTCCTAACCTGGTGTTACATCTGCTTTGAAAATACTCACCTTTTAGTCACAGAACAGAAATCTGGGCAGGTCAGAATTCAGTGTTGCTGAAAGTCTAGGGACAGACAGACAGATCCTCTGAGCAACAGTGGAGGAACACGCACGCCCACTGTCCACAGCAGCTGTGGGTGCCTGGCACGTGGAAAGGATCTCAAGGAAATCCAGGAGTTGGGACACAGCAGGTTCTGCAAAAGAAGGCGCAATGACGAGGAGATTGGAAAATGCCATGGCTTAGGCATCTTGCAGAATGCTGGTCTGGTCTGAGGCCTGCCTCTTAAAGGACAGTTTTCTAAACTCCTATGGGAGCAGGCAACAATGGGGTGGTTGTATCTTCAAAAATCATGTTATAAATCAGCATGGCTCTCATGGAGCCAGGAGAATGCAACATGGAGGGGATATGGGGACAAGGAAAAGAGGTTTTTTTAAAACAACTACCAAAATCTGAGGTAGACCCCTTTGACTACTGCTTCACCATCAAAAAGCAAAATTTTTTTTAAAAAAAGAACTTAGCCACCAAAAAATTAATATATATATATATAAATATACATAAAGTTCATGTGTATTAAAAGAGAAACATATTTCAATGTAGCAAAAAAAGCCCGTGAAATATAAAACCCATTTTTTTAACGACCCTAGAGCTTAAAAGGAAAACATACATACACAGAAAAGACAACTTACGAGGGAGAATTCTAGCCTTTTGTAAAATCCATATTGCACACTAGGACTATAAGCCATTGCTAGCTCATTTTGAATTTTAAAATGTGTACTTTCTTTTGTTGTTGTTTCTAATTTTTTTTTCTTTCTGTGTGGGGGGTGGGGAGGGAGCAAAAGAAGTGATGCTTGAACTACCAATGCTCTTTTTAATGTTTTATAAATATGTATGTGTATATATATATATATAAATATAAATATAATATGTATGCACATATATATGTGTGTGTATATATCTATATGTATATACCTATATATATAGATATATAGCTATATATAGGTTTTGAGACAAAATAATAATAATGCGGAAAGTGAAAAAAATCCTAAAACAGGACGGTGTGCTCTGATTTTACTTGAATTTGGTCTCCTCAGCACCTATGTTATTAAGAACTGAATATTTTTCCACTTGAATTTAGTGCTACTAGAAATTTAATATATGTGTTTTATTTATTTGATTATTATTTTTTTTGCATGACTGATGCAAGGTTTGACATTTTCACTCAATAAAAACTGGAAAAACAAACAAACAAACAAAAAAGCCAACCAATTGCAGCTTTCCACTGATTTATGGTGGTGTCTGTTTTTAAAAGGCATCTAAAAGATTTTGTTTCCACTGTTCATTTAAATGTGTTTGAAAGTTCGTGGTGTTTTTGGATTTCACTCTTGTTTGCTTGGTCTTAATACCCTGAGAATTCATTTTAAGTGATAGGAAGAAAGTATCAGTGGCTGAAGCAAGCCACCCACTCAGCTTGTTAGACCTGTAATCAGGCTTGGAAAACTATTATTTCTCCCCAAAATTGGAAAAATAGTTCTATTTATTATGTGCCCAGTCAGATCCAGTTACACATTTGATGGGTGTGCGTTGGGACTTACGTCTGAACAACTCATCCCTCCCTTCCATCCAAACATAAACCTTTGGCTTGAAATATACATCACCCTTTCATTTCAGGTGGCTCCCACACATCACGAAGATTTGTAGTTTTAACCAAGGACTGCAAAGATTTGGTGTTGGCATGAATGTGACATGCCTTCCCTTTCTTACCCACTCCTCTAGAATGCTCTTCTCCCTGATTCCAGATTTGTTGGGCTGAGAGTGGATGCGATGATAGCATTAAAGAGGACCGTCCCTCCCAAACTGAGGCGGTTGGGGTGTGTGTCTGCAGCATCTCTCAGTCTAACGTCTCCAGTGAGTTACTACAAAAACTGATAGGAGGGGAAAGACTAGAGCTTGGAAACATTACATTTAAAGACCACAGCATCTAGAATCTCTCAGGAGGCATGGCCACTAGCCCTACTTGGTGGTGGCTGTGGGAAATGTCCAAAAGTGTAACTTCTCCAAGCTCTGGAGGAGATCTCACACATTGCCCTTGTAGGAAGAACAATGCAAGGTTAAAGAAAGTTTTTTTGCTGACAAACTGGGCCTGGAAGAATGGGAGGCTGCTCACTGTCTATTCATGGGTGAGCAGATTCTCAGCTATAGTTGATCTCCAAGCTACACTGTGTCACAGTGTGTGTGTTTTCCCCCCGTCTTCACCCATAAAGACAAAGGTATGAGGAACGTCTGTGTGCTCTTTTTCCCCCTATAACCACTTAGCATAAGAAGAGTTCTGCCAGATCAAATAAACACCTCTGTAGACCACAGTGGGTGACCAAGGCCCATGGAAGGCCCACAAGCAGCCCATGACTACCACAGCACCCTCCCACTCATGTTCCCCAGTGAGTGGACATAAGTGGACTACTGCCTCTGTTAGCGGAGGTAATATATACAGCTGTCACAGCTGGCAGCCACAGGAACTCGGAATCACACGGGAAATCCCAGGCATACAACTCTTTTATTGACTCCTTCAGGTAGCCTGGGTGGTACCATGGTAATATATTTTGGAACTTCCATTTTCCTACAGCTGAATAAGAACCAGCTCTACCCAAATCATCATATTATCCATATAAATCCCTAAGCTTCAAACTGTTGAGCCTCAGAGCTCACTTTCAACCCCAATATGAGACTCTTGTATTATATTATGTGATGCTGCGCTACATTGTCTGAGATGTTTATTGTTCACTGCTCGGCCTTAGGGTGGCAAGTTAAAACCAGTGTTCTGTCCTCAATGCAGCGTGCCCCCCCTGCAAACACAAACACACACACAATGAATGGACACATTCACACGTTCTGCTCTTCCTTGTAACTCACATTAAGTCATGACCTGCACTAAGCCTGCAAAAACCAGTGTTCCCAGCCCAGTGCTTTCCAGATGTGCTGGACTGGCAACTCCCAACACCCATAGTCAGCATGGCCACTGATCATGTTGGCAGGGTCTGATGAGGGCTATTGTCTTTACATATCTAAAGACTACAAAAATGAGAAATAATGTCTCTGCAGATATCCTAAGTAACACAGCAACCACACACACCTGCAGGCAGCTGCCAAGCTGACCACCGTGAGGCAAGTGGCTAAGTGCCTCACAACTAGGAAAGCACCTTACCTCTTTCTTGGTAGCCATGCTCACGTTCTTTGCCAACATCTGAGGGAGAAATCAGCAGCCTCCTGTAGGACAACATGACACTTTGACTTCTGAGATGCCACAGGCTGATCAATGCAGTGCTAAAGAATCCTAAAAAATGGAGACAACAAGACATTAGGATACTGTCTTCCTGGGTCAAACCAGGAACTTTCCACAGAGAGGAATCAAATCCTTCTAAGGGAGCTCCCAAAGCAGCACTGGAAGCAATGACTGCCTGCTATTGTAGCAGATCCCCAAAATTTGTTTTCAGTGGTATGCTGCCTTGGCACCTGGAGGCTCCACATTGTTTGCACAGGCAGTCACTGTGGAGCGGTGTCATCCTCCAGGGATATGTCTAATCCTTTTTTCAAGCCATCAAAGCTAGCACACACCTCCCTTTACTGCATCAATTAATTGTACACTCTGTGAAAAATTATTATCTTGTTCATCCTGAATGTAATGCTGATCAGTTTCATTTAATGAGCCTGAACCCTTGTACTATGAAAGACATTGGAAGAATAGTGTTTCTCCACTCTTAAAATGTTTGTCAATCGATTTCCAGTGTGAGCAATTCTACCTTCCAACTAACGTGCCAGTGTACATGTGGGAGGGACAAGGTGCGCACAGTAGTCCAGGGCGCCCCATGCATGCCTCATATGTACACACGTGACTTTTCAGAGGTGTTTCATCACACCTGAGCTGCCCCAAAGCCCTTCCTGTTGCTCAGAGGATATGTTTATGGGGTAGCTGGTCCTTCCAAGTTCCTCAAGCAACACTGACTTGTGTCGCAGAGCAGAAAATGTACCTACCACACACACACATGCCATGGTCACTGCCAGCCCAATACAATTTTCCCTTTAAGATCAGGGACAAGATTATGGTGTCCCTCTCTCCAGTTTCACTTACAGAAGCCTATTGGACTGCCAGTGGAATAAAGCTGTATCTCAGTTAACAAAGTAGCCATGTTCCTGGGCATTAGTTTATTTTTATTGACTAGCCACTGTTTGTCATTACAATCCAAAGCAAATTTTGCCAACTGTATAAAGTTTGCAAAACCAGATTTGTAAACTACAGTTACAGAAAGTGCCAACATGTCCCCTTCTGGCTTGTTAGCAAATTTTATTTATGCATTTATCTATATTTGATTGATAGATAGATTGATATTGATAGATAGACAGATATATTTGTTCTAGATGCCATGTAGGGAAACTCTGTCCTGTACTCCAAATATTCATCCAGGAAGGAGTGTTTGCTTCAACAATGCATCCAGTGAAATTGTGGCTTAGTTTTGTCAAAAGCATTTTTAAAAACCTTGCAGTCTCGTGGGGATAAATCTCTAACTGGAAATGCAAGAAGGGTTGAAAGAGATGGATGCTAAAGAGCTCCAAGCAAAGCTTCCAGTGTTGCTAGCTTCTCTGGGATCACCAACGAGATACTGGCAACAGTGGCATTTGATGTGGCTGTTATGTGGCTTCAAGTTATGTCCAATTTGTTGTGATCCTATTATAGATTTATTCAGAAGTGGGGTGCCACTGCCCGTCTCTGAGGTTGAGAGAGTATGACTTGTTCAAGGTCCCGCAGGGGGTTTCAATGGCTGAGCAAGGATTCATCCCCTGGACTCCCAAAATCCTAACCCAGTTCCCAAACCACTTTACCGCACTGGCTCAGTGGATTAATCCATGCCAAGTCAACTCTGCTGCCTTGGCAGCTTTTTGCCCCTCAGTAGCAAGGGGGGATTTTGGTGCTTCTCTCCTTCAAAGCTCTCCCACTTGCCCTCGCCTTCCCTACAGTCACTCCGCTGCCATTGCTTCAAGGCACCCCGTTCTTCAGACGCCATTATCTGAACCCACTCCTGACCTCAGAGCACCAAGTTTTGCTCTTACTGGAGCCATGCCTGTAGCAGATGTGAAATTTTTAACATTAATGCTTTCTGAGCAAAAAAAGAAATGAGTTGCGCACAAACACACAAGCACACACGTGCAGACACACAAACCCCAGAACAACCAGCAGCTTGCAAGGTTCCCGTTGGGACTTGCTCCACTCCCTTTGTCAGGCTCCCACTTCTCTTCAATAAAAAAAAAATGACTCATTTATGGGAGAGAAAAGGCAAGTTCAACAAATTAACATACAGCCTGCAGGCTGGAGCTGGGCTGGCGGTGCGCCGAGCTTTTTGGAGGCCGCATGCTATGTTTACACACACTTAACACACGTACACCCTTTTGGGCAGGGAAAGGTAGCCCTGCAAAGAGAGAGGTCTGCCAAGAAAGAAGGGGCAACAAAGTTTAGACCACCAGAATAGGGGTGCATCATTTCACAGTTTAAAAGGTCCTTTATAAGGAAATGCCTGTGGAGGGGTTGCAAACGGCTGCTGGGGTAGAACAGGGCTATAGCTACAGGCAATCTGTAGCGAGCCTGATCTTGTTAAGAGTTAATATGGGCCCCCTCCTAGATTTTCCCGTTTCTAGCTTTTCTACCTCACTGCATTACCTTCCTTGGAGGCTGAGAAAGCGTGACTTGCCAAAGGCCCCCCCGGGGGTTTCCATGGCTGAGTGGGGATTTGAACCTTGGTCACCTGGAGTCCTAGTATAAACACCCAAACCAGTGCATCAACCTGGTTTCCTAGAGGGTTAACATTTTGAGCCATTTTTTAAAAATCAGGAGTGGTGTGCCACAGCAGAGGGGTTTAGTTCTCCAAGCTATGGTTAGGGGCATGTATAGACCTTTGCTGCCCAATAAACAAGGCCCTTGGGCCGATTCACTGCTGTTCTTACGTTATTAACTCCGAGTTTTCCCTGTCTGGTCATCTGGAGACAAATCTTTCTCACCACAGGTAAGCAAGTTAATGGCTATTTCCAGGCCTGCACTAAAGTACAGCAAACAGTCAATTATTTAGTTTACTAGGATAATTTTCCCACCATGGGGGTGAGGAAGGTAAGCATTTCCCCCCAGGCATCACTTATCTCTTGGGGAAATAAGGCTTTCTAACCTGAAGGAGCTACAACAGAGAAACTACCCTAGGAACTGTAAGAAGGACTGCCACCTGATTAAAGAAATCTCAGATGATTAATCACAGAAATGTTAGTCAATTATATTTGCATAAATATGCATATGGATAAAAAACAATAGGTCAAGGAAACAGTATTCTCTCTTTGTAAGAGGATGCAAGCAGGTGTCACAGCAGTATATGGGGAAAAATATAAGAAAGGCAGGCAATTGGTGATAGTAAGGGCAGTATTGTAAATAATTGCCTTTTTAAAAATAATGGTTAAATCTGCTACCAGATGAATCAGAATCCCCTAGGAAGGATTTCTTTTTTAAAAAAATGGTTGAGCCAATCCAACCATGCCTCACCTAGTTGCCCCCCATCACGCCCAGAGAATACAAACATCTGGCTAGGGACAATGGAGCTTTAAAGGTGAAAGATGGAGGAAGACTGCAGTGTTGCACCCCTTTACATAGGAGAAAACCTGGTTGAATTCAGTGGGACTTGCTTCAGAGTAAGCCTGTAAACATCTGCACTATAAACTGAACCCACATTTTTTGCTATCCTTCTAGAGAAGAGAAGTAGAAGAGGGGAAGAAAAAAGCACCAATCAGCTTTAAAATAAACCAACTCCATGCATTTCTCCTGCTGTAATCCACATGTTTGCTTACACCTTCCTTTCTAGCAATGCCATAACACTTCTGAGTCTTTATTGGAATCTGGGAGGGTGTATGTATGGAAGAGAGTTACATCAGCCAACATGTTTTATTTGTTCTGCATACCCTCCAGCATTTAACAGATGGAAACTGGGACTCATGTGACCAAGCAACATCAGAGTGTAGTCCAGACGGCAAAAGTAAGTTAAGAGGAGGTAAACTAGGAGATGTTGCAGCAGCTTGTTTTCGCCTGAGCCTCCTGGGAAGGGCTAGATTTTGCCCCCTTCCCTCCTCTCCCACTACTGAGTTAACGAGGGCAAACCACCTTTGTCCTTTGAATTCAATTTGCAGCAACTGAAGTAAAGCAGAGGACAAACAGGGAAAGGGGGAAGAGGAGAGAGAAACTGGAACATTTTAACAGCAGCTGAAAATGTGGGACAACAGAAAACTGCCCCTGCCAAATCAGTATAGTTGGAGGTATGACTATTTCACTTCATTTTCCTGCCAGTGGCCACCTGCCTGAGCCAAGAGACAGCACTAAGGCAAGGACAAAGATGCAAAAGTTCAAGAGAATAGCAGGGCAGGTTTCAGCTCCCAGCCACATCTTTAAACACTACATGGCACTCCAGTTAGAGACACTCCCTACCAGCACACCACTTGGCAAAGATGCTCTCTTGGCACCAACAGTGCCAAACCTACACCCCAAGAGAGGTAGATGCAAAGATGTTGCAATTCCTTGGGAAGAGAAAGAGGCGAGGCTTCCAGGCTCCACAGAAAAAGAGTCTGGGGAGGTCCTGTTTTGGTCTTGGCCAGGAATAATTCCACCACTCAACTCTCAAGTAAGGAAGAGGTGAAGTTGGAGAGAAGAAAGACACAGAGATAGAAAGAAATGTGCCAATACACTCCTCACATTGAACAGATCCACTTTAAAAATTAATGGATCATTTACAGAGTTTCTCGCACATGGGATTGCCAAAGCTTCTTGCTCCCCTTGGCATTAAAACTAAGAAGCGTAACTTCACTCTTACGCACCCAAAACTCTATCTACAGAATGCAGAAGACTGTGAGCCATGGGATGGGAAAACTTTTTCAGCCCAAAGGCCCAATTCCAGTTTGGGAAGTATCGAGGGAACACATTCCAGAACAAGATGGGGCTAAGGACACAGAGCAAGGCCAAAGTAACTTGGGTGAGGCCAGAAGTAATTCTTACCAATTTGGACATTTTCCCATCAAACCTACAAATGTAGTTCAGTTCTCTGCATGTCTACTTAGGTGTCTAATGCGCAACTCAGTTCTATTCATGATTACTTAGGAAACAAAGCCTCTTGGGAGACATATCAAAGTGTAGTTCTGTGCAACTTTCCTAGGCTTTCAGTGACTTCCTATCTCCAATCACTGATCGGAGACAACACTTTGCTGATAACAATCACTGATTGGAGAAACACAACAGGGAAGTGTTTCTGCAGGAGTCTCTGTTCTGGGGCTTGGGATGTTGGAGAATTTAATTCAGTCTCCATTTTAAGCAAAACAGTGCAAGTTTTAAGCAAGTTTCTGGACTAACTTGTGAACTGAAAATGCAGCTGGCCTTCAGACTGTGCACATCTCCAAATTTTGTAGTGCAATTTTCATGTTGTTGTTGTGTGCCTTTAAGTCATTTACTACTTATGTTGATCCTAAAGTGAATCTAACACAGCTTCTCTTAGCAAGATTTGCCCAGAAGGGATTTGCCTTTGCTTTCCTCTGAAGCTGAGAGAGTGTGACTTGTGGGTTTTCATGGCCAAGTGGGGATTCAAACCCTGGTCTCCAAAGTCACAGTCCAGGGATCAGCCTACCATATACCACACTGACTCTTTTTCATTTTCATACTTTTGGGAAATTGTTTAACTCAGACTGTGTAGTCTCAGAAAATGGGAGAGAAATAGCTTTTAAGCACAGAAAGAAATGAGAAAAACCAAGATAGCTCTGTCCCTATTTGGAACTGTCTCTTCTCACAGCTGCTTGTGCTGCTGAGCTCGGGAAAAGTTAGCTTTTTGGACTTCAGCTCCCAAAATTCAAACCTATGCTATCCAGGAAATTCTGGGAATTGGGACCAAAAAGTAACTTGACAAAGCTCTGCCTGCATCAAGAATAAATCATCTCTTTCCATCACAGTAGGTCAGGACTATTGCCCCATCCATTGTTGGTGGGTTCAACAGGTAGTTTCCCACTCCTGTGTCTCACTACTGTGGAATAATGCCCACTTTCAGAAATGCACTGTTTCATTAAAAAAATATAGTTGCATAATGAGTGAAAAAGATGCAGGATGATTTTGGCAACAGATGGATAAAATAATAGTCAAATCTAAGATCAAAGTTATAACTGACTCTTTTCAGGTACCTGTCCTTAAGAAATGCCTATATTGAAGCTTTCAGCAATCTAAGCATGCTAAAATAAGTATGCTAACAGATCTGAGTGCCTTTAAAAAAGAATCTAAATAACATAAGGAAACTATGTGCTGTTGAACTGTCATATCTCAAAATATTTACAACTATTACCATAAAAATAAAAAATCCAAGCATGCTTTGGACACGTATGAATATAGGTATACTTCTTGCCCTTTGCAATAGTCTTGGGCAACAGACACTTCCTGGACATAAGAAATTTCAAGGGACGGGGTAATAAAGATGCTGGGAAAATGGCATTTAGAAAGATCTGTTTCCTATTTATTGACTGATCACAGTTATATCTCACTTTCCTTCCAATTGGTTTAATGGGGCATCCATGGCTCACCTCCTGTGCACTTAATTTTCCTGAGAACCCTGTAAGGTAAATCAGGAAATGGTGACTTGCCCAAGGATGAGGGCATTGCCCTCCAAATTCTGGCTGCCCAAATTAAATCTTACTTCAGTTCTTAAATTTCTAACTTTGTAGTAACTTACAACTTAAGCGAAGTATTGAGAAACAGAGTTTGGGCATCCAAAGAAAAGATGCAAGCAGAGTTACTAAGGAAGTGCAAACAAGATAAATAACTGCAAACAATCTTCATGTCTCACTGTCTCCAATGATTGAAATTTGGGGACTGAAGGAAAATTGAGTGGGGCAGAGCTATTATTTGGAGGTAATGCCCTTTGTTTTATTCCCCCCAGGCCCAATGAGTTGCATGACTCAGAACCTGGACTTCCCAGTTCCAGACCAATTTTCACTTGAAAGATACATAGATGATGGCTGGATAGATAAGATACAATAAGATAGGACAGGATAGACAGACAGACAGTGTTGGAACTAACCAGTTTGAGTGCCACTGTACCCATTCAGTATATTAATAATTTATTCTATGGAAAAAAATTAGAAGAAGAAAATCTTGCTGCAGCCAGAAACACTGGAGTGTAAACACCCCACAATCTCTGATTATGATTAATGTCTTAAACCAGTTTGGGGCAAATCCTGCGGTCAAAAGACCAGATAAACATATTTTAAGTAAATGCAACAAACAGAACACAATTAAAAAGGTAAACATAGTCATAAGTCAGAAAGAAGGTACTATTATAATCATTTCCCAATTTTTAGCAATAGAAGTAACTGGAGCTTAATCCAGTTCCAGGCTTTTTGCCTCTAAGTCCAGAAGGGAAAAGAAAGCCTTCTGCACATGATCAAGAGTACTGCTGTTTCATTATGGCTTTCCTTGTTGCAGGGCCAGGGCAGTTTAAAGAAAAAGCTTAGAAGTGATCACAAACTTAAGTTATACACAGCTAATTACTTATTTTGGAAGGAGTTTTCACCCCTTTTGGGGGGAGGTGAGAAACTGGTTTCTTGGGGGGGGGTGCATGCACCTGAGAAGAGGGTGGGGAAATGTAGATTCCCAAGGCTATGTGATCGTCCTTGCATCCTAGGCTTCAAGGCCAAACAGAGATGGCTTTTCGGCTTTTCGTCCTTTTTGGCAGGATTCGTTTTTAAACAAACAAACTGAAGAAACACTGAGGATTCAAGTAAACATAAGAAGATTTATCTGACAAGCAGGCTAAAGAGTCTCCCTCCGTTACCCAGCCTCTCCTGCACGGACATTGCTGAGAGTTCACATTGCCTGGACCCTCCAAGGCAGAACCCCATTTCTATGAGCCCTCCTCCCCAAATTTAGAGATATCCCTTCTTCTACAAACCCAGATGCAACAGCTTCCCCCACCCCCAGTAAAGCTGGCATGTTTAAGGGACATGGGAAGGAAAACAAGCACCAGGTCCCAGACAAAAAGGTCCCTCTCCAAACTACAAGGTCCAGAGGCTGGGGGATAACGAGTTACCATTAATCTGGCTATCTATTATTTTCTATCGCTGCTGTTCATTGCCGTCATGTGGGCTTGATTTATGGAACCCTCCAACTCACCGTCATCAAGTCTTGCAGACTCAGGGCCTGATTGGCTCTATCCACTTGTAACGAGGTCTTCCTCTTTTCCTGCTGCCTTAAACTTCACCAAGCATTATTGTCTTTTCTTGTGAGTCCTGTCTTCTCATGATACGCCCGAAGTATGACGGCCTCAGTTTAGTCTTCTTGGCTTCTAGGGAGAGTTCAGGCTTGATTTGCTCTAATACTCATTTATTTGTTTTATTAGCAGTTCAGAGTATACACAGAACTCTTCTCCAGCACCACATTTCAAAAGAATTTATTTTCTTCCTATTAGCTTTCTTCACTGTCCAGCTTTCACAATCACGCACAGGAACTGGAAATACAATGGCATGGACAATCCTGTCTGTAGTATTCAATGGTCTATCTTTACACTTCAGGATTTTGTCCCTTCATAGCTGCCCTTCCAAGTCCTAGTTTTATTCTGATTTCTTGACTGCGGTCTCCATTCTCATTAATGACAGAGCCAAGAAATGGAAAATCACAAACTACTTCAAAGTCCTCATTGTCTAGTTTAACAAATCATACAAATCATACAAATCATCTGTGGACATTATTTTTGTTTTCTTAATGTTCGACTGTAAACCTTCCCTGACTTTCTTCCAAGTTCCAAGTCTTTGCTATTTTCTACTAGTAGCATGGTGTCATCTGCATATCTTAAATTTCCTTCTGTTTTCCCTGGCAAAACCCACCTCTGAGTATTCCTTGCCTAAGAAAACACTATGAAATCCATGTGGGTCACCATAAGCTGACAGGCAACTTGAAGACACACACACACTCTCTCTCATACACTTTTTCAGCTCCTTTTAAAAGATCTTGGTTTCTCTTTCCTCCTCTCACTTTCCCCCTTCTTTCTGGCTTACTTCAATTGCTGCAAACTGAGTCCAAAAGTGGTTTGCACTCAATGAATTTTGTGGAAGGAGATGAAACCAGTGAAATCTTACCTTCCCAGAACGCTTAGGCAAAAGCTTAATTGCTGCAGACTTTCCTAGCTTGTGCGCTCTTCCTCATTAACAGCTTTTGTCATCCTGACCATATTCATACTGATGGAATGTTTTCTAATTATTTTATAAAATTATTTGTAAAAGGCTTTTTAAGGGTCTTTTTGACAAATGCTTCAAATTTTATTCCCTTCTGTTATCGATCTTATCAACTGATTTTTCATTTCTTAAAAGTAATCCATTTGCAATATAAATCCCCTTTGTGATGCGAGAATCAGTAGCAAGACCAGACTGCTTCCTGAATATTCTAAAAAGCAACGGGGTTGATGGCTTTAAAAAGTAACTTCCCAAGCTCTGGCTGGACCAGTGTAGTTACTAACTTGAACAAAAAGCCCTTTTTACGTACAAATTAAAACTGACTCATAGTGCTGAAACAGAAAGACAGCCTCCATCCAAAGATGAACTTCTTAAAAATCCACATTAAAAAAAAATCACTTTGGCATGTATAAGATGAGAAAGCAAAAGTTAAATATGCCCTTTATTTCTCTTTTAAGAGTCTTACATGTGACATATTGTTTTTGTTATGTGCCTTTAAGTCAACTCCAATTTATGGTCATTCTATTCTAAAGTTTTCTTGTCCACATTTCTTTAGAATTTTGTGATGGCCTTTCTCTAAGACTGAGAGAAAGTGACCTGCCCAAGGCCACCCACTGGGTTTCCATTGCTAAGCAGAGGTTCAAACCTGAGTCTCCCAGAATCCTAGTCCAACACTTACACCCCATTGGGTTTCTACAGTGGAGGGAGGATTTGAATTCTGGTCTCCTGGAGTCCTTGTCCAGCATTTAAACCATTATATCATGCTAGCTATCAAGGAATATTTATTCTGAGGAGGATTTCTCTCAGATTTCTGACTTAGGACAACCCTAAGGCAAACCTATCACAGGGCTTTCTTGGAAAGATTTGTTCAGAGGGGAGGGTTGCCTTTGCTTTCCTCTGAGGCTGAGAGAGTGTGACTTGCCTAAGGTCACCCAGTGGGTTTTCAAGGCTGAGTGAAGATTCAAACCCTGTTCTCCAGAGTCCTAGTTCAGCACTAAAACCACTACACCAAACTGGCACTCATGTGGCATATTGCCTCAGCATTGAAGTCCCAGCCACAAAGAAACACACACTTTAGTCTTTCTGTGCTCCATCCTCAACATAGTTTGGTTTTTCAATCGCTTAGCTATGCTTTCCATTTTATTCAATTTATATCCTGCCTTCCTCCCTATATGACTGCAACAAAGACAGGATGAATCATGTGGCACCTGAAAGACCAATACATTTATTAAGGCCTGAGCTTTTCTGCACTACAGCACATTTTATTAGATATTTCTTAGTCTTTAAAGTGCCACAGGACTCTAGCTGTCTTCATTTTTCTGATATAGCCACTATTTTCTTGTCACAGTCCCTCCCAATTTATACATTACTTACATCTTTATTCTGCCTTTCCACCGACGAGCCTCAAGTGATGTACACATCTCTTCTTCTCTCTCCTTAAATCTCACAACAATGTTGTGAGGTAGGCCAGGGTGAGAGAAGTGACAGCAAAACACCAATTTATTGTGTGCTAATCGATACACAGTTGTAAATTGCCATTTGAATAAATTGCATTTGCATTTGCAATAAATTGCAAATTGCATTTGAACAATAATAATGCAATATCTATGTTAAGCCAAACTAAAAAGTCACAAAGTAATGATCTAAAGTCTTATGTTCAGCAGGAGTTTGCCTTCTAGAGATGAAACTTTCAAGTCTATTGGGAACCCAAGTAAGTCCAGAAAATGGGAAGGGGGAGCACAATTGCTTGACAGGAAAAAAACTCCAACCTCAAAATTCCTATGATGGAATAAAGGAGATGGTAAAAAGCATTACTTAGGTTATACCTAGTTGTGATGTATATGAGGTTGCAGCAAAGCGCTCTGGGATCAAAGAATAACGGCTCTTCTCCCTGTGGACATATAAAAGCTATTTGAACTTCAGGTTCTCAGGAATTAGAATCCTCCATTTAATTTCTAAATGCAATGTGCCGAGGGTTTGTATTTGCCAGCAAGACACACATACACAAAATATGTACAGCCCTCCTTCCACATTTGCTGGTTTGACCTTCGCAAAGCTAATTTTGTGAGGCACACGCGTGCCTTCCCTCTCATTCTCCTCTTCCCATTTCCTTGCCTTTTGCCCGGGCAGGCAGAAGGAAGGCAGGCATTCCAAGGCAAAAGGCAAGGGGATCGGAGGGAGATCAGAGGGGATTACTTATGGTTTTTCCATTTTCTGTGCAACAAACCCTTATGAAAGTGGAGGAGCCACTGCAACATTTTATAATAAAATAACACCTCCTTTTACTCAAACGGTATATTAACTCAAGTGCTACCTGCCACATTTTCTAATCTCAAAGGCCTGACCTTTAATCCTAGGCAAGGGGCTGAGTGTCTTTTGCACATGCCTAGATGTACTCTTCCCAGAGCCATGATACTGATTTCAGGGGCCAAGGTTAATTTAACAGAGCACTTGATTACTATTCTGCACTTTCCAAAGCCGAAACCTGACTTCCTGAACAGGTTAAAAGTTATAAACCCGTTTCTTTTCTGATGGAGTCAATGACTTCAGAACAAATGCAGGCTTATGTTAGTAAACAACAGCCATTTCCACACTACAATGTTATAGTGCTATTATTGCACTTTCAACCTCCTATGGAATCTTGGGATTTGCAGTTTAGGGAGGGGTCTTTGAAATTCTCAGCCAGAGAGCTCTCTGGCCTCAGTAAACTACAATTCACAGAATTCCACAGGATATCGAAAATGGAATAGTAGCACTGTAACAGCGCAGGGCGGAAATGGCCAAAGCCTCTGAAAAAGAAGCATCCTTTTGCAAAGTCCTTTCATGGAAGTCCAAACCAGCCCTCCCTTTTCTTGTCTTCTGTCTAGCTGGAAGTTTTTTTGCAGCATTGGTATTGGGAGGATGGTGAAGGCGGGGACGGAAGGAAGTCAGACTTTCAGTGCTGGGCTGCAGCAGTGTGTTTGCAGCAAGCAAAGCAGTGAAGCTTTAGGTGGGAAAGAACGGGATTGTGTCCTGTTGTAATTGTGTGTGCTCATGTACAACAGACAAGGTCAATGGCAGCTGCCTCCAGAATCCCTTATTGAGCCTTTGTGAAGAGCAAAACTAAAGAAAAAGGGGAAAGCCAATTAGCCTCCTTTACTGGCATTTTTTTAAAAAAGCACAACTCTATAAATTTCACCACCAAAACAGAAATAACAAGAAAAGTGGATGTTGTGGGAAGGGGAAAAAAAATCACCCTGGGGTGCATTTTGGAAAAAGCTTGCAAGTGGTCTCTAGAAGAATATTTTTCTTTACATATGCAAGGCTTTTACCCGACCTAATTGTTCATTTCACACGTGCATTCCAGTTTATAATAATAAAAAAATTGCTTTAACATGTTGAACCACTCTTATTTTTTGTGGTGTAGGAACCTACCCCTGGCCTACCCACATTATGTCAGCCTCTGGCAACAAAGTCTCCATGAAAGTAATAAAGCCTAGGAACAGAACTACTTTGTTAACTGAGATTTATCTGCATATAGCCTGACCCCCAGTCAAGCCAAAAAGCAGAATTAAAATGCAAGCCGAGGGACGTAAATTGCTCAAAACATGGCAAAATAGAAATTTTTAAAAGATAAAACAGTTCTGAAATTCACCAAAGAAGTCTCTGAGCTTAGAAATATATGTTATCCTGGGCAGAGCTACCCAGTGTCTTTTTAATTATCATGTATTTAATTACGCCATATTTGTATTTGAAAGGCTCTACGTTTTTAGCCTATTTTAATCACAATGTGTTTTTAATTGTATTTTAACCTCTGTCTCAAGCCCTGAGGAGAGGTGGGTAACAAAAATGTGTTATTATTTATTATTGTTGTTGTTATTGTTGTTGTTACACATAAATAAATAAATGATAAAAATGAAACAAATTGAAATCATATCATCAGTCTTAATTACCTCAGAAAGTTACCTCAGAAAGGGAAAAACCACATAGGTTTCTCAGAGGAAAAAGAAAGGAATATTACCCCAGGCGTTGCCAAATTGAAAACTGAAGAAGGCTCCGGTACCTGTAATGGTTGTGTAGAAAGAGGGCACTTCAGCAGGTGTTGTTACCTGGTTGTGTGACAAGCAACACCTGCCAAAATTCCTCCCACACAACCACTGCATGAACTGCCTCCAGTTTCCACTTTGGCAACACGACGTTTCAAACACAAAAGAGTCCGGACTATGCTGTGTGCCTTCCTCACACAAAAACAGCACCAATTTAGAAAAATTAATTCTAGGGGAGCATCTCAGAGTCCTTTTTTTCCTGAAAGAACCGTCAGGCCCCCCCCCCCATGCTGAGGCAAACAAGAGAAGCCTCCATGTTTAGCATCAGTGACGCCATCTTGAAGAAAGAAGAACCCAAATGCGCTTTGCTTTGCTCGCATAAACCAAGCCCTTCCTCTCCGAAAAATAACACACCTCTTCCTAAAACAACACGGCATCAATTAACTAATTTCTCTATCTAGAGGGTAAAATTCTAATAATAATAATAATAATAATAATAATAATAATAATAATAATAATAAAAAAAGAAAACCTGGGGTGAGAAGAGAGATGCAGGGAGATATTATCAGAAAAATCCTGAACATTCCTCGAAACCCTACACAGTGTTTGTGGAGATTTCTTGTCCCTCAAGACAAGCAACAAATCTACAAAAATAAAAGTGTTGCCGAGGGTTAGATAATCTCCTTTTCTAGAAAGGGCCTAGCTGAAATGGTTTGGTGCTCACTTCTGCCCCATTTCAAATATTTTTACCTTATTTGGATGAAATATATTATTTTTCTAATGAAAGGAAAGATTTTTTTTCCTCCCCTCTCTCCTCCTCTCCTGAGCTTAAGAGCTGGATTTCCCCTTCGGTCCAGCCACTGCCTTTATTAGGTTAATGTTTGCTCCTTTCAGTGGGGAAACTGATTTTTTTTTCCTTCTGTCTTTCGTTCCCCTCAGCTGAGGAGAAGCAATGCTAACCACGCATAATTCCCAATTTCCATTACACAAGGAATTACCCTCTGCTCTGCTTGTCTCATTTCATTTTTTCCCCAAGTTTTGTCCCCCTGCTGCAAAATTTCTATGACAGTTCATGCCCACTGAGCTGTTTTGCACCTCTAGACCCAAATACAAGAAGGGTTTATACATTTAAACCCGAGGTGGGCAACTTCCGGCCCTGCACGGGTTGCTGAGACCCTTTCACACTGTCCAGTTATACCACTATGATTCCAACTTAACTGCCATGGTTTCAGCCTATTGAATCCTGCAATCTGCAGTTGGAATTCTCAGCCAGAGAGTTCCAGTGCATCACCAAACTACAAATCCCAGGATTCCCTATGAAGTTGCTGTGGCAGTTAAAGTGGAATCGTACTGTTATAACTGGATAGTGTGGAAGGGACTTTGGATTTTCACCTCGCTGGCACAGCAAAGGATGAGGCTTGATGGAAGATGTGGCCCAACAACATCTGGGGTGTATCTATGGAGGGCCATGCACAACTGGGCCATTGCACCCCAAATAAGAATTCTGCCCTCTGATTAAATTTTTCTTCAGTCTCCAAACCGCAGCATTTACAGTAACTTAAAAGCTGCGTTGAGCATTTAGAAATGCAGTTTATGTTGGGGGATGATAGGAGTTTCAGCCAAAGAAAAGGCAGGGGCAACTTTACTAAGGGGAGGTAAACACAGCAAATACAGTGCAAGAGTTTTAGGAGCGCGACTGATTTTCAGTAGCTCGCCATCTTGCCATTCTTGCCCCCTCAAAATTATTTTCATTTCACTTTCATTGTGCCCCACTCCCTTACACCCCATATCCATCCCTGCTTTAATCTGCGATGCAACAAAGTGAAATCCAACAGGCGCTGCATGAAACACCGGCCAAATTTCTGCCCCCCATGCAGCTATGAAAGGCACAAAATCTCTGTTGGGAATATTGTCGCTAAAGGAACACGGTTTGTGGCTCCTACCCATCTTAATCCTCAAATTAACTGTATAAAATAGATTAGGCTGGAGGTGAAAAACTAGGCCAAGATCAACCAGTAAGTGTGGCAGCTGAGTAGGATTTGGAATCTAGGGCCATTTCCGCCCTACGCTGTTGTAGTGCTATTATTCCACTTTCAACATTATGTGGAATTCTGGGCTTTGAAAATGGACTAATAGCACTATAACAGAAACAGAAATGCCCTAGATTTCATGGGCCCCAGTGGGGGACACTCTCTCAACTGCACCACTCTGCCTAAGTTCCAGTATGCAAATGCAAAACTCACTTTAAGGTTCATATGCCCCCATAAACAACGCTGCCAGACAAACAACTATATATTAAGACAGTCAAAAGGCCGACGTGGAAACTAACAACGTGAGTATGCACATAGATGCACGTCCTGTTGCTTTTTAAACATATCTGTATCTTTTCTTATTTCTGACTTGCAATATGGCCTTTGTGGTGTCGATGCTCGCAACCAATTCAAGAGGCAGAACTCCAGTGACAACTCTCATGTTATGGAGGCAAGGACGAAAAATGATCCCTGTTTCCCTCAGCAAAGGTCCATGTCCACAGGAACCATGTTACTGATCCCCATATGGAATACGACTTCAATAGAATGGAGATTTGATTATTATGTTTCAACAGCGCAACTTAAAATAATAACCTTAAAGCCAGGATGACAACAGCGATACTCCATGGACTGCATCTGGCACTGGAGAAGTCCTTTTTGCATTACACCAAGTCCACTATTTCTACCCCAAGAATGAACAAACAAACAACGGTGGGAAGAATTGAGAATTTAGTCCCAGATCGTGGAAATAAGTACTCGGAAGCCAGTGTACTCAAAGGGATCACAAATTTGCAAACCTAACACAAGATCTTCAATATTTGTCTTTAAACTCCAAGAATCTTTCATTTCCAAATCACATCTTGTGATCTACAGAAATATATACACTCACGGATGGAAATATTCAAAAACATTTGGTCACCCAATGTTGAAAAATCATAAACAATTATTGTCGTTGTTATTGTTATTATTATCACGACAACTATTATAGCACCTCTCACTTTTTTGCGGAATATTAGATGGGGTTTTCAGAGAAGAAGTAGTTCAAAAGAAGTTTGGACTCAGACTAAACTTTTGGTATCAGTGGGATGAGAAAGAAATGACTAAAATAAGTCCCATTGACTCCAGTCCATATTCTATTGTAAATCATGACTAAATCTGGATCCAGCTTGGTAAAAAACATTCCATAATGCATAAAACAAAAATATGGCGACAATAAACTTTGAAAGGAACACTCATAAAAGCGAAATTTAAAATGAAACACAAGATGGGGAAAATAAATACAGATAGGTTCCCTCCACACACACATAAGGCTTCTATCATTTTTAAGAGCAGGAGGATGGTTGAAGCTCTATCAGGAAGCCATTCCACAGTTTTACACCACTACCAGAACGTCCCCATCTCCTTTTGCTCATCTGTCTGATCTCATGTAAGACCAAGAATAGGGCCATGGCGCTTCAAACATTCAGCCCATTTCATATGGGGAGAGCCAGTTCTTGCCGGAACCTGGTCCTAAAACATTTAGGGCTATGCACTGCCATCCTATTTGCATTTACTCAGAAATAAATCCGTGTGTTTTCAGTTAAACCAACTCCCAAGTAAACAAGCACAAGATTTCAGCACTTTAAGCTGGGCTCGGGATACAAGCCATGTAGTGCAGACTACAGTTAGACATACGGTTCAAGAGTTTCCCCCAAAGCTTTCCAAACCCATTTCCAAACCCAGGAAGCAAACACATTTACAAAGACCTTCAAAACTTACCTTGAGATGTTCAGTATGTCCACTTTAAAAGCAGTGCTCTAGAATTTCTCCTACAAATTCATCCAGCCTCAAGGAAGCAACCAAAGTGGAAGAGGCATGGAAGGCAGGAAAGTGGGAGGCTATCCAAAATGGTTGCCCACATGGCACTCAAACTCACAGCTAAGCAGCAAATGGAGGGCAACTGTCTTGTAAGCAGAGGGTATAGAACAAGAGGACAGAATATCTATTCTGTAGTATTAAAAGAGGGCCTTTCTTTCTCTGGAGCCAGGAAAATTAAGCCATGTTCTCTTGCAATGAGACACACCTGTAAGAGGGTACCCTTCTGCTTTTTAAAGAAACATACCCTCCAACATTTTCACAGATGAAGGCCATTTCCGCACTGCTCTGTTACAGCACAATTATTCCACTTTCAACATCCTATGGAATCCTGGGGTTTGCAGTTTAGGGAGGGGCCGGCTGGCCCCTCCCTAAACTGCAAACCCAGGATTCCATAGGATGTTGAAAGTGGAATAATCACGCTAGAAGAGTGCAGTGCGGAAATGGTCGAAGACTGGGCCACGTGTGGCCAAGCAACATCAGAGCACGGTCAAGATGTCACAAGCTCTTGATCAGAAAACAGATGGGCTAGGAGAGGTTGTAGTAGGTTGCTTTTGCCTGAGCCAGCAGGGAAGGTCAAGATTCTACTCCCGTGCCTTCCACAGAGGAAACTGCGGGGCAACTCCTTTTGCACTTTGAATTCAGTTTGCTGCAATGGAAGCAAGATAAGGACTAAGGAGGACAGAGAGAAGGGGAGAGAAACTAGGACATTTTAAAAGTGGGGCAACATCAGAACCGTCCCTGTCAAATCAGGACAATTGGAGAGCATGAAGCTATACTGGAGGAGTGAAAACAGATGTTGTTGGACTGCAGCTCCCAGCATTCTTTACCATTGGTAATGCTGGTTAGGATGCTGGGGAAAATTGCCCAGCCTGAATTTGCAGGAGGATCTAGTTTGATCCCCAGTGTCTCCAGGTAACATATCGTTGTACATGTGAAAAGAAATAGCATGCACCAGATATTTTCTAAAACACTCATCTTGCAGAAATAGAGTCAGTCAGAAAAACTTGAGAATGGACTGGGAATTGTGTCTGATTACCTGTCTATCTAAATCAGGAATAGAGGAATACATGACCTAGGAATGGAAAATTTCTGGAAATTTTGAAGCTCTTTTTTTTTTAATTAAATTTTTGGGAAAAAAATTAAAAAATGACATCACTCTTCACAGACTTGTTATTTCAGTAACATTAAATGCATTATGTCTAGTCTGGCCTGGTGTAAAAGTGTCATGTTTTCTGTATTAAGGATACAGTTTATTAAAAAAAATAATTACAAATTAATGTAGCTTTTAAATGTTTATTGTTAACAAATGGAAGAACAAGGTCCTGAAATGTAACAAATGCCTAAGCTATGAGATCTCTTTACTTTTACCAGTTCATGAGGAGCAAGGAGAGAAGGAGGAGGAGGAGATTATTTTCCCAGCTTTCTGTTTGCAGGGAATCTAAGTGTATGGTGAAGTATTTCATCCTATAAATTCCCACATACAACTTCATGTCACCCCAGACCCAGGCTGTTCAGATCAGCAAAAACTAGGCTTAAAGCACATTAATGGAAGAATTCACCATACAAATATACCAACATCTTTCAATGCAGATGAAAAACAGGGTAGGAAATCAATGAGTAGTCCTGCTAGATAGCTGCAGACAACAGAAACAGAAGATGGGTATAATCTTCACAGAAGTTAGTAACCTCATTGCTCGCCAAGAGAAACATCAAAAGAACTCATGATTCTTTTGAAAAATGCATTTCTACTAAATGCATAAAAGCTGTCCTTCCAACCAGATCCCATGTCTCTCATCAAATCTCAGAGCAGAGATCTGACTTCATCTGCTCAATGGCCACCCTGCTAGTTACTGGATCTGTGCTTTAACTGGTTTAAGGAAGGCATGTAAGTGAACAGAAAGAGGTTGTATGAATCACAGCTCAAACCCTTGCAGCTGTCAGAGCTAAACTATATAGCTGTTTGGAGCAACGGATTGCAGAATTTCTAAACAGATCAGAGACAGAAAAAAGAAAGAAAGAAAAGGAAAAAAAAAAGCCATAATTTGTCCAGATGAAGTAAAATCAAAAACTTATTTGGAAAGTTATCTTGTAAAAGTAAACTTCGATGAAGAAGCTGCCCTATTTTCCCTCAGAATTCATCGCTTCCAGAATCTCATCAAAAAGCAGTAAACACTGATGAGCCAACATTATATTCAGAATCACCACAGATTAGCTGGGCTGCGTAAAAACATCTTGCTGCGTGAGGCAAGCGATGAGATGGTTCCCTTCATTCCATCTTTATAAGCTAATTGGCATGGTAGTTGAATCTTAATTTGACCACCACTTGGGAAAGTTTGGATTTTTTCTTTTTTTTACAACTGCCAAAATCCTCCAGCATGCCAGCTGGGGTGTTGCAGTAAGTATAATCCAAAAATTAACTTCCCCTAGCTCCGATTTTGACAGTGGTGGTGATATCCATGAACCCATGAATTGTCCAGATGTGGCAAGGCCAGACCAAATTAATCCTTTGCCATCCCAATTTTTCAGCTGCTTTCGCATGTCCCACTTTCCCTTTTTATGTTCAGCCTACATCAGTTGCCACAGAGTTCAAAGTGCAAAAGGACTTTGCATTCAGTTAATTCAGGATTGGGGGGGGGCAGAATTTCTCCCTTCCCCGTGGACTCAGGCAAAAGCAAACTGCAGCAACCTCTCCTAGTTTGTCTGTTTTTCCCTCATTAATAACTTTTGCCGTCTTCATTAGGCTTTGCTTTGAGCCTTCCTGATGTACAATATACTTGGGAGTAGAAAAATGTTCTAACCCTGTTCAGGCATTCTGTCAACAAGTTCAATGAAAATCAGGACAGGATTACATTGTGCGAAAAACAACTGCTGTTTCCATCATCCTTTGCAGCAGGAGGGTGGCTTTTTGAAGAAGATTATATCCGCACCACTGCCATGGCTCTAGCCTATGGTGAGGTATTCAAAATCCTCTGCGAAGCAGCTTTCGTAGTCTAGTTCAGGACAGTGGAGCTCTCTACAAAATTAAAGTACCCTTCCAAACTGCAGATCCATAATTCTATGGGATGAAGCCACAATAGGTAAAGTTATATTAAAACTATTCTATTTGTGTAGTGTGGATATAACTCTATCCATGTAGGCTGTCCACATTATTCAGAGTGCCTGATGTGATCATTCTTAATCATATGGAGAACCTCCATGGAAGCAAAGAGCTCTCCTTTTCAGAAAGACACTCTTCACCTAAGGAAAGAAATGAGAGTGGTATTGGAGGGTAGCTAGCACACTCTCTGTCCTCCTCTCTTTGTCCTTCATAACACCTGCGGAGCGCTTCTGTCACCCGTAATGATTGCCTGGATTTAAAGATCTGAGCCAAGATCCTGTCTAGTATTTTTGTGCAGTGGAAATATAAACTCATCTAGCTGTGCTAGACTGCACTGTCGCCCAAGCAAGCACAAAACTGGCACCTCAAGCCAGCGATCCTCACTGCACAACTGTGTACACTCAGCGACACCTCTTCCTTAGGGTCTGCAGGGAAAGTGTAACTTCTTGCAAACTTTTGTAGAAGCAGTGAAACCACTGGTATGGACATATTCTAGAGACAGCACTTTCGCTGTGCACAAGAAAGGGCATGTGGTAGTGCAACAAAAGATTCTATTCTAGCTACCTGGATATTCGTTCTGTTTTAGGTGAGAAAAATATAGACTTAATCTAAGCTCATACCTTAAGCTTGCTATTTTTATCAGTACTTCTATTGGAAAACAACTTAAAATCTACTCCTTGATTAATCACAGGCATCTGTATATTGTATTTTGCAGTTGATCAAGCTAATCTGTTGATCAATGAAATTGCTCAGTCTGACTTGATCTGCGATACTTCTGCAGTGTACCCATGCTGACATTCACTTATGAATAGACAGCTGGGGTGTGGGACACACCCAAGGCTGGCCCAAGACATCTTGCTGTCTGAGGCCAGGCAACAAACGGCCACGAACCTGCACGACTTATCCAAATCCAAGTGCATCATGCTCAAAGACCACAAAAGCATTTGGGCCCATGATGCTGAAACACTCTCAGTGCTCCCTGGCAGTAAAAATACAATAACATTAAGACAAATAAATATTTGCTGCCTTTTCATGACAACCAAACTCTGCTGCCTCAGTCTGCCTGACGGTAGGACCAGTCCTTGACTGCACAAAAAATATCACACCTTGTTAGTTGATCTGACAAAATTGCAACTCCTGGGTTCCATAAAGTAAATGAGAATTTCGACATCTTCTTCAACATGTCACAAAAAAGAGCATGAGACTTTTAATCTCAGGAGGATTTGAGCTGTTGATGGCATGGCTGTTGCTGATAATTCCTTTTCCATGCCATAATTTAAAGGGCGCAGAACGAGGAAATAATGTACTGAGCTTGGGTGAAAAATCATTTATATTGGTTGAAAAACATGGTTCTGCATGGAAACAAATTTCTTCTGGTGACTGTAATATTATTTTTCAAAGTACAGGATGTACCTCAGCTTTGCTCTAACTGCACAAACAGGGATAGAGTCAAAGTAAGTTAAGGCACTCGAAAGAAGGAGCTTAAACACAAACACATGCACAAAATATCTGTCTAGGTGGATCTTTGCTAAGCCAATCCAGTGGAAACAGTAGATTCAAATTTTCCCCACATTATGCATTGTAAACTTCAAAAGTCACCCGTTTCATGGCACATGCTCCTCCAACTTAATTTTCCACATTCTCTAAGAGACTGCTTGTCCATTGGGGCGGCTTTCTATTTTCAAAGCCTTCTATGTATATACAGCGGATGCTGACAGGACAATGTATTTTCATCATTATACTCTCTCTTTCTCTGTGCTCAGTCCTGTTGTTTGCATCGGAGAAGGATTCTTGGCTTGCAGGAGACGAAAGGGAGGGGGGAGATGGGTTAGGAGAAATCTGCTAAGGAAAGCTCACACTTTCAAACACTCTTCAAAAATTTGCCCTGTTTTAGCTAAATGTAATGTTCTTCGTGAACATTAAAGGAGAGAGGGTGAGGGAGAGAGAAACTCCTGGGGAAGATATCCGTCCATTTAAGGAATGAGAAATCACTACATTCAATAACAGGTCTAAATACAGTCATGGAAAGGTCCCCTTCTCTCGCCCTATACGCACGAAAATGTCACCGTGTACCAGACGCAAGAGGGGTGGGAGTTGGGGGGAAGCATTTAGGAATTGCTGATTTAAAAAAAAACAACGAAAAAGAAGCCAAAGAATTTGGAATGAGGAGAAAATCAAAATTATGTTTGCCACACGCTGGATTTTTTGAGGTGTTCCCAATGCCAGAAACAAAACAGCAAGGGCAGGGACACACCACAAATTGATCCTTCTGCAAAGACTGAACACCCAGTGCTCGGTGTAATTAGAATTCTGCACCAAGGATTTTTGGGGAATGGACCCTAGCTGAAAGTCTACAAAAAGCAATAAAGTATAATCAGCATCACCAGCTAAAATAGAGGTAAGCAACTGTGGCCAATCCAAGGGTCAGTTCATGGCCTCGATCATCTCACATATGAAAACCTGGAGATGTGTGACTGAGCAACATCTGGGTGTGGTGAAAATGGTGTGGCCAGGCAAGAGGGCAAAATACATTAATGAGGAGGAACACTCAGAACTACTTAAACCAAGAAACACTAGAATGTACATAACAGAGTTTAGGAAAGCTTTAAGAAAGAAAGAAAAAAGGAGGCTATTGGGAAGTGTTTGCAGCAACCAAAGTAAGACAATGGGGGAAAGTGGGAGGAGGAGAAAGAGACCAGGACATTTTAAAAGCAACTGAAAAAATAAGATGGTAGAGGATTAAACAGGGCTATCCCTGCCAAACCGGGACAGCTGAAGGGTATGGTAGTTTTCTGATGAGGACACTGTGAGGCCCAATGGACTAACAAAAAATGCCAGCAGACAGATGAGAGGGCCTGAAAGTCAGCTTCTAGTTTGGAAAAGTGGATATTTTAGAAACACACACATACTCTATTTAAAAGGTGGGTTACTGCATCTCTACGTTTCCAGGAAAGGCAATTTACACTGGGGTGGGGCAGGAAAAGGGCAGTTCAGGAAGTGCAGAGGACTAACTACACAGACAGCCTTGTTGGGCTACAGAGAGGTTGGTGCCACACTTCAGTCAAAGGACCAGGGATAGGAAAGACCTTTCGCCACTTGATACACCAGAAATCCAAAGACACACTTTTTACCACCATAAGGTGAAACCTGATGTTCTTTTAAATCAAAAGTCATGTCCTCAGAAGACTGTTACCACATTTTGTTCTATACCTGTTCCAAAGAATTGAGATATACATACATATACACACTTACGTTGGACAGTATCCACTCCAGAATTCTCCTGTCGATGCTGTAGCACTCCAGGCATGAGCAAAGCATGGCCTTTGCAATATTGGACTTCACTTTCCAGTTGTTGTTGTTGCTGCTGCTGCGTGCCTTCAAGTCATTTCCAGCTTATGGCAACCTTGAGACAAACCTAGCATGGGGTTTTCTGGGGCTGAGAGTGTGTGATGTGAACCCTGGCCTCCAGGCTCATAGTTCAATGCTCAAACCACTACACCACACTGGCTCTTTCACTTCCCAGTACTCCTCATCATTGGCTAGGCTGGCTAGGGTTGATGGGACATGCAGTCCAACCCATTTGCCTACCTTTGAACTAAAGAGTTAAGTTAACCTTGTTAAATTACCATTAATTACCTTGCTGATCAAAATCTTCAGGTTGGGTCAGTTCATGAGATTTATAGAGAACGGCATAGAAGCTGTTGCTGGTGAAGAACATTTTGTTAATCACTTTTAAATGTGATATTTGTGGTCTTATCTATGGCGGTGTGACAAACTGTTACCAGGTTTTGCCTCATTGTGATTCACTGTACACTTCAGAACTAAACTACAGTTCCCATCATCATGCTGATATCCTCATCTCAGAAAGACTGCTTTAGAGCTCTTCACAATTGGTTTTTGTTCTAACCACCCTATGTACTTTAGTGTCATTAGAAAACTTCACTGTCTCATTGTTGTTGTTGTTGTTGTTATGTGCCTTCAAGTAATTTCCAACTTATGGCAAGCTGATCACAGGATTTTCTTGGCATGATCTGTTCAGAGGGGGTTTGCCCTTGCCTTCCTCTTGAGCTGAGAAAGCATGGCTTGTCCAAAGTCACCCAGCGGGTTTCCATGCCTAAGCAGAACTTTGAACCCTGATCTCTAGAGTCCTAGTTCAATACGCAAACCACTGCCACTACATTGGCTCACTGCATACTCTTAAATCCAAATCATTTATGAACAAGTTGGAAGGCCTTGTTTCCATTACAGATCCTTGAGAAAACCAGTGATTCGCCTCCCTCCATCACAAGGATTGACCACCTTGTACAAGGGTGGGGAAAACAGAGCCCCAGCCCCAGAACCCACTTTTTGTGACCCTGAAGCTCTTTACCAGTCCCCTAAAGCTTCCCAAACACACCCCAAATAAAAAAATGCCATTTTGGAGGCATTTGTCACCTGAAAAGCATGCCCAAAGCCCCTCAACCCCCACAGAAACACCCTCACCCCATCCCAGACCCCCCCTCCAATGCCTCCATGTCTCTCTGAAGTCTTCTCAAAATGGTGACAAGAAGTGATGTGACATCACTTCCTATTGCCATTTTGAGAGGGTCTGCAGAGGGAAAAGGAGGCATTTTGGCTTCTTGTGTATGGGTAGGCATGAAGCCAATAGGGGGGTTGTGGGTGAAACGGGCTTTTGGATCCCATGCAGTTACCCACCCTGATCTAGCCCTGACCCTCTGCTTCAACAAGTTTTTGACTAACAACAGGTCTTTGTTTCTTATCCATGATTGCCAGGTTTTCCCTTGCAAATAAACCTTCACCAGATCTATGAGCCAGCATGATGTAGTGGTTAGAGTGCTGGACAAAGACTCTGAAAGACAAGGATCTGAACCCTCAGTCAGCCCTGGAAATCCACTGAGTGACCTTAGACACTATCACACTCTCTCAGCCTCAGAAAAAGGCAATGGCAAATGCCCTCAAAGCAAATCTTTCCAAGAAAACCCCACCGTAGGGTCACCTTAGGGTTGCCATAAGTTGGAAATGACTTGAGGGCACACAAATAACCGGAACTATACCAGCAAAGAGTTCCCAAATCAACTATGTGGTTATGTGTGGTAATAAGAATGCAATGAAATGTTCTCATAAGCAAACAATGAATGGATTGGTGCGACAGTCCTGATTCCTCTTTAAAAAGTACACATTGCCATGACCTCCTCGCTAATCCAATAAGAGGAGGAGATAAATCATTTTTACAAGGAAAACAGAAATAATGGTTTGGACTGTGAATGTAGTGAAAACTGCCTTTCCAAAGAAGAACTGAAAAAAGGGGAAAGGGGGTAACTCAGCATGATCTAGCTACTCTGTAAATGAAGACTGTGGAACTATAACGGTTTGGACACAAAATCTGTTTACTTTTTAAAAGATTTAACAGCAACGAGCTACATTTTAAAAAAAGGATTTCGATTCTGGAAACCATCTTGGGTCTTTCCATTACTCAGCCCATTTCCCAGCTGAAAATAAGCAGCCAGTTGCAAAAGAAGAGAAAGAAAAGAAACCAGAGGGAGAAAGGGAGAGAGAAAGATGTAAACCACAGCCATAGAAGCCAGTGCCTGGCATTAAATAGTGGTAACTCATATTTATTACAATTATATACAATCATATTTTATAGTTGAATTCTATACATGATCACACAGACAAGCACATTTTGGTTTTCCTCTCGGTGAGGATTAAGGAGCAGTGAGAGACTCGAGATGTTACAGGATTCGAGGCTCAATTTCTTTTCTTTTCTCTTTTTTTTCCTGTTAATTAAGTGAACGGAAATCAGACATCGTCGGGACAGCCGACAACACAATGCCGCAAAACAGGAGGTTCCTAAAAACCTTGTGGTTTGTTGCCGTTTTCTCCACCCAATAAGGCAAAAGTGAAGGGAAATGGAAGCTGGAGTGAGGGAACGGGTGAAGAGGGGAAGATGCCGGTGTGTTGTAAGGAACAGATCACCACAATGAAGTTTTGTTCAGGAGAGAGCATGTGGCCCTTAGATCACAAAGGGACAGGCTGATGTGAGAGTTTTTCTTTTCATTTGACAAGACGCGGAAACTTAGAATTGAAAGATCAGCAACCAATGGTCTTACATCAGCCCTAAATAGGAAGGACAGAGATGGATTTTGCTTCCTTTCCCCCTGCAGAGAAAATAATCTCAACCATAAAGGTTTAACTGTAAGGGGGTGTCAGCAACTGGCAGCCCCAGACAGATTCAGGTCTTGCAAAGTTTGGAAACTTTCTCCTCCCCTTGCTAAGAACATAGATTTTGACTGCTGGGAAGCACTGGGAGACGAGAAGAAAGGGGAAAAATAGGAAAAAAGGAAGCAGCAATTTCAATTCAGCAACCGAGGGGTGGAAATTCTTTTTGAGAGTGCAAGCCTTGGCCAACAAGCCAGCAGTTCTCAAAATGCCTTCCAAGCCCTGACTGCCCTGGGCCCTGCAAATCAAGACATCCACAAAGGTGTATGAAAGCAAAGGGGCTACAAAGTAGACTCACTTTTGAAGGGCCAGAGGAGTGGGGATATGAGAAGGAGTTTTGTTCAGGAAGAAAGCACAGTCTGAACACAGAGGAGCCTGCAGCCACATGAGAACACTGTATTTCGTAAAGGCTTTGCTGAGCAAAGGTTGGATTTGAGCATAAGATCTGAAGGAGAGGAGGACGGACAGAGCCACCAGGGAAATGGAAAGGAAGGTGGGACACCACATTCTTGACTTTGCGGGAATTATTCGTAAGGCATGAGCCACATTTGATCCACAGATTAGTATTTGGGTGTGCATCATTAACAAGGACGGCCATTTCACAAAGCTGCAGTGCAGGCTAAGTGGCAACTGAGCCCAGGGTTAGAGATGGGATGTGAGAAAGCAGCAAATGTGATGAGAAGAGGGGAAGCCACGATGAGAAGCAGCCACTTCGGCCAAGGATGGCCTGTAGGCCACTTGACTCCCTGGAGGGGAATCAGGCCAGTGAGACAGGATCATGACTGGGTGGGTGGGAAAGACCTAAAGACTGGAGAATGGGCGAGAGGTGCCAGGTGAGGTGGGAGCCACCCTTGGGACCACCCATGGGGCCATCATGCTAGTCAATTTCATTCTCGTTGCTCGCTCCTTCAGGCCTCCGTAGCTTCTCCACCTGCTCGTTGATCTGCCCATCTCCTCCGCGCCGGTCCTCTGTCTGCACATCCAGGCACTCTTCTTCGTCAACATGGCTGACGTCATCCTCCTCTTCCTCCTCCTCCTCCTCCTCTTCCTCCTTCCCATTTTCCTCCTTCTTCTCCTCCTCCCCTTGGACCTCCATCCGCACCTGGCCCTTCAGGTCGATTACCGCCTCGCCTTCTTCTGTAGGGCCCAGAAGGTGGCAGCTGACCTTTGGCCCTTCGGGGCTGTGGTTCTCCTTCACAGGAGAAGAAGAGTTGGACTCATTGCTGACGGGTGAGATGTCGCTGCTGGTGTTGTGGTTGGTGGTGACGGGGTTGGAAGGTGAGGAGGGCTTGACTGGGATCTGCCATGATGGGATTTTGGGCGCCGATGGTGAGGGAGGAAACTGCCTCCTAGGAGAAATGTGAGAAATACAAAGAGTTTTGGTTTCTTTTTAAGGGGGAAACCCGTATGAGAGACAGAAAGTAAAAACATTCTTTTCAGAAGTTGCTAGCCATGCTTTGAGTTCCATGGAAAGGACTATGGGAGGTCCAAGCCAGCCCTTCTCCCTATGTCAGAGCTTGAGAAAGTTACATTTTTCGGTCTACAACAACTGGAATCTCCCTAATAGTGCAGCATTAGAACGAGTGCAGAGGCCGACAGGAATGCAGAAAACACAGGCGCTTTCACACTACGCAACTAAAGCATTATGATTCCACTTTAACTGCCAATTCCACTTTAACTTCCATCCTATGGAATCCTGGGGTCTGTAGTTTGGTGAGGCACTAGAGCTCTCTGGCTCAGAATTCTAAGTACCCACCTCTAAACCACAAATCCCAGGATTCCACAGGATTGAACCATGTCCATTAAAGTAAAATCACAACACTGTAATTGCGTGGTGTGAAAAGAACTCTAGTCTTCCAAGGGAAAGTTGAAACAATTGGGTATGTTTATAGAGAAGACTCATGGTGATAATGGGGGTGACATGGTTGACTCTTCACATGTGTGCGTACGTGTCTTCAAGTTTCTTGCCGATTAATGGCGACCCCATGAACTCCATAGGGTTTTCTTAGGCAAGGAATACTCAGAGGTGGTTTTGCCACCTCTTTCCTTTGAAATATAGCCTAGAGCACCTGGTATTTGTTGGTGGTCTCCCATCCAAGTCCTAACCAGGACTGACCCTGCTTAGTTTCAAAGATCAGATGTGATCTGGTGCCTTTAGGCCCACTCTTCAAGTACAAGGACATAAGATCTCTTTTTGGATCACACTGAAGTCTCTTTTAGTTCCTGAATTCTGCTCCCACAGTGGACAACCAGCTGAAGGACAGGAGAGCAAGAGGGGAGCAAAGATTTTGGTTGAACATCTGGAGAAAATTCTTGATGGTAAGAGCAGTTCAACAAAGGAACTGATTCCCTACATTGGTGGAGGGCTCTCCCTGGATGAAAGCTGTGAACCTGAGGGACTCGGCAGCCACCTCTGAGAGATGCATTAATACTGGATTTTAGATTTTAGTAGAACCTCCAGCTCAAAATTCTAGTGATCTTTTCATCAAGACAAGGGACCCTGGCCTTTCACAGGACAATTTGAAAATCACTTTTTATTCCTTATTTATTTACTCATTTATGTCCCAGTTTAACTCTCACAACAGCCCTGTGCAGTAGGTCAAACGGAGAGAAAGAGAGGGAGAAAGCAAGAGAAACTGGACCGGTCCAAGGTCACCCAGTGAGTTTCCATGGATCCCCAAATCCCAGTGTAATACTACAACTACCTCATGCTCATTTGCTGTTCTGAGCTGGTTCTAAGACAACTCCAATTTAAGAATTTCCTAAAACATCCAACCACTCTCCTCACAAATGACTTCTGATCTCCTCTTGGAAGACTTGCTGCTTCAGAAGCATCTGCCTCCTAAGCATGTAAATGAGCAAACACCTGGCATTATTCACTAGTATCGTAAATGCGATCAAGAAATTCAATTTGGTGACTTTTCTTGGCTCCGGTGTCACGGCCTCCTGCTTTGCCGCAAGGGAGGCCTTGTGCCGGCCGGTTCTATTTGTTTATTTTAAGAAATATATTTTCCCAAAAGCACTTATCTATGCAGCTGCATTACCACACACACACACACACACACACCACCACCAACAACAAAAACAAATGAATTTCCTCTTAATAACAAGATGTCCTCTTGCAGACACGCAAACAAGAGTGCATCCGTCCTTGTCTTGTTTTTTACAGAGCAACTGCAGGCAGCAAGACAGCATTCAAGTTTCGGAAAAGAAATAAACTCTGTTCATCCAGCACACACAGTGAAGGAGGCAGTGCTGATGTCCTTATTCTCCCCACAGAGTCAGAAGAATAAAGCAGTATTACTTCAGTAACTAGCCAGTGTTGTATATTGGTTTGAGAGCTGGACTAGGACTCTGCGAGACCAGGGTTAAAATCCCTGCTCAGCCATAGAAACCCACTGGGGGACCTTGAGCAATGCACACTCTTCCAGCCTCAAAGGAAAGTAATGACAAACCTCCCCTGAAGAAATCTTAACAGTTAGCTTGGTATAGTGGTTTGAGAGCTGGGTTATGACTTTGAGAGATTCGAATCCTTATCTTCAGGCAAGGAAACCCACTAGGTGACCTTGGGCAATTCACATTCTCTCAGCCGCAAAGGAGGGCAATGTCAAACCTAAACAAATCTTGAGAGCCAGCTTGTTGTAGAGGTTTGAGTGTTTGACTAAGTCTGAGAGAGACCTGGGTTCAAAACCATGCTCAGTCATAAAATCCAATCATAGGACATCGGGCAGGTCACACTTACTCAACCTCTGAGGAAAACCATGGCAAAGTTTTTTTAAAAAAAAAAGCTTTATCATGTCTGCTGTCTTGATGCTTTCCATGTCAGAGAGGTGGTAAATCCACTCCTGATTTTCATTCAAAATTTCAAGGAACTGACCAAGGTTCTGAACTCTTATCTTCAACATTTCATTCAGCACCTTGGATAGATCCTTTAAATTTCAAACAGCTATCTGAGACCAAATTCACCGCCTCCCTGGTGGGGCATGAATCACATAGGATCGATCCAGAAGCCACTGCTAGAAGCAATAATATGGTAAACCAGGGATCAGTGAGTATACCACAGGTCAGTAGCTTGTAACATTCAGAATTTTTCATCAACAAACTAAAATGCCAGCTGATAGGGAGCTGGTGGGGCAGGTCCCCTGGTGAGGGAGACGGCTTACTTGCCCTCTTTACTGCCATTGTGCATCACTCCAAAAAGTGTCTTAGGTTAGTGTAATAAAGCATTGGTGTGTGTGTGTGTGTGTTCCTTTAAGTTGCCTGTTCACATATGGTGAGCAAATCAATTTCATAGGGTTTTCTTAGGCAAGGAATACTCAGAGATGGTCTTGCTACTCCCTTCCTCTGAAATTATGCCAGCATAAA
The DNA here is from genome assembly GCA_948472985.1 of Iguana delicatissima. Classification (NCBI taxonomy): domain Eukaryota; kingdom Metazoa; phylum Chordata; class Lepidosauria; order Squamata; family Iguanidae; genus Iguana; species Iguana delicatissima. Next base: position 113,662 of record CAOKZL010000425.1, read on the forward strand.
TCATCAAGGTGATTCCAGCCCTGGATTAGAAGTATAAAAACAACACGGTGATGAGGGAAACATTCTTATGCAATTATGTAGGAAGAGCCATGCAGGATCATACCAAAAGATCCTCTACTTTGGGGGAGTGTGGCCCATGGGACACATGTACCCTTGGGACCCCAAACTTCAATCCCTGAGATCCCCAAACCCAAATGTTTAACAACAACAAAAAAGTGCTGATTTTCAGGCAAATTCTTTTGGCCCCAAACCAGCCCAAAACAACATCAAAAGGTACTTTACTTCCCCCAGAGCAACCAATCCTACAAAAAATAATGAAAAAACAAAACATGAAGACTGCAAATTGGCCAAAATGGTGCCTGGAAGTGACACCACATTACTTCTGTCACACCAAAAAAACAACAGTACACCCTGCTGTAAGGGCATGGGGGGATGTCTCCTGCACACCCCACAGATACCCACACCTGCTCTGGTCCAACATCTGATTTGTTGTAGCAATATCAAAACAAACTGGATGGCTAAGCAGCTATTTTGTACAGTGGAGGAAGATGGAAAAAGAGATGGAAAGAATATTACAGAATATTCAAAAGAATATGCAGAAGTATTTTTTTTTAAAAAATGGTCAAAAACTATGTTTCTGACATGTCAGGAAACCATCAAGGGAAGAATCCTGAACTGATAGGTATTTTTGCAATTCAGGACTTACTCTGTGCAAAATTCACATGAGGATGTTTTGCACAGAGAACGCCAGTACCTGTGCAGGAAACCCTGTTTTCTGTGTAGAAAATGCTGCAGAAATGTTTTCTGCACAGAAAATGCTGTGTAAAACAATCACCTTGTGAATTTTGCACAAAATAATTCTGCAAACTGTGCACAGTCTTCAAAAACTAGCTTTCAAAGACTTTCTCATGAAGGGTAGAGAACTGCCAAAATTATTCACTGCTTTGTTCAAGAAGAAAATTAGCAAAGAGTTACATCCCTATGTCCCATTTATTTGCACAATTCTGTGTTACGTCCTACCTGTTCAGGAGGAGTCCTTTTAGCGAATAGATTTCAGACTTCAACTCATTGATATTTTGAGACTCCAGGATCCAGTTGGTGGACGTTGTCGCCTGGGGGCAAAAGAAAAGTGACAGTCAGAGATGGGGGAAGTCAGGTGCAGGTCTGAGCAAATCATACTTTGTCTGTTTTATGTAGTTGTTGTGAACACCGTGTAATTGTGTAATTTCCTTTTTTTCCCTTGATATGTCTTTTGATATATTTTTTCCTTTTCTTTATTCTTTTGTTTTCACCTGTAGTTTTGTTGTTCTGAGTTTATGTTTTATTTTTAATAAAAACCAGAATTTTCGTTAGGATGTGGAAACCTCCAGAGTATTTCCAAAGATGGCTGGGTTTTTATTTTGATGGGCTGAAAGTATAAATCCCATAAGTAAATGTGCCCCACCTAAAGGCGCATGTCAAAGCCACAGGGAATTGAATGAGGACAAACTGTAGTCCTGGTTCAAAGAAAGAGGAAACCATTCCCATTTTTATCAAAGACCAGAGAACTGACGTATTTGGCACACAGAACAAGATGATGACCTGAAGTGGGCAGGGCCACTTCAAACAATTAGTGCATCCCAATGGAGGCCTCTTTGAACTATTAATCATATCACATCATGCCTCTTTTACTCCTTAGATGATCTTTGAACGTATTTTTTAAAAAAGGAGGCAGAACCAGCAGGAAAATATGGGGGGGGTAACATATAGAAGAGGACATCATTTGGACCCTCCGTAAATTTCTGGGAATGAGAATGGGAATGAGATCAGGTGTCATTTTGTTGTTTATTGTCATCAAGTTGGCTTCTACTTATGGCAACCACATGAATTAGAGACTTCCAAGTCATGCTGTCATCAATAGTCCTGCAGACTCAGGGCAGCCATGGCTTCCTTCATAGAGTCTGTCCACCCGTAACGTGGTCTTCCACTTTTCCTACTTCCTTCTATCTCACCAAGCATTTTCCTTTTACATCTGGAAGCATCCACACAATTCATTGATGGAACTCAGTGCTACTTGATATGGTTTATATCTACTTTGTTTAATGATCACAAAATTGGGGATTAGAACAATTTATGGAAGAGGACAGTCTTTTATCAACAGCTGTTGGGTGGGACCAAAAGCAGGAACATGTTTTAGCTTCAAAACTCTTACTGCCTGTAATTAAGGTTCAGGAGAAGCATTTTTAGACTGGGGAAATGGGGAAAAAATCCTGCACAAAAGCTGGGAAACTATCAAATGATGATGTCACAAGAAGGAATTGAACAGGGCCAACTGGGGGGGGGGTCTCAGAGGAGACATCAGCATCTCTGCAAGGCCAGATTTCACCCCAAGGCCTTAGTTCCTGACCATACCACACAGACTGAAGGATTTCTGGCTCTTCAAAGCTTAAGAGTAGCAGCAACAAAAGATTTTCTTACTGACCTTGGGGAATCAAGACTTTACAATCCACATTCTGTAGTAAGCCCAATGTAGATTTACATTTGGTATATGCAAATTCCCAACTAGTGCCTCACCATTTGAACCACCATTTTGCATTCAGCCCCAAGCCTGTTCCCTACTTTCCACCAATTCTGGCCCTCCAGTTGTTTGAACCACAGTCCCAGTCTTGTGTCATTAACCATGCTGGATAGACCTGATAGAAATCACAGCTTGTAAAGATTATGTTTTTTGGAGTCCAGAACTCCCTACTTAGTATCCAACTGGGAGCTGCAGCCAACAGACAGTAACTTTTCCAAGCTCTCATGGGGGGCTGTAGGCCAAAACCATCTGGAGGGGCAAAGATCTCCTAGTTGAGAAGAAACATGGATCAGAAAGCTGTTCATGACTTACTCTAGCCTTGGCTCTGATTAGGCTGCCAGCATAAGTAGTCTCTTGGAGCTTGTGTATCCAGTACCTCCTTGCACAATGCCCCTACGTGGGCAGCTGGGCAGCTCCCAGATACAGGTACACTTCCACAGCCACTGACTGGTCGTGGAACTGTACCTGGGAGCCAATCCGCTGCCCTAGAACATTTGGGAGGGAGGGAAGGAGGAGGAACCTTTGCCTTCATACATGGGAGAGGCAAAGCTTCTCCCTTCTTTTTTGAGTGCACAAGGGCAGCTGACTGCTCCCAGGTGCATCTCTATGGCCAACCAGTGGCCAGGGGTCAGAGCTGTGCCTGGCCTTTTTCCACCCAGAAAAGCAGGGAGCGGATTTCATTCCCCAGAATGAACAGGTGGGTATATGTTAAAATAGGATCTTCGCCTTAAATCTCTGTAACCAGATCCCCCCAGTTCATTCATGTTTGGATGGGTTTTTTAAAACTTGGAGCATCTTGTGCAGATGCAGCTCCCTGCCACAGCTGGTTTGGCAGCGTGTCCCCCTTAGCCTCTCCGTTCTGGCTGCGGCAGACTCCGCTCCATAGTAGCTGACAAACACAGGCACAGATGTGGTCTCCCAAGGGACGCCTCCACTCCCCAAACCCCGCATGGCACTGAGAATCTGGGAGCCACCGTTTTGGCACTCTGAGCCCTTTGAAAGCTACAGAAGCACATTAACAAGAAGAGAGATTTCCACTCACTGGCCTGCAAAGGGACTCGAATTTCCAAAACACATATGGTGCCAGATGCTGGAGGATTTAAGAAATAAAACCTGACATCTGGGGCTTTTTAAGTCAGTCCTTTTTAAATGCATATGCCAAAAAAAAAAAAAGTGCTAGAAAACACAAGCCTCGAAATTCAAGTCTATGACGCTCCTCACTTTAATTTAACGTAGATTTTAAAAATTACTTAAAGTGCCTCTTTTAAATTTTTTAGAGGATGCCAGCAGGAGTTTGAAAAGCAGATATAAAAACTTACATCACAGCTGAGAAAACTATGATCCTCCCCTTCTTTTTTCTTTCCTTCTTCTTTTTTTAAACCCCACAAGTTTATGGGCTCAGCCAAGACTTTTCTTTTGTATGTATACACACATGAGGTTTTGATCACACTGCAGCGGGTGCTGCAATTTTAAGATAACTTTTTAAAAAGGGGTGATGAGGGAGGGGGACACTTTGGAAACTCCTCAACCCCCTCCCCCAAACCACCATGCTTTTTCTTTCTGAAATCACAACATGTGCTCTTCAGACCCAAATGAGAGAGATGCCCAATTTCCTGGCTGGCTCTGGGCCACCAAAAGAAAACTGAATCAAACTGTAGTGACATATGTATAGGCTTTGGAAGCACTTCCCTGGTGTTTGGGACAGCTCTATTTTCTAGGGAAGCAGTTCTCAATTTTTGTTTTATTTTCCCACTGGGCATTTCAAAAATTTCCAGGGGTCTCAGTGGACCACTTAATAAACTGTGAGTTTGGCTGTTGCTGTTGTTCTAGAAATCAAAGCACACTGCAACAATATTGTATCCTTCACTGTTATTCCTTTCATCCAAATCAGCACCATTTTATGAAATGGACAGGCTGCTGAGAGGAGGTCCTTTAACTGGTAACGTTTAAGGTAACAATAAGTAGACTGTACCACGGCTGTACAAGAAAAACCACAGGCTCCAACATTTCCAGCCTCTTTGAGAATTGGGTCCCAATCTTGACACTGATGACAAAGAAGGAAAAGAAGGGAAAAAGACAAAACATGCACACAGCAAGAAGACACCATCTCTTCTCTGTATGGGATTCTCCTCTTCCACACCTGGAGGTGTGTCTCTCTCTTTTCAATCTGATTGAACTGCCTCACCTTTGAAAAAGCCTGGTTAGCTCATATATTTCGCCAAAATATATAAACAAACTACATCTTTGCCTATCATAAAGCTTTCTGTCTTGGGTCCCTTCCATGTACTCTGGCAATAGACCTTCAGGGACCTCTGGAAAACTCACAGAAGACTGGAAAACACCAACTTTCCCTTAATATTTCCCTCCAGCAACTGGTATTCAGAGCTAGACATCTCTTAAATATGGAGGTTCCATTTAATCAGGTTAGGTACCAACAGACCTATCACCCTCTATCTCAGATGGCCGTGCCCCATTCTCCATGACATCATGATTTGGCCATTTCCCAGCTCTGTGGGTATTTCCCCTATTCTAGAAGGCTGAAATGCCTCTCCTAAGGCTCAATTACTGCCAGTAAGAGTCTGCAATTTTGTACTTAGGACCCACAAAGTTTTTGCCTGCGGACCTGCATACAGCTGCAATGTGGCCCCCGCAAACTTCTTCAAAATTGAAATGGCCTTGCAATCTCTTGCTGCAAGAGGGTTCGGTCCAACTTTCTGCAAGCTGATAACTCACTGGCAGGTGTGGGTTGGGGAAAAAATACCTTAGAGGCAGCCAATTCTTGAGTGAGCTCTTGGATTTTCTGCTGTTGCTGAAGGAGAAGTTCCTGGACAGATGCTAGGGTCGTCTGAAGCTGAGTCACTGTGTAACAGTGGCGACAACAAGGCAGAGAGAGGGGAACAGAAGGTTTGTTAAATAGCAGAAGAGGTGTGTAGGCAGATCAAGGCAGACACATACACAAAGGTGTCCTTTCGAACCTGAATTACAAGATTCCTCCATTTCTCCAGCTGTCTGATTTATCTACAGCCTTCTGCTTACTCTAACCACTCCTAATTTATCTGCTCTATGGGCAATCTACCTGCACTGTATCTAACCTCCCCTATTTCTACTTTATCTTCCCTTTGTATAGATGTCTATAGCCCACAGTATATCCCTCTGAAACCTCTCCCTTCTAATTATACCCGTTTTATGATTTGCACGGTCTCTGTGAACTCGTACAGCCTGGGTATCGTTATCTATCTCCCGACTGAGCACAGAAAAGACTCAGGCATTCACAGTCTGCGTCGAGAGGGGAGACAGATGTGTCCGTGGGAAGGAGTGGCCAGGCGAAAAGAAAGGGAACAGTGGGATCCTATAGCCAAACAAACAAAAAGTGTTACTGGAACTTTCCTCACATCTTCCCAGTAGGTAGAAGATGGCATCCTTATTCATTCTTATTTTATTTATTTAATTAATTTATATTCCACTTTTCTCCTAGCATGGGACCCCTGGCAGCTCATAACACATTAAAACAATCTACAGCTACAACTATATTGCACAATCTTTTTTAAAAACATATTAAGCAAACAATTGTATTGAAAGCACAAAGTTATGACAGTTCAATGTTACGACACTTTAAAAGAGAATTAAAAAAAAAAAAGATAAAGGCACAGCAAATTCCCATTAAAGGACCCTTCTGCCACATCAGTTAAAGATCCAAAGTCCTGCCTAAAGAAAAAGTTATTTGCCTGCCAGACTAGAGAAAGGCCCACTGATTCTCCCATGGTAGGGGGTTCCACAGTCTGCAAGCAACCACTGAGAACTCTCCTCTGTGTCCTCACCAAACAAGACTGCAACAGTTGTTAGGCCGAAAGATCCCGTGAAAATCTTAAAACTTGGCCCAGCTCACATAGGGTTTTGCCCATGTCTTTTCTCTTTGGGTGAAGGCACCAAAGGCACATATCCTGCTCATTGTTCTAAGTCCCCTTCAGAAAATGCAATAATTCACAGGTAATTTATAGCACACCCAGATGCATAAATCTCACTTAGTCTTGCGCTTTTCCCAGGTAAGCATGCAGAGGAGCCCCTTTTCTGGAAGAGACCATCAGAAAGACTTAAACTAATCCTCATTCACCAGTAAAGGACATTTTAGATTATTATCTACACTACACAATTTACAACAGTTTCATCCCACTTTAATTGACATGGGTCCATCTTATGGCATAGTGGAATCTGTAGTTTGGTGATGGTCCTCAGAAATCTCAACACTGTAGTTCAGGGGAGAGGACTTGGGCTCTCTAACACTGTGCCACAAGGGTTTTAACAACTGTTTCAGGCCAGCACTGGACATCAGCTACTCAGTTAAACTTACCTAACTTCTCCTGGCCTGACCCTCCTCAAACTTGATGGAAACATCATTCACCCATGCTCTGATCACTGGACCTCATTCTCCCCACACAGCTCATGTCCAGCAAAGTAGTTTGGAGGGGGATCATGGCAATCACAACTAAGCAATGGTCATGAATCGGGAACAGTTACTGTCTCTTCCAACGCTACATTTCTATGATTCTACGATTCTATTTACCCATCTGTAATTGTTTCGTATACATGATTGTGACTCAGCTGTGATTGTGACAGTATTGTCATGATTTCGCTCTGAGATTGCTGTGGCAGTCAGTGCGATGACACAAAGAACTGGAGAACGTTTCCTTCCAGAGTTTTCCAGCTGGGGCAGAAAAATGTCTCATGACAACATTACCATTAGGAGTTGAAATAAACTGGTTGCCCTACTCCCTCTTTTCTGCTACCTTCCTTTCTCTACCGGCTTTCAGCCTCTATCTGGTTGGGCCTGAAGGCTGATGAATGGGTCTTAATATGAAATATATGTTGAATGTGGTTTTATTTTAAATTAACGTTTTAGCTGAGTGGGTTGTTTAAGCTTTTGCACTATATATTGCTTTAGCTATTTTGTTTTGGATCCCATACGTGGAAGAAAAGTGAGATGTACATTTAAAAGAAGGAGAAGCATAAATGGCACCATCTGTTCGCTTTCAAGGTTTAGGTTTGTTTCCCTTTTTCAGGGTTCAAAACAAGAGATGTGTTATTTTCAACTGGAAATAACAGTAGTAGGATTTTGTTTAAAACCACAGAAATGGTGGTGGTTTCCGTTTTATTTGGCTTTTCCCCCTTTCTTTCCAGAGAAAGAAAACTGAAAGTTCTGCTTCGCGTGAGCATGGGCTTTCTGGCTTTGTGCTTTTGGGTATTGTGAAATGTCCTTGATTCCTTTGGAGATGGAGTATTTTTATATCCAGCAGTGCACTGGAATTCTCACTGTGGTCAGAAAACACCCAGAGCTCACTCAATGCAAATTTTAAAAAAATCCTAACAAAAACTAAGGCTAGTGTTAAGCGGGGCAATTGTGAGGGGGGCAGAAGGACCACACTGGCACGCCCAACACAGCTGGAAATGACATCACACCACTTCCGGTTTTGTTCTTGGCTGATTCTGCTCTAGGTGGAGGCAAAGCACTGTACAACAGTCCCCTCTTATCTGCAGTTCCCCCTTCTGTGGTTTCAGCTACCCGTGGTCAACTGGGAATATTGTAGTACCTACCCGGAGTTGCAGGGGCAGTGTTTAGAAGCACCACAGAGGGGCAGTGATGGCTGGGTCTGCAAAACCCACAGCCAGGTACCTCCATCCTCTTCACTCACAGTCCCATCTTCCTCCTTCCCACCCTTTGTCCCAATCTGGCATCCAATCCTGGCAACTGCGCCTTGCCTGCTTGCTCTGCACTTTAAGTGCCTCTCCACCAACACTGCCACAGGAAATGGCTTGGGCAAGATGCAACATATCTGGTACCGTGGGGTTCAGTACAGGCATCCCCCATTTATCTGATGGTTAAGGGTAAGGTAAGAGCACGGTCAGAAAGTGGAACTGGTTGAAAAGTGGAACCCAGTCCTCCACTAGTTCTTCTCCTCTTGGCTTCTTCCTGTAGGGAACACGACGGAATTGTGGGGGCTAACCAGGGGAAGAACTGGTGAAAGAGCAGACTCCGCATTGAAAAAAACATCAATGTCTATAATTTATTATCATCAAAAGGTCCAAACAGTCATCAAAATGTGGGGGACACCTGTACTATCTGTGGTTTCAGGCATTCATGGGGGCTCTTGAAATGTATCTCCCATGGACAAGGGGGCACTGCTGTATTTTTTGGCATTTAATATCTGTTTTGGATTGCTTTGGGATGAGGAATCACCTGTGAAAAAAATGGATTTTGGGTGTGCTTTAGGAGTTTCCTGGTGCAGAGCGAGGGGCTAGAGGCTTCCAAACAGGGTCAAAGGTTGTGTGTGAACCATGGACCACCCTTTCTCTACCCTGGACTAAAGCCCTGGGAATTATGTGCCAACCTACCATTCGACAGTTGATTCAGTGGGTCTAGTTGGGATGAGCAATTGGATTTAGGTGTAAGACTTAAGTATCTATTCACTCAAACACCATCAAACATTCCTCCCCTGAGAAAATCTTTTCTTAGAAATGAAACCGACTAGCAGAAGAGAGGGGAATTGCTTTATTAATGCTGCAGATTTTTTTTTAAAAAAATTATAATTCAGAGCTTCAATCCAGTAAACAGGTTCATTAAAAAAAAATTCCAATGGTGTGACAGGTAACAGCTAATCTAGGTCATCCATTGGAGCACCGGGTAATGAAAAGGTGCCCTATAGAGTCAATAACGGAGAAGGTTGTAGAGGTTGGGGGAACACTCCGTAATTACAGACTCTCTTGACCCTGCCTTGAATACTCAGAAGGAAAACGGGGGAGCAGATAGCCCCTCAAAGAAAAAAAAAAAACCCCAAACCCCAAAGAAAACCCTCAGAGAAGCAGAAATTAAAAGTGAACTTTACAGCCCCTTCGAAAAGGCTGTCATTTTATTCCCCTTATTAATATTCTGAGGTTGGGAGCCTTTCCGTAAAAACATAATTAATTGAGGCCGCGCCGACAGTAAACAAGCAATTTCAAATTAAACCGAAATGACGGCGGCTTCATTTGCAAATGTGAACAGATTTCTCAGAGCAGATAAATGAAGTCACCACATAAAGTGGAGATGGAGGAGAAGGTTGGGGAAAGGAAGGGAAGAGGAGGAGGGGGGCGAGATGAGAAGAGAGGGGCTTGGGGGGCAGGAATTGATGGAATCATTAATCTTCACCTGTCTGCGTCACGCTGCCACTCATTTCGGAGATGTTTGTTTCGATCCTCTGTAGTTGTTTCCTATCTTCTTTGCCTCCCATGATCAGAGGGAGCAGGTATTTCTGCATAAAAGAATACACAGCCAGGAAGGGTGGAAAAATCAGGGATCAGCAGGACTCTGGGCTTAGCACAGACATCACAGTAAGATGTGGTTTGCATTCACTGTTCTTTACATGACTAACTGCAACTGCTCAAAAACCATGTCTTAAAGACACTTGTTCAACTCAGACAACACAAAAAGCCTTGGTTTGCACTAACTGGGGCTCAGAAGCCCAAGTGCAACAGGCCAAAACCATGCCTTATAGGCACTTGCAATGCAGGCATAGTTAAGTATCACTACAACTTCCAAATGTAACAAGAGAAAACCATGCGCCTGTTCGCACTACACATTATAGCACTATGATTCCACTTTGACTGCCATGGCAACATCCTGTGGAATCAAGGGATTTGCAGTTAAGGTTGGAACTTGGAATTCTCTGCCAGAAAGCTCTAGTGCCTCACCAAACTACAAATCTTGGGATATCACAGGATGCAGCCCAGAGAGTTAAAGTGAAATCATGGTATTATAACTGTGTTGTGTTAAGGACCCCCAGATCTTACAAGAGCTTGTTCAACAGCGAAATCTCATTAAGCCACGGTTTGCACAAATCAAGGCTTACACTTCTAAACGTATACTCAAAATTATGGCTCAGAGCTGCTCCCATGTCTTTGGTGCAGCTGCCTCTTGGAGCTGACCGACAATTGTTACCATGGTTATTATGGTCTGTCTTAAGCAATGTAAGCTCAAGCCACTGTCTGAAAACAAGAGTATGGAATTAAGCAGTTAAACAACTAGTTAGAAGCATCTAGTTGTCTTTCCAGTAACAAATAACTGTACTACTTAATGATTTTTACTGAAGAAGACAGAATTACTTCAGAAGACTTTTACTTAAGAAGACAGAATTTCACCACTTTTGCCACGTAATTTTAAAAGGTATATAGTATATATAGTAACTGGTGGTGGGTAGGACCCAATTTGACCTGGTATAAAGTCATACCATATAGTACCTAGTGTGTAGCCTTACTGGAGGAGGAACATCACCCAGTTCAAGTGCTGGTTTATACAGGGCTCTATGCTGATGTCTTGTGCAGCACTGTGGGTGGTGAAATAATGACAAGGAGAATCAGAGGAGAGACTGTTTGTAACAGCGGCTTACTGCATCAGATTTCTAAAAGTAACTAAAATTTAACTAATATAGTTACTTTTGAAGTTGTGTGTGTGTGTGTGTGTGTGTGTGTGTGTGAGATTTAGCACCCTGGACAGCTAAATTATATGTCAGATTGAAATGTGGTGTGGCTTCACTGCCCCACAGACATACAAAACTTTTTGTCCAAGAACGGTACAACAGGTTGATGGCAGCCAGTGGCATTTTATGTCAGTGGGGAGCTGAATATATTGTATACTGGAAGTCCCCACCTTTCACGCCCTGTTATCTGACAACTTGCTCTTTGATGCTTCCAAATTGAGTAGTAGTTCCATTAATTTGATTAGGGTTCCACTCTTTCATCAGTTCTTCTTCTTCCCTGTGGAGGCTCACTTGAAACTTGGAATGAGAGCACTGTCAGAAAACAGAATTGGTTGAAAAGTGAAACCCACACACTGTACTGTAAGGAGCATGAAGAACGTATAGAAGGTCACATGAGGGACCAACTACACGCGTGTGCTGCTTGCAAAGCAAGCTGAGAGGGGAAAGAAAGTGCCAGAACAGCTGATAGGCTTTGCAAGCAGCACACATGCAGTTGGTCCCACGTGATCCGCCATAAGTCCTTCAGGCTCCCTATAGTACAGTATGTGGGTTCTACTTTTCAACCAATTCTGTTTTCTGATAGTGCTCCTGTTCCCAACCTGTCAGAAAAGTGGGGGAAGGCTGTACTGATTTCAATACAAACTTTTAAAAGCAGTTATCCCATGTACTGAACCTATTTAAGGTTGTTGAATAGGACAGCTGCTTCAAATTTTAGATGAAAACCTGGAGTATATTTAGTGCCCAGCTGACATGGAAGCCACCAGCAAACAAGCAGGGTAGAGCCTCTTTTGTTTTTAAGCAAGGTGTAAAGCAGAGGAGCAGTGTCTGTATGTGTGTGCTTGATCCTCACCACGAGGGTGAGGATGTCCCTGTTTTCATTCAAGGAAAAATTTAGGGGTATGAAAACAGATACTCAAGGCTGATGCCAGACATCTGTAACATTAATGCTGTAGATCAAGTGGAGAATATATTCCTCACCTCCAGGCACTTCATTTTTCTTAGAGGAAAAAAAAATACCTTTTAATGTCTCTTTGTAGATCTGTACCTCCCTCCACCACTTTTTCTTCTTTAAAGCAGGAATTAGAGGCAGATGCTAAACCAACTCTCTCCTTTCCTAATGTGTACCATTAAGACTTATTTTCCCATCATAGTGGTAGATGAATATGTATAACATAAAAAGAAATTCTTTGCGGGGCAGGGGACTTAACTGACAGTGGTCCTCTCCCTCCACAACTTTAATGCTTGCTTCTGAATCCTGGGTTGTATGGAAGCCCTTACCCATAGTTTTGTGTTTGGATGTAATGGGAAATCAGGGTTAACTGCAGCTTTTGGGGGTTCTCTCAGTGAAGAGAAGATACAAATGGAAGCAAAGCTGCAGGGTGGTGGAATCAAAGGAGGTAAACTACGAGTCATATGATTCAAAATACCTGACAGGTGAAAATCTGCCCAGCCTCGCTTGGAATGCCAAGTGAGAAAAGGCCACTTTTCGGGCCTGGGTTTGCAGGGTCAGAGACCCTGGACTGATTAACAGAGACTATGACCTCATCTGCTACCACAACCAACCACAATCCCAGATCTCCCTGTTTTTTCAAGTCATTGCCAACTTATGATAAGACAAATCTGTGTGTGTGTGTACGCGTACGCATGCACACACACACACACACACCTTCCACGTCAGCTTCATAGTGACCCCATGAATTTCATAGGGTTTTTCTTAGGCAAGAAAACATCAGAAATTATTTTGCCAGCTTCTTTCTCTGAAATATAACCCCCAACATCTGATATTCACTGGCAGTCTCCCATCAACGTACTAGCCAAGGTCACCTGGGGGTTCCCATGGCTGAGGAGGGATTTGAACCTGGTTTCCAGAGTCACAATCCAATGCTCAAACCACTTTACACCAGGTAACATTGGGGCCTTCTCATCATCCTCTCCCTGATTCCTTTCACTGGAAATGCATGAAATGGAACCTGGGAGATCCTATGTGCAAGTCATGCCCTTTGCCACTAAACCAGAGAGAGAGAGAGAGAGCTTGGAAAAGTTACTTTTTATAAACTACAAGTCTCACAAGTCCCTACCCAGCATGGCCACTGGCATTGCTGCTTGGAGTATTACAGGTGACACAATCTCAAAAGCTCTGGCTACCAATTCTCCCTTGTTTGTAACTTCCTCGAGACATTTGGTCCTCCATATGGAAAATAGGGAGTCGGGCTCAAGAGGGCTTTGATTTAACCCAGCATAGCTCTTCTTATGTTCCAGGACACATCAGCCCTCCCAATGTCTGGGGTCAAGGAAGTCGCATTCCGCAACCTTGGCAAAGTTGAGAGATATCCCCTTACCTTGTAGAGCTGGTGGAAGCCAAAAGCAATGCCAGCCATAATGATTGCTAGAGCACCGTAATCCCGCCATCTGGAGCTTGGTGGGCCTGAAAGACAAAGGCAAAAGGATGAGTGAGAAGGAGAGTGTACAGAGTTCTGGTAGGAAGGCACCACAGCTTTGGGAAGTTACATTTTTGGACTATATCTCAAGGAATCCCCCAGTCAGCAGAGAGATTCTGAGAGCTGTAGTCCAAAAAAGTAGAATTGCCAAAGTTTGGGAAGAGATATCATGTTGCTTTCAAGAAAAGTAAACAGACCATAAGATAAACAAGGACTGTATGGTTCCAAAGGAGATTTGAAAGGACTATGAACAATCACATTGCAGTACCTTACCACCTAAAACATCAATGCTATGTTCTGGTTTTAAGTCTGGTATACTGAACTCTGGACTCCAAGAGTGCCTCCTAGGCTGCAATATCTATCAGCCAAAGGCCAATCCCAGTGCACCAAGCCCTATAAAAGACAAGGCCTTATGTATGACTCAGTTTCAGCAATCTATTGTAAGAATACTCAGTCTCCTTCTTTTGTGATTGCTAAATCTGGATAGTGGTACCTCCTCCCATACCCTTGCTTTTTGCCTGTGCAGGTGTGCCTTCCTTCCCTGTACCTGGTCAAAAGGCAAGCAAATGTGAGGGGCAGCCCCGCAGGCAGAGAAGGTACATGCGTGCCTCCCTCCTCCATTTTCCTGCCCGTTGCCCTGACTTCTTTTTGCATGCCCAGGCAAAAGGCAAACACTTTCCTCTCCTATTTGCTTGCCTTTTGCCAGGGCACAGAGAAGGAAGGCAACCCGCCTGAGCAAAAGGCCAAGGAATGAGAGGGGGAGAATGGGGGAGGGGGACAAGCAGGCACCTTATGAATAATCAAATTCATGAATAATCATATCTGCAAATTTGGAGGGAGGATGTAGTTCCAGGAAATTTTGTCCCTTTCATAACAAGGGCAAATAGCATTGCCCTTGCTTAAAACTGGCTTCATGATGCCATTGTGGCTATTTGTTCCCTGAATGGCTGGCAAGCAGCGTGAAAAGGAACTCTTTAAATCCAGATCAGAGAACATGTTCTCCACCCCAAGATGTTGTGGGATCACAACTCCCATCAGCAACCTCTATAAGGGAGCAACAAAACTTGGAGGCTCTTGCTTTTTAAAACTGTTTCAAAGCAGCTGCACAAAACAGAAGCAACATAACAATCTCTTCTAAGCGGAAGAGAGTAGGAAAATAAGGGTGGATTTGGATGGGTTTCCGTGGCCTTTGAGGGCACTTCAGACTGAAAATGCTCATGTAAGTTTGCCTCTGTTCTGTTTTAACACATGTTAACTTCTATGCCCCCATGTCTACAGGATACAACCCCAAATCAATATGCAACCTATATATCACAGCACACTCCTCATCTTGCAAAAGATCCCCACTCATATGGTGTTAAGTCTCAAAGGGCTTCTTGCAAACTGTGCTGGTACGGTCAGCCCCTTCTGTTCAAGCTCCCAAAGCCCCGTTCCCGATTAGTTTGACCTCTGGGGAACATCCGAACACACCTGTGGGTTCTCCCTCCTCCCAACGCTGCCCCCTGCTAATTCCATCCACGGAGGCCTTTCACCTCTTCCATTTCTCCCTCCGTTTCTGCAATGCTTACACTAAGAACATTTTATTGCCCCCTGGTTTTCATTATTAATGAAAAGGGACCAGGATGATCTTTCGGAAAGTTCAGAGAGTCTATAAAGACAAGGAGCTGAAATGCCATTTTACTCGTTTTAGGGACGTGTGAAACAATTCTGTCTTGTGGCAAAAAATAAAGATGAGAAGGAGAAGAACTAACGGGAGGGGGGAACCCCAGCAAGGATTCTATACCAGCTTCTCTGATGTGGAACAGAAAGGGAAATCAGCCAACCCCAAGCTTGAGGACTAGCAACATTTGCAAACTTATTGTAAAGATGCTTCAGAATTCTGCCCATCTGAGGAGAAGGGGTACAACCTCTGCAGTGATATATAGGAACAGCAAGCATATGAATCTTGAGGATTCTGAAAGATCACCTGGAAGCATCACTAAACTCACCACAGGTGACCCACTAAGTAGTTGTTTGCAGTGCTCCATTAGCATGGCAAAGTGGGACAGGGTGGCATGAGAGAGAAGGAACCGGGCCAGCCTTTGTTACAAAGATAGTTGAGCCTTTAAAAGGTATAAAGCCTGGGTGTGAACATCCATGAATGAGGACCATAAATACCCAAACACACTGACAACCACTCCTTACACACCTTAGCTCAGGACCTCCCTCGAATCTGCATGTAATACAGGGGATTAAGGGAGGAGGGGAAATGTATATAAACCCTATCAATCATTTAAACACTTAGAGTCAGATTTGTCCACACTCCTGGCTTAAAGTGTTTCATAAATGCCAGCAGCAAACAGTTCTAGTATACCTTCTGCCTCCTCTCTATCTCTTCCCGCTCTTCCCTTCTCCCTCTTCCAAGTTGGGGGGTTCCGTTTCAGAGCTTGTTTAAACTAGTCAGATTGAGTGATGCTCCCAGCGACTAATCGCATGTCAAATAAAAGATATTTTATGTAATAAATTACCGCTACAAGTAATTCAGATGTCATTTATCAGTTTTATTATCAGTCAACCCAAGTCTTGTTTCCGTATATTAATCAAAATCAAGGAGTTGGAGGATTGTAGTGACGGTAGTAGTGGTTTCTTTTTCCTTTTTTTAAGGAGCAATTTTGACACCTTTTGGCAAAGATGCAGACATGAAGTGGAAAGATCCACCCATATCTATATTTGCATGCAGTGGTGCACACAAGGAATAAGAGAGAGGCAATTGGTTCTGTCCTTCAGCTTAAAGACAAGCTCAAGGGCTGAGAAAACTGAGCAGAGAAATCAGCCTCTTGCTTAGAAAAGATGTGGGACTTCAACACGAAGCCCTGTGGATCGTGACCAACTAGTTGAACAACTGGGGCTGCCAGTCAATGGAGGAAACAGCAGGCATTTCTGGCTGCCACATTCATGCCGCAACCCAAAATCATGCCACAATCCATTGCCACATTGATTCCTGAGACTGTATCAATTAAGACTAGAGACAGACAAAACTGCCAATTCTGTTTTTTTCCCCTCATTTTTCCAATCCTAAGTTTGGTTTGAGGGGGGTTTTTTAGGTTCATCTGAAAATTACGGTATTTGCTGGTGTATACGACTCACTTTTTGATACTGTTTCTGTGTACATTTGTTCTAATACATGCAATTTTGCCTGCTCTTGCACCTATTTTCTTTCTTTCTTTCTTTCTTTCTTTCTTTCTTTCTTTCTTTCTTTCTTTCTCTTCTCTCTCTTTTTTTTTTTGGCAAGTTGTTGCTGCTCTTGTGTGCCTTCAAGTTGTTTTCAACTTACGTTGACCCTAAAGTGAGCCTATCATGGGGTTTTATTGTCATGATTTGTTCAGACAGGGTTTGCCTTTGCCCTCCTCTGAGGCTGAGAGAATGTGACTTGCCCAAACTCAGCCAGTGGGTTTCCATGGCTGAGTGGGCATTTGAACCATCGGCTAACTCTTAAACCACTACATCATGCCAGCTCTAGTACCTTTAATATATCGCATTAAGTCTTTTTTTCCCCCACCTGTCGGTGTGAAAGGGAGGAGCAAAACCCAATCAAGAAGATACTCCTCCCTTCTCTACTGGGAAATCCTTTCCCATTCCCATCTGAGATTCAATCCCACAGGGAAAAAAAAAGATAAAAATAAACAAATTCTTTCCAAGAATTTGGAAAGCGGAGGCTTCTCTCCAATTTCAGCCAAGTCCTTTCCCTAACATGCTATCTTTCTAAATGCATGGAAGCAGCCTGTTTTCTACATTTGAAGGACATTACAATTTTGATCATAATTATCCTCTTTACTTCTTGAACATGTTTTTTTTTCTTTTTAAAAAGAAAAAGGCTCTAGGCAGAAGAAAAGACAGGTAACATTCAAACAAGTTACTTCTCTCGGTGAACAGTCTCTGGTGATGGTATTCTGGAAAGAAGTGTACCAGGGCTGCACGTTTGAATCAGATGTGCAGTAATTCACTCGCTTGTGTGCTCTCCCTACTTTACGGTAACCTCTGAAGCCAACTGGAGAGCAGCTTCCATATTACATCTTGATCCAAAGGGCCGGGGCTTAATTGCACATTGTGAGTTGTTGCCTGTGATTAATTAATTTGCTTGTCATTTTCATGAGCCAGGTTGGAAGCCAAACTACAGGGAGCGGGAAAAAGTTGCTGTTCGCTCTGCAAGGTCTTTATTGAGACTACTAGGTGCTAGTGAGACTCCTCATGTTAAATCTTTTATGAGAGGCTCAGGTTGTACCAAGCTGGCATAGAAAAGCCAGCAGCAATTCCAACAATTAAAGCAAGAAGGAGAAGGAGTGGCTGATGCAGAAAGCAGACCTTGCTGATACACATGCGATGAGGGCTAGGCATCAATGAAGAAATGAATCTAGACCCCCAGTATCTGGGACAGAAGTAGAATGAACATAATTCACTGCACACAAAGCTTAGAAGTGCTGCTGTTGCCCAAACAACAATATTAAGAGTTCCTTTTCTTTTTTAAAAAACACATTGCAGCGCTTGTTACTAACAAGTAATGTTTGGATGCAAGGCAATCCTTCGAAATAACAAGCAAGGGTAGTGAGTGGGGCCTCCACCAACAAGAAGATGAGTTTCAGAGTCCTTGTTAGCATCACGGGCAAATGCTAACAGCTGGCCAGAGGTGTGAATGCATTAACCTGTATTCATGACCTTGTTGGATACTTTTTTGCATTTGCTCTCCAGTTTCAGTCTGAGAAAAGATAGGAAGGGTGAGAACCAAGAGGAGGAGTGATTTTTTTCTTTTGTTGCTAACCTTCTTATTAAGTTGCCACAACCAATTGGGGGATGTATGAGATGGGTCATATTTGCACGCTCTGACACTCTTTTTTCGCTTCTGTGCTATATAACGCTTGCGAACCCATCTTCCACAGGCCTTGCCTTGGAAAGCGATACACCTCAACCCAAGGGCTTCCTATCTGTGCAGTGATTATGATTTGATGTGATTGCCAACTGACTGATAAACCTAGGTAGAGTTTGTTTGAGGGACCAGTCCCACCACTGGCAGTGAGGGGATGCTAGCCCCCACCAACAAAAGGGCTGGAATGCTTCTCTGCTATGTACCATGGGCTCCATCATTTACCAACACCAATAAAGCTTATGAGAGCCAACACGGTGTACTGGTTTGAACCTCAGATTGTGACTCTGCAAATCCCCGCTTGGCCACAACTACGAGGACGAGCGCTTTAGGGGGAAAAAATAAAACCAAACACAGAAGCCAACCGCATGTTTTCCCACTTGAGGAAGAAGATGACACTTGCTAGAAAAATTACTTGGCAGTTTCCAACTTACTGTGTGGTGCAAGGTGAGAGGGCTGAGTCAGCAGCGGCTGCGTAGAGAGGCTTAGAGACTGGGGCTCCTCTTTGGCTGTGCCCGACTGCTGGAACGCCAGATCTATTTCTTCATCCGTGAGTCCTGTTGGGAAATGGGAGGATATAATAACAAACTCTCCTGAGTACTTCCTGATGTCCTACTGGACTGAGGATGCACCGCAACATTCCAGGTTGTTCGAAAGACCACACTCTCCCGCACGATCCTGAGATCTTTTCGTTTTCTGTTCCACCACCCCACAAGTATACCCGGTGGCAACATAGGAGACAGGTCTTTCTCAGTGGCTGCCCCCAGGCTGTGGAATTCACTTCCCAGAGAGGTCAGATGGCATCCTCTTTACAATCTTTCCTCAGGCAGGAAAAACCCTTTTTTATTTCTGAAGGTGTTTGAGAATTGATAGTATAGAGAAAAAACACCTCGTATAACGTGCTGGACTTTTTTTTTTTAAATGCTTTATGTTTTTAACTGGTTTTAATTTTATGATGGCTTAATTGCTTTTTAACTCTTGTATGCTGTGAATGTTTAACTATGCTGCAAGTCTCGTAGAGTTCTACACTGGGGAAAAAGGTGAGCGATAAAGAGCTTATGTACTCCTCCAATTTTAAAAGCCAAGTGGGTTCATAAGCTATAGGCCAAATTCAAGCAAATTCCTCTGCACAGAGGAAACAGTCAATCTATATTAATGTATATGATTAGCTCATGAATATATCCTATGTACCTTTCATCCTCTTTTAAATTATTTTTCTCTTTTTTTTCTTCTCTGTCTTTTTTTCTTATTTTTATATTTAGAATTTTTAAACATAGTTTTCAAAAGAGGGTTATCTTTTCTTTTGTTGCAAGATAGTCAAAAAAATACATCTGGGAACTTGCAACAACGTGTTGTAGTATATTCTTCCTCTTAAATGAAGTGCTTCTTCTCAAGATTTCCACTGGCTATTTGTTGTAGGCAAAGCTTGACACTCCCGAACTCAATTCCACTTTTCTCCCACTTCACATTCTCTAATTACTGAGTTGAGGGGAGGGTTTTCGGAAAGATTACGTCCTGCAATTATATTATTATATTTTTATTGTACTACA
The DNA here is from genome assembly GCA_948472985.1 of Iguana delicatissima. Taxonomy (NCBI): domain Eukaryota; kingdom Metazoa; phylum Chordata; class Lepidosauria; order Squamata; family Iguanidae; genus Iguana; species Iguana delicatissima. The sequence continues at coordinate 133,611 of CAOKZL010000425.1, forward strand.
CAAAATCTCAGAATTCCCGAAGTGGGCTGAGACCTCCCTCTTGTTTTCTAGTGGCCCATTCTGGCCACAGTCTTGGTGGCCCACGCCACTTGACTTCACTGTTAGAAAAGTTGACCAAGATGTTGCAGAACATCATCTGATTTTCAAAATACACCTTGGCATCCTCGCGGCTGCATTTTCCGCAAGATACTACCACCAAATCATCTTCAACGGCGGCCCCACATGAAACTCCTTACAACAACTTAACAGGTAGATGGGAGATTTACCAGACACATGAATGATCCGGAAACTGTTTATGGATTTTTTTGAGCAATAAGAGACCTAACGATATGTGGTTATGATTATTAGTAATTCTAGTAAATTGAATGTACATAGATCAATAATGGTAGATTAAGACAGAGGATATTAATCATTTTTCCCTTGCATTACACTTTGTATGGGTGAGGTCTTTTGTATTTTAATTAGTTAATGCAGTTAAGAGGTGTTTAGCATAATAAATTAGTCTTTTAATTATAATTAGTTACTTCTGAAAGTAATCTTAATGGCAACAAATTACTTCTGGATCACAGAACTGGAAAGATAAGAATGATAACTAGTTACTTCTGAAAGTAATGACAATGGCAACGCACTATTTTTCGATCATGGAACTGGAATTGTAACTTCTGAAGGAAACGGCAAGGAACAACTTTTGGATCACCGAACTGGAATTATTAGTAGTTACTTCTGAAAGTAATGGCAGTGGTGATGCACTCCTTTTGGATCACAGAACTGGAATGATAGCTAGTTACTTCTGAAGGGAATGGCAATGGCAACAAACCACTTTTGGATCACATAATGCAATTATACTTAGTTACTTCTGAAAATAACGATAACAACAACGCACTACTTTTGAATCACAAAACTGGAACTGTGATGATTTGGTGCTAAAACTAGTTACCCCACACCCCAGCTCTAGGGCAAACTGGGGCAGGAGTTTAGAAACAGAAGTCAACAACTGTGTCACCTGTAAAATTTTGTGACTTAGGTAAAGCATGCAAAATGCCTCATCTGAAAACACCCAGAGTAGTTCCTGGTTGAAGACTCAAGAGATCCTCACACATAGATTCCTGGGAGCCACAGGGGGTGGAGGGACATTTTGGCAAACAAACATTGTCTCGCTAGAATTTTGGATTCACTGGGGAGGGTGGAAACGTATCCCCCCTGCTGCAATTTAACCTTAAGCGACAGGGAGTATTAGCCTTCGCTGCCACTTTCCAAATGTGGCTCATTCAATTTCCTTAATTTATCTTTTGAGTTTATTGCTGCTTTTGAAGTAGCTTTTCTATTGCAATTCCCCCCATTCTTCCCCTGAAACGAAAGGGAGGGAGTGAAAAAACAGGGGAAAAAACATATACCATCAACTGCAAATGTGGCTCATTTTAATCTGTAATGGTGTAAAAAAAATCAGCAACAACAACCCAAGAGTGGGGAGAAAACTAACAATAATGTAGGAAAACAGACAGGGAAACAAAAAGCTAATTATTGGGTTAGACGACTAATTAGTCTAGATCGTTTCTGAAGATGGGAATAATTTGCTTTATTTTATGACAAATGCGGAAATAAAAAAGCGGGGGGAAGAGGAGGAGGAGGGGGGAGGAATCAGGTCTGACTGTGATTAGCATGAATGGGACTCGGAACATCAGGAGGAAATAAAATTAAAACAAAACAGATCAGAGGAAGGCCACGCCAAAACTTTTAGAAATGAAGTTGACATTTCCAAACCCCCTCCAAGCGCCCCGCTTTTGTTTTTTAAAAAAGGTTGCCGCTTGGCTCACAGGGTTTGATCCGGCACTCCATGCAGCCATCCTTACGTGCTGGGGAAATGCAAGGACCTCCCATCTGTGGCGGCCACAACATATGGAAAATATTTGGCCAACAAGAGAGAGAGAGAAGAAAGGGAACCAGCTGCTGACCAGCATCTGGGAAGGAAACAGCACAGCTGGTTTGCTTTCTCTGCGCGGGAGAAAGCATTTGCAGAGAAGAAGGAAGGAAAAAGAGCGAGAATGTGTTAGCTGAACACGGATGGCGACACAAGGCCCAAAGGAGGCAGGGAACGGAAAGGCATGCAAGGGGAAAACGGTGTGGTCTTTCAATGATATTTCAGCAAATCAAAGTTAGCGAACAAATAAAAGCAGTCAGGGATGTGCTCAGATACTCTTCATGTTTGTAAGGGCCCGGATTCAATCCCCAGTTAGAGACTGGTACCAGGCAGAGATGTGATTCTTTGTGAATTTCATTCTTGAAGGAAGCAATGAGTCATTTTAGCAATTTTCTTCTCCGAAAGAAATTTTTTGAAAACTGCTCTGTTTTCAAACACTAGCCACAGTTCAGGACTTACTCAGAGCAAAATCTGCACATGGGGGTACACAGAAAACAGTGCAGAAATGTTCATTTTCCCCACAGAAAAGGCCGCTTCCTATGCAAAAATGATGTTTTCTACACAAAAATCTTCCACATATGAATTTTGAATACAGTTAAGACCCCGAACTGTGAAGATTCTCATCAGTCCAGGATTTTTTTCACTAGGGATTACTGAGCCTCAAGAAACAGTTTTTGAACACTTTTAGACATTCTTTCAATCTCTAGTACCAGGTGATAGGAAAACATCTTTATCCAACTATTAAGAGTAGAGAATATTGGGCCACAGAGACAAACAGGTTGGGTACAAAGGGGTATCCTACGCTAACCTTAAAAACACCGATAGTAACCTGACTCAAAGGCTCAGGGAGACAGGTAACAGAAACATAAAGAAAACAAAACATATCAAATATGTAAATCACTCACTTTCAGCTCATGCGAGCTGAATCCCAGAATGCTAAAATTCAGCCCAGACATTGAAGATTTCTAGAAGATGCTACAGATCTAACATGTCAGCGGAAAGCGAGATAGACAGACCAATAGACAATAACCATTTCAAGAGATGTAGTAATACCTGAGTCAAACCATCTTCCAAAAGAAGCGGCAGGTGATTTCCAGAGCACTGACAATGGTATGGACCTGCTTTTCAACAGAGATTGTGCTTTAAGGTGCCTTCCGCCCATCTTTTTGGATATGTGGGATGTTTGTATGAGATGGCTCCAGAGCAACCGTGGGGAAAAGGAAGGCCATGAGGCTGAATGAAACTCTTCACAGGTTGTTCTTGGGTCCCTTTGCCCCTTCTAAATCTCTCGACTGCACTTTCCCCAGCCACACCGGTGAAAGGTCTAGGAGAAGCAAATGACCCTTTAAATAGGTGGCAGGCAGCTTTTGCACTGTTTAGCTTTTAAACCCAACTATTTTTCAAAAGTGGATTTATAGTCATTTCTATTTCTTAATTTTTGTTTTTTTGGCATATTTTGTTAGCCTTTTCAAATTCCAAGAATGCCAGGGGCAGGAAAATAGCCTGCCTACAATAAGATTTCAAAACAGTCCACACCAATGATTTGTAAGATCAGTCAGAAAAACAACATAATTGAGGTAACTGAAGCTTATACTTGTCCAACTTGGAATGTGAAGTTGTTTGACTCAGGTTCGAATTCCTTTAAACGTTCTTTGGCTCAAACTGCTACCTGAGCACCTTCCCCTCCTTGGCACCTTAAACATGGAAGCAGTAGCATCCCTGGTGCCAGGACCTGTAAGAAAACAGCTTCCCGTGGATCCTGAAGAAATCACTTCCCAAGGTCACAGAGAAAATAATTTTCTAAGGATATGGAGAAAATCACTTCCTGGGGACCTTGAATTAATGATTTCCCAGGGACACAGCAAATAATCTGCCACAGTCCTACAGATAATCATGTCCCAGGGACCCAGAGAACATCACTTCTTAGGGATGCAGAGAAAAAATTGCTTCCCATGGCTCCTGACTGTCATACCAAACGGACTCAAATGCTTTATGTGAACTGTAGTTACCTTCTTCCTGATGCCTGAGATATTGTTTTTGGAGCTTTTCAGGTGCCAAAGAAGGACAGAGACCTCTGTTCCTCAATTCTGTTGCCATGCAAGTAGAAAAGTAAGGGAATGGATATTGGGGAGTTACTGGTGGACAAAAACACTAAGACCCTAGCCTATGGTCAATGTTGTAACTAGGTGCATGGCAGGGTCTACGCTTCAGAGCTGGGCTTGAAGCAAACTGTGCTTTTTAAATTGCTTGGAACCCAGTTCGAATCAAGATAAGAGCCTGCCTGTTACTGCTAGGGAGCACTCTCTCTTCTTCCCGGCAGCCCACTACCTATGTAGTGGTCCAGCCAAGAATTAAAAGATGCATGGGTCCCCATCCCATCAGATTGCTCATCCCCTCCTTTTCATCAACATCATCACTCAAATCCATTCAAAAAGAGCCATGAGTGATAAATATTATCACTAAAGATTGCACAGCAAACCACAGAAAAGTTCTTTGTTCTTGAGGTCTCCAATCTGGAAAGCACAGGAAATAACATTCATTGTTAACCTACCCTCCTCCCATCTCAATTCACATCCTGTTTGGGTGGGATAAAATAGATAAAAATTTGTTTCTGGAATTAATCTGGCCATATTAACCCACGACAATAGGATTAGACAGAGCACTGCTGTTTTCATTAGGCATTTTCTTAAGATGAGGATAAAGAGAAGGCTCTAGAGATATAAGCAACATACCTCTGAATACCAGATATAGGAGCAGGGAGGCAGACCATAATCCTTCTGGTCTTCCTAGGCTATCCGCTGTTTGGAATAGGAGGCTAGTCTAAGATGGACCTTGGTCCCAACTCTGCAGGGCTCATCTTCTGCTCTTATAAAACCATGGCTCCCAATCTAGGATCTCTCAGATGTTGGGACAACAACTCCCATCACCCCCACCTATACAGCCAAGGGTCAGGGTGATGGGAACTGTCATCTCGCAGCATCTGGAGACTTAAGGTTGGGAACAACAAAAGCCTTCAGGTTTTGCCTCTTAGCAGTTGTCATCCCAACAACCCTGAAACCAGCCTGAAATAGAAGGAACAATAGGAAAGAAGGCCAAACCACTGACCTAGCTGACAGATTGGGGGTTACTGTTCCCCCTCTGTTCCCCTCAACCATTTTCTGTTTTAGTTCTCATAAAAATAAGCGCGTCCAAGCTACACTATGGCACTTCAGCTGCATTAAACCTGATCATTACTGGAACCTTATTTTGTTAAGGATTTGTACCTGAGCTTCTGAATTTTCCTCTTCCCCCCGCATCCTCCTTTCATTTTGTGACATGTATTTTTTTTTAAAAAAGGATTGTATTCCTCCAGGCAAGGAATGTCTTGTGGGATTAATTAATGTGTAAGCCACTGTAAAGGCATTTACATCTTTAGGATGGCATATGCATGTTTTAATTAAATAAGTAAAACCACTGTTACAATGGTTTGGACAAACGCATGGGAGGCACTTATTCAGGACGAGAGCTAAAGAGAACCTCCATGTCCACATATACTTCCATTTGTTGGGAATCAGCAAGACAGGTGGGACATAATCTTCCTGTTTTTCTTACTGGCTTCGTAGAGATATGTCAGTAGCCACTGCTGGCAACAGAATTCTAGCCAAGGACTCTCTACTCCATCTTTGTATTTTGTGTAGAAACATCTTCCTATACTGAAATACTTATATACCGCCTAACAATTAATGAGCTGCAAAGCAGGTAACAAACTGTATAAAAACCCACTGAACACACTGAGACAATGATCCAAAAGCATGTTTGAACATTAAATTAAATATGCTTTCAGATCATTGTCTCAGTGTGTTTAGTGGGTTTTTATGCAGTTTGTTACTTGCAATTTGTGAGCAGCACAAACTCAATCTCCCCCGAAGAAACTTGGACCCTGTCCTCACCCCATTCCCCCAAAAGGCAGGAAATAAAATCTTGATAAAACTGCATTCAGCTGCTCCTGAGAACCTGCAGGACTGGACAGAATAAAAGCTCCATTAACAGCCAAGTTCTAGAAATCTGGTGCTAACACCAAGAAAGTCTTGTCCTGCACATCCACTGTCAAAACTCAGCTGGACTAGGGCTCTGGGAGACCCCAGTTCGAATTCCGCTGGGCCATGGAACCTCACTGGGTGATCTTGGGCAGGTCACACTCTCTCGGCCTCAGGGGAAAGCAATGACAAACTTCCCCTGAACAAACCTTGCCAAGAAAACCATGCAATAGGTTCACTTTCAGGTTGCCCAACTCCTGTCATGCAGGGATACACAACTAAAGGTCTCCTGAAAGATGACCATCCAACCTCCATTTAAAAATGTCCCAATAAGGAGCAGTCTGTTCTACTTCCTATCAGTTTCCCATCCAGGGCTTAGACCCAGAGCTCTTCCCTTTCCTCTGTTAACTTGAAGGTTCTCTCCCCTGTCAAAATCAATTTTTCTACTCCTTTTAGGGGTTTGTAGGATTCCTGGGATAGGGAAGAGACCGGTGAAAGATGACAACAAACTTCCTGAAAGTGGAAAACCAGGTCTCTGTGTGGTATACTCATGTTGTATTATGCAAATTGGAACACAGCATTACACATACACCTCCCCTGACCTCTACAGAGAGAAATATTTCACGGTGTTATGAAAACAAGGGCTAATTCGTCCTGCCTTGGCATCTTGGATGGAGGAAGATGGATGGACGGAGAGATGGAGGAGGGGGCCAGCGGGCGGGTGGGTCACGTACTGTTTCCCCTCACATCCTTGTCTCCGGCTCAGTCCTTGCGTCTTACCCTCTGCGGTTATATTATTCCTTGCAGATAGCAATCAACTAGAAGGAAGTGTGTGTCTAATTTGCATGAGATTATTTAAAACACAAAAAAAAAGAGGGGGGAGGACGAGAGAGTGCGCTCTGCATTAGTCAGGGTGATGGTAAACAACACACAGAGATGCCTTCTTATAATATAGACCCAGCTCAGCTTTCAAGGCCAAATATAATTCACTTACAATCGGCAGCCTTCTTTATTGTTCCTTTTAACCTTTTGGGTTCTGCCTGGTCTTGATCTCCACCACGAGAACAGAAACATTCGCTGCTCAGAACTTGGTTTGCTGAGACGAGGGATGAAGACAAGGAGGGGCAGGGCGGGGCGGTGGGAGGACAAAAGCAGCATTGGCGACGGCTTGCGTTTGCTATGCTTTTGCTGTAGAAAAAGTGGAACGTGGCAGAGGATTTGGACTAAATTTTTTTCAAAGCCAGTTCAAATTCAGGTCTTGTATTGGACGGATATGGGGAAATGATAACAAGCCTTCAGGTTACACAGGACTCTTCTTCAGGCCTCCTATTGGTCTAGCAAGGTGGAAGAGGGCAGAAGGCTTGATACAGCTCAGTCTGAAGTAATACTGCCAGAAGCTGGTCATCCCATCCCCAGCCCCAAATAGATGCCAATAACAGAATTAAAACCCACTGTTCAGAGCTCAAACTTATACCAAATCCGACATAGACAGAATGTCATTTTTTTTTTCTGTGTGGGGAAGCGGGAGGGAAATCTAAACACCCTAAAGGCACCACATCCCCTCTGATATTGGAAGTTAAGCAGGTGTACAGCCCTGGTTAGGACTTGGGTGAGAGACCATTAACAAACTGCAGGTTCTGTAGGTTATATTTCAGAGGAAGGAACTGACAAAACCACCTCTGAGGATTCCTTGCCTAAGAAAACCTGTGAAATCCATGGGGTTGCCCTAAGTTGGCAGGAGATCTGAAGGCACATACACACACATGTGAGAGTGAAGAGTCTGGCATTCAAAAGCTGGCTCCTGCTACTTTCCCAACAACAGCCTTGGTGTGTAGGTACATGTCTGTACTATGAGCAGCCCCAGATAAGATTTGGTCCACACACACACACACCCAGCCATCAGTTTCTTCTCAGAAGTGTTCCTCACAACACTCCTCTCTAAGAAGAATTCAAAAATGCAAGCAAGCTCTGTTGACCCATATCAATAATCCAGTCTTAGGAATTCTCAGTTTGAACAGGAACAGGTATATTTTAAAGCTCTTAATTGTCCATTCCACAACAGATCACCCCAGAATGCTCTGGATTGCAGCAGTCTTGTTGCACCTATTAATGTGAAGATTGCTAAACTCTGAGGGGACGGATGAAACTGAGGAGGGTGACATATGAGGTCACTGCTTCTATCCAAAAGTCCGAGTGCTTCAACCCTGCAAGCTCTAACTCCACTTCATCACTGAAATGATGTCCAGAAAATGATGTCCACAGTCTAGCAAATGGAGTCAGGCCCAAAATAATGGCTTAGGGTGGACCTATCCATGGTAGAGTCAAGAAACATGCCTCTGAGTGCATGGCTCGAAACCCTATCTGCTTTCTGGTCATCCCTAAATTGTGCAATCTATACAGGTATTCCTCTGACCCCTGCCCTGCTAAAAATACAGAAGGGTGAACCTATCTCTCCCCCACCCTTCCTTTAGCCTGGCCTTTAGAAGAAAAGACAGGGTCGTCCAGCATACATTTCAGCAGGGTCAACCCCTCTGATCCTTCTCACACACAAAGCCTCCTTGAAAGAGACCTTGTCAGGTCAATTTCATCCTTTAAGGTTCCACTGGAACAAAACAAAACAAAAGAACCTAAGGTCAACCGCAACGTCCCTGTACATTTTTTCTCCCCTCTTCATTTACACGGAGACAGTTTATTTGGTCTGGATTTTTTTTTTCTTCCTTGCTGCTGCAGGTGCAATGGGGTGCAGGTCACGCTAGCAGAGAAGATCATAGGTCTGGAAATGAAAGATTCTTTGGTGGGTGGGGGACATCTGCAACCTTCTCATGAATTAAGAAAAAGTCCAGCAAAATTAAAAGAGGTTTCAAGATTGCTGCAAATTACATCCTATTTAGTTCTGTACCAGTACCCCTGAAACAACTATGAGCATACTTAACAAAGATTTGCAGAAAGCTCACCTCCCCAAGCAAGCAGGCAGGGAAACATTTAAAGAATTGGTTACCTGCCTTCTTTTCTTTGAGTCCGTAAGTGTTTGATATGACATCTAGGCAAACAGGCTGGATTTTAACAACTCTTTGTTTACATTCATGCAGGCAAGTATGTGGACTAGAAAAATTTTTAAGGTTTGGCAGAAGTCAGGTGACAATGGAAAACTAACAGAAGTCCATTTGCCCCCAAAAGCACTACACAGAAAACAGATGAAGCATATAGACTTATCTGGAGTTACGCTAACTGCAAAATCTGAGGGTAAAAACAGAACAAAACGATTTAAATTGACTAAAATTCTGCTACCCAATTTAACTTCAGTCCTCCAAAGCAGGTCTTATAAAGCGCTGGGAAGCAAAAGCCAACACTTGCTATTTGGAGAATCTCCAGTGGAAAGAAATACCATAATTAGGAGCAATACCCTGAATGTAATCCTTCCAACAGTCCTGTAGAATAGGCCACTACTGCTTTGTTTATTCCATTTGTACCCCAGCTTTCTTCAATGCTGCTGAAGTAGTAAAGGACATCTTCTTGTTCAGGGTTAACAAATTCACTACATCCTTCTCCAATGAGATTTTTTTCTAACTAAATTGGGGGGCAAAATTCAATTGTGAATGAGGGACATACCACCCCGAGCCTCAAACAAGCTTGATAAAAGTTGTTCCTCAAAATTCACCTGCCATGTCCTCTCTCATGGATCCAGCTGACTGGCAGCTACCCTTTTTTAATAGCCTGGCATCATGCTATCCTAAGAGCTTTGGCTTCCAGGGAAACCAAAATGGTGGCCACCAGCAGAAATAAGCCATTAGGGGAGTCCCAGAGAGTGTACTGGAGATCCCCTATTCCCCAAACATAATTGAACCCCCTCCCTCCAATTTCATAGGCCATGAATGGGGCTGTTAAAATGGGAAGACCATTTCAGCCTTAGTCCTATGAAACCAGGGGCCCTTTCACACTACACAACCATAGCAGTACAATTCCACTTTAACTTCCATGATCCATGGAATCATGATTCCATCTTTCACTATTTCGGGATCTGTAGTTTAGGCAGGTAGGTTCACGATTCTCAGCCAGAGAGCTGTAGTGCCTCACCACTACAAATTCAAGGATGCTGCAGGATGTAGCTAGGGCAGTAGCTCTCCAGGGTCCTTTCCAGTGCTATCTGGACAAGCCTAGGATTCACAGTGTAAGATGATGGGAGTTGTAGTCCAACACATTTGCAGTGAGTTGGAACAGGATGTGTTGGGCCTTTGGAGGTTGCTTCTGGCACCTTGAATTTGGTTCAGAAACAATCCAGTAAACAACATGGTTGTTTCAGTACAAATGTGGCATGCTTAACATTACAATAGGAAGTAGCCCAATTGCACTGAATTCTAATCCATTTGCACCTGAGCATATGAAGTCCTATGGGAATCCTCAAATCAGATAAAAAAAACAACAACTGCCTTCATTCCTAACACCTTCTAGAGTAGGAGAGGGGCGGGGAAGACAAATGTATGGGATGCAATTAAAAAATGCAGTGTTAATTCTGCCTGGGGGAAAAAAGTTGAATATAGAGATTTTTTTCTCCCAGTTTGTTTGTTTGGCATAAAATTCCTGGCAGGAGTTTCACCTTCTTGGCTGAGCTTTCAGTCTATAATAAAACAAAGTGCAAATGGAGCAAAGAAAGACAATGTCAAAGAGTGAGAATCTGGAAGAGGTGGTTAACTACCTCCCTCTCCTCAACCCTGTTTTCTGAGCTTGCAGGACATCTCGAGTGATGGATGGATGGAGCAAAGCAGACACCAAACAGAAACAGCCACCTGCCGTTCACACAACCACACACCCTTCGCCCAGGAAAAGACAACAAACTTTCAGAAAGTGGTAGCGAAAAGATGATAATTAAAACAGACAAATTAAAACAGATAAGAAAAGGCAGCCCCACCAAAAGAAAGTGGTAAAGGAAAGAACAAGGAGGCAATATTTTTGGGGGGCAGCAAACAGGTACCTTAAATAATTTGCATTTTTAAAAGCAGTTTTTATTTATTTATTTTATTAGTATTTTTGTGTGGCTGGAACAGACCGAGCACAACAAGGGTTCGTTTACTCTCTCTCTCTCTCTCTCTCTGTGCCTCCCCTCCTCTGCAATCTCCCACAACCCCAACCCCACAGCCGTTAAAAGTCGTCGGGTGACCTGGAGACCCCTATTTCCCAGAGCCTTGTATAAAATTGAATTTTTTAAACATAAATTACACGTAATGACGACACTGTAAAAACTAACAGTAATGGAAAGCTATGCTGTATTTCATTAGCCTGTATTATTCCATGCCACCTGATCCAGGCTGGGCCTTGTTTATGAGTTAGTGTGTTAGCAGGATGCCGATGGAAGCATTTGCTTCGACCTTGCACTTCTCATTGGGGCATGAAATTACGACGGCGGCACCTTGATATTACGGCCATAAATACAGTAAACTGCAAATTTAAGCCAACGGCTCCTATTGTCTCCGAACATAAAGCTGATCGGTATTTATTTAAAAGGAGAATGAAAAAAATATTATAGATCACCTTGTTTATGGGCTTAGGTTTCCCCCCTTTTTTCTTTTCCTACCCACCCCCTCTTCCAATCAACCTAGCTTCACAATCACACACACACATACACACACTTAATTTGTTCATTTTCAGTTCCAAACAAAAGCTAAGATACCAACTTTTTAAACACAGAAAAGTGTTTTTTTTTTTTTACCCAAAGGGAACAGGGCAGTGAGAAAAAAATCCAAGCAAACATATACATTTTGCTAAAATGACATGGATAGTTTGTGGCACAATCTGAGACGGGACATGTTTTTTCGCAAGCAACTTCTGTTCTTCCAACAACCCCTTCACTATTAAATCCATGACTCCTTGGAAATAACGGAACTTAAAAATAAATAGCTTTTGCATGCACGTAGCTAAAAACGAAGGCCAAGTCACTACATCACAGTCTACATTATGTAACTTCACAAATCTGTAGCTATGTTGCAGAAATGCAAAGAAATCCGATCGGCAAATTCCAAAGATCTGCATCTGGACACCAGTAAGAGTGCGCCAATGCACATCTGATGCACAGCAGGCATTCCTGTTGTGCTCTAGTATGTCCTAGCCAGTGTCCAGATACACGTTGGGGGGTGCCCCAAGTACCGGGGTCCTCAATGCATCACATCATGGCACATCATGCATCACATCATGGCACATCAGTCACTCCACTGGCCACCACTGTGCATTGGATGCCTATATATTGTAATATCATGGCAATCCTACAGGTGAATACAGATGTTGCTAAATTGATCAATTCAATTTTGTGCACATGGAATGGCATTTAGGAAGATGTATATTGTGGGGTTTTCTGAGGCTAAGAGTGTGTGATGTGCACTCTCTGAGAGGCAACAAAGATTGGATGCAAAACACCAGTAAAGAAAAAACACAAGATCAATTCAAAGAGCATGTAAAACCAGCCAACCTTTTTTTTTCTTAATCAAATATTCCCACATAATAGCTTTTACCTCTTCAAAATTACAGAATCACAACACTGTTGAACTGGAAGGCACCTCCACGATCCTCTAGTCCATCCTCCAGCCAGTGGAAAAAACATCCCCAATGGACAGTTATCCAAATTCAGTTTTAAAACTTCATCACCTTCCAAGGTAGCCTGTTCTACTAACGCAACAGCTCTTGCTCTCAGAAAGTTTTTCCAAGTGCTTTTGTTGTATACAGTCACCCCTCCACGTTTGCTAGGGTTAGGGGCACAGGACCTCCGCAAAAGTGGAAAAACCGTGAATAACTCTGGGCACTCCAAAACCGTATTTAACACACAAAAAAGTATGATCACCATATTCAACCCACCATGGATTCCTTTGAGGCATCAGGGCTCCTTCACAAGGCAGAAGTAGGGGGCTGGTGGGGCTTCCTGCCACCTCCACGGCTGCCCCACACCATTTTTAACAGGGACTTACAAACCTCTTTCACAGTTTCTCAGTCTCATGAGGCTTGCAGTCTCTATTAAAAATGTCATAGGGAGGCAGCAGAGGTGACAGCAAATAATCTGTGAATAATCAAATCGGCAAAAGCAAAACCTGCAAATGTGGAGGGCTGACTGTATTTCTGCAGGCAAGGGGTTTGAACAGATCGCCCTGGAGTGGCCCTTCCAACTCTAAGACTCCATTTTTCTATTTAAACAAGTCTTTAGCCTTCTGGTTGGGACAGAAGGATGTACAATGTCTCTATTGTTTTTTAACTATGTGCTTAACATGTTTTTAATTATTGTAAATTTATAGCTTAGTTGGCCTGACTGCTTAATGCTTTCTAAACTTTCTAAACTTTCTAAAATACTGTTTTAGCTATTTTGTTTTTGGTTGTATTGTAAGCCACTTTGAGTCCCATTTGGGGGAAAAGGCAGGTTATAAATGAAATAATGGTCAACTGGGAGTAAGCTGTATATAGGGCTTATTTCAGAGAAGGCACACAAAGGACTGCACCATAAGAGTATGAGTCCCTCCAGTTCAGTACTGTGTACCCTGACTGGCAGTGGCTCTTCCAAGTCCTCCTTCCCCAAAGATTGAACCTAGGACCTTCTTGCTCGTGCAGCATGTGTTTTGCCTGCGATCTATTACCCCCTCCTCTCCCCAAAGCAAATGAGAACCCATTCTATCATGCATTAGACTCCAGGATAGAAATGTGAGTGGCATCAAAGGCAACTGTCAAGTTCGAAGTCTAGACTTTCCATAGCTTGGAAGGAGCTCTCCAGGGTGCTCAAATACCTTCCCAAAATATTGATTCAGCACGTTGGATAGTTACTTCAAAGCTATTTGAAATCTGGAGTGGATTCACCATTCTACCAGCATGGAAACCACCAGCCACTGCTGCCTCAGCATTCATCTGTACACATCCAAAATAAAACTTGCTACCCCAGGAAGGCATTGTGCGGGAATATATGTGCACAATAATGTGTCCGGTGACTCCCGTCCGTTATTTTATTAGGTATCCAAGGTATATTATTGATTCTTGCTGTTTCCAAAAAAAAGCAAAACAATTAAAACCTTCTAGAAGAGAATTGTAGTAGGACAGACGAAGCAGAGAGAGGGTAAGGAAAGCAGAAAGTTTCAGAGTATGCTTTCCCTCTGACATGCAGTCTTAGAGCATACATCCACCTCTGTGCCCTGAGAGCATACTCACCTCTATTACATTAAATGCAGCAGAAGGAGTTGGAGGGTGGAAGGGGGGAGAGAGAAAGCAGTGAGCGGGGAGAGAGAACCTCGATACAAAGGCAAAAGGACACTGGGATATCACAAACCGTATCACAGCATAAATCACAACATTACAAGCCAGTGCAAAATATATTTCATTGGTGCTTTAGAAAGGCAAAGGAGACACAGTAGCGCTTGTCAGAAAAGAGGTCAGGTCTTCTCCCTCACCCACCCACCCACCCTGCCCACAACATTCCCCCCCCAAATGGAGGCAAAGAGAGACCTCTGTTTGTTTGATGAATGCTGTTTGCTGGCCTTCCCAGAAAAGTGAAGAGAGGAACAGCCAACTCTGATCTAAGTTGTCGGAGTAGAGGGCTGCGTATACCGTGAACCAGGGAATATTCGGTGGGTGCCCAGAAGGTCTTTGGGAGGGCCAGCCCTACCATTAGGTAGAGGGAGGCAAACACATCGGATAGCAGATGCTGGTGTGGAGGAAACTAGAGACAGGAGTGGCAGACCTTTGGCTCTTTCACCTGCCTCCCCCCAAGACCTCTATGTACCACTCAGCATATCTTGTACCTGTTCCTCCACTCCCAAATTTACCAGTTATGCTTGTTAAGGGCAGTTCAGCTGCAGTTTCATTTGGCTTCTATACCCACACTGTAGGAGTGCACCTACTTGTTCTTTGCTGTAGGAAGCCCTGGAGCCCTGAGAGCAATACAGGAAAGCATGCTAGAAAAGCCAGAAGGGGTTTCTTCAACATTTCCACTGAAAAAGAGTTGCCTCTTTGGCAGAGGCAAGACTTTTTTTCAAAGAAAAAACTCCAGCCTTTCACCTTAATTCATGCACATGGGTGGGTTCATTGGATCATACCCGCAGAGAATAAATGCATTAAACTAAGTTTGAAACTGAAACAATTTAATGATATTAGGATGGCTGGGGGGGCCGGGAGGCAGCAGAGTCATCAGTGACAGAGTCCCCTGATGAGCATGTCGAAAGCCCTGGGTTCAACCCCTATGATCTCCAGGTAGGGCCTGGAAGACTCCAGTCTAAAACCCTGGAGGGAATGGCTGCCAGTGAGCATGGGTCAGGGGTGGACAAAACCCAATATGGCCCTCTCATGTGGAGCTTCTTGTGACCCCCAGCCCTCCCCCCGACCCCTCCAGTCTGCCCTTTTTCTGGCAGGAACAGTAACTCTCCTTTCAACTAAGTGACCTTACACTTTTTCCCCCCCCCCCCAAAAATACTTATCCTCCCTTCATCAGAAGTAGATTTCCAACTAATTCTAATTTTTGTTTCTGTCTTCATTTGGACAGTCTTTGGGGCCCCTATAATATCCCCTGGGCAGAAAACTGGCCCCAGAACAATTGAAGTTGCCCCTGCCTTTGAACTGGATGTCCAATGGGCTGATAGCATAGAATGGTTTTCTTTATGCCTAAAAAGGGGTGAGCTCATTCATTCTCACAGAGGAGGCAACCCGGCTTCCAAAACTGGCTGCCAAATGTGGCCCCGTTTACACCTCCATTCCTACATCGCCCGCCAATTTTTAAAAAAGGGTGAAATTTGGCCAAAATGGCAGGCTGGTGTCCCCTATTATAAGAGAAGTCCCTTATTTGAGGGCCACAAGGCTTGTCCCTTACAGGGCTGGTGGGTGTCCCTTATTATAAAGATACTTGGGACTTAGAAAGCTTTTCGTTTTATACAGACTCCACAAAATGTAAAAAAAAAAAAAATCCTGTATTTTGAAGTGTGGGCCCCTTATAAAGACAGAAATCATGTAAGTTATGAATGTGGACAATTTGCTGACTTAAGAAGAGAAATACATGACTATGTCAACTGAAATCCATGCTTCCACTTGGTATTTTGGTAGAACACAAACTTGCTCTGACTGTTAACCTTGCATGTTATGAAGCTCAACTGCCCCTTATTGCTGTTTTGAAACTCTTGGCCTCACTAGCCGGAAGTGACGCGACATGGCCCACAGGAGGGGGGCAGGATTGGCCCCTGCCAACTCAAGTTGCCCACTTGTGTTCTAGCCACTTCACCCAGGGCCTATTCTCCACCTACCCACAGAAAAGGGGAACAACCATGGTCTCCCCCCTTTTTTTTTTTCATTTTGGGATGGAAGCATCTGAAACCAGGTAATTTGGGTTGATACCAATGGCTCTCCCTAACATGCCAACAGCAGATGAAGAACGTTAAAACGAGAAGCAAAACAACAAAAAGGGAAATCAGCGCTTTAAGCCGCTGCCCTCATGGAAGGTACACGAGTGGTAACAGATAGGCAAAAGTTTCATCATCGTTCCCAGGGAACTTGCTGCCTGCTGTTCTGATTCTCAAGGGCTGAGATTGCCACAACAACCGTAGCTCTAAGGAGATCAGTTATTAGTGCTCTTTCCTCCCCACATCCTCCCAAAAACCGAAAATAAAGTGGAAAACAAAGTTGGGAGGGAGAGAGGAAAGAAAACTTTGGGGGATTTTGAGGTACGCGCTTTGCTTACATGTTTTTTAGTAACACAGTAAACTTCCTCTGGTCTACCACTACTGATTGCAGCCAGGGTACAGTTGGGACTTCTGCATCCAGTTCTGAGTGCACATTTTATGTATGGTTGTATATTTCAGTGTATTTCTACCTGCCATCCCAAACCACCCCTGAGAGGCTTACAAATATCAGAAATGAAATAAACACCTTGCAGTTTGAAAGACATGACAGAAGAGGAAATGGGATTTCTTTCATCCTCACAGCAACCCTGCAGGATCAGGATCAGAGAGACAATGTTTGTCTCAAGGACAACCCGTTGGTTTTATGGTTAAATGGGGGCCTGAACCTAGGTCTTCCTCCCCTGAGTCACTCCAACCCCTACATTACACCATCTCAGCCAGAGGTCGTGAACTGAATAGTCCCTTCTACTAGCCCAAGCCCTAAGATCCAATGGCAATGTTTGTTTCAATCGTCTCAGTGTTTCTGTTTTCTTTTAAAGAATTCTTGTAAACCACTTTCTTTGTGCATAAACAGAAAAGATAAGAATAATAAGTCAAGTCAAGGGAATGTGCAAGCTAGAATCAGACTGGGTTTTATTCCTGGCACATCTCATATTTTCAATCTCCAGAGGAGGCAGATTCCGATGCTACTTGGATCTGAATGATGGTGACTACCTTGTCCCCTAACAACTTCCGGAAGTTTAGGAATCTTTTGAAAAGCGTGAGGCAAATTAATACCTTCCACGGCCTAAGGTTTAGACAACATGGGATACCAAAGGAGGGATATATATATATGGGCAGAGAGCGGGAGGAAGGAAGGATCCTGATGCACCCCGTTCTTTTTACAATGCTGGGGTCAGCACTACCGAGCCAGAAAGAACACGCACCACCGAATCCTTGTCACTCCACATAAATCTTGGAAGCCTGCATCCCGTGAGCACAGGAACTTTGCTGCGCCGAGATGGTGCATTCTGCAGCGATCACAGCTCAACAGGATGTTTCAAATGGGGAGACAGAGAGAAATTAAGAGAAAGAGAATGGGGGCAGAGGAGAGACAGAACCCTTCTTGGTGGTTTTAGCTACACTCCCTTAGGGACAGCTAATCCCATTGTCCTTAAGCAGTCAAAGCCAATTTACCCTTTACAAGTCATTCAGGAAAAGACGAAGGTTCTCAGTAACTTTCTGTTTTGGATATCTCTTTCCACTTCAACTCACCTGCTAAAGCAAAGGCTGTTCTGCACAGGTGGCAGAACGAAGTGGCGGAGGAAGCAGGACGGACACGGGGCTCGCAAGAAGACACTTTGCTGCTTGAGGCAAACAGCAAGATGGAAGATGCCCTCTTTCTGTTCCCTGTATAAAAGCCAACCCGACTGCCAGGTGAATCTTTGCTCAAGAGCAGGGATGGGATAGAATCCTCCCTCACGCCTGGCGGCAGCAGGGCAGACCTCTCACTCCTCTGTCCTCCAAGACTCTGCTGCCGCTTCCCAGCACCTCCTGCCTGAGGTGCCTGGGGCACTGTGCCTAATGGTAAGGCTGGCCCTGGACTGGCTGTATCCAATCAGTCTGAGGCCAGAGAGGAGGAAAACACATTTTTCAAAGTTTCACCATATCTTAAAAAGAAATTTCATACTGCAGAGAGAAAAACAGAGCCAAGATCCTATAAGCCAGAGGTGAGGAATGTGTGCTCTGCTGGCTGTATGCAGTCCCCGGAGGCCCGTCTGTGGCCCCTGAAGACCCCCCAAAGCCCTCAGACTGCCCTCCATTGGCAAAATTTTTGGCCTAAAAACTAGAACAACGGACAGTTTTACACTTTTTACATTTGTGACTTCTCCCTCTTTTTCTTCGTCAGATGAAGTGCAGGCCCCATCAGCTGAGACTCAAAAGATGGGGCATCTCTATTGTTTTGGAGATCAATACAAAGTTTTACAGTGATTATAGATCTTCTTGCCAAGGGACCCTTGATGAAGATGCAAAGAATCTCAGATGTTTTAAAAGTGTGGTAAAGGGTAGTGAGAGAGCCAGCAAGGTGTAGTGGTGTGAGCACTGCACTACAACTCTGGAGACCGTTGTTCAAACCCCTGCTCGGCCACGGAAACCCCCCAGGTGTCCTTAGGCAAATCACACTCTCTCAGCTTCAGAGGGGGTCAAAAGCAGCCCCCATCTGAACAAATCTTGCCAAGAAAATCCCATGATAAGGTCACTTTAGGGTCACCATAAGTTAGAAGTGACTTGAAAGCACAGAACAACAAGAGGACAGTGAGAAGGAAATCTTATTAATTTTGCTTTCGTATACATTCAGATGTGTGCGTTTTTTTCAAAACTCAAGTTCTTCCTGCCCGTATTATGGCTGGGGGAGGGAACTCTTGACAACTACTTAAACATGAACTGGAGCCCCATAGTAACAGTTACTGCTATTCCTAGCATAAAGACTTTTTATTGTACCTGTTTGCCATACTTGGTGTTAAAGAAGAGGAGCCTCTGAGGGAAAAAGGAACTGGCAACTCTAATTCAGGACTAACAAGTTAAGATGCAGAGGGATTCAAACTAAAAAATTTTAAAAGTTTAAACATTCAAAGCTCTGGGTTTGGATGAATGAATCTATTGGTTTTGGTTTCTCTCCCTTATGACTTTTGAAAAACAAAACAAAAAAGAAAACCAAGCCCAAACCTTCACGCTCCCTCCAACCTGAATATGATGGTGCTTCTTTTAAATTTTGGTAAATTCTGCTCAAAAATTAAATTACAAAAAAACGTCACCCATCCCTAGTGCAGCGGAGTTCGTCACATATCACTCTGCTTGCAGCTCGCTGTTGCTGCCCTCCTCTTGGGCATTTTGCTATGTGGGGGCGGCAGGATGCAAGCATCAAGCAACTTCCTGCCTTTCTGATGCAACATTTGGACACTATGAAGAATAGGTGAGCCACTGACTGGTGGGACACCAATGAGAAGCAGTGGGTGCCAGGTTTATTAGCAGCCTGATACAGGCACTGGCAAGAAAAACTGAGCTCCAGGGAGGGGGGGTTCCTTGGTAAACACTCATTGGCCTCCCCAGATGCATACATACATATACACACACACACACACACACACACACACACATGAACGCACACTTCTTCTCTACTGTCACAACACCTCCCCACTGCTTCCAGCACAGGCGCTTGGGCTTAGCCAGCACAGAACTCGCACCTCGCAAACAAATTATTTAACTGCTCCTCTCTCCCAGGGGGATTCGCAGCGATCATCTCAAAACGGCAGCTCGTCTCTCGCATCCATGCGCCAGCCTTGATAGGTTAAATGCCGCCATTTAATTACAGTAATGGAAGCTGCTATTTTTTGGTTCTCATAAACACAGCTTCACTCCTCTTTTTCTTTCATTTTTTTTTCTTTTTTCTTTTAAGTCAAAACCACATACTCGGAGCAATCTTTTTAAGATGTCTCGTTTTGTATTTCTGAGTTTCGGCCGCCACTGCGAGCACTGTGGGGTGGTGGTTATTCCAGGAGTGCAGTGCACAGGGATGGAACCTCTTCTCTAATATCTCAGAGAGAGAGAGAGAGAGAGAGAGAGATCTTAAAAAAACCCTACTTTTTAAAATGCCAAGCGAATGACCAAGGAAAGAGGTTGTGGGGATTGCGGCAACGGAAGGCGAAATGCCAAACAACCTCGAGAGCCTGCCCTTTTTATCTAGTGAGATTATTCTGTTTCAAAAAACGCAGGGAGAGCGGCTCACTGTAAATGAAATGAGAGGGCTATTTAAAAAGAGAGAGAGGCAGCAAGGATGAAAAGACAGCTCTGTTGCACACTGTAGGTCTGGATCCTATTTCCTGAAATAAGGCTTCCTGCCTCGCTTCTTGGGGGGGGGGATGCAAGAGGATAGCTATTAAAAAGAAGTACTGTTCCATAAATTTCACACAGGCCTGTCTGCTCACAGCAAATGCAGAAGCCCCATCTCCGCTAGCGCAGGCACAAGTGGATTCTCCATATCCAGGGGCGGCAAACTTCTGAAGACCAGATGGTGAGGCAGAACAATGGGAATGTGCCCTGCTTTGGGGCTCCTGAGAGACAACAGGATGGCTGGTATCAGAAATAGCAACGTCAGGGCTAAGTAGCACTTAATCTCGCTCACTTTGTGTTGTGGGGCCAGCCCTACTGTCAGGTAGAGTCAGGTGGTCACTTCAAGCAGCAGATGATTGGAGTATCAGCAAGTGCTGGAGACGAGTGCTGTGGGCTATGTGGCCTGCCTCGCACCTCCTTCAGCTAGCCTGTTCCTTTCAGGTGTGGCAGTGGGAATTTTAACATCACAGTCAGTATGGTATAGTGGTTAGTGGGTCAGAATAAGACTTGGGAGATCTGGGTTCTAGCTCTGCCCCAGTCATGAAATATACCGGGAGATCTTAGGCTCTTCCTCCTGACATAACCTCAAAGGTTACTTGTGAAGATAAGAAGGGAAAGGTACATGTTACACTTGCATAGGAGGAGTGAAGAGCAGCCACGCACAGCTCCATCATGCCTGGGCCCCAGTGGTTGGTGACAGCTCTTCCTCTACTTCCAACTGCCACTGCTGTGGCCTCAGAGGGAGAGAAGAGCTGCCAGCCACAGCTCCACCATGTCTGGACCCCAGTGACTGGTGAGAGCCCTCCTGCCATGTTCCAACCGCCACTGCTGCAACCTCTGAGGGAGAGAAGAGCAGTCAGGCACAGCTTCATCGTGCCTGGGTCCCAGAGAGCCCTTCCTTCCATTCTAAGTGCCCATCGCTGTGGCTTCTGAAGAGGAAGGAGAGCAGGCAGAAACCGTTGAATTTTTCCCACCCTACCATCTTCTTATCCTTCTGTATTACGCCTTATTCAAATGTTAGGCATGAGGGCAAGGAACTGTCACGCTAAGCAATTGCAAGACGCTCTGAGAACCTTTGTGGTTGAAAGGCGGCATATAAATACTCTGATAAATACGCACATACCTACACATTACATTGGGATCACTGGAGGAAAAGCGAGATATAAATATACCTGATATATAAGGGAACAGAAGCTGTGCTTTGCCACCAAGAAATAAACTCATAAATCTGAATTTCCAAAATTTGGGATTTTTCAGCAAGCCTAACAGGAACATCCCAGCTACCAAGCATAGAAAGGTTGGAAACCTAAGGCCTTCCAGATGTTGGGGAATTTCTATTCCCAATCATACTTCACCACTGGCCAAGCTACCAATGGTAATTCTAGTTCAACATCTGGTGGGCAACACATTCTACAGCCTTAATACAGAGAACTGTCTCCCATTCTACATGGGTTCAAAAAGTATTGTTCTCTTAACACCTTAACAGGTCTGCTAATATGTGTGCAATGGTAGGGCAAATCTCCCACCAAAAAGATAGATATTACTACTAATAGATGGGAGGGGGGGAGAAAAAAGATTTCAATATTTCATTTGCTCAGCGGTCCTCACACACCAGTGTCCCTTGATAGCAAAATGATCCACCACTGGCGCCTCTCGTCTCCTGCTGCAAAGACGCAACCTTAAAGGTGAGGGAGGTCAGCGGTCGACAGAGACAAATTTAATTTTGTTTATCACCATAAAAAGAGGGCATTTCCACGTGGGCAGCAAGGACATGAATATTGCAAGTGGGGTGGCAGTCTGGTGGTGGCGGCGGCGGCAGCAGCGGGGGCTGGAGCAAGAGAATTACGAACGCATTTGGGGTGAAATTCAATAAAGCCGATTCCAATGCATAAGGTCAGCAATGCGCTTCAAGAACAACAACAAAAAATCTGATATGATTGCAACTTTTAATATAACCCATGTATTTGCTGAAAGATACCCTAGAAAACTGTGTAATGCAATCGGCCTGACCTCCCACCTTCCCTCTCTGTCTCCCCCGGTGGGATCAGAGAGCACTCCGTTTCCCTTTTTTGGTGAACTCGCAGAAAGTGATACGCAACCAAGTAATGTGTTGGGGTTTTTTTTTCTTTAAAGTCAGGGTGCCACTTGCTTCACAAGGAACAAAGCCTCTTTACTGAGGAAGCGAGTGGAGGGGTTGAGGACTTCGTCTTCCCCCCGCCAAAATCAATCAAAGATAAATGGAAAACATGCATGCACACAGCTGCTATGACCTAGCTTACTGTACCCTTCCGAAAGGCCTCCAAGGCACATGCTGACTTCTGTGGCCCACCACAGTTAAGACTAACCAAGCTGCTTGGTAAACTAGCAAAGCTTTAGGCTTTAAACTTTGAACCAGAAAGAAACCCAGCTAGACTCTAGCACACTTAGCACCAGCAAAAACCTTCCTCTCTGCTGCAGGAAACATTCACAATCCAGTAGCAAGACTCCCATTATGACCTTGACTGTGTAGACCAAGTTTGATTTAACAGCGGAAACAGAATAGCCATACGGCTCAGCATCAGTACACAGCAAATGGGGGTAACTTCCAGGGTCCCTGGGCAAAGTCCACCACTGATGCCCACCTTGCCCCCACGTCTTTAAAAAAACGTTATCTCCAGGGCATGCTCGGAGCCAGATGGCTGGACCTGGGAGCTGCCATTTTGGCTTGCCCCCAATCTAGTGTTGCTTAGAAGCATTATTAAGAAATCAAAGTCACAGTGTTGCTTCTTCTAGCGTCTGTCAGAAAGGTCACAAGGCCTACCGACATAGGAAAGGGCTCACACAAAGGCAGTTTGCCAAAAGCCTGGATTACTATGGGATTCAGAAAAAAGAATCCAACTACAGTTCTGAGTGTAACTCTCCTCGCCGTATCAGCCTAGAGCTTATAAACGAGGGCTGGTACATCAGCACCCCCAAGAGATCTTAGGGGGGCTGCACAACTCACTGCACCACTTGGTGAATTTTTGGTGAATTTCTGCAAACTTCATTTTGGACCCTGAGGGACCCAGGGGGCTTCCAAATGTGGTAGAAATGCCTTCCGCACTCCCAGAGGTCATTTTGGGTTATTTTGAGGAAATAATAATAATAATAATAACAATAATAATTTTTACACAAAATGACATAAACTCTGACTAACATTTTTAACAAGGACAAAATCTAAAATTAAAACACCATGCTAAAAGAATAAACTAAAAAAAAACCCTAAACAATATCTCACTAAAATAATAACTTGCTGACTAAGCACCAACACACTAAAACACAGAAGGGCTCTGGCCCCTCATGACTAAACTGTAATGGGAAAGCGAAAATAAGATCCCCCCTTCCAAAAAAAAAATTCTACCATTACAGAGCCACCTAAACAAACGACTAATAACCATTTCCTCAAATTATTGTATCGTTTGATTTCTTATTGCTCAAGAAGTCAATAAACAGTTTCCAATCCTTAAAAAAAGAAAAAAAAATCTTGAATTAGCTTATCCTTTAGTTTGGCCATTTGAGATAGTTAAAAAACATTTTTATAGATAAACCTCTGGGGGGCCAGCCATATGCTACCCATGGCCCACACTTTGTCCACCTCTGTTATAAATGTTGTTTCTTTACACCAGCACTGCACAAAAGCATTAATTCCGGAGCTAGCCCCTAAACCACTGGCTGTTGGTCCCTGGCATGTTTCCAAGAAGGAAAGAAACAACTGAATCCAATGGGCACAAATTTATTGCTGGTCTTTGGTACATTGGGAAAAAACAATAACTTCCAGCCCCCACATCAGATAGCCAGAGAAGCACTGCTTCAGATTACAATTGACACAATAACCAAAATGGCTGAGTATCTACCTTTACCAACTGCCTTGAGTTTGCAAGACCTGACCAGTGAAGTGGATGGCCAGGGATCTCAGAAGTCTCTCATTCAGAGGGATCACTGTAAGTTGAAGTCAACTTGACATCCAAGAACAAATGAAGAAATGAAGCTCAACTTGTGACGGTAGGCCAGTCTCAATCTCTTTGTGCTCCAACCAAACCAACTCTACAAGATTGGCATATAGACAATAGTAAGAAAAATCCCATCCACAGATACCACCCTCAGTTCTTTGAAGGATGGGTTAGATATAAATACTTCCATACAATGCTTCTTAAACCATCTGATTTAGAGGACAGACAATTCTCTCTCCCTCAGTGTACCTGGGAATTGCACCATATTTGGGTTCAACTTTTTCTTTCTTTCTTGGAAACTCTCCCTGGACCGGTAGCTGATAGCTCAGAGATGAGTGCCAGTCCACAGATCAACACATAAGATTTAATGTAATAATCTTTAATAAGAATAATATTCTCCTTTCCACTGGTTCCCGCATCCTAATACTTGCCAACACACACATAAAAGGGGAACCTGAAAGCAAGACTGGAAATTCTTGTAAATTCACCTGTTTAAAAAAAAAAAATTCATCTATCCAAAAAATAATAATAATAATAATAAGAGGAAGGAAAGAAAATCCTTATGTAAGTATCAGTGGAGTTCTTTGATGGGCTAAGGGTGAAGCTTGTTCCAAAAGGTCAGTGCTCGGGGGCTGGAATAGGATGGCACGCAACCTGCCACGACGGTAGCTGTCTGACATTCAGAGACTTGCAGGCCATCTGACTCCCCCTCCCCACCATTCCCCAATCTCCACCCTACATGCGGCTGCCGACCGAAAGAAGTAGGCTCAACTCTCTCTGTCTCTGTCTCTCTCCCCGTCTTTCAAGGAAAGTACAACATTTGCTCCTGCTGACAAGTAACCACAGAAACCACAAACCGGCAGGAATCATACACTGGCCACCAGGAGTGCGGTTAAGGGTGTCGAGCCAACCTTTCGCGCTCTCTCCAGCGGATCAAGGGAATCTTGGCAAGGCTGTCTGTTGTTCCCCTCTCCTGCTTGCCCCAGTCAGGGCAGGAAGGAGCATCGTTCTCAGAGTAGCATGGAGAGGAGAGGGCTAAAGAAGAGTCAGAAAAAGGTTCAAGGAAGACAAACAGAAATTTATGGGACACACACAGCCCCAAATCCTTGTAACTAAAAGAATCTGTACAAAGCAACCTGCAGCAAGGGGTTTATGTGTTTACCATGATCCTGCAGAAATGGGACCAGGGTTTGCGGTTCCAACTTATGGCAACCTTATAGTGAACCTATCACAGAGTTTTCTTGGGATCAGAAGGCGTTTGCTACTGCCTCTGAGGCTGAGAGAGTGTGACTTGCTGAAGGTCACCCAGTGGGTTTCTATGGCCAAATGGGAATTTGAACCCTGGTCTCCTAAATTAGCTCAATGCTCAAACCAGGGCTGCGGAGTTGGAAAGTGAGAAGCAATTCTGGGTGGAGTTGAAGTCAGCAGAAATGTACTAATGCTACTCCGTCTTCAGAATAAAAATACAGACTATTAAATGCTTAGTTTGATGCATATTTACTTTCACAGCGATTTAGAAAAGTTTTCTTGCTCAGAAATTTTAATCAAATAAATATACAGTCTTGTCCCCACTCATCTGATACATTAGAGAGTGGAGCACTGTTACAAAAGAGAATTGGTTGAAAAGCGGAACCCATGTATTGTACTGCAGAAACCACAAAAGACTTACGGGGGCTCACTTGTTACCGACCATGTGCATACTGCTTGCAAAGTCTCTCAGACAGCTTAGCACCTTTTCCCCAGCTCTAAGCTTGTTTTCAAGCAGCGTGTGCAGTTCCAAGGGAGCCTCTGTAGGCAAGACGAACTGATGAAAAAGCAGAACCCCCACCAAATTAATGGAACTTGTCCTTAATTTGGAAGTGTCAAAACAGTGAGTTGTCAGATAACAGGGAGTCAAAAGGTGGGGGGGTCCTGTATTTTTATGTTCTATCAATCTAAGTAGCTCGAATTTAAGGATGGTGATGAAATGTCTTGTGCTACCATTTTGGTATAGTAAATTTGCAGTTACAGTAATCATCCTTTATCCACAGTATCATGTTCATGTGATTTCATTTACCCATGGCCCAAAAATATTAAATGAAAAATATCGGTGTCCAGACGATGGCACCCATATGCTCTTTTTATGCCACATGAAATGGCTCTGACATCTCAGGGAGTAGCCTTCTGGCTTTGCAGGGACCACAGAGAGGCTTCATACTGTCTGGCAGTATGAAGCCTCTCTACGGTCTCTGCAAATCTAGGCAGTTTGGTAAGAGTCCACTGTTTCAGATATCCACAGAGAGTCTTCAAGTGCATCCTCCACACATAAAGGGGGATTACTGTACTAATTAATAGATATTTGCCACTTGTGAAAGCGTTAGAAGCTGGGAGTCAGGGCTGGACAATATAGAAATAGAAGAGTTGGAGCTGGTATCAGAATCAAAGGTTTCGCATATCTACTCCACAGTCCTAACTAAGCCACAGTGGCTCTCAGGGAAAAAGGTCACCAGTGAAATAATGGGTGTGGGATTCAACTTTTAAAGAATCTTCTGCTTTCCTTCTTTTAGAAAAGAAAATTTCTTTCCCTCACAGTGAGTATGTTGGAATATTTGGGGGGGGAGATGTGTTTGAAAATGTACATAGTGATGCTTGCCAGCAAAGTGGATGAGAAAGGAATGTGGGTTGCTGCGGGAGCTCTTGTTGCAAACGCTACAATGAAAGAAGCAAACATCCATTTAAAAAAGCAGTAAAATGCTCACATTAGTTCTTAGGAAGTCTGAGAAAACAGAAATGCTTTTGTCAGATGCCAAAATGACGGTAACAAGGGGTCCAGGTAGGCCTTCCCAGGTAGGGCATACCAAAGCCAAGGAGACACCACAGCAAAGTTTCTTTCTTTCTCAGTTGTTAGCAGCACCCCAAGAAAGGCATCTCAGGTGACAATGAGAGTAGATGGCTCAACTGATAATGTCATCAATCCAATCATGAATTGCATCCTGTGTTATTTACTTGGAAATTTAGCTGTAGAACTTGGATATTTGGGCACAAGATTTTAATTTCTCTGAATTCAGAATAAATATAGTCCTGCCTAGCATCATTAAAGGAACCTGAACTAAAGAATCAATGGACTGTCATCTTTCCACTGTGGACTCCACCCTCCTTCCTTCATGAAATTAATACAAATCTGAAAGCAACTCTCCTCTTCAAAATGTTTATGCTATTTGGGGGGGGGGTTCCAAAAAAAATGAGGCTTTAGCAAAAAATGGTAATACAGGTTCAGTATCTCTTTTCCAAAAATCTGAAATCTGAAGTGGTCCAAAATCTGAAATTTTTGAAAAGCAGATTCCAGTCTTCTTCCTGTAGGGAACATGAAGAAATTATGGAGGCTTGTTTGGGACCATGTGAGGGGTCTCAAGAGAGCCTCCATGATTCTCTTATGTTCCCTACGGGAAGAAGGCAAGAGGAGAACTAACAAATGAGTGGAACTCATATTGGAAGATGCATGTATTACAGTCCCAGCAAGTAACATGCTCTATGCATATCCACTGTCTTGTCTCCTTACTCTTTGTATAGCATGTAGAAAGCCATTCAGAATACAACAATATGACAAATACCACTAGTTGAAATCTGTTGGCACTGTACTAACAATATTCTACAATCTTAAAATGTATTGCATCACCAAAGTCTCAGGCAGGACAGCATATACGCCACAATTCACTTGGGTGAAGGCACACCATGTTGTGCACACTCTTTTACAGCTTTCCCAAGCTACTCTGCTTTTGTTTTGTTAAGTTACTAGTCCTTACGGGAGGCAATCTAGGCAATGTCTGACATACCAAAAATTTGCTACAACACATTTCCAGGGACTGAAGGGGACAGTATGAAGTTTTTGTCCTAGCAGCATGGCTTCCGGGCTAACCCATGACTAGAAGAAAAGGTTCAGTAACAATTGTGTGTCCAAACAGACATCAAGTTCCCACCTATAATGTTCTTTTTAGCAGGTTCAATGAATAATAAATTCTAGTTATTTTTAAAAGCTATCTCCTATAAGGCATTTTTTAGCATTTAGAAGGGCGTCTTGGGGAATTATTTTCACGTTCTACACTATTCCCTTAACAACCCTCGGATTTCTCCCCATAAAAAAACAAGAGAGAGAGAGAGAGAGAGAGAGAGAGATCTAGTGTTGTATTGTGGTTTGAGTGTTGGAGTAGGACTCCAGGACACCAGGCCTCATACCTCTGCATGGCCATGAAAACCCATTGGGAGACCTTGGGCAAGTTACACTCTCTCAGCCTCTGAAAGGCCAATGTTTCAGCCCATGCAGCTGGAGTCCAGCAAATGGAAAGAGATTTTAAGCACCAGAAACTTCTACTGCTAGACAGCGTATCACCCCTGAAGAAGGCCATTGAAATGCCTACGTAAGCCAAAATGCGTCGGGCTTGTTCTAAAACTAAAAAAAGCAAAACAAAAACCATCCACCGTGCACTTGGTGATCTATCTCTCTCCTTTTTCCTTGGCTGTGACAGACCCTGCACCATGGAAATGGTGGGGTGGTAACACCCCCAGATTGATGGGAGCAGCCCTCCTTCTCTAGTCATGTTATAAAAACAGGGTAGTCTTCTTGCATAGTGAACTGCACCTCTAAATGGTTCGCCGGGGAGAGGGGGAATGTTGCGGGGCAAGGCCAAAGCAGACAACGATGCTATTATGGTTAATGTGACTCGTACCCTCTGTTATGGAAGAAATAAATGTACATTTAGAGGTTGTCAGCTTAATGCATATCTCCCACTCAATGGATTTCTTTGCAACATCATTAAAATAGCAGAAGGCTGCCCCTTGTGGTGTTCTTTCTGGACTCACAGAAAGGGAGCGAGAGAGCAAGGGGGAGAAAGCAGAAAGAAAGGAACGCCGAGATTTGAATCTTTTTTGACAGGAAGTTGTGGAGAGCACTTACCAAACCCCATTGGAAAACATTACTTAGAAGAACACACTAAGTTTGCTCTGCTTTTTCTTTCTTTTTTAATTCATCTATCATTTCTTCTGGAACAAGTGCAGCAACAACTTCAAAAAGAGCAGTCTGGCAATCAGAAATCTCTTTCTCTCTCTCTTTCTCTCTCACACACACAGCTATACATTAGTAGCAGTGGCTATTGCACCCTTTAAATACTGAAAAGATCTATGTTTTATATATCAAAAGCAATATATTTATTTTTAAATGTTACCAGCAAACGGAGTTGGCACAACATTGGCTTCTTTAAGAAGGCTTATGGTGCCCTTTCCGCACCATACCTTGTTCCCACGTCATCCCACTGCGACTGCAGCAGTGCCACTGCTAGGATGGGAACAGGATTCGAACACTCCCCTTTGTACCTGGCCGGCTGCCGGCGGATGGGTATCGTTTGGGAAATTCTCCTTCCTTCTGCAGTGCAGCCAGCCACTTCCTGCACCGCAGTGAGGAAGGAAGCACTTGGTAGCACTTCCACCCTTCCTGCATGCCTACAGCCGATGGAATTATTGCGCTAGGGGAGGCCATTACCAGATTTTTTTCAGTAATGGTACATGGCACGATCGCAATGGCTGGGGACGCGACTACAGTGGGACAACAACATCATGTGATGGCACACGTCATGGACTGGCAGCAGTGCGTCCCCATGCCAGGATGGTGCCATTGTGTGCAAAGGGCTTTAGTCTCTCTGGACCATGTTCTTAAGACCTGAGCACAGCACAACCACTGGGCACAGCAAGGAAGCTGCCTCAGGCAGCAAATGCTAGGAGGCAGCAGCAAAGTGTTGGAAGGAGAGAGGGCTATGGCCACTACCTCATCCTCAGCACTGAAGGAAAATTCAATTGCCAGTCCGATCAGGTTCTGCACAGGAAATGGGAAGGGTCCTCAAGCAGCAAAATCCCTTGGGCTTGTCCTGAAAGTGGCTAATATGTATGTAGCTGCACAGCCTTAACTTAACTTCTTGGGCTAGAAACCTTCAGATACTTGTAATGGATCTGTTTTACTGAACATTCTGGTCCCCTCTGAACTATAACTCACTGTGCGACTTTGGGCCCACCACTCATCCTCCATCCCTCTCTCTCAATCAAGCTACCCTGTTACACAAGGTTGCACACAAGATAAAATGAGAAAGAAGAATACCATGTATGTGGCATTGAACTAACTGTAGAAAACACACTGTGCTAGTAAATTATCATAATATATTACAGTTACATGTTGTTAATATGGTGGTGCTGTTGCTGCATGCCTTCAAGTTGTGGTGTCCCTAAGGTGAACTATCACAGGGCTTTCAGGGGCTGAGAGTGTGTGACCCAGTCACTCAGTGGTTTCCACAGCTTAGCAGGGAATTGAACCCTACTTGATGCTTAAACCACTATACCACGCTGACTCCAATATGGTGTTAACAGTACATGTGACACATGTATGTTGTGAGTTCTGAATACAAAGTTTGCTGAAACTTGTTGATCTGTTCTTTTATGCTGTAAGAGCCTACCCTATTCTTCATGTTATTTTTGCCTCTTCTACCAAATTTTCTGCTAAAGAAGTAATGTCCAGGGAGCCTATCTACACATTAGAAAGAACTTCCTCATAGTAAGAGCAGTTTGATAGCGGAATATGCTGCCTGGGAATGTGGTGGAGTCTCCTTCTTCAGGAGTTTTTAAACAGAGGTTGGATGGCCATCTTCCTGCATGGCAGAATAGGGCTGGACTTGGTGGCCCTTGTGGTCTCTTCCAGCTATATGACACGTCTACTTCATTATCTGAGGCAGAACTGCACTAGGAACCCAGAGTCACACTCTGAAGCAGAACGGCAGGAGATTCAGGAAAGATAAAAGGAAGGACTCTTTCACACAACATACAGTCAAACTGTGGAACTTGCTACTATAAGATGTGTTGATGGAGAAATGGAATGCTGGACTACTGGAGAGGCCCAGAAGACTCTTCTTTTAATTAGACATTGCTCCCTGAAGGAATGGTTACTGGCCAATACCCCCCTTTTGGGTCTGGATGCAGTAGAAATATCTGTTGTGGCACAGCAAGGAATATGCTCCCGGTTCCATGTTATTATGAATAACAATAATTAAACAAAGCAGAACAGAGGATTTTGTGGGCAGGTTCTGTACAGAGGGATTGGTGGAAGGAAAGAGATAGTGTGATCAATAGATTCAGACACAGAAATGTCAGGTGGTGGATATGCAGATGCAGGGCTGGCAAGATGGGGAGATGGCCTTTTATAACAGATGGATGAAGGTTCTCAATCAATTTCAGAAAGAAAGAATGAAAAAAAGAAAGGAATAAATAACCCAATGGGCCCGGTTATAAACACTTTATTTGAATTTGTACTAGGAAGCCACAGATAGTTGGCAGGTCTCCTCAGGATCGAGGGGGTATGTTGACTTAAGATTTTGGTCTTCCACAAATACGGGTAACATCAGATTGGTCTGGAACTGTTACAGATTGGTCTACACTAGTAAAAGATGCTTTCCTATTACAAAGGCTTATAGCAGGGACCATGTTATTCTGGGGCTTGGCACATTGTTCCGACTCACATGCAAGATTAGCTAAGTACAAGACGGAAAATCCTAAAGGAAAAGAGTTTTTATATAAGGTTGATGCAATGTTGGAGTTAAGTACTAACTGCAGGGAATTTCCAGTCTAACTTCTGTTGAGCATGCATAAAGAATTTGATAACTACCCAAAAACTAGAGGCCATTTAAATCCCACACCAAACTCTGGAGGGTTTTACGCCCTGTGCCTTCCACAACCAATTCTGGGGGGAATATTATTGTTGTTACTCAAAATGCTCCCTGACCGTTTATGGTAAAGATGAGCAACTGTGAAAAGCCAGCAGGCCTTTTGGTTGGTTTTCAGTTTTGGGTGGTTTTCAGGTGAAAAATTGCCTGAAAATAAGTACAGTTTTTTAAAAAAATGGGTCTCGGGTTGGAGGGGGAAATTCCAGGGCTCACATTTTGGGGTCTCAGTGGCTGCATACAGGCCACATTTCACCCACCTCTGAGCTGGATGGGCCAGTGGGCTTACTCAGGCAGCCAGTGGTTCCAGTGACGTTGGTGCAGAGAATCTACTCCCAGATTTATTTCTCAGCCCACAACTGCTACCCAGGTATTAGACACTGCTCCTACCAGGAGAACTCAAACATAACCCAGAGCATAGTAGCAAGGTCAGGTGTCTTTAAAACAGAATTATATATAATCATAAAGGAAGACAGCTCAAAACTCACCAGTTGTGACTTCTAGTTGGGAAAAGTGAGAACTGTTACATTCATACTTAGTTGCACTCATATCTTGCTTGTGGGTTTACTAACCAAAAAAGACCATCACAAACACATAAACAAAAGACCAAAGGATACTGTTCCAGACTTCATTTATTCTGTACTGCTTCCTTTATCATATTATGTACTGAGGCAGAATTCCTTGCATCTTAATTTCTTTGTCACGTCTGTAATATTACTTTTGGTAGTATTCCATGCATGTTTTTGTTTTGGTTGTTAGTTGTGCAATTCCATTCAGTTCCATTTTTGCATTCTTACTTGTTATTCATTCATACTGGCTGAAGAAACATATTGTTCTCTTCAATAATTACTGTTATATTCTTCAATATCCTTTGCTCTTCTGTTTATGTATATGTGATAGTCCTTTTTGGTTTGTGCATCTGTGGCTGAGACCCCTTCCTTCTGTATTGATTGCTACTTGTGGATTTGCCATAAACAATTAATTGGCCCCGACAGGTCTTGCTACCAAGAGTCTTCTATACAAGACAACTGGTAAAGAGAAAGGCAGATGACACTGCTGAGTACAAACCTTAGCAAAAACATATGGACTGGGAACACGCATGGCAAGTTTGGGAAGTAACTTGGTTCGTAGTCAAGAACCGAGATCTACTGAAGAGCCCTCCCCTGTGTCTCACCAGTAGGGGAAACACAGTGGCCCCTCCACATTCACAAAGGTTCAGGGCACAGAACTCTCCTGAAAGCGGGAAAACCGCAAACAGCTCCCCCCCCACATCCCCTTCCCACTGTCTTCTAGAGCTCTCCCCTCCTGTTCCCTTGCCTTGGGCCCTGATGCTCCTGGAGGGAAGGAAAAAAGACAAGGTAAAGGACTTATCGGTACTTTCCCCTCAGACAGAGAAGAGCAGAGTGCTGAGTTGTGATGTTCTAGCTACTTCCAGTAATCATCTTGTGAAAAGAGATTCCTCCCAAGGGGAGGGTTAAAAGCAAAGAGAACACCTGACCAATCAGTGGCCATTACACAACAGAATGTGCAGCCATGTGGCAGAGCAGACAGGCCTCCAGCAGTGGAGGGGGGCTTTACTCACCCAAAAGGGGGGGGGAGTCTATTTTAAACACAAGCCTTGCAAGCCTGAGGTGAGGAATGCAAGGGAATGAGATGAGGAAAACTGTACACTGAGAGAGGACATGGGAGAGGGCCTTTTCTGCGACGGCACCAAGTTGTCGATTTCCCTCCCCTTAGAAGCCCAACAGGCACTAGCGTTAGGATCATTTCAGCACCATGTCACTACCTGGTTTTCTGTTAAAGCCTTCAGACATAACCGAATTTATCCAGGCTGCATGTCCTATGGTTACATTATTTAAAATTGTTTTAGCTGGTTTTAAATTGTCTGTTTTTCAATCCATTTAATATATACTTTAAGCATCTTCAATTATTGTTAGTATTTATGTTTTCAACTGATTTTATTGTAAGCCATCCTGAGATCTTTGGATATAGGGTGGAATACAAATATTTTAACAAATAAAGTAAATGACAGGGTTCTCTCATCTGCCTGTCTTTTGTAAAACAAGATTTTCTGTGCAGGAATGAACTCCAGGATAGGGAACACAGAGCTTTTTCCCCTCTGCTTTTCAAAAAGCAGAAGGAAAAAAAATTACTTGAACCTTGCTGTGACACTGCTGAAAAATTAATTACCAAGCTGAAGAGGAAAATTAATTTTAGAAATGCAGGAGGTTAACTTTCCCTCTACTTTCTTCCTCTTCCTTCTCCTCTCGCTCACCCACTCTCCCCACTTCGATGGAAGCTAAGGAAGAAACCTCCTTGTTTTCAGCCACAATCTGGGAGCCGTCCAGTCGATAACCTGGCCATCAGAACAAGGTCTGTAATTAAAAGGTCACTGACCTGGAAAGCTGGGGCCTCACTCTCAGGGCTTCTCAGTAATGATGGAGCTATTAAATTAAGGCGGTTATGAAATCAATGCTAAAAAAGCTTTCACGGTAACGAGCTTCCATTCAAGGACATGCAAACAGCCTCATGAAATGGAGTTAAATTATGAAAAAGAAAAAAGTAATAAAAGAGAGAGAGAGAGAGAGAGAGACTGAGACTGGAATTAGCTCCTTTTCGGAAACGGTTCCACCTGCAAATTGTTACCTCTGTACTCCCTGGATGAATTATTGGTGGTATCCATTTTGCCCTCCCCTCCCCAACCCAATCTGAAACCAAAAGGAAGAAAAGGAAAAGCTATAGAAGAGAAATGCAGAATGTCACTAGCTACAATCAGTGTAAATAACATCAATAGGAAACTGAAAACCCAAACTGTAGGACAAATAAACTTTCTGCTTACACAGAACTCTTGGCAACAAAGTGCTAGTCATATTGTGGGCACTGGCAGGTGTTAACTGGCAAATTAATTTATAATAATACTTAGCATCTCTCCTTTCACACAGGAAATGTTCATATTTTCTTGAATCAGACCAGGGGTCCAAGTAGCCCAGGGCTGAGAATCATGAGGACTTTTACCTACTGCTGGACTACAAGTCCCAGAAGTTTTAGCATGCCCAAGGGTGCAGAATGCTGAAGTCCAACAACATCTGAAAGGCCAAATGATTCCCAATCCAATGTCCCATACTTATATTCTTGCAAGGCAGGGGTCAGTTTAAGGGCCCTTGAGTTCCCTTTCAACTCTATGACTTTGTGTGGCCCGATACCATCAACCATGGCTAGTTGCCAATGTGGTATGTTCCATGTTTTTTCTGCTTGAGGTACCAAATCTTCTGTTCTGTTCTTGAGTATTGGACTCGGAGTCTGGGCGACCAGGGTTGGAACTCTGTGATTCATAACATGGGCGCTTAGCTCTTCCAGCCAGCTGGCATTCAAGTCACACCCTTGAATTTTGAAGGATACAGCAAAAAATACCCAGTACAGTATAGTGATTTGACTGTTGGGCTACAACTCTGGAGATCAGGGTTTGAACCCTTACTTGGACACAGAAACCTATTGGGTGAACTAGAGCAAATCACACTGTCTCAGCATCAGAGAAAGGCAAAGGTAAACCCCTCTGAACCAATCTTGACAAGAAAACCCTGTGATAAGAGTTGCTTTAGAGTAGCCATAAGACAGAAACAACTTGAAGTCATATAACAACAACTTTAAAAACAAGGAGATGCCGGGGACTAAGCTGCAGACTTTCTGTATGCAAAGGCTCAACTGGTAATCTACAGCCTCTCCTCACGAACTACACCATCCAGCTCAGCCACGACTTATCTAAGACATATTCCTACCTCGGGCAAAAAAACAAGACGGCAGCACCCTATCCATTCCATGGACAAAGGAAAACTAGACAGGCAGAAGAATCTTCCTCCCTTCCTGATGATAGGACACTGTAGCCCTCTGCATCTGAAAACAGATCGAGCTGCTTCAACAGGTTATACTGCACCCAGACCTCTTTCAATACCACGTTTTAAGGTTGGTTACAGCCTTTGGTGGAGGGGGAATACTGCACAGTTCAGTCCTGGCTCCTTGTGCGCTTTGATGCTGAAATGATAAAGAGGAAGATGTGAAGAGAATGTGTGTTTTCTACTGCAGGCCTGATGCTTGCAGCAGTCAGACATTGCTGTTGCTTAAACCCCAAAGCAACACTTTTAGTTACACTGGAGAAAAGTAAAGTAAAGTAGAATTACTTTAAAACTGCAACTACAACAATAAATAACTACCAGTTTGGACAGGGGAGGTTTGGAACTCTTAAGCATACGAACAAATTTTTTTAAAAAGTGAGATTCTATTCTTCTCGCCATTCCAACTGATACTATTTAACAGGAAGATTTATTATGAGATCTCTCCGTTTTTAATTATCAAGCTTAGAGGGGAGTGTGGAAAGGAAGGGGAGACAAGCCTGAGAGAAGAGAAAACTTAACAGTCTCCTCTATGCTTGCTTTTTTCTTTTCTTTGGTCAGAAATTGAAAAATAATAGAGCAGGGAACGTCCGGAAACAAATGGGGTTGATTCATGGGTGAGAAAACAGGTGCTGATTTCAGCCCCGAATTGCTCCAAGCAGGGCAAAGACCCGTTGTGACACAATGACGTTATTTATACGTCCTGAGTGTCTTGACTTTGGGGAGTGGGGAAGAAAATCCATGCAGAATTTGTAGTTTACAAAGAATCTCCCCACTAACATCATCTCCTGCTTTCTCCTTCCCTGTCAAGACGCTCTTTCTGAAGGCTTCCCCTAGCTGTCATCACTTTGCGTCACTGAATAGCTTTGACACCAGACACCAGAGACTGCAGGGCAACCAAGCCTTGGCAGAAGGCTTCTGTCCTCCATCTCTTTTCACATCCTCCCTATCAAGCTTAGGCAATGAAGCAGATTGATGAAGGCAACATACACGAGGGCACTGTTTCCCTTGGCCTCCTACTCATCTCTCCAAATAAGAACATCTCACCCCCGTTGGGAGCAGTTTGTTCGCTCTATTACAGACTCTGGGTGAGCTCGGGTCGGCCTTGACAACTCACTCTCCCTGGGTTTCCTTTGCAATTATTGTTTTATTTATTAAATTTATTAGACTGCCCAACTGGCAAATGCCCTTGGGGGTGGTTCACAGTCACCAGAATCTAAAACCCTCAGTAGGTTAACAATTATTATTATATTTTTAAATTTAAGGCAGGCACTTGATTGATTTTAATCACACAGCAGACTATTGTTTCAAACGGAATGCTCTGTCCTTTTTTTGTATTTTAAATACAATGTATTTTTGTATCAGTATTTAAAACCGTTTTTAACTATATGTTTTAACAGAACTAACATTTAATTCTTTTTTGTAAAATTCTGTATGGTACATGTTTTAAACAAACTCTTATTTTAAATTTTGTAAGTTGTCTTGGGTCCCTTGGCAGGAGAAAAATGTAGGATATAAATTGAATGAATGAACCCTAAATGATAAACAGAATTAAAATACTAAGGTTTCAAAGAGCCAATAACCACCACCACCATCCCCAAAGACAGAAGATGAAAATAAAAATGACTAATTATAGATCAAAATGTTTTACCCTGGTTCCTGAATATAAATACATTATGTCTTCCCTTACCATGACCTTCCTGTACGTGATCTCCATCTCATGCAAAGTGCATGTATTTAAAATGATGATGTACACACACATGCACTGCCCCATCTGCACTCATGCTATGTCCATTGAAAAGAACGGGATGTGAGCATTTATATTTTTGTTTTACACATGGAGTAGAACCCCCGCATATATGGAGGAAGCACTGTAATGTCAAGTGGATCTCCCCCATTCCCCAGATGGGAGGCACTACAAACAAGACTCTTTTTTCCCTACTTGATTCCTTTTCTCGTTCTTCTTCTAGAACAGAACATGTATCAGTTCCACCTTTGAAGGGTTAATGTGAGTTCAAGTACAACCAGACCATGACAGCAGTTGCTCTTTGGTACCAATTTTAAAGAAACAAGATGCCCAAACACAACCTCCACTAGGTGTACATTTTCAAAGGGTCTGAGACAGAACTGGTTGCAACTCCAGGTCTTTTCAAAATTTCATTTGGCACCAAAAACTGGCACATATCACTGCTATGAGGAATCTTCACTGGTGTTAAACTGATGCAGTGGGTGGTCGAGAGATGTGCTACTCAATGCAGTGGCCCATGGATCAATGCTGGACCACGACCCATTGGCCATAGCCGGTGGTTTCCTAGCAGATTTCCCAGAAAGAAAGAAACAAGTGTAGTCAATGGCCAAAAGTATGGTACCAGTCCCTGGCACGCTGGGGAAAACAGTTGCCGGATGACTGATGTAGGGGGACAGCTCTCTCCAGAATGCTTTACTGAGCATGTCTGAACAATAAAACAGGGGAAAAGGGGACCGCAGATAAGCTTGTCTCGACACCTACCCATCTCCAGCAAGTTAAAGAAGCATGGATTTATAAGTCTGGTGACTAAAATGCAAACCTCAAGAAATGTGGGGGCTCTTGAAAGAAAAAAAAATCACAAGATGCATTTTGGAAGAAGTTTTCAAGTGATCTCTAGAAGGTCTGAAATGTTTTTCTTTGCTTATGTAAGACTTAAACTCACCTGGCTGCTTCATTTACACACACACATACACTGTTCGTTGTGAATAAAACTTTTGCTGCAAAATATGGAGCTACTCTTATTCTTTGAACTCATCTCTATTCTTTCCATCTTATTTCTGCCCATGGTACCAAATTTTCTGTTAAAGAAGTAATGAGCTGGAACATATCCGCTTTGTTAAACTGAGGTATATCTGTATACTGTTCCTCAGTAAATCCGTATTAAAATCCCTTCCACATGACTGAGGAGTACACCTCATTTCAAGAGACAGGGAAGCCTCAACACTGTTGGCAGAAGATGATGTCATCATCCCCTGAGGATAAAAAGAAATTCCAGACACTTCAACCCTGACAGCCCTTGCTTCACCAGGACACATCAGTCTGATCCACTGGCTCTCCTTAAAGCTCCAGTCCTCTATTTCAATGGACCCTGCATTATTTGGGTGTCCGGTGTTTGCACTTGTTCCACCTCCATCCCAAACAAAAACCTGAGGAGAGACTTCACAGATCAGATCCAATGTCTTTGCATTCCAGAAATCTCCTTCTTGCAGTAGTCAATCGAATGCCGGCAGGAAGTGCACAAGCTGGACATGAAAGCAATAGACTCCCTCGGAGTCGATCTGCAGTTAATAAAAACTGGAAGCCGCAGATTTATCCTCTTCCATAAAATGGTCTAAATCTATCTAATACTGTGCCCTGAATATCTTACAGCAGACATTCCCCTTTTTTAGATCCCTAAAAGACTGAGGGCAACCCTTCTTTCAGATCGCAGCCCTACTCACCTTCTGCAGCTGGCCCTCTGGCACTTTCTTGGGGCACAAGGTCTGCCCACATGGACGTCAATCCCTGAGTCCCCCCACTGTGAGATGGTTGTGCTGAGTGTGGCCAAGACAGGTCCACTGGAAGCTCTCTTATACTGAGACACGCCAATGGTCAATTTAGTCCAGCACTTTTTTCCAGCTCTCTAGAGGAAGTGAGGAAAGCATATGCTCTCTCTCTCTCTCTTTCCCTTCTCCCCATGTTGTTGGGTTGTACCTCCCAGCATTCCTTACCACTGACAATGGTGGCCTCAGTTTGTTAGAATTCGTAGTCCTACAATATCAAGAGGGCTGCACGAGTCCCATCCTTGCTCTTGATCAGGGAGGGGCAATGTTTGGCCCTCATGTGGTCCTCAGAGCCATTTTGTGGCCCCTTGAGGAATTGGGTTTCTTTGAAAAAAAAAATCTTGCTCCAAAACGCCCCCCAAGTCCTCTAGGTGGTGTGAAGAGTACTTCCACCATGTTTGGAGGACAAGGTGGGGGAACCTCCCCAGGAGTCAAATTTTTTGCAAAATTTTTCCTTTTTGGGGGGCAGGGAATGCCTTGTCTAGGAGGTGCGAAGGGCATTTCCGCTACATTTTCAGCTCACCCTGGGCCAATTTAGGCCAAAGAGATAACTTTTTTTGAATGAGGGACTTCCGCACACTTCCTGTTGTTTAAAAAAAAAAGCCTCTCCTTGATCTAAAATGGCCCAGAAAGACCCTAAAACATGGTGAAAGTGCTCCCTTTGGCCCGTTGAGGACATGCGGGGCCAAAAAGTTGATTATTTATTTATGTATGTGTTTATTTGTGGAAGTAGTTGTGACAGGGTGTGTAGTCCTCCAAGGTCTCCTGGTGAGCTAATGTTGCTCCCTACCTTTCCACAGCTGATCATCCCTGCTCTAGGGTTTCTGGAAAGAGGTCACTGGGCTCCTGAAAGATATTGTAATTGAAAAAATATATAAAATAAACAATGTTGAAAGCCTTAGATATAATAATTTTATGCAAGGGTTCACTGGAACTGGAAAATTATTTTGAGGGTTCCTCCAGGGTAAAAAGGTTGATAAACGCTGGGTTAGGGTGTTGAACTGAGATTTTTGACATCTTGGTTCAGGTCTGCCTGGAGCCATGAAACTCACTGGGCAACCTTAGCCCAGTCGCTGTCCATCAGTCTGACCTACCATATAAAGTTGTTGTGAAGATAAAAATGAGGAGCAAGAGGAAAGTCACTTATGCCACCTTGCAGGAAATGAAGGGTAGGCGTATAAGTACGATATGAATATAATCAATTAGGAACCTGACTACATTTTGAGATCTGCTGAGGAAGCCCTTCTCTATGCCCCACTACTCTCGCGGATACATCTGGTGCAAACACAGGAGACAGGGCCTTCTCAGTGGCTGCCCCCAGGCTCAGGAGCTCCCTTCCCAGGGAGATCAGACCAGCATCCTCCCTACTCTCTGTCCATAAACAGGTGAAAACCCTCCTGTTTCAACAGAGCTTTGAGAACTGATTGTCTGGACAGGACAGGCC
Organism: Iguana delicatissima; assembly: GCA_948472985.1. Taxonomy (NCBI): domain Eukaryota; kingdom Metazoa; phylum Chordata; class Lepidosauria; order Squamata; family Iguanidae; genus Iguana; species Iguana delicatissima. The sequence goes on from CAOKZL010000425.1 coordinate 174,636, forward strand.
TTGTGCAATGTAATGGATTTTCTATTTATTATTTTTGTTGTGCTGCCATTTTTATGGTTTAGTTTAAACTTTTTTTTTTTGATAGTTTATTCATTTTTCAAGTTTTGTATGTTGTGAATTTGTAACCGTTTTTTAAATCTGCTGCAAGCTACCTTGAGTCTCAAACTGAGAAAAAGGCAAGACGGTAACAACAATAACAGTAACAACAGCAACAACAACACTAGTAATAATAATGCATTTCTGCCTCTCAGGACTTTTACTGTGCAGCTAAAGCCATTTCTCCCGGTGGGTTTAAACTTTTTCTTCCTTCCCCAATGTTCTCTGTTTCTGCTTGCCATAGCCACAACCATTGTTTGTTGCAACAACATTTTAAGAAAAACAAAACAAAAATGCAGCAGCAAGCGTCTCCTTCTCCCTGAAGGTGTATTCAGAAGGGAAACCTTTGCTCTTGTCCTTCTGAAGAAAGAAATTTGCAACAGAAAGAAGGGAACTCATAAACTCCACAAAAGGCCAGCACAAGACTTTAAAAGGGGGAGTGGGGAGGAGATAAATGATTCTAATAACTAGAAGTTTCTCATTAGTGTCTCCTTTTACTCAGGAGTTAAAGGAGCATGTGTTTGAGGCCCAGGAACCTGACGCAAATCTTCAAAAGGCCTTACAGAACGAGGATGCTTCTCTCTCTGGCATCTGTGTTTGTGTGTGCATGTGCCTTTGTGTTGCCTGTCGCCTGCAACAGTTGGCCCTCCACATTTGCTAGGGTTAAGGGTGCAGGACCCCAGCCAAAGTGAAGAAATTGCAAATATTAACATGTGAGGGAGAGGGGGCCAAGGCATGGTGGGGAGGGCAGGCACCCAGATTTCAAACCTGGTCAGGGGAACAAGAGGGAAAGGAAGTGGGTTAGCAGGTGGCCCTATACTTCCTCCCTCTTGCCCATCAGCTTCGTTGGGTGTGGGGGGGACATCAGGAGAGGGTCTCTGGTGCTGAGAAATCAGGCTGCGAGCCATCTTTAGCTGGCTAAGTAGCTGCTGGTGGAGGAGGAGGAGCACTAGAGGCGGGTTTCAAAAGAGCCGTGTGGCCTGAGTAGAGCCACCAAGAAGGAATGTTCTCTCAGAAAAGAAGTACCTGGGGTGAGGGGGGCTTGGGTTGCAGAAACTCACAAATAATCAAATCCATAACAGTGAAACTGCAAGTGTGGAGAGCTGACTTCATCCTCCTCCTCCTCCTCTTCCTCCCATAAGTCATCCTCCTGTAAGTCCTCCTTCTCCACCTATAAGGCAAACCTATCACTGGGTTTTCTGGGGCTGAGAGTGTGTGACACTCCCAAGGTCACCACTGGATTTCCATGGCCGAGAGGAGAATCAAACATTCGTCTCCAGGGTCATAGTCTAATGCTCAAACACTACACCGTGCTGGCTCTGACATCATTATAACTGTGTTACGTGAAAGAGTTCCTGGACAAGTTTAGGGTGAGACATTACACAAACAAAACAGAATTTTAAGTTTTGCACTTGTTCCATTTGTAAGATACTGAGGCAGGCTCTTTGATACCAAAAACCCGGTTAACAGTAAGCTGCCTTAAACCATCTCTTGGAAAAATTTCCTTTTTGAACAATATCTCTCAGTACGCATGCTGACTGGTGGAATTTAGATGCTGTGGTCCAAACTTAGAGCTCTTCCATGAATCCAAGCCCTGCTTTATACTGAGCCAGACAGACTCAGTACTGTTGACACTGGTGAATCTTCAAGGAGCAAGGCTGTTGAATTCACTCTCTATCCATACCGCTGAATTCTATCTCCAAAATAAGGTCTGTTAAAATTCAGACTAAAACCCATTCATTCTATCCCTGATACAGGAGACACTAGCTGTCCCTCTCTTCAGGGTTACAGAGAGGTCTTGTTCCGGAAGTTCGCTCCTTGACTTTCTAAATATGAAAAATCATACGAGGAAAGCAAAAGAGCTGCAGCTCAGTTGGGAAACACCTGCTTTACACGGCAGAACATCACAGGCTCAATGCCAGGGAAAATTTAGGTAAACAGCAGGTGAGAAGGTATCTGTTAGTTCAAGTTTGGGGGAAGACGATTCCTTCTTCTTCTCTACCTATAGCTTCTGCTTTTCTCTCCCAAACTTTGACTCATTCTTCAGTTTTCCTGGAAGCAACCACAGGTTCAAGTCTATGGGCTATGAGTCTACTTTCTTTCGCTTATTTTTATTAATAAACGTAGCCACTTCTAGGCACCTACAATGTTCCCCAAGTTTTTAAATATACATACCTATATATCTTATCTGTATCTGTATCTCTACTTATTTATCTCTCCACCTATATAGATTTAGCTGGTCTTGTTTCACTTTCAGAGATGCACTTTGCTAAAGTTCGCTGTTAGAAGCAATAATGATATGTTGCAAACAATTAATGCAAAGGGCAGCCAAGTAAAAATGAGGAGGGGAGGGTCATGTGCATCAAACAGGGTTATGCGTGTGGGTTTTCTCCCCCTGCTCACTTTGGTAATCATTAGCCAAGTAATTCATTAGACGCTTTAATCGGGTCAGTGTCTCTCTTTTCTGGCCTCCTCTGCCAGCCTCCCTTGTTGACATCGTCCCTCCCCCTTCCCCCCAAATCTTTGCTTCTTCCCAGTCAGGGATTTATTAAAATTAAACAGATTAGATGGAGCTCCAGATATTTACGACGACAACAACAATGTTCTGCAAGGGCTGGCAATCGGGGAATGCAGCACCAAAACACCTGAGATGTTTGTTTCTAAATTGCCTCTAAATACCTTTTGCAAATAAAATTCTAACCCATCTGCACTGAAAGAGAAATAGAAGGAGAAACCAGGAGAGGAACACAAGAAATAACTGGTCATTCTAGTACAATGCGCAGGCAGTTATAATACCGCACGATATCCTGGGGTACTTTGCTTGAATTGTTTTTGGGCAGCTGGGGGGGGGGTGGACAGAAGAAAGGGAAGCGCTCAAGGATCTATCGTGGCAACTATAGATTTCATCTCAGGTTACCGTGGGTAATCAGCGCAGCTTTTAGGCTCAGCTTTCCTTTGCTTCATTGCTTTGATGATAGAGTTGAAATCCCAAAGCTTTTATGATTAATTACTCCCCGTAGGTCCGCATATTTCAAGGGGGAAAAATATGAGAGAGAGAAATAGAGACAGAGGAAAAACCCGTGTGGCAAGAGACAGCCCTGGAAGCAAAAAGTTTCAAAAGGCAGTTTTGACAACTAAGAATGACTGGAGGTGTGTACCCCAATTGGCAATGCTTCCTGAAAGGTTGCTGAGTCCAGAGGGTCTGTAATTTAGTGCCTAAAAAAATAAAAATGTATTTTTATGCAATACAAACAGTAGACATTGCAGGCTGTATGGTTTGTGCAAGTCCTTTATCTCCACAATCTGGCCATGATCTGACACATAACCAAATGTCTTCAGGTCCAATGAAACCAACAATGGATGTGATTTTTCCTTTTATGTTTGTTGCTGTTAGAAATTTAACAAAAGTGGCTAATTTCTTTGTGTATACGTGCAAAAGGACTCTAAATTCAAACACTTAAGGTGGGGGCTAGTTGGCTGACAGATCTCCACACCTTGGCTCCAGTTTTGACTGTATAATCCTTAAAAATCTGACTTTGAATGCCTATGATATTCAGTCATATTAGTGCTGAATTAGAGTTATCACCTCTTTCATCTGAACGGCTCCCCATTTTTAAACCTGTACAGCAGATGGGTAGAATGGACCACTTTCTATGCTGGGAATACCAACTAGTAAATTTGTTGGGTAAAGGGAGAGAGTCTTATTTCAGTTCACTCTTGAAGAATTTTGCAAAAGTCACAAATTTCTTCATGCTTGAGATGGAAAGAAGTTGAGTGTTAAAGGTTTGGAAAAATGGGAGAAACCAAAAGCAGACAGATTTCACCTTGTCTAGCTAAAGCACAGCCTGCTGCTTGTAACATATCCCAAGTCTCATACCAGGCAGGACTTCTCAAATCCACTCTTGCAGTAGCCTCTCATCTGCTTCATATGCTGCATTAGTTTCTCTCACAAGAGTCTGTCATCCATCAATATAACTGCTTAAAGAGATGTATTTTGGGATAGTGGGGGCAGGGTTGTTCCTTTGGCTCAAGAAACTCTAGAAAGGTATAACTGTTCTCAAATTTTAAAATACACTTCCATAGGTGTTCTGGGTGAAATGCGAAGTTCTGCACAAGGCTTTAGTGTCCATTTTAATGAAATCATTAGCTGCACTAGCAGAAGAACAGTGTCTAGACCATAAGAAGGAATAATTCCCCCAAAATTCTCCCATTGCCAGTTGTAGTCCCCCAAAAGTAATATTTCCAAGTTTTGGTTCCACTCTATTCTGTGCTGTTTGGGACACATGTGTTATACATTATCCCAGTTCTAAGTGCTGTATTTTAAAAGAAATGTAAACAAAATGGGTACATTTCCTGGTTGCTACAACCAGAATGGAAAAGAGCCTTGAAACCAAGTCCTATGAGGTATGAAGGAAAGACTGGTTGTGTAGAACCTGGTGAAGAAAAGATCAAGGCAGTGGTTCACAAACTGTAGTTATCCAGATGTTTGGGACTTCAGCTCCCAGAATTCTTGCACGCTGGCTGTATGTAGCTGGGACCTCTGGAAGTCGAAGTCCAAACCATCTGGAAGAACAAAGCTCAAGAATTATTAGATTAGGAGGTTGACATGATCTCTGGGTATCTAGAAGGCGATCGTGCAAGAAAAGAAACAGATCTCAGATCTCTCATCTCAGCAAAAACCAATGGGCAGACATTTCAGGGAAGCAGATCTGGGCTAATGTTAGGGGAGAACAAGTTGGGGGGCAGTAGAGCAGACTGTCTGGACAAGAACTCGTGGGCTTTCTTTCACTGCAGATATTTAACCAGAAGCTGCACAGCCTTCTCTCAGGGACCCTGCATTACATATCTAGCCTTGAGCAAGAGGCTGAACTAGAGATCCTCTACAGTTCTCTTACTGAGTCTGAGACTGCATGATTTTCTGTGTACGTATGGAACTGAGTAGACAGCAGACACAAGGGGAATCTATTCTTGTCTCCTGGTCCTGAAATTTGGCTTCTAGCCTAGCAAGGGACCTGACACCACCAGTACTAACCAACACCACTAGGACTAACAAACCAGTAACAAACCAGTACATTACCACCACTACTAACCAACAAAACTTTAAAGAAAGCACTCAAAGGAGATGAAAAAGAAGCAGATGCTGAGATCCTGGTTTCTCCAGAATCCAGGAAACAGATGTGTGGCCATTCAAATAAAACCAGAATTTGAGATTCTCAACAAAGGTCTTGTTGCACATCCCAGTGCCCCGAGAGTTGAGAGTGAGGAGTTCAAGAGACGCGGATTTCTCCACAGTGGAACCTTGGTCAAGGTAAGTCCTTTTGAGCTTTGGTAGGCTTTTGACAAACAGCCAAGCCTGTACTCTTTTGTGTATTTTTTGGTTCTTAAAAGTAGGGCTGGCCTCAGGTAGTGCTTTAATTGTGTGCATGTTTTTAAAAACTGCTATTTTTAAAATAGCCATGTTTAAATATTTGAAAAGGATGTCATATAGAGGACAGGGCAAGCTTGTTGGCTACTGCTTCAGAAACTAGGACATGGAGCAATGGATTCAAACTACAGGAAAAGAGATTCCATCTAAACATTAACAAGAACTTCTTAACAGAAAGAGTAGTTCAATAGTGGAACACGCTGCCTCAGAGTGTGGTGAAGTCTCCTTCTTTGCAGGTTTTAAATAGAGCCTCGGGAGTGCTTCGATTGCATATTTCTGCATGGTAGAATGGGGTTGGACTAGATCAGTGGTTCTCAACCTGTGGGTCCCCAGATGTTTTTGGACTTCAGCTCCCAGAAGCCCTGAGCATTGACCATAGTGGCTGGGGTTTCTGGGAGCTGAAGTCCACAAACATCTGCGGACCCACAGGTTGAGAACCACTGGACTAGATGGTTCTTGGAGTCTCTTCTAACTCTAGGATTCTATTATTTAGGCCACCCTGGGCCATTTTAGGCTCAGTAGAGGCCTTTTCTCAAATCGAGAAGAAACTGGAAGTCACTTCTGGTTTACTTCCAGTTTTTTTAAAAAGTCCTTCCTGGCCCTAAAATGGCCCAGAGGGTCCAAAATATACCCCCAGCCCTCCATTTTTTTTTTAACTCTGTGGGGCCCTGGGAGCCACAAAACTGACTCTGTGGGGCCGCATGCAGCCTGTGGGCAGCACCTTGCCCACCCCTGCTCTACAAGTACAGGCTTACCATCCTAAACAAGACTTGATCTTAAAACACTGAATAATGCTATCTCTGCTTTTAGGAGAGTAGCTGTTGTTGTTGAGGAGGGCAAACTTGGGCGGCTGAATAAACAGTTTTGTCCGGGTCAGAAAATGCAGGGCAAAAGCCCTTTAGATGGACTGACATTTGTCCTAACAGAACAGAATATTTATTCTCCTATTTTCTGCTTTTCTTTGTTTTACAAAATACGCCAGCGTGTTTTTGAGTCTTCCTATTTACAATCAGATGGGCTAGAGACTTCCTTTCCTTTTTAAGAATAAAAATTGAAGGGTCAGGACAAACAAAACATGAGGTCCATTTTGGTTTGAATTCAACTGAAGCCTGAACACAACAATATCCTCTCTGTTCTTGATTTGACATCTTTAAAACTTTAGATCCTTATTTTATTCTTTAAAGGCTCATTCCTTTAAGATAAATGCAGCAAAATGATGGTAAAATGACCAGAGAAAGGCAGCCTCCATCTGCTGAAAACGATGCCGAATTTACTGAGACACAGCTCCTCTTTGCTTCTGAAAGGGCTCGGCAGTCAATCGCTTGCCCTTTTAGACTGTGAAAGGCAGGTTGACCCCAAACTTAACCTTAACCCGACCTCGTTTTTTGCAGTCTGTGGTCGTGCCCTTCATTGCAACGGCTGGCTATCTTCTAAAGCCATTGACCGTTTCACCTGCAGCTGGCCAACCCTGCAGCAAATACCATTAAGGAGTTTGAACTGGCCAGACTGAGAGCCTGTAAAGCTAAACTGCTCTTTCTTCCGCGAGGGTCTCAGTTTAGAAGTTTGCAGCTCAAACTGCTCTGGCATCTTGTCGCATTTCACTGGCAACCTGTGTCCCTATACCGTTGCAAAACACAAGCAATTCAGGTATACTGGTTTTGAGGATACGCAATGTCTTCTTAATAAAGGCTTATTTAAATCAGTTAGTTGCTGAGGGTGTGATACTCTTAATAAAAGCCAGTGCAGTGGAGTGGTTTGAGTGCTGGCCTGGGACTCTGGAGACCAGTGTTCGAATTCCTGCTCACCCACAGAAACCCAATGGGTGATTTGGGGCAAGTCACATTTTCTCAGCCTCAGAGAGAGGCAAAAGCAAACCCTCTTTGAACAAATCTTGCCAAGAAAACCCCATGATAGGATCACCTTATGGTCACCGTAAGTCAGAAATGACATGAAGGCACACGACAACAATGCTTACTACTGCTCTAACCCATACATTTTGGAAATGCTCTGTAGTTGCCTCATTCTGAGTGGACGTAATTCCACAAATAAACTCAGTACTAGAAAATTCTCTAACATTTATTGATGTATACATTCTTGTAAACTATTTGGAACTTAACACATGGTCAGTGGAAATGGATCATTTGTGGCCTCTTGACTGCTAAAAGACTGATACTCCCGTGTTGAAAGATAACACATCCCCATCAATGGGCAGAAGATTTAAGAATGCTTTCAACATCTGAAAGAGTGAAATAGCAATGCAATTTACAAATGGACCTATATTTAGATATGTGGTCTGCTTTTATTGAAATTTATGAGCAATGATTTCTTTTTTATCTCCTTATTCCTTATTGTTATAATGTTAGAACATCACAATAAGGAACTGAGAGCCTTATAATGTATCTTTACTTTGCATAATACTCTGAATAAGATCTTCAAAATTTCATAAAATTACAGCTACAAAACACAAAACCTTGTCCTTAAGATTTGTGGGTTTGTATACATAAGAATGATTCCAGAGTTCAAGAGGACATGGGGTGGGGGAGGCATCAAGATGACAAATTATACCAGGAAAAGAAAAGCTAAAGAAACCAGCTAAAGAATGTTTCAGCAAGAGAAAAAGATTATATAGGACAGGTTGCGATCTAAGGCATGAACCATTATGTTCCAGTACCTTTTTTCTTAAGAAACGCTCTTCTAGTTGCAAGCGGACTTTGACGGACCCGGGTATTCTGTAGGAATTTCACTGCTGTTGCGATCTGTGTGGCAAAGAGGAAAAAGGAAGCTGTTTAAAGTAGGTGACACTCAGAATCCAGTATGCAGAAAAACATGCACACACAAAGCATTAAATAAGACAAGATCCAGCATAAGAGAAAGCACTTCAACTTAGCTGAAACACCACAGATCAAACATCAACAATCTGACAAAGATTCGGACAAGATAAGATTTAATAAAAGCAAAAAAACATACACCCTTCAGACAAATTCTGGCTCTTCTGTGACACACACCAAGTAAGATCACAACTTTTTAACACAACTTTAGACGAAACAGCTTGAAAACCACAAGCAGAACAATCCCAGAAAAGGGTAAAATAAGACGAAATGAGGGGCATTCTACCCAATCTTTGCTGGTGCAGATGTAGTGAAGTTGAGCCATTATAACCCCTTTGGCAAAGATGTCCAAACATCAGGAAATTCTGGGATGCAATACTGGCTTGGTTAGCAAATATAATCATTGGACTATTCAGCATAAAGACATCCTATTCTTGCTGACAATCTTTTAATGGAGAGAAGGCAAATTTTAAACATAAAAACCCTTCCTGGAATATAGCGGGGTGCTGCTAGAACAGAGATTACTTAGAAGTAGAAAAATTTTCATAATCTTTTTCTTGAAAAAATGGTTACACTAAGTGTAGTCTGTAGCACTGGATGAGGGACTCACTCATTGAATCAAATTAGCAGGGGAGAGATAAACGAAGATGCATTTGGGACAAAGTGGTTACAATTTCTTCTTTATTTTATAGATTTTAATTCCACACAGGGTCTTCCAGAACAACAATTTTGGAAAAACGGATTCTGATACAATGTTTTGTTGTTGAGGGGGGCAAACTTGGGGGGCTGAATATCATCAAAAATACATATCATCAAAAATAGATGCTAGCAACAAGAAATATATTTTATGCAATCAAGACAAAAAAAAGAGCAGTGCCTTACAGTTAAATAAGCAACATATAGTTACTCTGGAAGAAGAAGAGAACGGATGGGAATTCTCACTACGGATTGTACACTGTTATGTATGTTTATTATTCCGAATCCCAATAAATAAACTAAAAATGAAGTGAAACAAAATGAGAGGGAGCCCATATTAATTGTGCATAGAATTTTACAAGGCTGGGGTAAACAGGAATCTTCTATTTATTTCTTTGCTTGTTTCTTGTACTTCACTTCTAAGAGTTTCTACCATCTGTACATTATTATCATTACTATTACTATCATCATCATCATCATCACAATCATTCATTCATTCATTCATTTCTTTATATAGCATCATCACTGTAGACTTATCATCTAACTAAAACATAACACAAATGGAAAAGGAAAAGGCAGCACGGGAGAGGATTAAATCCAGCAGATACTGCTGGCCTGGGAAACAGCAACTGGGATGCATGGAAGACCTTTCATCTACTTCTGGGACTAGGTATGACGGAGCTCATATCATGATTGAACATTTTACAATGTGTTGGGTTCCCTTTTTTTTTTTTTTTAAATTCCTGCAGAACTGCAGTTAGAATTCATGGTGAGGGATGAGAAATTTAAAAAACCAGCAGGACCAACTTCACATCCCCAAAACAAAATGTTGTTTGTTTTGAAGCTCAGCTGTCAAGAATCTTCAAGCAACCATCACATTTCTCAATAACGTTGGAACGCCAATTTGAGAATCAGACTACTGTGGAAGGAGCTGCATGGCTTTTTGCCCAGTGACTACTACTGCCCAGTTTTAGCCTGCTCTCTGCAGCACTCTGAAACCTGCAAAACAGAGAAATAACACTGCACTCCGAAGATGACTGAGTTAAGACACTTGTGGAACTCTAGACAGTTAAAAAAAAACCTGCACAAATACTGAGAATTTGTATTGCTTATGATCTAGTCTCCCCAGAAAGATGAGATCTGTAGTTTATACCCACTGTGATTTTAACACAGAGATGACAGAACTAGCACAGAGGTAGTCTACAACATTCTGGTTCTAATTAACCAATGAACTAAAATTGTTATGAGATGTAACAATCATGCGAGGGGGGACATTTTTCTTTGTATTTTGATTGACTTTATCCTTGTCTTGGGGCCCAACGGCTAAAAAGTAGCAGAAAAATAGGCTTTTACTAATGGCATCTTTTAAATTGTTATTTAAATGAATGCAGTCAGCAGATGCTGTGGTCAGCATGTTGGACTGAAACTTGGGAAATCCAGGTTCTAGTCCCTAGACAAAAAGCTGGAATGTGTCCAGAGAAGGGTGACCAAGATCATTAAAAGCCTGGAAGCCAAGCCTTATGACTAATGATCTAGAGAACTGGGTATGTTTAGCATGAAGAAGAGAAAACAGAGGTGACATGATAGCCATCTTGAAATATTTGAACGGATTTCAGGTAGAAGACAGAACAAGTTGTTTACTATTGTTCCAGAGATGAGAACACACACCACTGGATTCAAATTGCAAAAGAAAGAAAGAAAGAAAGAAAGAAAGAAAGAAAGAAAGAAAGAAAGAAAGAAAGAAAGAAAAAGAAATTCCACCTAAACAATAGGAAGAACTTCCTGACAGTAAGAGCAGTTCCACAGTGAAATAGACCACCTCAGATTTTAAACAGATGGGCAGCTTTTAGGAGTACTTTAGTTAGGTCTTTCTGCATGAAATGGAGTTGGATTACATGGCCCTTGTGGCTTCTTCCAAGTCTAAGATTCTATGATTTTATAATTTTCCGGTTGTCCCTGAAATGCCCTGGGATAACTGTGGGTCTGTCATTGTCTCTCTTAGATGGATCTACCTCATGAGGTTGTTTTGAAGATTAAATTAAAGAGGAAGGGAACCAAATGTGCTGTACTGCATTCAGCTGATGAAGAAAAAGGCAAGACATCAGTGTAACAGACAGATGGGAAGACTAATGGGTCTCCCTGTATCTGCAAGTGACACAAAAACTTCCTTCCAAAATTTTGGACATTAGGGTGGCCCCTAAACCCCCTACTGCATTTCTTTCTCCCCAAGAACCAACCACTACCTATCAAAGCACTGCTTCCTTTGATGCAATCTGGTTGGGGCTCCACGTCTTGGCTTCTATTGCATCCTGCTGGTTAGCCATTTAATTTGAGAAGAACCTGGGCTTAGAAAAGGGCAGGAAGCCAGTTGGATAGGTGCTGTGATCCTTTCAACTACGCTATCTTCATAGAAAGCAGGGAAGATTTGATTCAACAGGGTTGGAAAACTTACAGAGCAGGTCCTTGTGCCTTTTTTGAGAGGGGAAACAACCCAACCCAAACCTTTTGCCATAACTCAGGCAAAGGCTTGTCGTCACCTGGTTTTCAAATATGCATCTCAGGTCAAAGAGCAGAGTTTTGATGGGTTTTAATGGCCCTTTTGATGTAGTCCTTGGTGCATTCCATCAATGTTGTATGTGTGCATGTGTTTTTTTCCCCTTTTAAATTGCATCTCTTATTTCTTTAAATACATTAATCAGACGAGTGTAGGCAAAACGGATCCATCGGACAATGCAATAAACATGAATTATCATCTATCCAACATGCATAATGGCTTAAAAAAACATAATAGGAGGTGTAGTTTAAATGATTAGTTATTACACCTGCGGTGGGTCTGATTCAATTGGGGAAAATCATCTTTAATAGGTTAAAAGGTTTAGATCACCCGGCTTCCCCCTTAAAGTGGCTGTAGAGAGGTATGATAGAGTATGCTGTCATTACTAATTCATTTAAGAAAAGCAAGGGGGGATACAGCAAAGAACAGCATAAATGAGCCAATCCAATTTAGACATCAGGTAAAGCAGAAAAACACCTTTTTAAAAAAGCATGATAAATGAATTTGGGAGAGAGATGAAATTCATATTTTTATTTTAACGGGAAATTTGACCAAGTTCCAGCATACTTCAGAATTGAACAAAAGATGGGGAGAAATGGCATGGGGGGGAAGAGAAAGAACCCTCTTTTTAAAGTTTAGCATTCAATCATTTCAGATCATAAAATAATATGGAACCCACCCACCTCTCCGCGACACATAAAGTGGCACTTTGGTCTTGTTTATGCCCCTCTCGAACTGTCTCGCTGAAAATGCCAGCGATAGGGAAATTGCACGTTTAAACGGCGTGGGTCTCAATGCACCAGATGCAGAAGGATAAACGGCACAAATTAATAACCGCAGGGGGAAAATGTGCTGAACAAGAAGGATGTCCGAATAAGCAGACGCAGAGACGTGCCAACATATCAAAAACTACTTTGCTTTTATATGAATCACTTGTTCCTTTTGCAACTCTTTCACAGCCTTTGTGGTTAGGGGAGAAAGTGATGCTCAAGACCAAAATGCTTGCTAAGGCCCACTGGCAGGCACACTCTCAAAACCTTTTAAATAGTGCTGTTTTATTGACTCCAGCATAAAGTCTTAATGAGGGGAATTTGGAAAGGCTGGTGTGTATGACAGGTGGTCAGGGATGAGAGAGGAGTCGGACAAGATTAGGAACTAGTTGGTGAGATTGAAGCGTATGAATGATTAGGAAAGTTAGGGTGAGAGACAGCAGAGAGTTAGAATAAGGGTTGGAGTTATTTAGGATATGAATGAGAGAGAGAGAGAGAGAGTATGAGAGATGTGATTTAGATGTATTAAATACGTGATTTAGACTTAGATGTATTAAATAAGTAATCTGTGATGTCATGTTGAACGCTGGTCTCCCTGAGCCCTAGCCCGCATTCAGATCCCTACACCATGCTCACTCACTGATGTCTTCAAGTGGATTCCAACATATGGCAGCCCTGTCCTAGGGTTTTCTTGGCAAGATCTATCATTCAGAGAAGGCCTGCCACCACTCTTTTCCTCTGAGGCTGAGAGAGTGTGACTTGCCCAAGATAAGCAAGCGGGTGTGATACATGATGGCTCAGAGGTCAGTGAGCAATTGACTGTGCCAGAAACAGAGTCAGTGATAGACCAAACTATCTTGGAAACACCCTCATCAGCTGAAAGACAAGCTGAGACAGAGTTGTTCCATCTGGTGCCAGTGGGACAGGGGACCAGCAATGATTTAGAGGAATTACACCCACCTTTGCCCCCCAGCCTCCACTCACGGAGGAGACAGAAATGAGCACCTCAGAGGGAAGCTGTTTGGGCAAGACTGAGTAAACAGAACAATGATGAGTAACACCTGTTTTTGTCAGCTATATAAGCCTGTCGGCGTGGCTTGCTTCTGCTTGTAGCAAATTGCTACTCAAGCTCTCACAACCCCTGTGTTCCATCTCTCTTGACCCATTTGGACTGACCTTCAGCATTCTGGACCTTTTGGATTTGACCTTGACTTCCGCTCTGCTCAGTGTTCCTACTTGATTGTTTGCATTGGACATCCCCCCACTGCCTCCTCCTCTTGGGCAAGTACTATCGCCTTCCTTCCCTTGCTGGCAGAAAGGCTCGGGCAGGGAGTTGAACTCTGACAGGGGGTATCCATAGCTAAGTGGGGATTCAAACTCTGATCTCCCAAGAGTTCTAGTCCAACACTCAAACCATTAGACTGCACTGGCTCTGATGTTTTAAAGGTACTGTGTTTTATAATACGGAACTCAGACTACTACACCATGCTGGCTCAGAAAAGAAAAGAATGCATTCAAAGGAGGATTTACAGCAACCCTAAAGCAGCCCTATCCCCACTTTTTTTTTTGCAAGATTTGTTAAGCTTTGCCTTTCCCTGAGGCTGAGAGAATGTGACTTGCCCAAAGTCACCCCATAGGTTTATGTGGCTGAGTAAGGATTCCCAGACTCCTAGTTCAGCACTCAAACCAATGCACACATTGGCTCTCAAATCTCTGGCTACTGGTAATGTTGTCTGAGGTTTATGGGACACATAGTTCAAAACATCAGGAAGGCAGCAGGTTGTTTACCTTGGTGGTCCAGCTTCTCAGCAGGTTTCTGCTCAGCTCTTTTTGCACTTAATGGGGGGGCAGCTGAACTGAATTTCCAGGGTTGTAGAAAAAGACCCGACACCTTGCTGACTTTGCTAAACAAAAACCCCACACCGTCCCTCAAAGAGGCATTTTCCCCATAAACTAACAGTACGATCTCTAATAGATGAAATAGACAACGACTTTAGCTTTCTGAGCACTCCACTGGACACACACACACACACACACACATATGCAATTGTTATTATTTTTCCCCCAAAGGTGGATGGACTGCAAAGCAGGAAGACAACGACAAGCAAAAATCTACTTTTCAATAAAGCCATTCTATCAAAAAAAATGAAATCACTCCATTAACAAGAGCTAAATTATTTAAAGGGCCTCCTCCATCATCTGTCTCATCTTTTTGCTAAAGGTCTATTGATTGAAAATGACATTACAAAATTATAGCTTAGAAAGGAAGATTCCCTCTCCCCCCTCGCCTCTCTTACATACAGACATACAAGTTGTCAGGGAAATCTGCAACTAGCACTGCGGGGAAAATATTTCCAGTTTCGAGGCAGGCTCATCAAGTTTCTAGGCATCAGGAAAATTAGATAATTTGGATCTATCTGTCTACAGGTAAAGTCAGTTAACAAAGTCAGTGTGTTTCTGAGTATGAACTCTTTAACAGAAAATTTAGTACCAGAGGCAGAAAAAAAAACATGGAAAGGATAAGAGGGAGGTTCCTAAATCAGTTCAACACCAGAGCAGTTCAACATGTTTCAACAAACTTTTTAAATTCAAAAATAATCACGTGTATATGAGGAATGAAACAAGCAGCATGAGTAAGCTTGGTTTAAATGAATAAAAACATTTTGAAACTTCAAGAAACTACTTGAGGACTTCTTAAATGTGTCCGATACCTTTTTCATTTACCAGCTTCCACTTTTGTTATGACTTGCATTATGTCTAGATCTATGTTTTTTTTAAGATGCTGGCGGACAGCTGGTGAGGTGGCTCTATCTATCCCCCCCAGGCCCCATTCTTCTTTGGTTTTCTGTTCACACATGCTAAGTGAAGGAATCTGAAGTTAGCTGCTATTTACTTTCTCTGTTGTTGGCAGGCAGAGCAGCTACAGTAGAAATACCATTCTTTCCCAGCAAAAGCTTATTGCATTTCTTATTGCAGACATACTGCTGCAACCTGACACCAAAAGTCTGTTTCTCCAGCCCCCTTTCACCACACTCCCACTGCTGATGCTGCTAAAAACCTCATACTGGACAGATGACAAGGAGGGAAAGGGTGCCTGGGCATGCATAAAAAAGACTTCATAAAAAGAAGCTTCTTTGTCAGAAGGGTAGGGGATGCCTGTATTCATCTGTTTTTCTACCTTCTTTCCTTCCTATCTATCTACCTGCCTTTTCAGGATATTTATATCTAACTGCTCCATGGTAAAAATAGCACCAAATTTTGTCCTGGTCCTCCTCTGAGAATAGCGCAGCATGCACCGGGATGAACAGACAGGCAGACCAAGGATGCACAGCCAGATCCCTCAGTGATTCGAAGTAGACGAGCAAGGATTTGCGGCTTCTACATTGTTTAACAATGGCAGTCACAAATTATGCCTCCCTTAAAAGAGCAAACCTGGTGATAGGGTTGTCTTAGGGTCTCCATAAGTCAGAAACAACTTGAACGCGGACCGCGACAAGAACATCAGAGTTAGGTTCCTGAAATGAAGACAGCTGAGGGTGGCAGAGGTGGCTGTACCCGGGATGGCTTTTTTTGTGGGCGGAAGAGCTGCAAGTTCATTTCTGACACTCCAGAGAGGCTAGACGGCAATTTCCTTGCTGTCTTTCATGGGAAAGTGAAGCTTTGTTTCTTTCAGCCAGGTCTCGAGGACCAACTGGTTAGGGGGAGTGGGCCTTGCGTAATGTGCTGGATTTTCTTTTTTTGATGCTTTCTTTTGAACAGTTTCTGCTTTTTGTAACGGGTTTTAATTCTTTGGTAGTTCCATTACATTTTTAACGTTTGTACGCTGTGAATTTTTAGCTATGTTTGTTCCAACTGTTCTAAGTCACCCTGAGCCCAAACTTGGGAAAATAAGGAACAACAACAACAACTCATCTGTTGTTGCTGCTGTTATTGTTATTCCTGGATGCAGAATCTTTTCTTTTTCAGTTCATGGCTTTTGCAAAGGGCTCTGGTTGGTGTGTCTTGGGGTTCTAGTAAAAAAAAAAAAAAAATCCAAAAGTATATCTTAATAATCCTGAAGTCTGGCAAACCCACTGGCACACACAGTCTCATTCTTCATCAGTTTCATCCTCTTAACACCTCTGTGAGGTAGGGCTATGTGACGGCTCAAGATTTTACCCGGTGAGATTTGGGAATGAGCAGGAAGATTTTCACCTGGAACTCCTCAGACCTAGTCCAGTACTCTGTTCTGCTATACAGCTTCCTATCTTCATTCAACACAGATTCCCTAAACTTTATATATACTCTCTTCATGTGAATATTTTTTTCCATTTTATGGTTTCATTTTAAAAGTAAATATATATATCCAGGAATGTGAAATAAACTCACAAACACAAAAGAAACATTGCTTGTGTGACTCAAAAAATTACATACTGGATATTCATAACTCATCTATTATCTATTTGAACAAGAGTACAACAGAATGGGAAAAACACATGGAGTCATTCAAAATTTAAAGTTCTATCTTGAAAGACAATTATTTAACATTTTGCACTCTGACAACTGAGAAAAGACAATGGAATTTCAAGACTAGAAAATACAGCTTGAATTTCAGAACACCCAAACCTCATGTGAATATTTTTGACTACATATAATTTATTTATTATGCTTGAGTTACCTTGCCAGCCCACCTTTCTTTCAGTGAGCTCACCATGGTGTAGATGGACCCATCCTCCCCAATTTATCTTCCCAACAACCCTGCAAGGCAGTATTAGGAGGATGAAGGCAGGGAGAGATAAAGAGAGGGAGAGGCCAAGAGCAAGACAGAGACTGGAGCTGTGAATTTCAGGGCTCACTAGGGACTACAATCTTGATATGCCAAATCTCATTCTGAAACTCTAACCACTGTAACACACTGGCTCACTCTATTCCTAAACATATCTGCAGTCAACCCTCTGCTTTTGCAGAGATTAGGAGAAGAAGACCCCCGCAAAAGTGGAAAAGCTGTGCCTGTAACTAAAAATCGTGAGTGCTTTTTTTCCCCTTAACCTGAGAGAACATCTCTTTAGGTCTTCCATCTGGACCTAGAGATGGAGAACTTAGCAATTCCTAGAGAAGCGTTCTCTTGACCACAGAATCACACTGGAAGACCTAGAAATTCCCAGGGAGAACATATTAATCAAGTCCGCGAAATCATCAAATCCACAAACCGGAAATCAAGCCAACTGTATTCAACAGCTCCTCCCAAGATATAGCTTTCAGAAAACACAGATGTAAGACTGCCGTCCAGTAGACGTGTACATGTAACTGAATGAGCTGATAGGCTCCTGCGGTCACGGAATAAACCGTATTACATCACCTGGCCAAGTATCTGCCTAACCCAAGACAGACACCCTCTCAGAGACAACACACTCACTCTCAGATCTCATCATAAATGATGTATGGGTGCTGTGCACTCCTTCATGTACAACAATGAATGTAGCACAGGCTAGAAATGTGTGAGAATTTCATTTCTGCTCGTTTTAATTTTAAAAAAAAATCACCCTGAAATCCCCAAATTTTGCAGTATTCCAAATGGAAACGACTTGAGATTTTCAAACATCTGAATGTGGAAGAAACAAAAACTGATAGATTCGGCTACCCAGGCAGTCTAGGGCTTTGAGTTCCTAATGTCTGAAAGTCTGGTTTTGAATCGCTGTATATACAAACCATATTGGTCAGCGCAGAATTAGTGCTGGCATTTCCTTCCTTCCTTTCATCCTTTTGTTCTACCTTCCTTCTCTCCCTGACAGGCTTTTCATCTTTTAAAAGCTGCAGGGCAGGAAAAGATAACATGGTCTTCTTTAGGCTGGAAACAGCTGCAGCTTCTGAATTTGGTCAGGAGAAATTGGGGAGAATTGTGTTTTGGATTGGTTTGGAAGCATCAGTCAAAGCTTAAAACATTTCTCCAAATCTGAGATGAATTAATTTTGAGAGATGAATTAATTTTGAGATTTTAAAAATTGAAGAGGGGGAAAAAGCAAAATGACAGATTAGCCAATGGTTCATACTTTACATTTTATATTTTAAAAATATAGGTATATCACAGTTAATGAAGTAGATACGTTTCCAAGCATCACTTCTTTAACACAAAAATGGATACCAGTGATAGAAATAATACGAAAAGAACAAGAGTAGGTTTCTGGATCACAAAAAAAGATCAGTTCAATATATTTCACCAAGCTTTTTACTCAAAACCAACAATACGCACATGTGCAATGAAACAAAAAGGTCAGGTAAGCCTTACTTAAATAAACAAAGCCATTTTGAAACTTCTGGATAGCTCTTGGAAAGCCAGCATAGTGCAGCAGTTTGAGTACTGGATTACGACCGTGGAGACCAGGGTTCGACTCCCCACTTGGCTGGGTCACACACCCTCAGCCCCAGAAATTTTCATGATAGGGTTGCCTCTCCGTAATTCGGAAACAACTTGAAGGCACACAACAACAACAGCAACAACA
This sequence comes from Iguana delicatissima, assembly GCA_948472985.1. Taxonomy (NCBI): domain Eukaryota; kingdom Metazoa; phylum Chordata; class Lepidosauria; order Squamata; family Iguanidae; genus Iguana; species Iguana delicatissima. The sequence continues at coordinate 193,484 of CAOKZL010000425.1, forward strand.
ACAACAGCAACAACAACAACAGAAAGCACTCGAAAGCTTCTTCCAAAATGCACCCAGGGATAACTTTTTCTTTTGCTGGTTTCCACTTTTCCTATGATTTCTATTTCCATGGTCACACTTATAGAGTTATACTTTGCTGGGACCAGCTGGTGAGGAAGGTCTACCTGCTCCCCTTTTATCTTGTGTTCCTGTTCCTCACATGCTCAAAAAGGGATTCAGGAGGCAGTTACTGTTTACCTTTTCTGTTGTAGTCAGGCACACATTTGGACTGACTAAAGTAGAACCCCAATTCTTTCCCAGCTCAAGCTTTATAGCAACATTTACTGCAGCACAGTGTGAGCCAGCAGTGAAAGGCTGTGTTTCTCTCCACCCTCCCAATGCCGATGTTGCTAAAAAGCTTCCAGCTAGACAGAGGATCGGGAGGAAAGGGGGCTGGATGGGCATAAAAAGACTTTGTAAAAAGGGAGTTCACTATCAGAGGCTTTGTTTAATTGAATCAGGCTTCCATGGTGGTATAAGAAGCAGAAACAGGGGAGACTCCAGTTGAATCTTGTATACATTATGAGAGTTCCTGGACCAGAAACTGCTAAAGTCTGATTCCAAATAAGTATGTATAGGCCATAGGCAAGGTATTAATAATGATTTCATGTAATGCGATAGTATGTATTTGCGTGTTGTCCTTTTATGATTTTATTCAGCCCACAAAGAAGGTGTTAAGAGCACACACAGGTTGAAACACGCTGGGTTTTTCTACTAACAAAGCAACCATCTTTTGAGCATTTTGAGACACGTCTCTTCTTTCTTCTGTAGTATTTTAACTAAACCAAAAAAATTATCATCCTCAAAGAAAGAAGGAGGTAAAAGGTGTGGGCTGCACTCTTCTACGTGACTGTAGAATGTGATGCTCCGCTCCCACCACCAGGCTTGTATTTTCCGGTTTAAACTTTCTAAGATTTTGCAAATTTTAGCAGCTATTTGGAAGTGCAGCGGGGTAAACTGAAGAGAAGCTTGCTCAAAACGAGATGTTTTGACATTTCTGTGCCAAGTAATCTGATCCAAAACGCTGAGGTTCAGAACTTTTAAACTATCCATTGAATTCTGCCCCCCCCACAAAAAATGGGGCATAATTGTCCTAATTCGCAGGGCACTTGAGGGGGAAAAATGTCTTTACAATATTTTTGAAAAGAAATGTATTTATACATGCATATATTTTTATGCTTTTAAGTTCTCAAATTAATGTGGAAATGAGACAAAACAAAACTAAGGGTATAAAAGTGAGACAGAGCAGAAATCGACCAATTTCTCCATCTTTGTTTAGAATAGGGCTTCCAAAAGGGCAGTAAGGGACAGTCACAATTTGTGACAGTCAGGAAGTGGTTATTAAGAAGTTTGTGTTCTGTCAAAATACAAAATAAAAGTATCCATTTCAGTCAAGTTTGTCATGTCTTTTTTAGAAAAATTAACATATTGCCCACATTCTCCAAACATGCATTACATGGTGGATTTTATCAAAATCCCTGTTTGGTTTTTCCTTTCCTTTGGCATACATCAACAATCTTGAATCTGTTTTATCCATATAAAAAGAAATGCCTGACAATTATAAAAGTAACCAGAAATCTCAGATTTGGTTAGATGTACAGAACATTTCTTGCTTTCATCTCTCCCACATCCCAAAATAGGGGATTTTAGGCATTTCATACAGTCCACATAAGGAACAGGCTTTTTCTCCCTTAAATAAGGGACATGCCTTACAGTAAGAGACACTTGGCAACCCTAGTTCAGAAAAAGTACGCAGCCAAAGACCGAAGTCTTGCTTCTAATGCTCTGAAACCTGGCATCAGGTTGAAGGAAAAGGAAGACCCACCCCTGTTAGAGTAGTTGTGGGGGAGAGAAATTGCTGTGTTTTAAGTAAGATGGGGTGGGGAGGGACTATCCGTACTCTTGTCAGGAATAGCTTGACAAATATGGCCATCAGTGGCACAAGGAAGTAGTTGCAAAGCAGCTGTTAATCAGGGTAACACATCGTAGAACGCTGATGCTAGCACTCATGAAAAAATGCAAGAGGCTAATTATGAAGCTATATATCTTGCTAAAGAGGCACCGTTCCTCGAGATTCCAGATAGAGCAATCTCAAAGTGACAATCCTGGGTGGGATACGCGTATACCCACACCTCCACACCGCCACTTCAATTTCCAGATCAGCCAACAAGTGCAAGAGGTCCTGAGAATAATCTTTTTAAAATATTCATTATTTGCAACCGCGAAGATTGGAGGAGATCAGCGATCAAGGAAACAGGAGCTCGTCCATGCTGTTTTCCGCCCCGCTGCCACGGGGATCTGTTTCAAACCAAAGTGAACTTTCCGTAGACCGCTGCTTCTGCAAATTGTTCATCGTTCACGTAGCACCTGGTTACTAGCTATTGTGAGGTGCGGAGGAAGGACACAGCTGCGATTAAAACCCCAGCTGGTGCTTTAAGAATGAGAAAGCCTCTTGTTTTTCCCTTCCTGCTGCGTCTGAATTTTTCAGACTTGAAGCCCTTTTGGTCTCAAATATGAAAATCAAGAATTTTCATAACTAACTATATACACACATGCACACACATATTGAAACCAAATTCTCCACAATTTGCAATGGCCAAATTCAATAGACACTGCTATTCCAAGAACAAAGAGGGCTGCATTGTATAGTCAGGCCATTTAGGTTTGGTGAGGAGCCTTACAGAAGAAAAAGGTGGTAACCTAGTTCAGAACCACAACCCTGCCTGAATATAAATGCATTTCTTATATTTCATACAAAACATTCAAAGAGAGCCAGCATGGTGTAGTGCAGGGCTTTCCAAATGGTGTGCTGTGACATGTTAGTGTGTCGCCTACAATCTTAGAAACGTATGTTATTATTTATAAATCATGTATTTTAAAAAATATATGAAAGGTTTTCATGAGATATGTTGTATCCCCATACATTTTGTTATTACAATTTATACGTGTGTCCATATCTTTTATAATGGGGTTAGTTTAACCTCCGGTTTGCTAGTAAAACTGAAATTACTGTGTCGCAAAATGATGCATGTCTAAAAAAGTGTGTCACTAACACGAAAAGTTTGGAAAGCTCTGGAGTAGTGTTGAACTACCACTCTGGAGACCATGCTTCAATTCCCTGTTCAGCCCTGGAAACCCAGGAAACACACTCTCAGCCTCAGAAAACTCCAAGTTCACCTTAGGTTTAGAAATGATTTGAAAACACACCACAAAAACAACAACATTCAAGGGCCTGGGCTGCTTGGATAGAATTTTTGCAATCTGCAATCTGCTTCCTCGCTATATCTAGTCTCTGTCCTTTGGAGAAAAGCACTGCATTTAATTTAAGAAATATTTTATGTCCCTTGTATGTATGGGGGGGAGACACTCAAGAGCTTTCAAAATATTTTCTTAAAACATAAAAAGCCGTGACAAACTACCATACCCATTTGCAACACTGTAAAAGCTGCAAGAGAAAACACAAAGAAACAGAGGGCTGACTTCTAGCTGGGAGTGGAGCTGCAACATATTCAACTACAAACAAGGCACTCAGAAACACAGAATTATGGTTAGAAACATTATTAGAAAACACCTTGTTCCTGGGGGTACATGCATGTTTGATCAGTCTCCTTGTTCAGTAAACAGCTAGTCCTAAAATTTCTTAGCCTTAGACTGTGGAGACTTTGGATAGGACTAGCCCAAAAAATTTTGCTGCCTGAGCCAAACTAAAAGATAGCACCATCTCCTGTAAAAGCTGAAACTTATTTCAGAACCAGCGCCTAGTTAATATCTCCTACCAGACCTCACACTCTCTCAGCCTTAGAGGAAAGCCATCATAAACTTCCTCTGAATAAATCTTTTTTTTAAAAAAAATTGGAACCAGTCTGGTGTAGTGGTTTAACTGCTGGACTAGAATTCTGGGAGACCGGGGTTCAAATCCACACTCAGCTATGGAAACCTGCTGGATGACCTTGTGCAAGGCCCACTCTCTCAGCCTCGGAGGAAGGCAAGGGCAAACTCGATCTGAAGAAATCTTGACAGCCAATGTGATATAGTGGTTTGGGTGTCTGGGAGTCCAGAGCTTCAACCCTTGCTCAGCCCTGGAAACCTAGTAGATGACCTGGGGCAAGCCACACTCTCTCAGCCTAAGAGGAACACAATGGCAAACCTGCCCAGAACAAATCTTGCCAAATAAACACTACAAAATTGTTGCCATTCATCAGAGTTGACTTGAAGGCCCAATAATAACAGGGTTGGACCATGTTGCGTGCAGAGTGCTACCCTCGAAGAGAGGGGAAAGAGGAGCGGAAAGGTTCGAGAGGAACAGAGGAGAGATGGATCCCCCTGTTCTCTCGGCATCGTCCCCCGAAACGGTCTCCCTACTGCCTAACAGAAGGGAGGCCTCCAGAAACAGGCTTACATCTCTCAGTCAATAGCCAGGAAATTTCACAGCGTGACTAGGAGGGGTGGGTAGTTACTATCTCTCAGCCTAAATTACAACAAATAAAAAGGGGACATATATACCAATTTAAGCTACCTGAGGAAAAGGGTAGTATGGAAAAAAGAGGACAGATAAACTAAATCAGTGGGACCCAATTTTAAACCAGAGATCAGATGGAGTGTTAAGAGTGCCAGAGGCGTTATCTAGGGTGGGGCAAATAGGGCATGCGCCCACGCACCAATGCCAGGGGGCTGCAAAAATGCCATGCATGCAGGGGTGGGGGTAGGGGTAGGAAGGTTGGGCCACAACTTCCACGCTTGCCCTAGGTGCTGTTTACGCTAGACACGCCACTGAAGAGCACACCTATAATTTTGTTTTAATTAATCTGCGTTCTGGTGTATAACTGTGACAGGAAACGCAACAGAAAATATTAACAATGACCTTTGCTTCCAACACTGTGGTAGGTTTTATTTACCAGACAAGGAAGGGAGGAGTTATCTTCCACTTCCTCCCAAATTTCAAAGCTACGCCGGGTTTGGGCAATATGCAAAATTATTTGAGTTGAATGGATTAATTGCTCAACTAGTCAGCCAAAAGGCAGATGACTAACCAACTAAACAATATTTAATTGGACAAATAGCCCTATTATTAGCCACTTCCCTGCATTATAATCATTTAATGCTTTTTAAATGCTATTTATGAAGGCAGCCGTTGCGGAATCCTGTGACCACGAGTATCGCTGATTAATTAGCTATTGCCCGAAATTGTAACCCTTCTGGTTGATCCTCTCTTAAGCCAGCTGCCTACAGTTTTTTAGCAGATGGCTCTGACTTTGTACACCCTGGAAGTCAATGAATTGGGTATCTTCCACCATGATGAAACAGATTAAGGGCATCCATCTGCCCAAACTGTTTCCAACAGGAGTCTGCTAAATGCCTCTGTAAAGCCCACAAGAAGAGTAAGAAGGTGTCTTATCTTTCCCTTTTGCTTGCAGTATTCAAAGGTATACTGTGTCTGTACATGGGAGGTCTACTGTTACCAGAGGGAGTAAGAACATAAAGAGAGATAGTAGAAGTCATGGTATATTGAGCCACTGATCTATCTAGCTCAGTTACTCTCCACACTGATTGGCAGCCGCAGTGCTTTCCACTTTCTAAACCCAAATAAAAACGCTAGGGACTAAACCTGTGACCTGCAAAGCAGGGGCTCTGTCACTAAATAATATTATGGCCGAGTGATATCATTGGTCCATCTAGCTCTATATTGCTTTCCCTGACAGGCAGCAACTCTCCAGGGCTTCAAGCAGGGGAAGACCTGCAAGGAGATGCTGAGGATTTACCCCTGCACCGGTTTCATGCAAATCACATCTCCTAACATTGCAGGAGGCAGAGAAACCCAGAAGACCATTTTTTAGGCTGAAGGAGGGCACAGACTACCCACAGTTCTCCAGAGTTTCAAAGAAAGGACCTAACTGAGGTATTTCCGGAGACTGAACCCAGAACTTTTTACGTGCAAAACACATCTTCTAGCGATGAGCTGCTATCCTTCTCAGATCAGAGAGGGGCAAAACATGGCCTGGGGGTGCGTGACGCCACAAGTCCCTACACACACTCCTCTGGACTGCCTGTTTTCTGGCAAAAGATGAATTGCTCTCCTGGAAGCTTTCAGGAGCGCTGATAACCCCTTTTCAACATGTTGCAAGGATCTGCGGCAGTGTTTAACCCATTTTAGAAAAGTAGCCACTTCTGGGTTTCTTGTTTTGCTTTTGGGTGCTTGAGATCATCTGTTGGGGGCGCAGAGACTCCCAAGACATAACACTAGCCTCCCGACCCAGCCAAGTTGCTCATCCCAGCTTAAAGTGAAGAGTAGTTGGCAGTGCTGGAGTTTGGTTTGGAGAACAGAGTTCAAACACTCACTTAGTTTTTAAAATGATGTCATTACCTGACAAAAAACAGTCTCTCTTTTTCCCTCTCATAAATAATAATCTATTTGTACTGTTGATTGATCTGTAATATTTCTATGCTGCCTTTCCACACAAAGATCACTAACGTGGTGTATAAGAAATGAAACGAAGCAGCAAAAAATAAAGAATAAATAAGAACCATATTAGAATCACATTTGACACCACTACCAGATGTTTAAAGAGCCAACCTATAAAGGGATTTCATTTAATGCAATCTTCACTCTTTTTACAATCCAACTCCACAGGAATGTTGTGAGGATACAAAATATAGAACCAGAATAATGTAAAATACTCTCTACTCATAGGGGAAAGGGAAGAAGTTTCCAAATGGTTACCACAATCAGCACCAGAAAAATTCCTTGGATGAAAGAGACCCAAGGATTCATTCAGCCTAGCTAGCTGTTGTGGGGATCTGAACTGCGCTTTGCAGGCCCAGAAGCCGTTGAATTGAGGTTACTCCTAGGAAGATAGGCATATGGACCTGAGCTCTGCTTTGGATGCCCACTTGGAAAATATCCAGATCCATATACATCTGACCTCAGCCAATTTGCTTTCTCCTCACTCCATCCTCTTACCCTCATCCACTCCTGAAATGTGGCCCCAAAGTCCTTTCCAAATTGGAATTTGACCTCCAGGCTGGAAAAAAGGAAATTTTCTTGCCTTGATCATTCTCTTCACATTCCAGATATTATATCATTATTACTATTGTTGTTACTGTTATTTTATTCACTTATATCCTGTCTTCTCTCAATGATGAGACTTAACGGATCTAACAACATATTTAAAAACAATACAGATTTAAACCATATAAAAGTATAAACGTAAAAGTTATTTTAAAGACATAAATTAAATATAAATTACAAATTAAACACAAAAACATTAATTATTAATTACACAATTTATACAGTGAAAAATATTAAACATTAAAAATATTAACATTCATTAAAAGATTATATTAAAAACTTAAAACCAACATCGCATAACATTGAAAGCATACCCCAGTCAGTTTCTGAAAGTCTGACAGAACAAACATATTTCAGCTGGAAGGACAACATGGATAGCCATCCTGGAAGAGAGAGAATTCCAAAGTCTGAGGCCCTTTCCGCACAGCATTTGCCATGCGAAAGGGTCCCTCAAGTGTCACGCGATTGTGAAGAGCAATCTGCACGACGCACTCACAATCGCACGACGCTCCAGGGTAGAGCAGGTGCCGCTCACGCACTTTTTCATTTTCAGCTTTTAGCCGAAAACGGTGCGCAATTGTGCATCGCTTCCTGCGCGCATTTGCCGTGCATGTGGAGCCTCCGGAGCCATCACGGTCACACTTCCTGCCCCAGCACAGCCTGGGAAACTCCCAGGCTGCACTGCGGAAGGAAGAGGTGGGGCTCTCATGCTACCTGCTCACGCGATCCCCGCACTCGTGCCAAAAAAGGTAAGGTGCGGAAAGGGCCTAAGAGCAGCAACCAACAAGGGCCTGTCTTCCTTGTTCCCACCAAATGAGCTTGAGAAGGTGGTGGGACAGAGAGAAGGGCCTCTTCAGAAGATCTTAGAGCTTTGGGAGGCTACATACTCATGGGAAGCTTAGAAACAGCCTTCCTTGTTTCATTTCCGCCCCAAAATATAAAGAATGTTGAGGCATGCATAAAAGGAACTTAGTCATTGCCTTAAACATCCATGGACTATTTTAGAATATAGTCCTATCTACGTATTACACTGGTGGCGCACTGGTTAAATGCTAGTACTGCTGCCACAACGTTGTGAGTTCGATCCTGCAGGGCTCCAGGTTGACTCAGCCTTCCATCCTTCCGAAGGTTGGTAAAATGAGTACCCGGCTTGTTGGGGGCAATTAGCTAAAACACATTGTAAACTGCTTGGGGAGTACTTTGCACTGATATGTAACTGCTAACTGCTATGTAATTGCTAACTGCTATGTATGTATTTGTTATCCCTCCTTTCCCCCGACATGGGATCCAAGGCAGCTTACAACAAGGTTAAAACAAAGACAAAGCTAGTAAACAATGATAAGAAAATCAAAATACAACTAAACAAGCTACCATATTTTTTAAAAAAATCATATTTTACAGTAGAAAACTACTGAAAAACATAAAGGTGAAGATAAAAATAGAGCAAATCTCTCATTTAAACAAAAATCCTTCTTCAACCATTAAGCACTAAATGCCTATTTAAATAAAAAGTTTTTTTTTCCTCTGCAAGTAAAAGAGAGCAGAGAGGAGAGCAGTCTAGTTTTTTTGTGGAAGAAATTTCACAGCCTGGGAGCTGCTACCAAGAAGGCCCTCTCCCAGGTCCTTACAAGATGAGTCTGTGATGGTAGTCGAACCATTCCCATTGAACTCAATGGGAATCACTTGTTGATAAGGACACAGGAAGAATTTAACAATAGATACATAAGGCCCTTTATTGGTGGTACTTCCTTTGGAGACCACTGTCATTCACAACATGGTTCAAGAGACAGAAGCCATGTCTCAAACTTTTAGTATCTCCTGAAAAACAATATACTTGTGCACCCTTTCCCTGTGTGGCAATGATTATTTCCCTTATTCTGTTGTTATTTTTTCAAAAAATACCAGTTGTCGAATAATTCTAAATTATTATTGTACACTGCTTTTGCATTTTTTCTGCATTGTTCTTTATATTGTATTGCACATGTCCTTTAACATGAACTCCTTAAAGGTTTTATTCTATTAAGTGGCACGTTAGTTTTTGTTGCTATTGTGTGCCTTCAAGCAGATTCTGGTTTGCAGCAACCCTATTGTGAGGTTTTCTCAGCATTAATTACTCAGAAGAGGTTTGCAATCATCCCCTTGCTCTGAGGCTGAGAGAGAGTGGCTTGGCCAAGGTTGCCCAATTGGCTAAGCAGGAACCTGAACTCTGGCCTCTCAGAGTCCTACTCCAGTACTCAAACCACTACATGACGCTGGCTCACAGGCATGTAAGTACCATAATTATTTAATATATAATTAAATAATATGTACCATGGCTTGAGTTTTTGTGTACTGGAATCCGTGATTTTATGCTACAGTAAATCTATTAGCCTTGAACCCTCATATTCTAGAATTTTTTTAAAAAAAACCTTAAGATTGTGTGAGTGGTAGGGTATCTTCTGACTTGAATGTATTGGAGGTTAGGGTCAGAGTTAGGATTTATTGTCTACTTTTTGTATTCCCTGGCCTGAGTGACAACTCTAGTATCTAACTTATTCCATTTGTAATGAAACAAATTTAAATTTCAGTCGGATGGGGCCAGCCTACAGCCAACTAGAGCATATAGCTTCAACATGGTTTGCCAAAAAACAGTATTAAGACTTTTTTTAAAAAAAAATAAATCCCAATATGTTGCGTTGGCCAGGACAAAAAGTTATCCCAATAGTAAAAAAGCAACATATTACTCGGGACACCTTTCTCCCCCCTGTTTTTATACTACCAGACACAACCTTATACCTGTAAAGTGGATGAAATTGTGTATGATAAATGGGAAAATTGTTGACAATTGTTGAGACAACTAGAGTGCAGGATGCCCTACTGTCAGTGTAGTTCTGTGCAGATTCAGCAAGAAAACATCAGACCCAATGGGAATGCAACGTCCCTTCCTGATGCCTGGGAGCATCTATGAACCAGTGCTGAAAGGAAATGAATGAGGAGGAGGAGGAGGAAGATGATGGCCGAGGTGCATGAATTGGCAGGGGAACTGCCCACCTCACAATCCCCCCATCGCAGCACCTACGAAACAAATAACCTTGGGAAGGAATAGAGACGCGGGCCAGGCCGAAGCAAAGACCTAGTGCTCCCCCTAGTCCCAGCCGTGAGCAACGGCTGCTTCTGTCAAGCAGCCTCCGACGGAGAACACGCAGCCCAAATTAAGTGTTTTCACTCAGTGAAAATGAAATGTTTTGCAAGATGAAACAGAAATAAAATTGTGGTTTTAGGTAATTACTAGTTGGCATTTACATATCACAGGCTGGTTCAACACCTATTCATTTTCCTCTTTTATTTTCAATTTTTCAAAATTGCTCATTAAAGCTAACATATGACAGGGACGGGGGGGGAAGAATTATTCTCCTTTTTGCATGTGTTTTATTATTAAAGTACTAGAAAATCCCTAGATCTGCTTTAAATACAGTTATCTACAGTTATCGTAGACACACACCACTAAAGCTTCAAGAAGATTATGTCAAGGAGAGGGCAACACCCTCCGCTCTCAATTAAAACACAGGAGAGAAGTGCAACATCCATCAACTCTCTCTCATCCTGAAATCTGTGCAGAGCCTCATCCTGGGACAGAAGCTCCCAGCCCTCTGGTGTTTAGTAGCTAGGAAGAGATGGTTTTAAAAAGACAATAAATTAGAGCTTTAGGAAAGTTATTTTTTAGGACTACAACTGAAGAAATCCTCGCATTCTGAGAGATACAGTTCAAAATGTAGATTTTTCAAGTTCTGCACTAAATATACCATTGCCTTTCCTCTATTCAGACAAGTAAAATGTGAATACAGTTATAATTCTACTCCAGTACACTGGTCTAAAGTCAGGATTGTCCACACCATCAAATTTCTGACTGCTATGAAAGCTGGACAGCGCAGAAAGTTGATAAGAAGAGAATCAACTCAATTGAACTGCGGAAGCCATAGCTGTCCCTAAGTCTGCAAGACCTGAGAAGGGTTGTCGATAAACTGGGAGGTTTCGCATCCACAGGACTGCCATAAGTTGAAGCTGATTTGATGACAAGTAACAATAACAACAAACCCCATCTTCCCTTATCACGGTTTCTGCTGATTAGATGTGATGGGAGTTGTAGTCCAGCCACAAATTGCCTGTTCCTGCTTCAGTGGAACACTAAATTTTGTACTTCAGACTCCAGAATACCAGCAACACGGTGGCCAGTAGGGCCTCCAAGGGGAGGCTATTCCATAACTGGGGTGCCACAGCAAATAATGCCCTTTCTTATGTCTCCAACAGCACGTTGCTTTGACTGATGGGACACAGAGGAGGGCCCATCTTGGAAACCTCACACAGGCATATGTAGGGAGAAATTAAGTATGAGAAGCTCTTCCAACAGTAAGATAGTCAGACAGCCTCTACAGGTGGTGGGCTGCCTTTTGCTAGATGTTTCTGAATACCCCAAAGGAATCAGACCTCATCTGATCTTGGAAGCTAGGCAGGGTCAGCCTTGCTTAGTAGTTGGATGGGAGACCCATCACTAGATACCGGGTGCTGTAGGCTATATTTCAGAGGAAGCAAGTGGCAAGACCACCTCTGAGTATTCCTTGCCTAAGAAAATCCTGTGAAATTCATGGAGTTGCCATGCATCAAGACTGGCAACTTGAAGGCACAGACAGACAGACACACACACACATCTAAGACGTCTGTAAGGAATGGTTTAGTTGCATGATCCTGCAAATGAGTTGGGCTCGGGCTAGAAGATCTATGTTAAAAGTCTACGATTGTATTTCTGGATTATTGCTGTTGTGCATATATGAGCCTGCCCAAGTTTAATATCCTCAGAGGAGGGCTTTTTCATAGTTCCAACACCACTGCATTCATGTTAGGTCAGGACAGGGGAGACAATCTTCTTGCTGGCTGCTAATAAAGCTGGAGAATTCCCTTTCATGGGAGGTTTGGTTGGCCCTTCTCTGCTTTCTTTCCAACAGAAGGCAAAGATCTTTCTAGCCAAGGTACACACTTGTTGTAATTGATAAAGCTTTTAATGAGGAGTTTTGTGTTCGTATTTTTTAAATGTTTTTAAACTGTTTCTTTAATTTGTATTTTTTTAAAACCAGATTGTGGTTTAACTGTTTTATATCTTTTGTACTAATAGCTTTTAAGTTGTACTTTGTTTTAAGTGGTTTTAAACAACCTGGAATCCTGTGCTGGGAGAAAGGTGGGACTAAAGTCATACTTTTTAAATGCTTCTTCCAAGTATTTTCCTGCATGCAGCAGACAAGAACCCTGGGGAATGGGTTTTCATATAACTTTTTCCTCCCAACACACAAATTTTTATACCTAAAAAAAAATTCTATCCTCAGTTGTAGTTGGAAGTGGTGTAGACCAACCCGCTCCCTCTGGACTCTATCTTCTTAGTTATGTGGATGGGCCAAGGCCAATTCTGTTGAATTTCTGCAGAGACAATTCTCCTTTCACAGGAGGCTGCTTGTTGTCTCTCTGTATCAGTCAAAGTTTTGATCTCTTTAGCTTCAGTCCCAGAAAACCCTGTGATGGGTTTGCTTTAGGGTTGCCATAAGTCAGAAACAACTTGAAGGCACACAACAAACAACAACTAAAGCTACTCTGCACCTCCTTGCTGTGTATGTCCATATACTTTTATTCAGAAGAAAGTTCCTTTAAATTCTGTGGGGCTTACCTCAGCTTGATACACATCAGATTGAAGATTACATGGCCGTGCTTATTCAGAAATAAATTCACTAAATTCACTAAATTCAGGGATGCTTGTTCTCCAGTAACTGCTTGGAAACAAGGGCAATCTAGTGACCTCCAGACATTCTGCACTACAACTACCATCAGCCCTAAATTCTGCAATCAAAGGTTGGAGGTCATGCAAGTATAGTCAAGAGCATCTCAAAGGCATAGCATTGCCCATCCTTGATATACACAATTCCATCTTTAAGTGTAGTATTGTGTTATAACATAGCCTCTCCTACCCTAGTACCCTCTAGATCAGTGGTTCTCAACCTGTGGGTCCCCAGATGTTCGTGGACTTCAGCTCCCAGAAGCCCCAGCCACTATGGTCAATGCTCAGGGCTTCTGGGAGCTGAAGTCCATGAACATCTGGGGACCCACAGGTTGAGAACCACTGCTCTAGATGTTTTGGATTACAACTCCCATTAGCACCATTAGCAATACCACTGATGACAGGTCATGAAAAGTGCAAAATATCTGATAGATAGCAGGTTGGGAAAAGCTGGATTAGAAAGTTATTTCAGTTCGCCATCACCAGACAAATACTTTTATTTGAAAGAATTTAAAATATTCCCAGGAATGGTTTCTCCACGATTTTATTATTATTATTTTATTTTTAAGCAAAGCAAGCAGTGTTGCCTTGTTTTTCTTCTTCTTTAAACTGTTGCCCAGCGTTAAAGGCCATAAAGCATCTCTGATAGAAGAGTACAAGAGATGACATGATGGACTACTGTATTTTAAGGTCTATTGTGCAAATATGTATTTAGGGAATTCTAAAGCAGGGCATTATTGACCCAAGTCTCTCTTTAAATGCTTTGATATATGTCAGGGAACAGGGTGGGAAGGGAGTTATGAAATTGAACAAAACAACTTTGCTGAGTAGCCGTGTTTCAAAAGTGAAGTATCTCCGCCCATCTTCAGTTTTTATTGGCCCAAGTTAGAACATAGGAGAGTGGCTATCAAAGTCATTTTTAAGCTGGAAAAAATAGGAGGAAAGCTTTCTTTTTTTTTTCCAAAGCAATACAACAGCTAAAGAAGAGAATTACCAAACCACCCAACATCAGGCAGATAATCTTCAATTCTTGGTGGGAATTATTGCTGCTCTCCAGTTGTTGCAAGACTACAACTCCCAGCAGCCCTAGTCAGCATAGCTTATAGTGAAGAATGCTGCTGCAGTCAGTGTTATCTAGAGGGCCACACTATCCTCTCTCCTGATCTAAATCAATTTTGACTGTAAAGAAATTCATGTGACTCTGAGCAGGAAAGCTCTTAAAATTTCTAGGCTTCAGTAACCAATATAGACAGATGAAACACACACACTCATAGCTAAATAATCCTAACTAAATCTCTCTCTCCCTGCATCAAAGCTTTTAAATTCATTTTTGGACTGCAGTTCCAACAATCCACCTGCCAGCAAATACATTGGCAGTACTAGCTGCTTAGTTGTAGTCCAAAAAAGGTAAACTTTCCAAGGTTGTGGCTGTGGGTCTGATCATACATTAAAGAGATACAACTCACATCTAAGGAAGAAAAAGTGCCCCCCCCAGTCCCTGGTCCAACAATTTTTTCTGACAATAAAGTGTATGCTTTGTATACATGGTTGGATAGGTTAATTCTACATTCTTTGGTGTCAGGATCAAACTTCATAGCATCTGGGGGAAAAGAAGGGAAAAAAAGCCTGATCTACCTCCCAGCTCCTTAGTTCCAGTTTGGCTTTTCACGGTATAGAAATCTGCCTGAGCACAAAAATTATTTCTATTGTAAAACACGGCACCCAAACAGACTCATATATTACTCACTCTGAATCCACTGTGTGAAAAAAAACAGACACAAAGACAGAGAGGTCCAAGGTTATACAAAACCATCAAGGAACCAAAATGGTGAGTTGAATCAGTCAGCAAGAATGTAGTGAGTTGGTGTCTGAGATGTGCATGCAGGGTGATTTCACTGCTGGGATCTTTGGGCTAAAAATAAAAGACCTGTGATCACAGAGAAATGCTTGCTGGCACTCCCAATCCTTCTCCCATCCACCAGAGATTTCTCATTCTTACTCTTCCATTCAAGCCAATGCAACAGCAGGCAACACAGAAAAACAAAGCCCCTTCTGTGGAAGTTGTGGTCACAAACCTAAGAAACACATTTCTAATTTTAAAGTTTCTAGCCCTCAAGAGATCAGATGAGAATGGTCTCCTGGATGCTATAACTCAGAAAGGCCTCCCTTGCTCTCCCACCATGAAGTAAGGCAGGGAAACATCAATAGAAGACAAATAAGAGATTTAGTTCCCCTGTTCATTCAAGCCTCTGGTTTTCTATTCCTTGCTGTTTTATGTTTTTATGCCACAATTCCTCCAAGGTGATATACGTGGCTTTTCTACCGCCCAATTTACACTTCAAAACAAGTCAGTGTTGTATAGTGGTTAGAGCAGGGCTGATGAAGTTGCAGACAGCCACATATGCATGTTTATGCAGAGCGTTACTTCCCCTCAAAATGGGAGGATACACCCCAACCTCTAAATTACTTCCATGAAACACTGGGCACAAACCAAACCAGAAATTGCTTCCATCTGCAGCAGAAATCAGCAGCTCATTTGGGGCAAATGCACCCTACCAGGAGACACAGAAG
This sequence comes from Iguana delicatissima, assembly GCA_948472985.1. Lineage (NCBI taxonomy): Eukaryota > Metazoa > Chordata > Lepidosauria > Squamata > Iguanidae > Iguana > Iguana delicatissima. Next base: position 208,957 of record CAOKZL010000425.1, read on the forward strand.
CTAAAATTGGCATCTGTTGTTTCTATTCCTGGGTCACAGGTTTGGCCTGGGTCTTGGGAAGGTCAGGTTAGTCTCCATTATGCTATAAAACTTACTCTCTCCAGCTGGCCTACCTCAAAGGGCTGTTGAGACAATGAAGTGCAATGGAAGAAGAGAGCCACATATGGGACTTTGACCTCACTGAAGGAAAGAGTAGACAGAAATATAATAAATAAATAATAAATAAATATGGTTCAGAGAGATTGGCCAGACCGAGGGTTCCCAGTAAGCTTCCCGGCATGATGGATGATTCGAACCCATCCCTCCCCCTTTCAAGGTCGACACCCCAAGCCCCACAGCATCAGGAATCCCTGCAATTGCCAACGTGGTCGGATCAGGACCACACCAGCTCATTTCTCTTTGCACAATCCTGCATGAAAAAGAACTCCAAAGCCAGCCAAGGTACAATGAAATATTGGCTTGTAGGGCTGTCGGCCGCACTGTAAATATTCCATGAATGAATGGACTCCTTCAGCTTCCCACGGGGGCCATCCGGCATCTTTTATGGCCATTACCTTCAACTATTTTTAAAGAAAACCAAAGACCTGTCATGATAACCTTACCGGGGGACAGGGGAGGGGGAAGGAAGAGGACTCCATCAAAACGCAGCCAACCAGATTCACTTCGGGGGAAACAAAAAGTTGCATTTTTCGTCTTCTGCCTACTGGTACAGAGGCTGTAGCTCAGTAGAAGAGCATCTGGTTTACATATGGATGATCCCAGTTTCAATCTCTGGTGTCTTCAGGTAGGACTGGGAAAGAATTCTGAGTGAAACCCTGGAGAGATGCTGCTGGTCTAAAGCTGAATTCCTAGAATGTTTTTGGACTGCTTTTAGGAGTTTTTAGAGTATTTTAACATGTTTTAAAGATGTTCTTATTTTTGCATTGTTTTAAATGGTTTCCACTTGTTCGTCACATTGGGCTGGGAGGCAATACAGAAATACTTTAAGCAAACAAATAAATAGATGGACCAAGGCTCTAATTCAGTAGAAGGCAGATTCTTGCAACTTTATCTAAATAAATCCTTTATTCAGAATAATGAGGTCTGGAACCTAGCTCTATTTTTAAGAAATGGACCATGGGCGAGTAAAAGAATAACTCCCTGTAGGCAGGAAGCCCTGGGTTCAATTTCTGCATCATCAAGTAGAGTTGGGAGAACTCTTGCCAAAGACACATGAGAAGAGCTGTCACCATCTTCTTGGGCATCTCCCTGCAACCAGAAACTCAGCAAATCAGGAAGAAAAATCTTCTCCTTGCCGTGCTAACGCTCCGCTTGACACTACCAAAAGGCTCAACTGCCTAATTCTTCCATATGGCCTAATCTAGCTAGAATTCTCAGCACAGGCAAACACCATCTTTTCACTCACTCTAGAGATCCCACACAATTATTTGGCCTCCAGGGAGTGTGTCCAGTGCCTCTCTGCACAGGCCAGAGATCCGTACTTGCCTTTTTCTGCTCATTCTCCCCATCGCCCAGCAACTGGCAATTTTGCCTATCTGGTGAGGCCCAACTTCTGTGGAGCGCTGGCAACAGAATGATGTGTTTGTAAGCTTAAGTCCATCTGCATAAGTCCATCTTGTGGGCACTTTTCCTTCTAACCAGGAGGCACAAACAGATGAGTGAGTAACTTGCAAAGAAGCATTGGGTGGAAGATTCCTCCATGGGCACATGGTTCATAATCTTACTACACATCAAAAGTTAAAAATAAAAAAAACACCTTACAATGCCTCTAGTGTCAAAACTGTGGGCACCCAGCCTAAATGGTTGGAAAACCAAACGCAACCAAAGAATGCCACACACAAAGCAGCATTGCTGGCTGTTGACTTTTTTCCCCCTTGCATGTAGGTTTCTTTCTCTTTTTTTCATCTTCCTTATACCTTGAAGTAGTCAGCACATGTCAGGCATTATTACAATTACACTTTTTACCTACTAAAAAATTAATAACCAATTATCTTCTTCAGGGAGGGAAAGAGGCCTCGTAGCCCTCCACCTACATAAGTAGCACTGCAAAGCATCAGCAGATTAAAGGCACACAATAAACACACACCACAATATATTCCCTAAATATTGCTACCTAGGTACAGGAAAGCATTCCGTATTGCCGTGCTTCATGGGGTTTTGTTTTAAAGCAAAGGTGGTATCAAAGGGGGAAAAGCAAGATTTCCAAAGAGAATTAACTTTGCAAGTTAAATACTGGCAAATCTGTGGTCCAGGAGCGGGTGGAGGAACATAGAAGAGGTGGAGCTTATGTAGCCCCACCTACTTTCTGCTGGCGTCATGAGGAAGCCCCACCCACATTCCCTCTTAAGTCCCATCCACTCTCTGTGGTTCAAACAATGGAATGGTATGAAGTTTCCTCCATCTTCCTGCTCCCTGCACGGAATCCAGAGATGTGCATCCCACAACAGCTAGTGGCCCAACCTCGGCTGTAACCCATCAGCCCTCTAAAAAAGCAATTTCCACTGTTGAGCAGCTTTTACAAGTTTCTCCCAATGTTCAGCTGAAATCTAACTCTTTTAGAACAGTTCTCCTGATGTTCACCCAAAGTCCTTTTTTGGTCTGCCATTCCTTGAATTCCCCAGCTAGCACAACCAATAGCCATTCTGGATAAAGGATTCTGAGAATTACAGTCAGAAAAGTAATATCCCGAAGTTCTGACCCTTCTCGTACTATACCACATCTGATGCAGTCTGACCCTCTGGGATAGCAGAGAGCATCTCTTCCACCTTTTCTATGGGGCAATCATTACTTCAAGAGTGCTACAGCAGCCAATGCTACAAATTTCATTTTTCTCCAGGCTGAATCCATTTCCCTTCAATGGCAGGGCCATCATTTGCATGTAGAAGGTTCCAGTCCAGCTATCTCCATCTTTTGTGTTGTGTTTAGGACCTTTGGTAGCAGAACAAATACTCAAAGCTGACCCTCCATACTGTAGGGTCTAAATGGGCATCTTTCTGGAGTGCTTTAGCTGGGTATTCCTCCATGGCAGAAGGCTAGAATAGATGGGCTCTTGCGGCCTCTAAGATTTTATGAAAAAAGATTTGATGATTCCTACAAAAAGTACCCTCTCTCAAATGCAGAAGTGAGCAAGCCATAGCTGCCATCACCTCCACTCAAGACACTGACAAACTGCAATTTCCATCTTGAAGTCATCTCAAATCAATCAACTCATTTGAAATGTGATGGTAGAGAAGAGCTCTTAAGATACCATGGATTGTCAGAATAACCAATAAATAAATGGATCCTAGACCAAATCAAGACCGATTTCTCCTTAGAAACCAACGGCTATCATGCTTTGGCCATATCATGAGGTAAAATGATTCAACAGAAAAGACAATAACGTTTAGTAAAGCAGAAGGCAGGAGGAAAAGAGAGAGATCACTTTACAGGTGGATGGGCAAGGAAGCCACAACTATCCCAAAGTTTGCAAGACCTCAGCAGGGCGACTGATAATAGAGTGACTTGGAGCTATCTCATTCACAGGGTCACCTTAAGTCGAAGTTGACTTGATGGCCACTAACAACAACAAATTCCCATCTTCCCTTATCATTATCTCTGCTGACTAGATCTGACAGGAGTTACAGTCCGGTCACAAATTGCCCATTCCTGCTTCCGTGGAACACTAAATTTTATACTGGGTTCCAAAGTACCATCTCTAAAAGGTTTCTAAATTTATTTTTTAAAAACTATCATTTTTCCACCTCTTCTGAAAGGGGCCCCTGCAGTATACTTCTCTATCCCACCCATCAGTGGTAACCCAATTTGAATGCCTCCAAGCTCTGTCTGGAGGACTGCTGGAGAAATCAACGCTTTTTATCTTAAGGATTATGGATTGCTGCTTGGCTGAGTACCCATTTTCGAAAAAAAATAAAATAAAAATCCATTCCCATGAAGGGTCCAGGGCTGTTTTTCCCCTCCTGCTCTTGTTCACCCATTCATATTTGAGACGGTGGGCAGGGGGTGCCCTCTCCTTTCTTTTTCACCCACCACTGCCATTGCCCCCATCAGCACAACCTCTCTGCCTTATCCACTCTTTTTTAAGCCATGCAAAGATTTATTAACATTTACAGTAAAAACAAATAAAATAAATGCTGAAGTAAGAAACGCAGTGAAGTAAGGGCTGCCTTGCTAGCACCATTTATCTGCGGAAATCCAATTAGCACTCAAGGGGCAAAGATACCTGGAAAAGAGCTCCCAATCGAATCAAAAAATGATACAAAAACATTAACCTGATGGCTAAAAAGTCCACGTTTAAAACATTTAAAGTAATAAAGGCCCCTTTATTGAGTCTTTTCTATATTTCATTAGGGCACAAATTGACCAAATGTACTTTTCTAGGGCTGGGTTTGTGGGGGGGTTTTCTGTTTTTTTTAAATAATATTTCTTGATCTAAGCCTTTAAAATCTAATGCTACATCCTTTTTTTCTTCTTAAAACTGAAGAGAAGATGGCATTTTTCTTATCCTTTCCTTTAAAGAAAAGAAAAGCAATAGTGCACCTTTCCACGAAGATAATAAGAAGCAGGAATTGAAAATATCAGAGTATAAGAAAAACCCATCTGGCTAATAATACTAATACTGAAGAAAGAGAGCTGTCACCCAGTTAATGACATTTTTGTTGATTAAGCATATGAACTTTAACTAAAAGGTGGAGTATAAATATGCTAACGCAATAAATCTGCATAAATTTGTGGGTGAATATGCATAAATGTGCATGTGAACAAAATTGACCATCAGAAGAAAAAGAACATATTTTATTTCTAATTTATGAACACATCTGTAGTAAGTACCATCTGGACTTCTAATATGTTCCTTCTTTTGGACTACAACTCTCTGAATTCTCTTCCTCACATGGCCACTGCCCATGGGGATTTTGGAATTTGTAGTCCAAGACAGTCACATTTCCAAGTTCTAATTCTAACGTACACATGAGGGAATGAATGCCTCCTTTGAGAATGAGTTGGAGTACGAAAGTAACTCATTACAAATAACAGGTTGCTTGCAAGTTAATTCCTTTTGGCAACAAATACAGTGTATCTAAATCACATTACAGCTGCAGTGCAACAAGCAACGTCTTAATAGTCATTCTTTTGTTACTTTTATAATTACAGACGGAATCCTATAGTCCAACTACCCAGTTTTGTTCCACAGGCCAATAGCCTGCGGCATCCTGAAGACTTTCTTAAAAATGTAACTAAAGCCATTTTTTTACTCTGAATAACAAAGAGTAAATAAACTATTTTATTTTAGTTGCTCTTAAAGAGGACATCGGAATCTGATTTTTTTTAAGCAACAATAATGGTAACTAATTACTAGAGAAGGGCAAACCTTTGAACTGTGTTGTTGTGTGCCTTCAAGTCATTTCAACTTACGGCAACCCTAAGGCAAGCCTATCATGAGGTTTTCTGGGGCTGAGAATGTGTGACACACCCAAGCTCACCCAGTAGGTTTCCACGGCTGAGTGCAGAATCAAATCCTGGTCTCCAGGGTTGTAGTTCGATGCTCGAACCACTATACCACACTGGCCCTCTTTTCAATTGTGACTATACTTTAAAAGAAATATCCCAAGGTCTGCCCAACCCAAGAACTTCAGCCACCCAACCTGATTTTTTGCCCTGCCAGCATTAGTCCAGCTACACCGAAAATTCCTCAGTTCCCCCACCCTGCATTTCCTCTCTCCATTCCCATAAATATGTCTCTGTATTGCGATCTTTGAAACAACCTTGTTAGGCGAGCCATCTTTTAACACACACACACACACACACACACACACACACACACACACACATTCCCTTTCCATACCAGCAACTAGGTCTCCTTATCTTTCTACTTGTCTTCAGAGGAATAACCAGTTCTGGAGTTCCAAAAATGTGAAGAACGCATATGACTCAATACATGCCGAAAGAGCTAAGAGAGACGCTGGGTAAACTGAGAAGAGAACCTGATACAGATACCTTTGTCCCAGGTGCAAAAGAGAATGTTAAGACAGGGAAATGACTTTGGGAGCCGAGTCCTTTATAAGTGAAAGGTCCAGCCCTCTGACGAGAATTATCTGTATAGTAGGGGATTGGGGAGAGAAGGTGGCAAGAGAGGGAGAAGGAAGGTAAGGGGGTGGAGGAGGGATGGATGGAGGGAGAGAGGGAACAGGCAAGCAAAGGGAGTTGAAAAGAAAGAGAGAGAGAAGGGGAAAAGAGAATGTGGTGGAAGAAATAAATATAAGAGGTAGTAAGAACAGAAAGACAGAGAGAAAAATGGGAGGGAGGGAAAGAGAAGGAAGGACGGAAGGAAGGAAAAGGCAGGCGGGCAGGCAAGGTTAAAAGAAAGGGATGGACGAAAGAGGAAGAAAGAGAAATTGGCTAGGATAAAGGGAAAAGGAAAGAGGTGCCCCTACCCATCATTAAAATGGATCACACAAACAACTGTGACTTTTGACGGCAAAAATATTGCTGGCTCTTCTTGAAATATATAGTTAGTTGCTAATAGTAGCTTCAAAAATACATAATACTTTCTCCACTCCCCCTGCCCATTTCAAGGCATTACATACGCTTTTAAGATAACACTTTAAAATATGCTATTAAAGATGGTCACCCTGGTGGCAGACTGGTTGGCACAAGATCATTCAGTCTGCACCGCTCTTAGGGGAGGGAATGTAAACCACCGAGGAAATGATGTGGGTCGCCCCATACTTTAGCATTCTCACTGAAAGGAAGTGGGGAAGAAGGAAGTGAGGAGGGTGGAGAAAAAGGAGATTTTCTGAGTGCAGTTCAGACTGTACAGAGTGAGAGCAAGCCTGAAAAGAAATCATTAGCAAGTCCACAGTGCATCCATGCTGTAGATCAATTCATTTAGTGCTGGCCCTGTACATTTACAGAAAAGTACTCCTGATATAATAAAGGCCTCATAAACACGCAGAAATTGGGTTAGGCCCGTTTCGAATTCCTGCCAAACAACGGGTCAGAAAAATGAAGCTCTATTTTAATTAGCTCGACTTCCAACGAGTGATTCGATCAGGGCCGAGTGCCGTCTGGATGCTTTCTCAGCTCAGCGGGTCTCCACCGATGTGGGCTAAGAGCATTTCTGATGAGATTAAGGGGCCCTTCCTACACCACTCTGGCTCCCACTGGCTGTGTGAATCCAGATACCCGGGGAAAACAGGAAGCTCACTTGGACAAGCAGACAAGACCGCTGCCTCCTCCAAAGGGGAGCTTTAGACAAAGGCATACTGCTACTGATCCCAGAGGTAATACACAACCATAGTGACTAGTAGCCAAGGACACTTCACTATGTTCTAAGTTGGTGGCCATCACTTCATCAAATTTCACGTTTTGACTCTGCACTGGGTACAACATGGAGACTACGTTTCTATCTATCCTGAATCTTCCAAGCCAGCACACTGTCATGTTTTGATGGGTGGACTATGGCTCTGGAGACGAAGCTTCGAACCCCTGCTTGGCCACAGAAACCTAGTGGGCAAACTGGACTCTCTCAGCCTCAGAGGAAAGCAAAGGCAAATTGCCTCTGAAGGAACCTTGCCAAGAAAACCTCATGACAGGTTTACCTTAGGCTCACCATAACTCTGAAATGACTTGAAGACACACAACAACAACAATAACCAGAATCTCCCACCATTTTCAGTGACTGGTACAAGCAGGATCTCACCGCACTCCTCTGCAAAGCTGATCAATCGGGACAGGGAAGACTGCAGTGAGGATCACATTGCTTTTTGTGGTTTTGTGTCCAGGAAACGCCCGTAACCTCATCAGACCAATCCCAGCTAGACTCCAGTTTTGACATGATTACTTTTTCTCATTTTGTTTTCTTCTGAATGGGCTTACTTGCGCAAGAAAAGTGATGGAGGCCTTAACAACCCAATAAAAATGGTAAATGCTGGCATCTTGTTTACTTCTTGCAACAGTGGGCAGCGGTAGATAGTAGACTGGGACACGCACTGCTGCACAACTGAGCCACATGGGTGTGATGTTGTCGAGCGTTTAAACCAGAGGCAGGGTAAAATCAAGTATTCTAAATCAAGGTCCTACTATGTGAGGGAGTAGTGCCCTGGGGTTCCTTTATGGGCTAGCTGAAGCCCTCAACTCGATTTTAGAATGCCACTGAAAAGGTAGAGCTCTGGCAAGATCCGTCTGTTCCTTCAACACAGGAGCCTAAGAAACAAATGGGTGGGAAGGCTAAAAGAGAGAGAAAGTGCTGAGGTTAAGAGAGATGAGGGGATAGTCTTGTCCACATTCCATTCTGGTCCTTTCCCCTGTTGGTCCACCCTATAGACTCCTGGGATTTGCAGTTTAGGGGGGAGCAATGAGAATTCTCCATCAGACAGCTACAGAATATGACGAACTAAAAATCTCAAAATTCCACAAGACGTTGTTACGATGATTACAGTGGAATCATAACACTATAATCATGTATCATGAACTGCCCCTGGAAACCGATCCACACTACCTCAGACTCTTGGTCTATCTCAAGCAGTCTTGTCCACACTGACCAGCAGTGGCTCTGTCAGGCATAGGAAGGTCTCTCACGTTCTGTTACACTTGGCCCTTTTTAATTGGAGGCGCTAAGAACTAAAGAGAGTGGTGTAGTGGTTTGAATATTGGACTACAACTCTGGAGACCATGGTCTGAATCCCTGCTTAGCCATGCAAACTCCTAGGCAAGTAACACTCTCTCAGCGTCAGAGGAAGGCAAAGCCAAACCTCCTTCTTAACAAATCTTGCAAAAAAAAAAGTGGGGCAATAGGATTGCATTAGGGTTGCTGTAAGTCAAAAAATGACTTGAAGGCACACAACAGCAACAAGGACTTCAGCATGCAACGTGGGTGTTTTAGAACTGATCCATGGTCCTCCCCTCCATCTAAACCAAAATGTATTGAGCACTGGAAACATAGTTGTTGGCATTGCTTTCTATGCCTAAACAGCTCCCTTCAGGTACAATTCTAGAATCACATCGATGTTCTGTAGGCAAGAAGGAACATGAGAGAGGGAAAACGGCAGAAAAGGAAAAGGGAAGCGTGAAAAGATTTCATATGTTAGGGGCTTTTTTTTTTTTAAATAGCATCTGGTTTTGTGCTTTGAATGGCCAAATATGCTGTTGCATATCTGGGTGCCTCCCTTTTTTGAAAGGTTCCTCTCACTTTTAATGACTTCTGCCTTGTGCCAGGATTAAATTAGCCATGTCCGTTTTGAGCCCAAGGGTGTTTGAAGAAGAAAATAAATCACTCAAAGGACTATCTCACCTTACAAGGACTGTGGTCTAGGGAGGCCTGACTCGCAAAACTCAGTGCCACAAGACGTGCAGACCAGGGCGCTTGGCCACTAACTGAAAGGGTCACTGAGTCAAGAATCATAGAATTGGAAGGGATCTAAGGGGCCATCCAGTCCAACCTCCTGCTCAGTGCAGAATCTCCAGCTAAAGCAAACTTTCAGCTCTCCAAATATTTTGGACTACAATACCTATTACTTCTTGCTGTGAGTAGGACTGATGGGGACTGTAGTAGACTGATGGGGACTGTAGTCTAAAACAACTGGAGAGCTAAAGAGATTGTTGTCCAAAACATCTGGAGTGCCAAAGGTTCCCCATCTCCTGTTTTAAAATAAAGAATGGGGAAAATTTCCAGAGTGAGTGAGAGAGGACATTTACTAAAGTATTTGCCAGTATTTGTCCAAAAGCAGTATGACACCAGATATCACAAAGCAGTTTAAGTTAATATGTATATGAATTTAGGGAAATATTTAATTGGGTGTTAGAATGCCAAGGGTGGCCCAAGGTGGTTTCCTGCTCAAGGAAACCAACAAGAAAACCCCCACTCCCCATTTGACAGACTGAAGGGAACTGGATTCACAGATTAATTCTATTTTAATGCTGTCACTGCAACTGCTACCTTAGGGAGCACGGGGCAGGCTGCATGCAACATCCAGCTTTATCCTACAACAGAGAAGAATGGCCAGAACACTGGGGAGAAATGCCCAGGAAATTTCTGTTCCTGGTCCCTAGCATCTGCCATCTGAGGCAGCTTTCTGACTCTGCTTAATGACAGAGCCGGCCCTGTGGAACACGGGACTAGACAAACTCTTTGTTCTCACACGAGGAGAGAACCTTGCAGTGATGGCAGCATGGAATCAATAGTCCATGTGATGCTTTTTTTGTCCTTTTTTCATTGGGATCTGAGGAAGGAATGAGAGCCAGGGCGGTGTAGTAGTTTGGACTATGACCCTGGGGCCAGGGTTCAATTCCCGCTCAGCCATGGAATACCCACTGGGTGACCCTGGGCACATCACACACCCTCAGACCCAGAAAGCCCTGTGATAAGTTCACCTTAGGGTCGCCATAAGTCAGAAGGCCCAAAACAGCAACAACAAGAGGAAAGAACTGATCTCTCCACTCTTGACATCTATGCCAGGGCATTCATCATATTCTCATGTATCCTTTCTTTTAGCAGACCAAGACCACTGTGTCTGCACAATTCATAGCAGATGCTGGTAAAACAAGGCTGAACATGATTTTCTGAGTCCAAATTTTATCTAGCTTTCAGAATGTTTTGCACTGTATACTATATGGACTTCATTTAAGTATTATGGTAAAATGCTATGGCCAGTAATCCTCTATCACCGAGCACATTAATGTAAATTTACATATGCTTAACTATGTAGCAGAGGCGCTGAGAACCTATGCTAGTGAATGGCAACGATGTGTAACAGGATACCAGCAAGAGAGTCCCAAGTACATCAGCATCCCCCAGCTGGTATCCTGTTAGACAATGTTTTTGATGCTCATGGCTCACTTTGTTGGCTCCCCTACGTAGGAATCTAGCAGCATCCCTTTATTTAATAGGGACGCTACAGAACTGGCCAGTTGCAATTTCCACAGAGATGAGTCCACCTACAAAGTCTGGCCTATATTTCTATTGCAGCGGCTTGTGGCTGATGTAATTAAAGGATCTCCCCACATATAGTCATCTAAATCCTGCACTAGGCAGGAATTTTTTTCTTTTTAAACCCTGCTTACAACACCAAATATTCTGGGCAAGTTCAGGTGAGGCCAAGGTTACTGCTCAAAATGGACTCCATGCAAGAGGGAGGAAACACTGCAGAATTTAGAACTTGGGTTTAACTTTTAGAGAGGAAAACATGAAGGATTGGTTGGGAAGGACAAAAGGAACAGATAAAAATGGTGGACATCATGGGATTTCTCTGGACAGGCGGTCACTCTCACTGCACAATTTGCCCCCACCCCAGCCTGCCCCACGAGAGTTTTCTCAAGGGGAAACCGGCCATCGATCTTGGGACGCACAACTTCCAGGGCCGTTCCTTATCTCAGAACAGCCTCTGCCGCGAATTCCTGCCTGCGCTTTAATGTTTAAATTATTAAATGCATTAATGTATTTACATTATTCAAGTCTTATGTGCATTTTTCTCAGATAATTTATGTATAAGAGTTTGAATGTCCATGATTGTTAATGTCTACAACCCTTCCTGTTCATTATTGATTCTGGAAAGGGGGTGGGGGTAGCGGGGAGAGAAAGTCAGTGTTTTAATGCCTTATTTTTAATGTATTAAGAGTCTGAATAAGTGCATTCTCTTTTTTCTTTTGTAATTTCATAATTTAAGTAGTGCATTTATTAAACTGACACAGTATGAATTGTGGTGAAGCCTGGCACCAGTCCAGCCTGCCAAAGCAGTTCGACCGCCCATCACACTACTCTGCAAATCAAGCCCCACGCTTTGCTCCAGACCTCAGCGATCTCACGCGGAAACCGGGGAAGATGGAAGAGCTTCTGTGGAGTGCCTTTGCTTTTGACAGCTACCCACCTTGATACAGCTACTTCCCCCTCTCTGGCTGTTCCATCTACTTTCGAATTATCTCTTTAGGTTGGACATTTCAATTTTGTGTACCTCCTCTATGATAAAATAGTTTTGTATCTTGCAAGTAGAAATAAGCTTCTGGGGTTCCTTTAGCAGGATAGCCGTAGGTTCATGAACATGCTTTGCATGCAGTATGTGCCAAATTCAACCTCCGGCATCTCCAGATAAGGCTGGAAAAGAATTATGTCCCCAACCCTGGAGAGTTTCCAATTGTGTGTGGCCTACAATTTCTTGGTGCATTGTCTTAGGGGGACACACCAGCACGGCAAAACTCCCAGACCTCCTAAAAATGTGTTTTTCTACAAGTATTTTTGTGAGTGATTATTTTTGTGCCTCCAGCCTCAAAGCAGCCCCAAAACTATTGGGGAAAAAAACAGACTTGCCCCCCAGTTCTCCAAGCCACCCATGAAAAAAACCAAGAGCCAAAACAAAATAAAATTAAAAACAAAAGCTCAAAATTGTCCAAAATAGAAACAGGAAGTCAGTAATGTCAGCTCCGGTTTGAATATCAGCCTTTTCCCCCTTCATTTTACAGCAGTTTTCAGCCTTTTGGATGCTTTGGGGTGAAAAATCATTCAGGATTTTTTTTAAACTGGGAAGGGCTGGAAATTGGGGGGAGTTCCAAAGGCATACTTGTGTGGGCCCAAGGGCTACATGAGGCCCCACTGTACCTACCTTGACATATACCCAGGGTGGGAATCCAGTGGCCCTCTAGGGATGGTTGGATTGCAACTCCCAGCAGTCCAAACCAGCATGGCCAATGATAAGGAAAGCTGGGAACTATGGTATGATTCCCATCTCCTGTATAAGCAATGCTTAGCTAGTTGGACCAAGAGTTTAACTCGAAGAAAATCAAGGAAGAAAGTGCAAAGGCAGGTTTACAGTGGAACATTAATAAAACAAAAATAATGACTATCAGATGATTTACATAACTTTAAAGCAGATAACGAAGACATTGAAATATACTGAAATATGCAAGATTTTCCATACATTAGTTCCATCCTTAATCAAAATGGAGATCTCAATCAAGAAATCAGAAGAAGACTAGGACCTATAAGGGCAGCTATGAAAGAAATAGACAAGATCTTGGAGTGTAAAAATATATGATTGAATACTAAGATTAGGATGGTCCATGCCACCATATTTCCAATTTCTATGCATGGTTGTGAAAGCTGGACAGTGAAGAAAGCTGATAAAGAAAAAAATCAACTCATTTGAAATGTGGTATCAGTGAACAATTGTATGAATAGCATGGACTGCTAAAAAGTCAAATAAATGGGTCCAAGAGCAAATCAAGCCTGAACTCTTCCTAGAAGCCAAGATGACTAAACTGAGACTGTCATACTTCGGACGTATCATAGGAAGACGTGCCTCACTAGAAAAGACAATAATACTTGGGAAAGTAGAAGGCAGCGGGAAAAGAGGAAGACTGCATTACAGATGGACAGAATCAATCAAGGAAGCCATGGCCTGAATTTGCAAGACCTGAGCTGTACTGTTTATGACAGGCTGACTTAAAGATCTCTCTTTCATGGGGTCACCATAAGAAGACTTTTGTTTTAAAAACAGATTAAAACAAAACAAAACCCAGTACCTAAGGATGCTACTTTGTTTTGGACTACAAATTCCTAGAATTCCCCCAAGCTACCAGAACTACTGACTATGCAGGCTGGGAAATTCTGGAAATTATAGCGAAAAAGTACATTTTCTTCTGCTCTTTTTTTTTTTAAAATTGTAACCATAATGGCAACCAATGACTTTTTGGGGGCATGAAACTCCTAATAAACTGAGTCTCAATTCTGGGAAAAAGTTGAAGTATCAATAAAGTTAATAACTATTTTTTGAATCAATCTTTTTAAATAAAGTTAATAATTATAATGACAGCAAGAATAACTAATTATGTTTTTCAGAGTAACTTTCCAAGTTCTGGTCCAACTCTCGTCCTTGCAATTCAACTTAGGCTGCTCTTTAGACACAAGACAGAACCATCTGGCTGCACGGCTGTGTTACGCCAATCCTCATCGTCAGAAAATGCTTTTGTCTAAGCCAGCACTGCCTGACTGGCAGGCGCTCTCCAGGGTCCCTGCCAGAGAAAGGCGTCCCCTTTTGCCTGCTACCTGATCTTCTGAATTGAAGATGCTAGGGACCAAAGCATCAGCACGCAAATCAGATGCTCTTCCACTGAGCTATCATCTGCTCCCAGCCATCTTCAACTCCACCCAAGCCTGCCCACTTCTCAGAACCCCACAAATGTTGGAATCCAAATGGCAGGAGTATTATTATGACATTGATTACAGAATAAAACATCCAACCAGTTCCAAATCAACTCAGAAACCCAAAGGAAAACGTTTAAAAGCAAGATGCTTAAAAGCTCAAATGTCTTCCTTTAGATTATATGTATAGGGGAGTAGACCAATTCCTGGCTCGGCCATGGAAACCCACTGAGTGACCTTGAGTGTGTCACACACTCTCAGCCACCAGAAAACCCCATGATAGGTTCACTTTACGGTCACCATAAGTCAGAAATGACTTGAAGGCACACAACACCAGCAACAACAACTTCTTGGAAGCTAAGCAGAGCCAGCCCTGACTAGTACTTGAATGGGACACCACCAATGAATGCCAGATGCTATAGGCTGTATTTCAGAGGAAGGAACTGGCAAAATCACCTTTGAGGATTTCTTGCCTAAGAAAACCCTATGAAATGTATGGGGCCACTATAAGCTGATAGGTGATGGAAGGCGCACACGCAAGTGTACAAACACAAACGCAGATAGGGAGGAAAGGAGACAGAGAGAGAGAGAGAGAAAGGGAGAGAGATGAATAAGCCATGGGTGGTTTGAGTGTTATACTCGGACCTTAAGTGACCAGGGTTCAAATCCCTGCTCAGCCATGGAAACCTGCTGGGCAACCCTTGGAAAATCATTTTCTTTTAGCCTCAAAGGAAAGCAATGGCAAGCTTCCTTTGTATAAATCTTGCCAACAAAACCATAGAATAGGGTTTAAATCAGAGCTGACCTGAAGGCCCAACAACAGCATCAAAAAGAGTGATGTCGCTAAAATTAAGAAGGTCGAGGGTGAGTGAGCTGGTTGCAACCAGGATGATGATGACGATGGTGATGATGATGATTTTGTGTAGGGAAGAATTGTAAGTTCCACTCACATTGGCAAAGCTCCTCTGGGAGACACTGAACAACAAGAAGACAAGAAAATCAGCAGACAAACAGACAAATTGAAATTGGCTGTCCTTTACCAACACCATCATCACCATCTTTATATATACCCCACTTTTTTCTCTGTAAGGACTCAAAAAGGCTTACAATAATTTTTAAAAAATGAAATACAAAAGTTAAAATACAAATTAATCAAATAAGAATTAAAATAAAGTTAAAATATATAATTAAAAACAAACATTCATAAATTCTGCATGGTTGAAAATAGCCAGCACCTTTCATCAGCCAGTTCATAAACACACATAGAATGCCTGTCGGAATAAAAATGTCTTTGCTTGTCTATGGAAGGAAGAAGGGGAGGGTGTCCGTCCAACTTCTCTGGAAAGGGAGTTCCAGAGCCTGGGGGCAGCCACTGAGAAGGCCCTGTCTCTTGTGTTCCTACCAGATGCACCTGTGAAGGTGGTGGGACAGAAAGATGAGCCTCTCGAGAAGATCTTAAAGTCTGGACTAGTTTGTAAGGGAGAATATGATCCTTCAAACAACCTGGATCTGAGCCACGTGGGGGTTTAAACACCAGCACCTGGAAACAGAACAGCAGCCAGTGAGCTGCTGCAACAGGGGAGTTGTGTTATCCCTTGTCCTTGGCACATTTTATGTTATACAGCACCTAAATTTGTCTCCAGAGGTGTCAATACAGACTCTTCTCAATTCTGCCTGCAAAGGGGCTGGCATCCTCGCACAGGATAGATAACCATCTAGATCTCTTTGTTTCTAACAACGGAAGGAAAAAGTTTACTGCCCTGCCTTGCCTTTGTGGCCTAAATGGCTCATGACTTTTACCTGCATCAAACCTCCCTTCTCCACCACCATCTTAAAGTTGGCTTTAATGTCTCAAGAAAGATGCAGCTCTGTGACCTCCCATCAACACACTTCTTCCTCTAAAATGACTTTTAAAATCCATGCCTGATGAAGACGATTGTGAGCTTTGAAAGCTTGTGTAAAGTCTTTTGTGCCTTTCTGTTGGTCTAATAAAGGTATCACAGCCAATGATGTATTTATTTTGTGGATTCTGCCATATTTTGTTGCATGGCTACCCTCGAATAGACAGACATTCAGAAAGACACACAAATGCACACACACAGTGTTTAAATGCCTGTGTGGGAGGCCTGCACATGGGCATGTACACACATGCACACGGACACATACAAAAGGGTGCATGATCTACACTTAAGCAGAGCAACACTGACACCCAACGGTTTGTTAGCTTAACCTCTGCCTCCGTCTCCCCCATGGGACAGGCCCCCTTCGTGGGGTTGTCAGAGCATCAAAACGCCCCAGCAAGAAGCAGAGCAGACAACTCCGCTGCATGCCAGCATTCAATGTAACTATCCAGCAGCGCGTGCATGTTACACAAGCGACGGTGCGTTTGAGATGTGTGCAATTTTCTAAGCTCCCCCAATATACAGACGGTTGGGACGTGATCAAAGGTATAGTCTCATTTGCACGGAGAAAGAAGGCTGGGTAGGAATGAAGAGAAAGAGGCATGAAAACCAAGGTGCGGGGCGGGCAGTGTTAGGAAAAGTTGCCGTCTGCTATTTAAGAGCTGACGCTGCCATTTCTAAGGTTAAGTTTGTGTTTTCCTCCCTCCCCACCCCCTTACTCATTACCATTCTTTAACTGTTACAATTTATATCAGCATATAATGTTAAATAATTACAGGGAGCAGAGGCTCACTCTGGCGAGGATATAAACGCGCCGTGGGATTCTACAGATTTAAACAAATAACGCACTCGGCGGGGGGCGAGCAGATGAATTAGCATTAATACCCTGCCTGGGAGATCCCAACGCTGTGTTACTGTTTAAATACAGATTCTTTTCTGTAACCATCGGTATGACAGCTCGCCAATGGAAGAACGCACTGGGCCCCCACCGGTGCAGTTTTCCTGGGCAGCTGATATACCCCGGGGCTTGCGGCCGAAGAAAAAAAGAAGGAAAAAAGAAGAGGGGGAAAAGAAGAGGAAGAAGGGGGCTTTCTGGAGCTTTCTGCAGAGCAGCGCAGCTCACAAGGTCTTGTGTCAGACCCGGGGTCATTGGCTGCCGATCCGTGAAGTGGTTCCAAAAGAGAAAGAAAGTGAGAGATAGGGAAAGAAAGAAAGAACAAACAGTGCTGGTCCCTGCTACAGTGGGAAAAAATATAATTGTTGATCTCCACACCAGGTAGCCTGAGAAGCACTGTTGAAGGGCACATCACATCCAATAAAATATAAATAAATAAATAAATAAAGTCCATTTTAACAGTCTGCAGCAGCCAGCTAGATTAAAACCTTCCCTTTTAAGGGCTCTGCCAATGCCAAGTGAATGCAAGAGCTGGCATCTGTCTTCCCTGCCTCCACGCAGGGAGACTGCTGCTCATTTGATGGTAACACTGAACACTTTGTTCCTGCACGTGAGCCACCCAAAAGGCCTACGGGACGCAGGGCTGTGTTATGTACCCCTAACTTTGGGTTGAGAGCTCTTGAACTGGGAGAGATGACAGAGGAAAGCAAGCTCATTTTTGCTTTTAAAAGAATGGGGGAGCGAAGCTATCATCCACCTTGAGTCTTGAAGAGAGGCGGGTAAGAAATAATAAGAATGAGAATAATAATAATAGTTGTTGTTGTCGTCGTTGTTATTTCTTATTATTATCTGATCTAACCATTTGCTTTCTGATATGTGTGCCACAAACACTGAAAAGATTTTTTAAGAAAAACAGAAGCAAAATGGATGTAAAGCGATGTCCCTTTTAGGTTAGCAAGAAACTCAGAAAACACAGAAAAAAATTTTTGATAGCCTTGCAGGTCAAATCCCTCCTTGCATGAGTGCACACGCGCACACACACAATGAATTAATAAAATTTATGAGATTAGTTTTACTCTCACAAAATTAAAAATAATACAAGCACTTTTAAATTTAAAAATGTCTGTACCAACTTTTGTAACTGATTCCAAGGTGAGTTTTGTTTTTATTTATATGCTACTTTTCTGCAGAATATGTTTGCAACAAGAAAATATGAGTTAAAAACAAAATCTAGATGTGACGGAAACAAATCAAACACAACATTTAGGAAGACGACAAGAGCCAGCATCCATCCAGCTAGACTCCCTCCCACAACAGACAAACTTACATGCCAAAGACTGGCATGAAGAAGGTCTTGGTTGCTTGGTGGAAAGGCAATGGAGAGGGAAACAACCTCACCACCCATGGGAAAGTCAGGAAAAAGCACAACGAAAGCTTTCAGGAAAAGCATCAGAGGGATTGCCTTTGCCACCACAAACTTGCCTTATAGTGGCTGTATTTAGAGGCCTTTTTCTGAGTGGACCCATCTTCTAGTGGCAACCGGAAAGGGGTCCTACTGATGGTGACATCCCTCCTCAGAAAATCCCCTCTCTTCCAAGAGCAGCTATCCAGCCACCACCCTCCCCTCTTCCACATACCAGGCAAAAAACTTTTCTAAAAAATGTTAACTTGAATTGTTCACGATCCGAAGAGAAATCAGAGTATTGAATTGCTTTTGTCTTTCCTGTTCTTCATTTATTACCTCTGCTGTGTATATATGCTCATGCTGCTGCCTGATTTCTAATGTTCTAAGGGCTGTGGTCTTAGTCATTTGTGAGCTGATCCAGGAAAAGAAAGGACAGGAAATGTATTTTTTTTAAGACAAGGGTTTGGAAAGTACAGCCAGAGGGCTTCACACACACCCTCATCCTCCAACACACAAATCCCCAGGGGGACCCCTCAAAGCACCTAGATCCCCCTCATTTATTTTTTCACACAATTTCCAGGAAATGTTTAACCCTAAATTGCCTGTATACACTCTCAGAGGGCCAAAACTACTGACAATTTAATCCAGTGATACTTTAATTTGCAAGGAATTTCTGCCGCCAATCTCCTTTCCCCGTATTCTCCCGGCACCACTACCCCTGGACAACCCTGATGTTACCTCCTGTTGCTGCCATCGTATGTCTTCAGTCATTTCCAATTTACGGTGACCCTGAGATGACCCTACCGGGGCCTTTTTCTTTTTTTGACGAGATTTATTCAAAGGGAGTTTGCCACTCCCTCCTTCTGAGACTGAGAGAGTGGGACTTCCCTTAGTCACCCAACAGGTTTCTATGAACAAGCGGGGATTTAAATCCAAGTCTCCCAGAGTCCAAATCATGCATTCAAACCACTAAAGCTGTCAGTACTGCTCTGCAATTTACTGGTAAAGAAGACCAATCCAAATTAGACACTGCCCAGCTCTCTCCTGGACCCTTCCAAGCCTGTGTGGTTTTGCTACTTTCTGCGTGGAGACTAGTTAGGGACGATGAAGATGGTAACCCAGGACATCTGTTGGGTACCAGGTTAGGGAAGGCAGCTTTGCACCAAATAGACTGTGTACTGTGTGAGGTTTTGGGATGCCACTCTATTTAATGTTTAACAATGGTAAATTCAGGGAGTGTGGAAGATGTCTCTGTAGGTGTTCCTAAATGTCTTGGTTGGATGTAAGTATGATGTGCCCATGGAAAAATTATTCCTTACCCACATGCAGTTTAAAAATACAAATTCTAATTTTCTTAGCTCCCCCCTCCCCAGCTTTTCTAAATTTGATATTCCAAACTTTATCCAATATTCCAGTTTCTGAAACACTGCATCTATCTTTACTAGCAGAAAATAGTGAATGAATGAATGTTGTGAGGGGGCAGTTTACAGGGATCTTTTTAAAAACATATAACTGAGGGAGGCACTCCTGACATTACAAGATTATGCTAACAGGAATGACTTAACTGAACACAGAGACACAAAGTATTATTTTAATACAGTTCTACAACTTTAAACATCGTTTTGAACTAAAACACTTGATTTTTAAAACAACAGAAACATCACAAATGTTAAAGGGTGTTTTTATAACCATATTTCAAACATTTATTTCTCAACACTGGCAAAATGCAAGGAGGAAATAAACCTTGTACATTCTCTGCTGGTTAAATAAACAGAATCCTTTGTGTATGCTTTTTTTAAAGTCATGTAAAAATTGGGTTTCCTACCAATTTCCTCCACATGCTTACAAGTTCAGGGACTTCTAAAATAAACCATTAGTAAAACAGAGCTTTTTTCCCTGTTCAAATTCATTCCATGTCTTATTTCTACATGTTTCTATCCATGCATAATTCTGACTTTTAAAACACAATCCATTTTTTTTTTACATCCTAGCCACCAACTCAGAAATCTTTACCTACAGAGAAAAAAAAAGATGCCATCGCAATCCCAAAATTTCTTTCTAAAACCTTTCTGAACATTTTGCAAAAAGCACATTGCAAAACCCTGGCTACGGCAGGTTGAAACTCTGGCAATACTAATTTTCTAAACACAAATGACAGCTACACATGTATATATTAACCACATGTAAGAGTGAGCCATTCGGTCTGCAGCTTCTACAGCCAAAGGAGAGAAAAATAAGGAGAAGCAATAGAAAAAGAAGCTTGGTTCTGTACAGACCGAAAAGTCGTCATCTCCCCTGGCCACTTGCATGCTTTTAAGGATCTATTTCTCTCGTGTGGCAGCTTTGGCAGGAGCAGAAGAGAACGAGAGAAGAGAGAGGAGATGGGGCTGAAAGGCAAGGTGGGGGAACTCTTCTGCTTTACTGGTCCCAACGTCGCTGCAAATAAAGACCACGTCAAGATTTAAACCATAATAATGGAAGAGCTATAAAAGGTCTTGGCCATAATGTTTCCTTTGCTATCCTCTTTCATAAAATGCTCTCTTTATGTCGCATGCTTTGCAATAAGGCATGTAATGTTTCTGCAAACGAGCCTCCGACAAGGGGGAAAAAACTTGAGCGCCGTGCGTACAAGAGTATTGCAACAGTCCTGAGCTGGAAAACTGAGCTCTCTTTCCCAGTTTTTCCCGACAACAGACTGACTTTTCTTCCTTTCTCCCGCACATAAAAGATGGGGGGGGCATAGCCCAATAGGCACACACAAAACAATTCCTGAAGAAAGAGACAGCAAATTTGAGATAGCAAAGGGGAAGACCAGAGAATTTTTTTTTCTTTAATTAATTCTTTATAACAATCTATCAAAATCTGCTGATTTTGTAAAAGGTTCAGAAGCCAAACCCTATAAGGAACGGCTTAGGGAGCTGGGTATGTTTAGCTTGGAGGAAAAAAGATTGAGAAATGATACAGTGAACATTTTAAATATCTAAAGGGATGTCATGTGGAAGACGGAGCGAGCTTGCTCGCTGCTGCTCCAGAGATCAGAACACAAACCAATGAAATCAAATTACATGAAAAGAGATTCCACCTAAATATGAGGAAGAACATTTCCATTGCAATAGCAATAGCGTATTCCTGTCTGGCTGCTGTTGTATCCTCTTCCCAGTCTAAGATACTATAATCTCAAGATTCCAGGCAGAAACACCAGCATCCCATGAGCCACGCTTGTTTGCTGCTGCTCGAGAAACTAGAACAAGGGCCAATTGATTCAAACTACAAGAAAAGAGATAGCATTTTAACACTAGGAAGAACTTCCTGACAGTAAGACCTGTCTTCCTCTGAGCATGGTGGAATCTCCTTCTTTAGGGGATTTCAAGCAGAGGTTGGATGGCCATCTCTCAAGAGGGTGTTAGCTGTGTTCTCCTGAATGGCAGGAAGTTGATCTATCTACATAGCCCCTTTCTACTCTACAATTCTAATTCTCATTTTCTGGCAGTGGGGGAACTTAAGACCAGAAAAAAAGGAATGTTACTGAATCTGACAGATTCATCCACCTAGGCCCAAAGTGTCAAGTATTCAATGATTAAAAGTTTGGCTGGGAAGTCCTGTGTATTCAGCCATGTTGGTGTTGAATAAGACTTGTCACCTCCTTCCTCCTCATTTAGAAAATCTGCATGGCGGGCAGGTAGAACCTATCCCTCTCCATGGTAGGACAACTGCATGCAGCGAGCTTGTCCAGTGCAAACGGGGGTAAATTTCAGTTCTGAAATTTGTTAATATTTGTGCACTTCTCCGTATTCAAGATGGAAAGAATCTATGGCTCACAAAAACTGAAAGAGGTAGAAGACAAAACAAGAAGGTGAACACCAAACATGGCCATTTTACTCTGTGCACATTCTCTGCACAGGTCTGGGTACTCTTCATGAGTTTTAGCCACAGACCATGAAAAATCATAGATTTCTCCCATCCCTAGAGAAGACTACCCACAGCACTGTGGACTTTCAAGTCAAGATCTGCTCTTCTCTGAAACACAATTCTTATGTAGTGCCTCCAAAGGTCAAAGTAGTCATGATTATCTTCATAGAAAAAATAGCTCCCCTTTACCGAATACATAAACAAGGGGCCATAACAACAGTTGCAACCACCTTTGCACCATCCTTTGGAAGGACATTTTGCAGATCAAAAGCTCCTCAGTTCACTAAAGAAATGTTGGTCATTCCAAGTCATAAGATCTAAAAAGACATAATGGAACATAGTTGGGAATGGACTGACAACTACGAGTTGCTTGAGAATATTCCACTTGTTTTTTTTTGGGGGGGAGGTGTTCTGTTTTTGTTTTTTGTATCTTTTTTCTTTTTGTGTGTGCGCGTGTGTGTGTGTGTTCAAAATTAAAGAACGCCTGTCTACATGATTCTGAACAAGGAGCTGATTTAATCAGTAGATATCAAGCTGACTTAAATTGAGTCAGATGCTTAGTCCATCGGGCAGACAATATCTCCCCAGGGTTTCAGACTGGCATATTCCTCAGGCCCCACATGAAGATCTGGGGACTGAAACGGAGACTCACCTATATTCAAAACAGGTGCTCTACTGCTGAGCTACAGCTCATTTTCGTGTCAAGATTGCCAATAAGAACCCTGACGTCAGCCAAAGATTAAATGAGCTAAATAAAAAGAGCCTGGCTAAATGAGAGGAAACACATATTTAGAAAAGATGGATGAAGACTTTATAAAAGAGAGGACAGCAAATGGGCAAAGAATGGAATATATATATATATATATATATATTTAACAGAGTGTGTGTGGTGCTGGAAGAGAGTCCTGCAGATACCGTAGGCTGCCAAAAAGGTAAATAAATGGGTCCTAGAACAAATTAAGGCTGACCTCTTCCTAGAAGCCTAGATGACTAAACTGAGGCTGTGGGCCATATCATGCGATGATGGGACTTGTAGGAAAAGATGATGAATGCTCAGTGAGTTGGAAGGCAAAAGGAAAGAGAGAGACCGCATTAGAGGTGGCTAGACTCCACAGTCCTGAGTTTGCAAGACCTGAGCCAGGAGACTTGGAAAAGTCCCTCATTCATAGGGCCGCCACAAGTCAAAGTCATCTTGACAGCAATTAACAACAACAAAAGTCAGTGCTCACTTCTAGACAGTACAGACAGGGGAAAATGTATATAGGTGGCCAAGAGGAAACAGATGACAAAAACAAAGAATTGGCCACAGACCTCTGAAGAGCATTTTTAAAAAGGAATCAGTTACAGTTGTCATTCTGGAGGCCCAAGTAATGAGTGGCTGTTACTTTTTTTCCCCTACTTTTTTTTTTAATCCCTAGAATGCTGCATGCTCTTCGCCTCTGGCACAAGACACACTGACCTCTCAGCGATCATATTGTCACTTTACCACCTGTGCATGAAAGCACAACATGAGCCAGCACTTGAACCAGGTAATATTCCCCCTCCACAATTTAGTAAGGTTACATCCCCACTAATTACACAATTAACTAAAAGTGACAGTTCCGTTGCTGAAAAGGATTAATGCATCCCTTGTTAAGTTTCAGTTGCAATGCAATGTAGCTGTAGAATCCTAGAGACGGAATGGACCTCAGGGGCCACCAAATCCAACTCTACGATGGAGGAACTCCAGCTAGACCATCCACAGCAGGTAACTCCCCAGCTTTTTTTTGAAAATATCCAGAGAAAGACATCTCACCACCTTTCTAGGTCACTGGTTCCATTGACAAACAGTTCCTCCTAATATATAACTGGAATCTACCATCATGTAACTAAGAACTTGTCCACCCTTGAAGGTACACAAAAACAATCCATATGTGCATACGTGAGTATGTGTACCTATACAACTGGTGTACCTGAAACATCTTCACGTTCAGGGTTCTCATTTCTGGCTGTTATTGTTGTGTGCCTTCAAGTCATTTCTGACTTATGGTAACCCCAAGGTGAACTTATCACACGGTTTTCTTGGCAAGATTTGTTCAGAGGGGGGTTTCCCTTTGCCTTCTTCTGAGGCTGAGAGGCTGTGACTTGCCCAAGGACACCCTGTGGGGTTTCCATGACCAAGCAAGGATTCAAACCCTGGTCTCCAGAGTCATAGTCCAATCCTCAAACCACAACATCACCCAGACTATTTTTGTTGCATGCTTCAAAATGTAAGAGTGTGACTTGAATGGTAGCTGGCTGGAATAGCTGAGAGACTATGTTATGAATCACGAAAGTCCTGGATCCAGTTTTCAAAGAAATAGCCATGTTAGTCTCTTGCAGCATAAAAAGAAGGAAGGAAGGGAGAGTGGAAAAAAGAAATGTGACAATGCCTTGAAGACTAACTGTTTTTGGGGTTTTTTTTTAATTTTCTCATGAGCTTCATGGATAGAAACCCATTGCTGCATCCAAAGAAGCGGATTTATATCCACGAAAATTCATGCAAAAATAAAAACAGTAAGTCTTAAAGGTGCTGCCACATTTCTTTTTTTTCCCTCCTCCCCTTCCTTTTTCCTGGATGCAGTGTTGCTTTTACCATGGACCCTGGGCAATCCAATCCCTCTCATGGCCAATGCAGCATTCTGCCCCACCCCAATCTGTAATACGAAAGATGGTAATACTGACTTACCTTGCAGGTCTGTTGTAGAATGACAGATAGATAATGCAATGCAGAATACTTCAAACAGTTCAAAGTGCTATCCCAAAAGTTAACGTATTCCTGTTATTGTCATTACTACTATTACCGTGTGTGTGCGTGTGTGTGTGTGTGTGTTTAATTTCTCCTAAAGAGAACCACTAATGAAATCAGCTAGGCTGAGCCACAGAAGTGTGTCCAAGGCAATTACCTGGGAAGGTTTATATGGCTGAATGTGGAATTGGGAAATGTCCACGGGAGAACTCAACACACTATACCCATCACCCCAGACAGGCTCCCAGTAGGTAAGCAAATGATGTTCTCCCATAGTTCATCCTGCTTTTAGCTGCTTTGTTAAATATGCAAGCTGCTAATTCCATCAAAAACTGTAAGCCCAAGCACGAGGAACCTTAAACGGCATTTGCTACCATTCATCTCTCATTACACCTGCCTCCAGAGCCTAGACTTTCCGGCTCTTTTCTGCACACTTTGCCTCCCCCAGCGCTCTCCTTCCTCTCTTCTTTTCCCTGCTTCCTCTAAAATGTAGATCTCTAAACACTTTTAGGACAAGATTTCTCCCCCTCCCCACTTTAGCATCACGTACACCGTCATGATGCTAAAGTGATTAAAATTATTATATTAATAAAGTAAATTATTAGCAAACAGTAATGAATATTGTTCTTTCAGTGTTTTAATGGCTGGAATCCTGTTGGGGCAATAAGCTGGGTTAAATATAACAGCACAGGTAGTAGTTAGAAATATGAAGGCCCAGAGGGGGAAAAACAGAAAAAATGGGAGGGTCTCCACCTTTTCCAAAAGCCTTTTTTTTCTGGAAAAATTGTGGGATTATTATCCTACAATAATAAAATGTTTATAATGAGATCTTCACATATTTATTGCCTTAAAACCATTTCTACAAACTACAGGAAGACTTTTATATAAGAAAATGTACAGAGTCTGATCATACCAATTCCTGGTGTTGATATCCTTTTGTCTGTTCTTTTTATGGGAACGAATGCTTTATGTGTGCTTGATACTACTGAGAATTGGTGGAGGCAAAATAAATAAATGAAATAAATTCTGGCCAGCCTGCTTCACCTTTCTTTGATTGTCTTTACAGTGGGAATGGCAAATGTCAATTTTTCCAAGTCCTGCTTTTAAGGAACCACATGTTGTTTGTCCAAGATTGGTTGTTTTTCTTTTTTTAATGTAGAAAACAGCAATGTTGTACAAGAAAACCACTGTAGCTGCACCTTCAGGCACCTCGAACTTCTCTTCCTACTGCGTAACATTTAGGTTGCACATCTTTCCAACTGGCAAAGCCCTGACACTGACCACTTCACCACACTGGTGCGTAGCATGCAATTCAGTTTTGCATTATTTTGCACTTTCCTAAATATATAGTGAAAAACAATATAAGCAGATGAGGGTTCCAACCACTTTGAGAAACTGCAGCCTTCTGTGTGAGGTAAAAAAAGACTGTGAGTGATGGTTTTGACTGCAAAGCTGTACAGTTTCGCAAAGTTTTGTGCGGTTCTCAAAAGATGTGCAGTTTATTTTGCTCTGGGAACAAAAATAAGTGCCCATTATTTGCAGGAACTTTTGATGAGCTATTTTTTTCTTCCTAAGTTTCTCAAGGAGTCAGAAACACAAGGATTGACCCCAGTTGGCAAACCGATTCATTTCCATTCCATCTCTACCTCATAGTAATCTAGTCTGCACTGGGTTCTAACTGATATTGAATGGTAGCCACTCCTGAATGTTAATCAGATATCTCATCTACTAGTCCTAGCCAAAAGTGAAGCTGGTTAGCATTAACAGTTGGTGAGTATTACTATTGCAGATACGTATCCATTCCTCAAAGACAGAATATCAAAACTATGTTTCTAGGGAGAAGGGAGCGGAGAGATGGAAGACAAAATCTACTGGGAAAGGAAGAAGGAGCACAAAGATTATATCTGAAGATGCACTGCAGTGTTACATCTGCATTACCAGAGCTTTGAAAGTTACTTCTTTAATTCCTTGTGAAGTCCTAACTCCTCCTACTTTCTTGCCACTATCAAATATGTGCGTGAATTTTTTAAAAATAGCCTGTTAAATTGCTTTTTATTCTTCCTTTACTTCCTCTCTCTCTCTGTTTTTAATAAGATTAAAAGTGGCATAAAACTTGGAAAATTCAGCTAAAAATGCTCTCTGGCTACTTTTAAAGGGCATTTTAAGAAGCAACTAGAAAATGCTACTCGTCACAGACAGACACACACACCAAAAATGTTCCTGTCCATTATATTAGTTTTAAAAATGTAATTTCACCATGCCTTCATTACTTCCTCCCCCCACAGGAAACAGGTTACTGGTAAGTTATTGCTGCTTGTTCCTTCTAAGCCTTGACAAGACAAAACTGTATTAATCAGTGAGAACTGTGCAGTCCGTTCTCAGAGAGTAAACTCACTGAACTAGCAGTGGGAAGCATGCGGTGCTGCTGCTGTTGTCAGACTGCAACTACCAGCAGCCCGGGCCAGCATAAAGGTGTGGATGGTGGGAGTTAGAGTCCACTAACATCGGGAGGGCTGCAGGCTTCCCGTTGCCCGCATAAAGGGAAACATTCTGAGGCAGGTGTTGAATAAAGGAGGATTGAACTCAATGGCAGGAAGATCTCTGAGGATGCTGCGAAGCGCTCAGAGAGGTCCTTTGTAGAACTGTGGGCAGGTGCTGCCCTCTATAGGGCACAGCTTGCACAGCAAGAGATACCAAGATCCTCGAGAACTAGACAAATCCCTACTGGACCTTGCAGTTTCACAGACATGCAAGTTTCTTTTTTTTCCTGTAGCTGTCTTTCCCATACAGGAATGGATTCCAACAAAACATATTGGTGACACATTGCAATTAAAATCGGCACCTCTCTTCTCTCTCTCTGAGTCCAGCAATCAACCACATTACAACGTGGCCCAAGCCCAGAACTCGCCATGGGGATATTGAGGTAAGCGGGGGCTTGATGCTCAGTGGAGTAA
This sequence comes from Iguana delicatissima, assembly GCA_948472985.1. Lineage (NCBI taxonomy): Eukaryota > Metazoa > Chordata > Lepidosauria > Squamata > Iguanidae > Iguana > Iguana delicatissima. The sequence goes on from CAOKZL010000425.1 coordinate 236,913, forward strand.
CCAGAGACAGAAGGGATGGAATTCTCATTCCTGCTACTATCAAATTCAGCACTCCTGAGCCAATAGGAACGGAGTCCAAACAAGGTCAGCGAGAAACCAAGCAGGAGGAAATTGGTGTTCTTCAAGTAAGCCCAGGGTTTCCAAAAGGAGAAAATAAAACTTTTAAACAATCAGGGAGCATATACACTCCAAACACCCCAGTGAAGGCTAGCATGCTTCAGTCTTCACTTGGAGATTCACAGAAAGCAAAGTGTCAACTAGAAAGGAAAAATGGAAGTTTGGATGGGATGTGAGTGAACGGGCTTGTTGCCATTTACCTTCAACTTGTTTCCAACTTATGGCCATCTTAAGGTGACCCTATCATGGGGTTTTCTTGGCAAGATTTATCAGAGGTGGGTTTGCCATTGCCTTCCTTGAAGGCTGAGAGAGTATGCCTTGCCCAAGGTCACTCAATGGGCTTCCATAGCTGAGTAGGGATTCAAACCATGGTCTCCAGAGTTGTAATCCAATGCTCAAACCACTATACCATGCCAGTTCTCACAACTGGGCTTAACTGACCATAAATAGTTTATAGCGCCCTTTATCAGTCAAGTACCCCCAAAGTGTTGGACTACAACTCCCAGCAGCCCTAGATAGTGTCAAAATTTTGGAACTTTACATCTGGTTGAGGGCACGTCAACAGAAGCCCTTCAATTAAGGGATAATGATAAACTGCAACATTTTGTTGTAGACCTACTAATTATTTATACAGCATTATCAAGGGCTATTGATGAGAGCACTGTTGCCCTCACGTCCTGCTTGCAGGCTTTCCCCAGACCTCTGGGTGGCTACTGTGGAAACAGAACAGTGGACTAGCAGGCCACTGGTTTAGCCCACTTTCTCCTGTGCTTGTAGTCAGTTGTGGGGCAAATCTTCTCTGCACTCTTTTAAAGCAGCTATCTGAGATGCTGAACTCCACTTCCCACAATAGATTCAATGTCTTGGATAGCACCTTTGAAGTTCAGACTAAAACCCAGAGCAGGTTCACAGGGGAGGTACCAGTTCCCACTACTAGAATCAAAGGAACAGGCATCATGTCTGATAGCGTGGATGTAAAGCGAACTCTGAACAGGGAGATAAACATTCAGCCGAACTGGCAAGCAGGTAAGCATAGATGGGAAAGGTTAAATACCCCCTCGAGTAATCCTAGAAGCTGCCCATCACACAATGCAAACTGATAGAGCAATAGATGCCCAATAGGAACCAAGGAATTTTTAAAATTAAAAAAAAAAACTGATGGTGGGATAATGTTGATAGTGGTGTGATGTGTTTTCATCCTGTTTATTTTTAATTATGTTTTAAATGTAATTTAAAATGTTTATAACTGTTTTTAATAGTATTGAGGTTTACTTGGTTTTTTTAAAAAAATATTATAATGTACATTTTGGCCAACATTTGTTTTAAATTTTGTATCCTGCCTTGGGGCCTTTGATGGGAGGAAGATGGGGTATAAATCAAGTAAATAAATAATACATAAGGTAGTACTTCCTTTCTTCTTTAATGACTTCCTCCACCCTTTCCTAGCAACAGTACTTTCTTCCTTGCTACTAGTAATATGCTTTCTGCATGAATGGTTAATTTATGGAATTCAGTGCCACAAGTTGTAGAGATGGCCATTATTTTACAGAGCTTCAAAGGAGACCATACGAAAATACCATAGGAAATCAGACTGTCTGTCTGTCTGTCCAGCCCAGTATCATCCACTTTGACCAGTGGCAGCAGCTCCCCAGAATTTCAGGCAGACAATATTGTGTCCATTTCCGGACTTTGCAGTCCAAGAAGGAGATTGACAAGCTGGAATGTGTCCAGTGAAGGGTGACCAAGAAGGTCAATGTTCTGGAAAGCAAGCCTTATGTGGAACAACTGGGTATGTCTAGCCTGGAGAAGATAAGACTGAGAAATGATATGACAGCTAACTTTAAATATCTGAAGAAATGTCATGTATAAGATAGAGCAAGCTTGTTCACTGCTGCTCCAGAGATCAGAACAAAGAACAATGGATTTAAATTACATGAAAAGAAACAGTGGAACATGTGCTTTTTCAGTGTTGACGCTATAGAGACTTACCTGCTGATTTTATTTTGCCAATACTCCATAAATATCCAGGACGTTCAGAACAGTCACATGTTTCTTTGCTGCTTTCAGATACCAATCCTATTATAACTTGTAAAGTAGCTAAATTTTGTTGAATTTGTTGAACAATTAAAATTTGTTGGGTGATGACTTGCACCATGGATTAGCAAAATGATTGTCTAATTGGGCTCTGTTGGAACTAGCTGGGGTCTGTCATCTGATAGATTAATACCTATCAGTATTTGCATCTGTATCTGTATCCTTCTGTATACTTATGTCTTTCTATTTGGATTTTATTGCTCTTATGCTGGTCTATGACCACAATAAAATATCTATGTATTTACAAGAAAAGAGTTTCCACATCAACATTAGGAAGAACTGTTTTTCCTGTTCAACAATAGAACAGATTGCTTCTCCTTCTTTGGAAATCTTTAAACACTTTAAACACACATTGGATGGCCATCGTTCAGGAGATCTTTATATATTCATTCCTATCTGACAGAGGGTTGATCTAGATGGCTTGTGCCGTCCCTTCCAACTCTAAGGGCCTTTCCGCACTACACTGTTATAGTGTTATTATTCCACTTGTGGAATTCTGGGATTTGCAGTTTCAGGAGGGGTATTTAGAATTCTCAGCCAGAGAGCTCTTTGGCCTCAGTAAACTACAAACCTCAGAATTCCACAGGATGTTGAAAGTGGAATAATAACACTATAACAGTGTAGTGTGGAAAGGCCCTAAGATTCTATGAAAACAACTGTACACTGATGTGCAGGAACCTCCATGCTGAAGCATTTGCTCCTCCAACCAACTCTTTCCAGTCACAGCCCAGATACCTGACCACTTCAGATGTCAATCCTACATACCTTTGCAAGGTAAGAGAGGTGGGTACAAATTATGTTCAATTAAAACGTCTCGTTGGGAGATGCAGGGAATTTCAAGGAAATGCTCCTATTGATCTTAAGCAGGGCGACTTAAGCAGAGCTGACAGTTCCCCTTTAAACATGCTCTCTCGGTAAGTACATTTGCATCTGCGGACAGCATGCGCATATGTATTTGTCCAGATCAACACATTAAAAGGAATCGACAGATTAAAAGAGTGCATTTTGCATGAACCACAAAGAGAAAGGAAAAAAAGAAAAAGCCACTCAATGAACAGAGTCAGCAGTAAAGAGGGAAAAAAACAAGCAAAAAATAAAAATAAAAAAATGATTCGACCCAGATCTCACCAAGAGGTCAAGCATAACAGAAAACGATTTGACAAATTAATGCGTTCTCCCAGCATCAGCTGAACAGACAGAAAACCCACCTTCTGCTGGTTTGATAGTAGGTGGTCAATGCAGAGCTAAAGGAGACTTAGGGGTGGCCCACAGGGGCCTTACTGTGGGGGGTCAGTACACCAAACCTTCGATTCTGACTCTTCCCTACTATGACTGCTTCATAAACAGAAACTGTATATTAAGTAGTAGTAACAAATTTACTATAGCAAAATGGGAGAACAAGGCATTCCATTGCCTCCATGATCACGCAGCTTAGATTGATAAAACAGAAAATGTATTTAAGCATAAAACAGAAGTATAAAATTATACTTTCACCATAGTTGCAATAAGTTTTTAATATGAAATTGAAGTTGGTATAATTGTACAGACTCTTGACTCCAAATCCATCCAAAATCGCTTCCAATCAGTCGCGTAGGGACGTGGAGGCAGGAGGGACAATTCGCCCCAAACTGCAACGTTTTTGGGGCGTCCCAGGCCATAGCCACGCCCCAACATGCCCTGGCCACACCCCTCCCGCCATAGCCCCCCGCCCCCCTCCACACACTCGAAGCTCCGCCACTGCTTCCAATTCTGACTCCACAACCCTGCTCTAAACCCCATCATCAAAAATCCCATCATCATCATCATCCTCGTTACTGTTAAATTCCTAGTCCTCACTATCGCGGGGATGCGTTTGGATACTTGGCAAAGCTGTAGAACAGGGGCAGAATTTTATTCCACTGAGGGGTTTAATCCAAACTGGGAACTAACATCCTCAGCCTTCAATCTTCTCCCCTCAACGCCATGCCAGATGCTCTCTTCTCTCATCACTGGCTAGAAGCAACAGCTAGGATTTCCCTATTCAATGCTGTACAAAGGCACCTTTTCTTGTGTACGGTGCAAAGAAAGCCACGTTCTTATCTCCACTCAGTGATCTGAGGTAAGGGGACATTTAAAGGCACTCAAACTTTAAATACCACAATCTTTGAGTACCCTTAAACCATATGCCTTCTAAATTTTAAAGGTGTTTAAAGGACGAGAGTATTTACACTGGTCCTTCAGTAGGGGTCAGAAAATTTGCCCCTCGCAGGACTGGCAGGTTTTCCCCTCAAATAAGGAATGTCCCTTATTTGAGGGCCAGAAACTTTTTCCCTTATAAGGCTGGCCAGTGTCCTCCTTAACAAGGAATGTCCCCTCGCCTCTCATAAAGACATAAAAGGTGTGCATCATGTAATTTACCAATGTGGGCATATTAATTTTACAGAGAAATACATGGCTAAATTAACCGAAATCCATACATTAATGCACAAACATATTTATAGCTTATTCCTGATCGGTAATCCCGCATGTCATGAATTTTGATAGTCCCTTATTGCTGTTTTGAAAACCTGGCAATCATAGTTTGCCAAAAAAAGTCAGTGCCAATATGGGTAGTAGCACATGGTAAGCAAGAGGAGCCTTAAAAACAGCTGAAGGCTCTGCAAGGGGTCCATGTGCTTCTCCCCCAATAAAGACCAGGAACAGTTCTAGGGGACTCAAAAGCTTGACCACTCTTTTCAAACCTTTTGGTTAAAGGTGTCATCCGGCTGTGGACCAAGTTTACTCTTGGTCATAGGCTAGCACGATTAGGCACCCCATGCGTTGCACGTCATAGGGCACACTCAATATATTCCTACACACGTGTGCTACAGGCTGCTGTCCTTCAGGCACCTTTCAAAGCTAATACGCAATCAAATGATTACAGAACTGGAAGAGATCTTTGGACTTCATCTAATGCAGTCCTCTGTTCAATGCAGAATCTAAAATGCTAAATCACTGGTATTCCCATGATATATGCTTTGGAAACCTCCAAAATATTTTTTTTAAAATCGATAACCCCAATACATCAAAAACTGGGAAAAACTGCTTTACGTTTCACAGTTACAGCTGTCAGGCAAGAGGGTGAGGATCTATTTTTTGAGGGGGCTTCCTCTTGTAAATACTGAAAACAGATAATAGTGTACATATGCTGTGCATTCCAGGATTTTCTGGTTCAAGGTACAAAATTCTAATTTCCACATTGGAAAAGCAGCAGGAGATGAACAAAAACCGCTTTTGAAAGATGTGCTGGATTGAAATAAACACAATAGATCTGTTCTTTTTGCTGACTTCCCTCATGTTGGCCTAGGTTCTTTCTGAATGGACCGGAGAGAAGTTGAATGATTCTCTAAATGACTTTCTATCCGGCGTTTGGCTGGGGGAGAGATTGTGGGGGGATTTCCCAGACAGATGGAGTCAGTAGTCAACTAACCCACAGCCCCGAGTGAAACATTAGTCAGGATAATTTAGCACTGTCAGCCGGAGAGAGGGGGAAAGAGACGCTATCAGCTCAGTGACCTCTTGTGCAGGCAGTAACCCTAATGGGGTTATAATGTTCCATGTTTGTTTGGGCAGTTCCTGTGGGTTTTAAATGCTGGGGAAAATTCCATCAACCCTAGCAGAGAAGGGGGTGAGATGTATTCCCTCCACCTTTTTGCTTTTCCACTCTGTCTTTCTCTCAGAGTGAAACTGCATGTTAATGCAGGGGGTTCCAACTTCCTGTCTCAACTTCAGGGAGGCATTTGTGGCTTGCAGGAGGATCCTTTAACTCTTTATCCACCTGCTAATTCTCCCTTTAATTCATTCTGCTAAAGTCTTCCCTTGTCATCTCTGACTTATTCCCCCAACCCTAGACATCCTTATGTCCCAGAACCCAAAATCAGCCCACCCTAGCTGGGCTCTGAATCCAGAGAGAGACCCAAACAAAAGGGAAGCATAATGTGGCAGGGAATGGGAGAATTTGCTCACACAAGCAAAACTGGTCCATTGGTCCTCTGTGCTAGGGTCCCATCCAGACCATATGAAAAACTGCATCTCTCCACAAGATCCTGCCTGTATTTTGAGACCTCCAGCAGGCAAGCTTTCTCTTAGTGTTGCCACATGTAGACACGCATTTGGTATGGACATAGCTCAGGGCTTTCTTCGGTGGCTGGTCCAGACCACGGAACCACACTCCATGAGAGGCAAGGCTAGGCCTCTCTCTCTGTGCTTTCTTTCTATGGTGAGCAAAGATCTTTTCATCTATACAGACTTTTGACCACTAACTGGTTGGTGTAGGAAGGCCTTTTATTGAGAGGAGGGGGGCAGTATTCACTTCTTTCCCTCTGAATAAATCTTGCCAAGAAAACCCCAGGACAGGTTCACCTTAGCATCACTTAAGTCAGAAATGGCTGGAAGGAATATGTGGCATGATGACAATGTATATGAAGCAGGAGCAGTGAGTGGCTTCCATGTCAACAGGGCAGTGAATCCGCTCCATGTTTTGGATAGCTTTATAGGAGCTCCCCAAAGAGATGAACGTATTTGGGAGACAGGGTTCAGCGGCACGGACAGTTCATTTAAACCAGGGGTAAGCAATGGTGCAAGTCCTCAAACACCATGTGTGGGACATGCGGCATGTTTGGGGGTCTTCCTGGGCCCCTCGAAAGCATCTGGGGACATTTCGAGGCAAAAAAATAGTTTTTAAAAAACATTTCACAAAATTTTGTTTGGGGAGTACATAAGGGCTTGAAACACATTGAAATGCCCTCTATACCTCCTGGAGATCATTTTTGGGCATTTTGGAGCAATAATTTTTGTTGAGCCCCTAGTGAGCCCTGGGGGCCACAAAAATGACCCTGGAGCATCACAGGTGCCCTGCACGTCACACTTTTGCCCACCACAACTTTAAAGTGTGGACACAACTCAGAAATGGATTCACCGCCCCACTCATATGAAGCCAGAATCATACAAGATAATGGAAGCTTGTGACTGAATCACACTCGGTTTCTGGTTGGAGGCTGGGTATATTGCCTTTACACAAATGAAAGGGGCAACAACACTTGGAATACTGCATACAGTTCTGTCCATGAAATTCAGAAAGTAAGTTGCAGTGGTGGAAACGGCACAGAAACAGGTAACCAAAATGCTCACGTGGCTAGAACAACTTCCCTGTGAAGAAAAGATACAACGTCCAGATATGCTTAGGTTAGAAAAGGAGCAAGGGGAGACCTAGTAAGAAGTGTATAACATTATGTACCATTTGGGGAAAGTGGTGAGAAAGATGTTTTTCTCCTTCTTTCATAAGACCAGAATCCAAAAGCATCATCCACTGAAGCTGAATGGCAGGGAATTCAATTCAAATTTAATAGATTAAAAATGGTTAAACTGTAGAACTCATTACCACAAAATGAACATGGACAGTTTTAACAGAGGATCAGACCAATTCATGAAGGAGAAGCCCAGCAACCGTGGTCACAATGGCAATACGTGACCTCTAGGAACAGAAGCAGCATGCCTTGGCATATCAATCACTGGGGCATGCAAGATGGAGTCTGTAGTTGCCCTCATGTCCTGCCTATGGGCTTCTCATTGGGGAATCTGGTTGGCCACTGTGCGAACAGACTTCTGGGCTAGATCAGCCTTTGGTCTAATCCATTAGGGTCTTCTGATGTTTTATGATTCTACTGCCCACCATAAAGCCACAGTGCATTCATCATTTCTACCAGCATGATAACAGTAGAAAGTTACAGTGAATACATAGATGTGGCTAGCAAAGTGTGGCATAATGACTTAAGTGTTGAACTAGGACTAGGACTCCAGGAGACCAGGGTCTGAATCCACACTCAGCCATGGAAACCCACTGAGTAACCCTGGGTAGGTCATGCTCTCTCAGCCTCAGAAGAAGACAAAGGCAAACCTCCAAACAAATCTTGCAAAAAAAGTGGTAGAAGCCTGTTTTCTGCTGCTCCAGAGACTAGGACACGGAACAATGGCTTCAAACTTCAGGAAAAGAGATTCCACCTAAACAATAGGAAGAACTTCCTGAGGGTAATGGTAGTTTGACAGGAGAATGAGCTGCCTAGAAGTATGGTGGAATCTTCTTCTTTGGAGGTTTTTAAACAGAGGCTGGATGGCCATCCATCAGGAACGCTTTGAAGGTGTATTCCTGCATGGCAGAATGGGGTTGGACTGGCTGGCCCTTGTTGTCTCTTCCAGCTCTATGATTCTATGATTTATGCAAGGCTTACCTGATTCAGTTGCTTCACTTCATGTGTAAGTGTTGTTAATTTTGAAAAAAAGTTTGCTGAAGTATGTTGAACTGTTATTTTCTGTGACACAGGAAGCTATCCCTATTCCTTCCACATTATTTCTGCCTCCAGTATCAAATTTTCTGTTAATGAAGTAATGGCCAGGAACAAACTGACCTCAATAACTGTTTGTATTTTTTTCAAAGTTTTTTATCGCACTATGCTTTCCTCACACAGAAGATGTTCCCGCAATGATTTTGGTTACTTGTTTTTGTATAGTGTGTGTCCCCCATTACTCTCTGAAAAGGTCTAACAGACCTAAAACTGTGCAAAACTCTAGTAAGAGAACGGGATGGTTCCTTTTTTTTGATAAAAGTTAAGCTACGGCATTAACTCTTATCAAAAAAGGAACCATCCTCTTCTCTGAGTATAGTGGCAAAAAAAGGCTTTTTGAATGCCTGGGCAGGAAAAGCAGCTGGCCCCCTGAGGTAGTGCTAAAGTTTTCTGCAGCATGACCCAAGACTTATCATATCAAAATTCATAATTTTGGCCTCAAAACCTGCCCTCAACTTATACATGAGGTCAACATATACACGAGTATATACATAGTATTTCTTGCTGCAGAAATTTATACTTTAAATTGGCTAATTGCTGGAGATGTAATACTGTTAATGCTTCTAACTAACCGATACATTTTAGAAATGCCCCATAGCTGCCTCATTCTGGGTGGAAGTCGTTACACAAATAAACCTGGTACTAGAAAGTTCTCTGACATTTAGTGACAGAAATATTTGCTTAAATTATTTACCCATACCTTAACATATAGTTGGCAGAAATGGATCTTTTGTGCCCTTTTGATTGCTAAAAGACTGGAGGAATCATTTTCCCCCATCTGTAATCCCGTGAATAGAAGATTTAACAAGGCTTGCAAATCTTGAAAGAATGATATATTAATACAGTCTACAAATGAATTTATACTCAAATATTTGGCCTGTTTTCACTGAAATTTAAGAACAACTATTTTCCTTTTTTAAATGCCCCGCCTTCGCTGTAATGCTAGAACATCACAATATGTAATCTTATAGTGTATCTTTAGTTTGGAAACCATTCTGAATTAAAAAGAAAAGATTTCTACGATGGCAGAAATCAATTGTTTCTTGTTGCAGATTTGGGACAATCTGCAAAATTTCATTCCATTTCAGCAAAAAGTACAAATAGGCCCCTGGCTTAAAATGAAAGAGCAGGCAATGTTGATTGTTCGGCCCTTTAAACTCAGAGAAAGGGGTTTTGTCTCCTCAGCTGTTAGTTTTTTTCTCCCTGCTTTTTATACAGTCAAATGCTTTGTTCTGAATGGCACCTCTACCTAAGAGAAGGAAGCCCTGTTTGGATTCGTACAAATGCTCAGACCACACGATTCTATGATCGAGGTAAGAAACAAAAGCAGAAGGGATGCAGCCAAGACGGGGGACACGATGGCCACGTCCCCAAGCATCTGGACTCAAGGAGACACCGGTCCCATGCCAATAATGACAAACACAGTTGTAAACGGCATCGGAGCGAAATGCTGACACTCAGCGAACACAAGGTTACACTGCCCATTGCAGAGCGCCGAGGCAAATTTTAATGGGCCAAAACCGACAGCAGGGAAATGAGAGGCCAAAATTAAAAATAATAATAATAATAATAGATTACAGCTCCCCTCCCGCCGCCTCAGTCCATTTGCCACGGTGGACAAGAGGCGCTGCCTCCTTTAAGCAAAGATAGTTATTTCGATCACAGAGGTTACTCCAAGGTTGAGAGGGCAGCTGGCAAAGAATTGCAGCCACAGTTTGGAGAGAGTTTTTTATTTTGGCTAGCTTAATAAATGCTTGTGATTAAAGTTTCTAGCCCTTACTGTCAGTATCACAGATGTGATAAGTTAAGCGCAATGACAGCAAAAGATGGGAGTTGGAGGAAGACAAACAGAAGGCTTCAGTTACCCAAATAATAAGTTGGGTCTCAAAGCCCCATTTCCCTCAAAGACCTGTTCCCAATAATATACTTTAAGAGGTGCCCCTGGCTGTTATGGCTAACTATAACCAAACATTTAAACCAAACCCAAACATTTTGAAAATAGTGATTCCTGCCACATCCTCTGGTAAGGAATTAATTACACAAAGAGATACTAGTGATAATGAGGGCCAGGCAAAGAAGAACAGAACTGTTCACTTTGGAATCCATCAATCTTGCCAACAGCCGCAGTCAGAGATGGTAAGAAAGCATACTATGCAGCCACTTTGCTGTAGCTGAGCAAGGCTGGCCATTACTGCCCACCTGGGAACCTAAGATATGCTGATTTCCATCATGAAGGTAAAACATATTCATCCTTCCATGTCATATGATAAAGCTTTCCACTGTAGCTTATATGTTAGCAGACACACACAATAGTGAACTGTGATTTTGCATACCTAAAAATGTCGCCCTGGGGCTTAGACCTGAACAAACACACAGACAATTGAACTGTGTTTTGCATATCTTAAACAGCTGCACTGGTACTTACTCATGAAGAATCCTGTTCAGAACTGAGCTGTGCTTTGCATCCCTGAAACTGTTGCACCAGGGCTAACTCCTGCACAAAAATGCACAAAACGGAGCTGAGCTTTGCATACCTGAAACTGCTGCACTGGGGCTTAATCCTACACAGGAACTCATGCAGCTGAGCTGAGCTGAGTTTTGCATTCCTGAAACTGTTACACCAGCACATACTCTGAAAAGGCCTGCTCAGAACTGAGCTGTGCTTTGCACGCCTACAACTGATGCACTGTGGCTTAGTCCTGAATAGAAAAACATAGAACTAAGCTGTGCTTTGCATACACAGTAGAAAAGTGTCCACGTTGGGAAGATTTATATCTTACCTTTTTTAGCCTGGCCCTTTCCCCTTCACTGTTTCTACCTGGGGAATATGACTCCCCAAAACCCTTTTCTAAGTAGAATTTGGCCCCAAGGATTTAAAAAAACAACACTAATTCTCCTGTCCCTGTGCTACAGTGACCGCAATGATAAAACACCTCAAGACCAGTGAGTCAGGACAACCAGGGAGTTAAAACAACCGATTTGCTAAAGGTCTCTGCAGATGCTCAGCTGGAAGTGATGAGGACACCTAAGCAGAAATGAAGAGACTACTGGAGAGTAAGCAAAAAAATTAATTAAAAAGGAAGGAGAAAAGGAAGCCCCCCCCCCACAAGCTCCACAACACTCCCAATATGCATGGCTGTTCACCATCAAGAGATCAGATTATATTTCAGGGACACAGTTTTTTACCCTGTGGTGTTCTCCCCCCTCCCTGCTTTTCCCAATGAATTATTTTTTATTTTATATCTATGTCTATATATAGATATATAGCTGCTATGCGTTCCTCTTTCCTCTGAGCAATTATGCAGCAGTATATAAAGAGCAGGGGAGATGATGTTAATTAAACAGAAGGTAATTTCTGTCAGCCTGCAAGGGGGGGCAAGGAGGGGGCTGGCGGTGGGAAAGGAGTGGGGTGATGGTGGGGAGAATGAACCTTGCTCCTAGGAGGCGGGGCAGGGAACCTCACTGCAAAAAGTGCAGATATTAGCATCGCAGGAAACTGGCTAATTTAATAAAAATGTTTTTTTTTAAGTTGCAGATGAGAGTATAGCATGAAGACACATAATACAGCAAAAGTAACATGGCATCTGAAGGGAGACTCATTTGGGAAAGAGATAGAAGCTGCTTTAAAATCCCCCTACTCCACCCAAAAAAGACAAATACAGGAGCAGCATTCGCCAACTAGACGTCTTTCACATGTATTAGACCACAACAGCAATGATCCCCAGCCATGCTTGCAGGGGATGATGAAAGCTATAGTCCAAGAAACCTGAAAGATACCAGATTCAAGGGAAAAGAATCTCCTCTGGAAAGACCAAGATACAAACCTTGACAATGGATACATGCGGGCAGAAGCAGCGTGAAAGAGGGAAGTGATTCCCTGGAGAAACCTTTAAGACGTCACTGGTCTGGCCCCAGGAACCTACCTGGAACTGTAATTCAATTATAAAACCACATCAAATCCCTATTTAAGCTCCAGACAGGATAGGAAAGATCTCTGCTAAAGTCTTTTGAGAGGTGCTGCCAGTCTATGCAGGCAGTGTGGGCCTTGATGCACCAATGAACTGACCAGAGCTTGGAAAAGTTCTCTTTTTGGACTGCAGCTCTGGAGGATTTGGAGAACTATGGTCCAAAATAGGAACTTTTCCAGGTTTGGGTGTCTGATTTCATATAAGGCTGCTTCTTATGGACACGTCTTAGTGACAAAGCATGTGATCTGCACACAAAAGGCCCCAAGAAGACGCAAAATGCAAATTCTACCACCTTGAATTCAATAAAAACAAGGCAAGCAGACATCGGGAGAGACCCCTCTGTCTCAAGATACTCAAGATAGGCCGGTCACATGCTGCTGCACCACAACTCTCATCATTCCTCACCAATGACTATGCTGCTGGGGCCAATGGGAATTGCAGCCCAACATCTAGACCAGAGATGCCTGTGGCCTATAAGCTGCATGTTTACACTGAACCCCACTTCTGTGGACCAGGAAATCTGCCCCCAGTTACCAAAAGCCCCCTTCCATTTTTTAAAAAATTAATTGGGGCAATTTTCTGGCAATTTCCTTGCTTCTCCCAGGTATGATGAGGACTAACAGGAGTGGCAGGCGATCACGGAAATCCCAACGCTCTGACTTGTGGGCTCTGACTCCACTACACTGCTGCACAGAGGAGATGGGTAAGATATTTCTAGATGCACAGAAGCAGGAGGTTTGTCTCAATCCATAGAAGGCAGAACTACACTGGAACCCACCTTCCTCAGTCACTGCAACAGACAAGTTCTCCCTGCTACAACCACACCACAACAGGAATGCAAAGAATATGCAAAAAACTGTCCAAATAACCTGATTTTCAAGTGTTCAGAAACCCCAATGAGAAAAATTGTGGACTGATGACAATTGTTGCAGTTCTGTACAACATTGTTGTTGTTTCTGCGCAGAAAACAGCACTCTATGTGCACAAAAATTCATTTCTGTGAAGAAAATGATACTTCTATGCAGAAGTATTACTTCCTGCAGAGAAAAAAAAATGCTGTAATTGGGAACATATTCTGCACAAAATTCACACATGGGTGATTTGCACAGAAAACAGCATCGTCTATACACAGAACAACATTTTTTGCACAACATAGGAAAAATGTGTGTGTGTGTATGTGTGTTTGCAGGAAATGTTTCTTTGCAGAAAATGTCGCCTTGTGTGCCAAACATCCACACACAAATTTCGCACAACAATAAGTCCTGGACTGTGAATAAACTTTGGAAACTCCAGTGTTTTAGAAGATTTTCTTGCAATGGAAAGAAAATTCCCAAAATAACTTGTTGCTGCCTTTGAGAAGAAACTTACTGAAGAATTACATCCCTGCTCCAAAATGATGGATGCTTTTCTAGTAAAACAACAAAATCTGATTATAGCCAAGATCAAGTCAAACAGCTCGTTTCCAGAACAGCAGGAACCTTTGTTACTGAAACTTATGCAGACATGATTTCCCTTTTCTACCTTTGTAATGACTGCTGATGCAAGGAAGATCACTTTAGCTACTAATAGCAGTGGGCTTATATCTCCTAGAACTGAGCCCAGATGTAGACAAATCAAGAAAGTAGTGCAGAAAACAGGGTGCTCGTAGGAAATTCTCTTGCAGCAGCAAGGGTGCTGATTGCCCCCAAAACTTGAAATAATCCACACCTAACAGCAACTGGGCAATTGGTGTTGATAATTCCACCCAATGTAATAACTCCATAATTGGTGTCTTGAAATAGGCAGCTCACAAACACACAATTACTTTATTTAGGGGAGTGCTGGGAAAAAGCTTGTCAATGTTGTAAGATCAATGTTTCTGAAAGCTTACGATGCATAAATCTATGACTTACAGACTGTGTATTTATAAGCGTGTTCATCTATGTCAGTTAATTGGTCATTTTAATTTTATGTATCAATTTTGTATTTTTTTTTAAAGAGTACTTAAAGTATTTCATCAGGAAGAAGAGTCAGAAAGCACCAAGGGACTACCTCACAGAGGCAATGCAGAGGCTCAAGTACTGGAAGATGAGACTAGATTTATTATCTTAATTCCCTCCCCACCTTCATCAGCATTTTGATCAACATATTGAGACACTTTGCTAACAAGCACTGATCATGAAACTACACCACAAACCTTGAATGAAAAATCTCTGAACATCAGGGTGGTCACTCACAGAGTAGAGGGTCCAATACCACCCTCAAGGCATGCACTGAAAGATGACAGCCAGGGACAGGGAGAGAGAAACAACTAAGGGTCAAAGTTGACAAGTCATGTTCAGAGAACTATGTGGTCCCTAGCACTTGCTTCTCAGAAGGAGCAACTGAATTGATGCTGCTCAAAAAGAAGAAAGCTCAGTCTATGCAGAAGAGAAGGGATGGTTTTTGATTTCAAGCAATGAACTCACCAAAGCTTCACGGGATGCTCCATTCTCATTTCCAGGAGGACAGCCAGTCTGTAAAAAGCAAAAAGACAAGGTTAGAGTGCCACCCAATGGTAATCTCTAAGCAAGCATGACTGCTGGAACCACACAAGGTATTGGCTGTGGCAAAGCACACCTGCTGAACACGCAAAACATCCCAGGTATTATAATTCCTGACAATTCCAGTTAAAATGGTTGGTGTAACAGAAATGTTGTAGTAGACCTTGGTCTTACAGAGTCAAAAATAATGGGATTCTTTGATTAGGAAGAACGGTGACATTACCTGCTACACTGTTCAAGCTCCCTTGTTCTCTCTCAGCTTAAGTCTATTCTTCATAGTGTGGATTCCGCACCCCCCCTAACAACAATGATATAAATATGTTATCAGCTCATTGAATTGTATCCCAAAGTACTTTGGGATGGATATGGAGGGGCAATTAAGAACCAATAGCTCTACAAAAGACTTGCCCCTGGTGCAAATGGAAACTGTCAGCTGTTTGTTGATAGGGATCAAAACAGTTGCCTGCATTTTTGGACTCTACTTGGAGGAGTGTCTATTGGGAACTGCTATAGCTTCAAAATGTACCACTACACCAGCAGATGAAAGTCCAAAGAAGAAACTCTATCATTATCGACACTGTCATGTTTATTTGTATGAAACTTTTCCATGGTAAAAAATCCAAACATGCTCAAAGCTGGCTTAAATTTTTTCCAGATAATTCAACAATCGCATATAATGTATTTCCTACAAATGGGCTAAACAGCCCATATTAGCAAATACACACTGAATCAAATAACCCACAAGTAATTCACAACAATGAGTCTCCATGCAGTTTACAAATTAATATCTTTGATTTGGCACGAGCTTCCATGGACCTTAGATCTTCATGAGGCAGAGAGTAAACTGGGACATTATTTTCTGTGAGTTCATTACCTCCAAGCAAACAGGTAAAGCTACTTGTTTATACACCTACTGACTACTGTTACCAAATCCAGCCCCAAAAGCCATTTCTCTACATATATGATAATGTACCTCACCTATAATTTGTTTCATTTAACTACACTGGCCAGCCATACCATACTCAAGCTGCCTCAGCTCAGTATTTCTGGTTACAGGCGTGCTAGCCACAAACTCTAAGATCATACCACCCTGGTGCCCCTGAGAAGTTGTAGGAAGCTTTTTTCTTTCCAGTGGCCAAATTGAATTGGAGGCAAGCCCTTGGGACCACATTCCAATGGTGAGCAGAGCCAAAGGCAAAGAGGTAGGCCCAAAAATGCCAGCACATTTTAACTTAAAGCTCTAGCTGTTAGTAACGTGAAACCACAGAAAAGCCATTTCACCTTTTAAAATGGTGGAGAAATAGAAAAGGGCTGGGAAATCTCCAAACAAAGGTTTCATAGGCCAGGGAGTGCAGCCATTTGGGGAATTCAGGAAGGCCAGGTTGGGACTCCACAAGGGTCAGATTCAGCCCAAAGACTTGAGGTACTTAGCTTTGAGGAACTCGGAACAACAGCAGCAACTCCAGCCTCTGGGATGTGTGACCATTTTCACAAAGTAAAAATGTTTCAGGTGAAGAGGCACAATGGACCCATTCACAATACACAGTTATAATGCTTTTATTCCACTTTAACTACCATAGGTCCATCCTATGGAATCCTGAGATTTAGTAGACCCTCTGCTGAGAATTTCAAATGCCCCTCACTAAACTGCAAACTGTAGGATTCCACAGGATGAAAACATGGCAGTTAAAGCAGAATAACAGCGCTATAATTCTGTAATGTGAATGGACCCAGGTCTTGCACGATTCATACCAAGATAATTTCTGAGACCTGGAGAATAGCCAATAGAGGGCCAAGCAAAGAGCCTGATCTGGCAAAATGCAGCTTCTTCTATGCCTAGAATTTGAGTATACAAACCACAAGGCAACGATAACATCATTCAACTGCCTAATGATGATTAACTGAGATCAAGAAAACTCTGTGTGTTTCCATCTATTACACAGAAATTTCTACTGTGCTACTCAACAAAGCTAACTCTATACTCAATGTTTATGTCAGAGCCAGCGTCTTCACTCATCATAATTAGCCCAAACCACAGTTTCCAAAACCACTTCCAGCTGTGGCTTCCAACTGTGGTTTGATGTGACAAAGAACAAAAAATGCCAAACTGATGCTAACTATAGTCAGCTCTGAGACACGAAAGGAAGAGATGATGCCCATCCAAGGAGAGGAACAAAAGAGAGTAGTAATGGGAAAGGAAAGGAAAGGAAAGGAAAGGAAAGGAAAGGAAAGGAAAGGAAAGGAAAGGAAAGGAAAGGAAAGGAAAGGAAAGGAAAGGAGTATGTGGGCCTATGCGTCAGTAGTACAGCATCTTCTTTGCATGCAAAAGGTCCCAGGTTCAACTCCTAGGATGAGAAGTAAGGATGCAATTCTTCACTAATTTCATTCTCCAAGGAAGTGATGAGTAATTTTAGTAATTTTCTTCCTGCTGTGAGATAGCCTTTGAAAACTCTGCAGCTTTCAAAGAGCACTTGCAGTTCAGGACTTAATCTGCACAAATTTTGCACTTGTTTTTGGCAAGGAAAGCAGCATTCTTTGTTCAGGAAACAGCATTTTCTATACCAAAAATAATATTCCTGTGCTTGAAATAGTGTTTTCTGTGCAAAAAAATAATTCCTGAATTCTTAAGACTCTTATCAGATTTTCCTCATTGATAATTCCCAAAACTCAAGAAAAACATTTTTCAACATTTTTTTTTACTTTTTAAAAATGCTCTTCCCATCTCTAATAAGAACTTAAGAGCTCTGACAAATTAGACCAAAGTCTAGTCCAACATTTCTGTTTTACTGTCACCACCAAGATGCCTATGAGAAACACAAGTAGGAGCAAGATATGGAAGGTTACCCCTGACACCAACAAATCAAAAATAAACTTGTTAATATTAACTGCTTAGGAGAAAACCTTAAAATTAACTTGTCGCATTTTTAATTTTACAATATGTTAGAACTGTCCCAAAATGGCCAAACAAACCATACATTTCCTCTCCAAATTAAAGTAATAATTTAAAAGCTGTTCTTGTTTCATGATGGAAACAGCGATTTTTAAATTCAAGGTTCTAACGAATAAATTAACATTTTTAGGAAAGGAAGCAAAAACAAAAACTGAATGCACAATCAACCTTTTAGAAGTTGCCTAAGTGGCCACCAATTCAATTTGCTGTAAATTTCACTAAAATAAGCAATACCAGTGAAAATATTTTTTCTTTCTTTGTTTTTGCATGGCTGTAATTTATGCCACCACTAAGAGGCTGCACTAATAAAATGATGGCAGGTTATAAATCAGTACGTGTCTACTGTGTTCAAAAATAGCCCTGTGAGCCAACCTGAGATGAAAGAATCAGCTGCAAAAGAAAAACAGGTTCATTGAGAGATGAGTGAGAATCTCTCTCTCTCTCTTTTTTTTAATAAAAACACTTTCAAATGTACAGTCCTTCCTAAATTCAGTGGGGAAACAGCTGAAATTAAGATAATTGTGCTTTAGGGAAAGCAAAACTTCAGGGCATAGGGCTTTTGCTTATCTCGTGGAAGTCTGGCTTTCAGCCTCTTTGTGTCAAAGCAGGTCTGCTGTGTTGGTAAAGCCATGCCTCATAAGGCAAGAATGGGGAATCTGTTGTTCTCTGAATCCTAGTTTGATCCCAGCTCCTGTCAGCTTGACCAAAGGTGGGAGGTGATGGGAACTGTCATTCATCAGCTTCTGGACAGCACGTGTTCTCCACCCTGGCTGCAAGGTCACCGCTCACCACAACCACTTCCGAGATGGGTCACCATTGCTAGGAGCATACCAAATAACATAACCTAAGAACTAGCAGCTGCTTTCCTCTTCCCTCCTTGTTGCTTTTCCTTTCATATCATATCTTTTAGATTGCAAACCACACAACTATTTGCTGTGCAGTGGCTCTCTAGAGTTTGAGGGAGAGAAAGGTTTCCCTCGTGACCTGCCACCTGCGGACTGCCAGGCACTGAATCTGGGAACTCCAGGAAGCAAAGAAGGTGCTCAATGTTTGATAGAAACAGCGTGTGAAAAAACTAACTTTAGGCCCAATGTTCCAAGTTGTGAGAGTTTTCTTTCCACCCTCAAAGCTGAACTTTGGAATTGTTCCAACTTGGCTGGGATGTTTCAGTTCAGAACAAAGCCAACTCCACACTTCAGTGACCCCAATTATAAATCAGCAGCTACAGGACTCTTCTCATCAAGCATCCTGTCTTGGGACAAGTTATCTAAAGGAGCATTTCTCTGCATATCTACCTCCTTAAAATCCTCAGGTCATCATCCACATCCAGGTGCCCACACCAAATTAAATGAGGTGGGTGGCTACAAAGGAGGCAGAGTCTTTTCAGTGGTGGTACCCTATCTGTGGAGTGACCACCTTAGAGAAGCTTGTGTGGCACCAGTGTTAGAGGCTTCTGGCACTCTTCTATTTTGATGTGGTTTAACATTGGCTTTATAGACTTGGCTTGAAATCAGTAAGTTTGAAAACAATCTAGGAGTCTTGGTAGTAGCAGTAGAAGACCACAAGCTAGCCGTGTAATCCAGCAGCCAAAAAAGCCAATGGAACACTAGGATGCATCAACAGGAGTACAGAGTCCAGACTGAGGGAAGTGGTAGTGCCAGTCTGTTCTGCTTTGCTCAGAGCTCACCTGGAATACTGTGTCCAGTTTCTGGGCACTACAGTTTAAGAAGAATACTAACAAGCTCGGAAGTGTTCACATGAGAGTGACCAAGATAAATAAAAGTCTGGAAACCAAGCCTTAAAAAGAACAAGTGAGTGAGGTGGGTATGTTTAGCTCACAGGAAAAAAAAGACTGAGAGGGGAAATGATCATCTATCTTTAAATATCTGTAGGGATGTCATGGAGAAGATGGAGCAAACTGGTTTTCTGCTGCTCCAGAGAACAGAACACAAACCAATAGATTCAAATTACAGAAGAAGAGATTCCACCTCAGTGGTGGAATTACTGTAACTGCTGTTCAGCAGTGGAATAGACTGCCACAGAGTGGTGGACTCTCTTTTCTTGGAGTCTTTAAAAAGAGGTTGGATGGGCACCTTTCAGGAGTGCTTGTAGTTGTGTTTTCCTGCACTGACACAGGGTTAGACTAGATGGCCTTTGCAATCCCTTCCACCTCTAAGATTCTATGCTGCAGTTTCCAAGTTTTCTACCAATATATTTCAAATAGTTAAACAGGAAATGTGAGGCCTGCCTCTGAATTCCAAATACATTTCATTAACTTAATTTTTGCACCTTTAAGCCATCTGATAACTAGAGTGCTCAACACAATGTACAATGCATAGAACATGCAAAAAAAATTGGAGACAGCACCTATTAAAATCAGCACCAAAGCTTTTTTTTTTAAGAAAGGATTTGTGTTCACTTGGAGAGTATTCCTGTTTTATAAGAAACAGAAGCAAAATGGAAAGCATCATGTTTATCTTTTTCTTATCATAAAACAAAAGTTGTAGGAAGTATAATTGCATCAGTGGAAATAATGTTGTTTGGATTTCAGCTTCTTTCTCTTCCCTTCCCTCCACCTCATCCTTTTTGAGTTCCATGCCAACTAAGCAGCATCACAGCTGGAGAGGGAATGGGATGCAGAACATTAAACTGAACAGAGACGGCCAATAAACAAACATGGAGTTGACCGCTCTCCCTCAAACCACCCTAGCAAATTAGATTTTTGCTGGTCTGCCTTCATGTCTGGCAGTCAAAGGAATGACATGTAGAAAAACAGAAGGAGCCAGTAGCTAAGCTTGGGGCAGCGAGGGGAGACCGGTGGGGGAGTACATAAAAAAAAGCCCTGGCATCAGTCATTAAGATCAACAGATCTTGTGTATATATTGGAGAGAAACAGTCAAATTCTCAGGTATTGGCATCCATTTTCAGGGATATTTCTCCTTATAATGCTTCCAGGTCAAGTTTCAAGTCATTTCCTGGGTGATCACCATATTATGAACTTCTCTGAGCACTCCCCTTCCCTCTAAGTCTTCCTTATTCCTTTACTGCCTCTCTGCCCTTCAACTATGTGATCTCCACTGCCTTCCTTTTATCAGACACCTCCAAGATAATCGCAGCCTTTATCCCTGTTTCTACACCAACTGTCTCACACTAGTCATGAGATCCTGTTTTGGTATTTGCCGAAACTGCTCAAGCCAGCTGATGACCAGTTGTAGGCAAAGTTAAAACATTTTGGCTGTGATTTAACCAGTGCCTTACACAAGCATAAATAAAGTGAATGGGCAAGTGTGCCTTTGGGGATGTTGCACACAAGTGGTATCCTAGCCAGGGCTAAACAAGTATACAGACTTAGCCTTTGCACAATTAACTGTGATATTCAGAACTTAAATACATGGTCCAGCAAGAAGTGTGTGTGTGTTTGGTAGCCTCCAAAAGCCTACCATCCCAAACTGAACTCCTCCAGAGCTGCTGGATTATAACTCCCATAACCCATCAGCATGGCTGCTCCATTAGTGGGGAGTGATAGGAGCTGCTGTTATTATTGTATTTATTTATATCCCATTTTATTGCCAGTTAGGGACTCAAGGCCGCTTATAAAAGGCAAAACAGATACAGCGAAAAACAGATCACATCATACCAAAGTTATACCTAAACAAAAACTGCTATCCAATATATCCTGAAGGTCCCAGTCTGGAGTAGATAGGTAGAAGGTCTAAACTGTGGAATGGGAGAAGATGGGAAGTTGCAAGGAGGAGGGAGAAGCTATAGGTCTGTTTCAGCTTCTCTCAACTTACCGTACCTTGAAGGAGGCCATAGCTGGTAAGAATCTGGATGAAGAACGCTTGGGCAGGGGAGGAGACAGGAAAGGGTCCTCTTAGCTATGGCACCCTATTTGTAGAATGCCTTCCCCCCAGAGGCCCAACAACATTTTCCCTTCAACTCCAGGTCAAGACATGACTTTTTTTTAATTTAAATGCCCTAAAGACACCATATCCCATCTGATCCTGGAAAGTAAGCAAGGTCAGTTGTGGTTTGTACTTGGATGGGAGACCACTAACAAATAACAGGTGCTATAGGATACACAAGCTGAGCATCTCTGATCTGGAAATCCAAAAGCGTCCAAAAAATTAAACTTTTTGCTGCCAGCTGCCCACTTCTGCCTTCAGATGCTTGTTAGTCTCTCAGATCTATACTTCTCTCTCCAGCCTCATGTCTCACACATAACACAAGTAGTGAACAAAAGAGACATGAGGATCTGTGAAATGGTGGGTGGCATGGATTCACACTGAACACTATGCTTCGATTCCCTCCATTTCACAGAACCACACACCTGTCTCCACCCTCATGTCTTGTTCATTTGCTACTTGGGTTAAGTGTGGTATGTGACGCTGGAGAGAGACTAAGGCTCTGAGGACTAAGGATATACAGGTCTTGATACCTGTATTCAAAAACACACACACACACGAATACACAAACAGAACTGTACAGGAGATCTCCAGGTAATCCGCCAGCCACCCACTTCTGCCTTCAGGCAGTGGCTTTAACTGGTAAAACCACCTCTGGGGATTCCTTGCCTAAGAAAACCCTATGAAATCCAAGGGGTTGCCATACATCAGCAGGTCGCTTGAAGGCACATACACACCCACGCACAATTTATTTTTAGCACGTACATGGCTTCTAAAAATTCTTCTAGCCTTTTAAAACTTTTTCAACTTGTTTGAATGGTTTAATATCTATTTATCTTGTTTAAATTATTTATTGATTTTAATTAGAATGCTTGAATTGTTTATATTGTTTTGTCTATTTACCGCCCTGAGATCTTATGATAAAGAGATGTGATAAAAATATTTAAATAAATAAATAAAGCTTTGGAGGTCAAGAAGAAGGAAAACTGGCTTCTGCCCTAGCAAGAAGATCTTAGAAGACAAGGGAAGAGTACAGAGGTAAAGCCATAGGGAAGAAAACCTTACCAATAACATGAGGCATGTCCTACACCAGTGGTTCTCAACTTGTGGGTCCCCAGATGTTTTTGGACTTCAGCTCCCAGAAGCCCTGAGCATTGACTATAGTGGCTGGGGCTTCTGGGAGCTGAAGTCCACAAACATCTGGGGACCCACAGGTTGAGAACCACTGTCCTACACAGAATGCATGAATTCCACACAAAATGTCATGCTCACCAACCCTGTGTAGATACAGATTACTCTGTATTTACAACTGTCATGTCCTGGATAACCTGCTGTCAAAAACTTCAGTCAGAGGTTCCAGCAGAAGAGTTTATTTAGAAAAATGAGCAACACATCAAATTTTCCAAAAGTTGCTGAGACTAAAGCATCTAAGTTGGTTACAGGTTTTAGATCCTGTCATCCAAATTCTGGCATGCACATCAACGTCAAGTCACCCCACCAGCATTTTCCGAGGCATACAGTTATTTACATACCTTTCATCATGGGAGCTAAGTCAAATTCCTGTGCCCTTCCTTACCTATGCATAGCCAATTCATGTAACACCTTCTCACTACTTGGCTGCCCCCGCCTTTGATCTCCTTCTCTCTTGCCAGATACAAGATGATATTGAATAAACCAGAATTAACCATTTGGAGCCATTTGGGATACACCAGATACATAGTTGTAGGTAGCAATTAACAATGGATATATATCACTTCAGCTAGCAATGCCCTATTTGATCTACACAGCTATACTATTATACACATTAATTAAACATATGACAGGAGCTACATATCCCAACAACAATGTATTATGCAAAGAAACCCACAATTGTCCAACAGCATCCATGTACAGTTAAAAGACTGTACTTAAATTTCTTGCTAAACTGCACTTACTACCTGCTGAACTTTGGAATCAATAATTAACTGCCTGAATTTCTTTTTGTTTTTCCTCCTCCTTTCCAACCCCTTTTGCTTTTGTGTTGTGCCTTCTGGACTGTAAGCTGAGGACAGAGACGGTCTAGTTTCTCGTATTCGTAAGCCATTTTTCATTCTGCTCTCAGAGTCTTAATCCAACCCTCAAATCACCACATCATGCTGACTCTCCTAATTCTTCACTTTTTAAGAGTCAAGGTGGTGTTGGGGTTTGAGTGTTGCACTAGGATTCTGGGAGAGCAGGTTCTGAATCCTAACTCTATCATAAAAACCCACTGGGTGACCTAGGCAAGTTAACACACTCTCAGCCTTAGAGGAAGGTAAAAGCAAACCTCCTCTGAAGGAACCTTGCCAAGAAAACCCTAGGACAGGGTTGTCACAAGAAAGAGTCAACTTGAAGACATATCACAACAATATAATAAACACATGTAGGGATGGGTCATTTCCAACAATCCACCTGAATATCTTTAATGCTTCTCCCACAAACAGATGGAAAGAAAGACTTCCCATGTAATGAGCCCTAACGTCTCTGCTGTCTTTATCTTTCTCAGAAACCACATTTCTTTTCCTTTTTCAAAAGCTTTATTGAATTTTACATAAACGTACAGTTATTAAAAAAACTTCTGGCTCCTTAGGGACCCAGTCTGAATGATTCACCCAATTAGAACTTCATTTGGCTATTATGTAGGATATTGAACCAAATCAATCAGTTTAGGTTAAGATGAAGGGCTAAGAGAGAAAGAGAGACGGATGTCTACGGAAGTCTACAAAGAAATGGGTCTTTAATTTAAAAAAAAACTGCATACAGTACTTAAGATAAAGAAGACAGAGCCTTGCTTTGTACCACAGAATCTAGTAGCCTCTTAACAACTTTATATTCAAACAAATGAAAAGAGACAAAAGCTATGCTTCTAAACCTCCAAAAATCCAAAGTATAAAGGGCAGGGATAGAAATAGCACTTATGCACACTTTGTTTTACATTATATAGTTTATATAACTCACATGATTGCCACATTCTAACAGTTCCACTCTCTCCTCATACTGGGAAATTCTCTAATTAGTCCCTACAGTTGCCTAAGCCCTCATTTTCTATTACCATTTTCTATCTGCTTTTGTTCTATCTCCACAATTTTTTTCCAGCTATCTTTCTTTCACCTCCATCCTGCAACTATACAAAAAAAGAAAAAAAAAAGGCTGAGCTGGGAAAAAATAGGATTTTGCTTGAGTCAACCCTCCTGTAGCTATAAATCTCTACCAACAACAGGCAAGGTAAATGGCAGCTCCCTCCAGAGTCCCTCACTGAGCATGCGTGAACAGCAAAACAGAAAGAAAAAAGGAAAGCAGAAAAGCCTGTCTCACCAGCTTCCCCCAAGCATGTTAAACAAATAGATTTGTAAGTTGGGCCACTAAAATGGAAATAATCTGAAAAAGCAGAGACGGGAAAGTTAAAGCGATTCCAGGAATGCATTTTGGACAAAACTTTCAAATGGTTTCTAGAAAGTTCAAACGTTTCTTGTTTCTTTATGCAAGGTTTACCAGACCTAATTCTTTCATGTGCATATTGTTTGTTGTTGAAAGATGTTGAACTTCTTCTGGTTTCAAATCTTCTGTTGAAGAAGTCATGCTCAGGAACATAGTGACTTTGTGTTAATTGAGGTTTATCTCTTTATGGACTCAGCCCATAGTTCACCTAGCCCAGTACCATCCACACTAACTGGTTGCAATGGCTATCCAGAGTTTCAGGAAGGATTTCCAGAGGTCTCTGGTATGCCAAGGGAGTGGGGTTTAGATCCTGACCCACCATAGGTTCTGAAATCAGACAAGGCTGGACGTATTCAAGGTTGTATGTCCCTGACTTTCTTCCAACAAGGGACCCAAGGTGGCTGCAAGTTAATCCAAAACAACATTAATTGAAATGAACACACGGACTCTGACTCTGCCCAAAACACATTGGGAATTAAATGCCACCTAAAATCAGTTATTGCAAACATACTTACTTGACAGTAACTCGTACCAGCAGGACAAAAGAATCTAACACCATTCTTGGGTGCCCAGGTGGCCAGAATCAACAATCCTGAACTACCCTCATTACCTCATTGGAGAAAAGGAAGAGGAATGGACAGATCAGCAGCTACTCCCAACCAATGGTGGTCTTTAACATTTGGAAAAGCTTCAGCCTGGATAGCCAGAACACAACAAAATGGGTGCCTGTACTTTCTCAGCCTCAGAGGAAGGCAAAGACAAACCACCTCTGCACAAATCTTGCCAAGAAAAACCCATGATAGGGTTGCCACAAATCGGAAGTGTCTTGAAGGCGAACAACAATTCCCTGAAGAAGAGCACTTGAGACTCCAAACAGAGGGCTGGAGCAGAGCTCAACAGCAGCAGCACAAGCCTAATTTTGGGATTTGGAAGAGAGGGAGTTTGTTTTTATTCTGACCACCATCTGTTCAACAGAAGCGAGTGAATGATAATGATGATGACAGCAATGATAATGTGGACAATTTTAAACTGAGTGTCTCTATGGCCAGGAGCAAACAGCAGCAGCCAGATGGTAAAGCAGACCAGTTTATCCAAGCCAGATTTCAAAACTTAAAAGACTTTTTAAACATTTTCCCTCTATTTTTAATCTTTTTTTCTTCCTTCTGTCTAATTTCTTTTGTGTACTATTTTTAAAAAATTGGGTATGAATGCTCTGCTTCTGTGGTTCATTTCCTGCAAACAATAGAGGTTTTCTATAGATGGGTTTTCAACCTAGCAAGGTGTGCTGTGCAATTATTTTTGTGTCATCTGAAGTTTATTTTTGTGTCCTGACAGTGGTCATATCTGGTTTTGGCCTTTGAGACTAGGCTTTCTATTGGCTTTTAAGACCTGTCCTATTTTTTAATGCTTTGTTATGGTCTTTGAATCTGGAAGAATTATCAGTGGCCTTTGAGACCTGTTTTTAAGGATGGATTTTGTATCCGTTTTGTTTTCTCCTTTTATGTCTGGATTTGTCTTAATATGTGGAGATAACGCAGTGGCCTTTAAGGCCCATATGAATTTTGAGAGGCCCTAGATGGACCTAAATACAAATCAGATCTGCAGTCTTTAGCTTGACTGTTTTGCATTCATTATCTTGATTCAGCCAAGGAAGCCAAAGCCTGAGCAGAGCAGTTGGTGACTAGGGCTCTTGGAGATTTCTCATTCTCTCTCATTCACAGGATCACCATAGCTTGAAGTCAACTTGACAGCCAATAACAGTAGCAGCTTGATTATTTTCATCCATGTACAATATGGGTTGCTGACAAAACAGGAGAATGTATCTACAAAAGGGTATAATGCAGTGGCTTTCTTTCATACTGCTTTGCAAAAGCTTTCAACGACAACTCAGTAATTCAAATAAATGAAAATGTCAGGAAGACTATTTTACCATACATCTTGCCATAATATTGAATAATTACACTTAGAACCTCACAAGGGTTGGGATATGGCCCTCCAGATGTCCTTGAATTTCATGTCCTGTTGGCCCACCTCAGCATGGCCAATGGTGATGGATACAGAGAGTTGTAGGGAGCATAGGTTTGCCATCTCTGATCTAATGGATCAAACTAAGGACTCCTCTAATCAGGCAACATGCTTTCCACAAGGGGCAACCAAATGTCCATTCTGCAAAGCCCACACACAGGGCTTGGAAACAGAAGTCCTCTTCTACTTTTGTTGCCTTCCCCATTGAAAATAGCATCCAGATGGAGTTTGTATTTGGAAAAGTTACTTTTGTGGGCTGCATTTCCCAAAATCTCCCAACCAGGATGGAAGTTCTGGATCCTGGGAGCTGCAGCTTGAACAGTAACATTTTCAAATTCTGATTCAAGTATTATGAATGGACTTAAATGTCACTAATATGCTTTGCAAAAACAGGTGTAATGTTGTTTGTTCTCTTTGCCAGACTTTTTGGAACATCCTCATCCTCCCTACGATGAGCACAGGGCACAACCTTCTTCCGGGGGAGGGGTTGGATGTTTTGCAGAGGGGTCTAGCCCCATACTGCCTACTCTGCAGTGGATCTTCAAAGACTTTCAGGAATCATAGAATCATAGAATCATAGAAATGTAGAGCTGGAAGAGACCACAAGGGCCATCCAGTCCAACCCCCTGCCATGCAGGAAAACCCTCAAAGCACTCCCAACAAGTGGCCATCCAGCCTCCGCTTAAAAACCTCCAACGAAGGAGACTCCACCACACTCTGTGGCAGCACATTCCACTGCTGGACGGCCCTGACTGTCAGGAAATTCTTCCTGAGGTTCAGGTGGAATCTCCCCTCCTGCAGCTTGCATCCATTGCTCCTTGTCCTGGTCTCAAGAGCAGGAGAAAACAAGCCCACTCCCTCCTCGACATGACACCCCTTCAAATATTTAAACATGGCTATCATGTCCCCTCTAACCTTCTCTTCTGCAGACTAAACATACCCAGCTCTCTAAGTCTGTCCTCATAGGGCATGGCTTCCAGGCCCCTCACCATTTTGGTTGCCCTCCTCTGGACCTGCTCCAGCTTATCCATATCCTTGAATTGGGGTGCCCAGAACTGGACACAGTATTCAAGATGAGGTCTAACCAATGCAGAATAAAGTGGTACCAATACCTCCCTCGATCTAGACACCATACTCCTATTGATGCAACCAAGAATTGCGTTGGCCTTCTTGGCTGCCGCATCACACTGCCGACTCATGTTCAGCTTGTGGTCTATGAAGACTCCTAAATCCCTTTCACACGTACTGTTAGCCAGCCACGTGTCCCCCATCCTATATTTCTGCATACCATTTTTTCTGCCTAAGTGTAGGACCTTACATTTCTCTCTGTTGAAATTCATTTTGTTAGCCTTGGCCCAGCTCTCCAATCTGTCCAGGTCCTTTTGAATTTTGATCCTGTCATCAGGCGTATTAGCAACCCCTCCCAATTTGGTGTCATCTGCAAATTTGATCAGCGTGCCCTCTATTCCTTCATCCAAGTCATTAATGAAGATATTGAACAGCACCGGGCCCAGGACAGAACCCTGTGGCACCCCGCTAGTCACTTCTCTCCAGGATGAGAATCTGCCATTGGAGACCACCCTTTGGGTACGGTCAGTCAACCAGTTACAAATCCACCTGACAGTAGCCCTGTCCAGTCCACATCTTACTAGCTTCTTTGCAAGAATGTCATGGGGAACTTTGTCAAAGGCCTTACTGAAATCAAGATATACTATGTCCACAGCATTCCCTTCATCTATCAAGCAAGTAACTCTATCATAAAAAGAGATAAGATTAGTCTGGTATGACCTATTTTTGAGAAATCCATGTTGACTTTTCGTAATTACGGCATTGTTTTCTAAGTAATTAGAAACTGACTGTTTGATGATCCGCTCCAGGATCTTTCCAGGTACTGATGTCAGGCTGACTGGGCGATAATTATTTGGGTCCTCTTTTTTTCCCTTCTTGAAGATGGGGACAACATTTGCCCTCCTCCAGTCTGCCGGAACTCCGGTCCGCCAAGAGTTTTCAAAGATTATAGCAAGAGGTTCCGCAATACCTCTGCTAGTTCTTTTAAAATCCTAGGATGCAATTCATCTGGCCCTGGAGACTTGAATTCATCCAGTGTGGCCAGGTATTCCTGTACTACCTCTCTACCTATTCTGTGCTGCATTTCCCCCACTTCCTCACCTGCTCCCCAACCGCCAGGTTGAGTGTTTTTATCCTTTTGGGAAAAAACTGAGGCGAAGAAGGTGTTGAGGAGTTCTGCCTTTTTTCTTCTTCCTGTTATTAATTCACCATCTTCCTTGCACAGTGACCCTATCGTCTCCTTCTTTTTCCTTTTGCTACGGATGTATTTAAAAAGCCCTTTTTATTGTTTTTAATGTCTCTGGCCAGCCTAAGTTCGTTCTGTGCTTAGGAAGACTATCTCTATCGTAAAGGAGAATGAAGTAATTGCCTCAGGCAGCAGATGATGCGAGGCTGAAATACTACCCTCCCACCTGTTCTTTCTGAATGCCCGATTGTTCCTCGTGCTGAATGACAGACCCACTGAACCTGTCCTGGGACCTATCTTCTAACATGTTGCCTCCAGTATGGTGGAAGAAACTATTTCATTGCCAGTGTTGAAATAAGGTTAGTGACCAGTTCTGCTGGTTTCCATATGCAGAATGGATAGGGGGCCTCCATCTTGTCTATTACCTCAGGCAGCAGAGTTGCAGAACTCTTAGGCAGTACTTCTCAGCTCACTTCTGGATGGTGATGCCAAGAAGTGAACCTGGGACCTTTGGCACACAAAACACATCCTTCACCACTGAACTAGGGGTCTCTTTTAGGGGGTAAAAGACATATGGGTTTTATACACCTTTTCATGGTGGGCGGGAAAAGAGGACTGGGGTGAGGGGAGGAAAAAGTTTTCCATTTGACGGGACAGACAGCGTTATAGTAGCACCATGCGTGGTACATCTAGTAGGAATTTGAAAGAAGATCTTCTCAATGGCCACTCCCAGACTCGGTGAGGACAGCAAGTGTACCCCACCTTTGGTTGCCCTTCTTCAAAGACATTTTCATTCGGACAAGAAAGCCAAGTCTGCTGTTGACAGGGATCTAATAAGTTGGGTATTGTGGTGTTGTTTTTTTTAATGCCCATGGGGGTTTTTTTAGTTTGTTTTTATGTTCTATTTTAATCAAGTGCTGGTTTGGAAATCAGCAATTTATTATTTTTAGCTGCTTGCAGCCCCTTTTTTGCTGGAGAAGCATAAATTACGGACAAAGAAAAAAAGATTAACACACAAACACCACGTGTGAATATTCCTCTTAACAATTTTTTTTCCCCTCACAAAAAAACATGGGAATGAGGGAGGGATTTCCCCCAAGATATCAAAGGGATTAAGTCCCAGGGGCAGCTTTACTTCTCCATCCTTCAACCACCAATATTTCAGTTCAGGGGAGTGGCAATAACCAACCAGTGCCTCCGCTTTCCCCCCTCATTTTATAGCAGATGGCACCCCTTCCCCCCAAATAAGTCACATAATTCCATTAATGTTCCAATTCATCAGGGCCAGTCCTACCATTAGACAGAGTGAGAATGGTAGAAGATTTTGAGTGTCTTGATTCCTGAAAGGGCTGCACATAGTTATTTAATCTCTTTTTATATTTATTGCTAGAGAAAGAAAGAATCATTTTTATCAAGTTTTTCTACCTTACTTGTCAAAAATTGGGTGGATTTGGGGTTAAATTCCTACTTGGGAGGGGGGGGCAGCACTGCTGCCCTGCCTCAGGCAGCAGGAAGTCAGGCCAGCTGTAATCTAGTTTGAAAGGACAGGAAGGGAAAAAAGAGGGAGAGCCCTTCTCTCTCAATTTCCCTTTCCCCTTCCTTAGTTTTGGGGCCAAAGGAACTACCTCTTCTCATGGGGCAGCAGCAAAGCCTAAAAAGCTTTCCCCAGACTTTTGGAATGGGGATGACAAAGGTCAAATAACTGATACCTCTTACTATGGCTCAGAGAGCACCCTTACCTTTTCCAACTTAAAGTATAAAAAACTCCATACGGATTTCTTCCCATCCCCTTTCTTTAATGGGAAGAACATAAATTCAAGCTACTCCTTCTCCCACTTCCTTTTTTCCCCCTTAAGGTGAAAAATTCCCACATAGACATACAGCACATTTTTTCTTTTCTTTTTAGTTGGAAGAGTTGGAGGTTCCGGCAAAAAGGGAGCATAATCACACACTGCCAGTGTCTGTGTGTGTATACACATACAAACCCACACGGTCCTTTCACACCACACAAGTACTGCACTATGATTCCAGTTGAACTGCTCTGGCTGAATCCCAAAACCCCAGTTTGTAGTTTGGTGGAAAAAGAGCTCTCTGGAGAGAATTCTAAGTACCCCTCCACAAATACAAAACTCAGGATTCCATAGGATGTTTCCATGACAGTTAAAGGGGGAATCATGGTGCTATAACTCTGCAGTGTGAAAGCTCTCCTCCTTGCCCAAATAAAAATTTTCTGAATGTAACATGTTTCCATTCTCAAGAGAGCTCAATGTTATTTAAAACAGAAACACACAAAGAATGAACCAAAACAGGTTTGCAACCCACCAAAAGCAAAAACAAAAACAATAGAACTTGAAACTGAGTAACACATGTACATTGTAACTTTGGGTTACCCACTGTTTCCTCCTCAAGCACTGCTTTGGAAAAAAGGTACAACGCAAGCTCAAGCTCGCAGTGGGAGGACAGTCTCCTCTGCCAATCCTAACCCCATTGTGGGACAAAGGGCACCCACCACCTCCATTCTCTGGGGAAGCAGAAAAATCCTTTTAGGAAGCTTTTATCATCTTTTTCAATTTATTTATGTGGAAGAGAGGAGGAGAAATGGGTGGCTGTCTTGAGGGTAAAAATATCTCCCTGCCCCTTATGTGGCAAATGGTATCCAGCCCCTCCAGACCCAAGGGGAGCCAAAAGTCCTCCTGGGAAAAATCTCTCCCCTTTTTTTAAAATGCAAGGGCAGAGACAACAGGCCGTTTGGGGCTTTACCATCACCACCACCACCTCCTCCTCCTCCTCCTCCTCCTATTCTGACCAAAGGTCCACATTTGCCTCCTCCTGGAGGGGGCTGAAAATCTCTTCGAGGATGTCTTCCTTCTCCTCTTTTTAAAAATGCTGAGGAGGGGCAGAAAGGTAACGGGAGAGGAGCTGGCTAGGAGGAAAGCAACTGGTCTCCCTCATGTCTTCCCCCTCCCGTCCGCCATTATGGGGCAAAAGGTACCCACTTCTTTCACTACCACCACCCCACGGGAGCAGGAAATCCTTCTGGGGCTTTCCCCCTCTGCCTTCTTTTCCGAATTTGGCTTAAGAAGAGAAGAGGGGAAGAGACGGCCACGCAACCGGTCTCCCCCATTTCCACCCCTTGCATGATGGGGCAAAGGGTACCCACCACCTGTCCCTTCCCCTTCCGTGTGTGTCTCAGCCTGAGACCTTGAGGGGGGCTGGCTTCTCCTCGCCAAGGGGAGGGACAGAGGACCCCGCGGACCCCAGCTGAGACCCCCTCCGACTCCTCCGGGCTGGGGTGCGGGGACTCTCCCACGTCGTCGCCCCTTCTCCCTCCTCCAGCCCCCGCTTACCTGCCCAGGTTGCTCTGCCTGCTCCGAGGAGGCCATGTTTCCAGACCCAGCTAATCCACCCGCCTACGGCACGGATTCGGGAAGAAGGAGGCTTCCGAGTCTCTTGGAGAGGTGAATCAGGCAGAAGCAGCCGAGCTCGGAGCGGGTGATCAATAATAAGGTCTTTATTATCTGGTTCCAAAATGAGAGAGGAATCACTTGCTTAGTAGTAATCTGGTGATGCAGAGGGGAGAGGGAAGCAGTGCAAAAGAAATGTTTTAGCATCTTAAAAGGTGAGCGGCTCAGTTTTATGCATGTTTGCTCAGAAGAAGGAACGCCCTTGCTTAATTCTGAGCTGAATTGCATAAGATTGCGGTACCCATGACACTGCGCTCGATGGGACTTATTCCCAGGGTAACACGTGCAAGAGATGGTAGCGGTGGGATTTAGCTTCGGGATGGGGAAGGCAAAATGGGGGGAAGTGCATCTCCAAATACTCCACTCCCAAGGAAATCTTCCTTCAGTTCCCACATTTCTAACATTAGAGTGTGAGACACTAAAAATCATGGGCTACCTTGCTTACCCTTTTCTTTGGATGCTTGAATGTTCAACACATAGGCTAGAAATTTGGAGACTGAAGGCAATTTTCATTTGGAGTGGGCAGAATTCAGGGTGGGGGAGTGCTATTGCATCTTACCACACCTCTGGTTGTAGCCTTCTATAGGGAATATCTAAGAAATAAAAAAAAAAAACCAGTGCGTGTTTCCCAAAAATAAAGTCTCCCTATGGGGCTTATTTCCTAAGAAGGCATATATAGGATTTCTGCCTTCTTTAGACAACGTGAGAAACAGGTGCATCCAGTTAAGGCTCCTTTCAAAGAAGGTCTCACTGTATAAAATGCAGATTTATGTAGGACACTGTAACACGATGCATGTCAGTTCAAAAATAAGGACAATTGTTTTGTTTTCCTCAAAAGAAAGTCTCACTGTATTCAGTGAGGCTTACCTCCTAAGCAAACACATAGA
This sequence comes from Iguana delicatissima, assembly GCA_948472985.1. Taxonomy (NCBI): domain Eukaryota; kingdom Metazoa; phylum Chordata; class Lepidosauria; order Squamata; family Iguanidae; genus Iguana; species Iguana delicatissima. Next base: position 270,914 of record CAOKZL010000425.1, read on the forward strand.
GGGTTGCAAACTTTGGTACAAATATACGTATGTATGTATGTATGTACATATACCTACACACACCTACCTGCCTACCCACCCACATACACACGAAAGCATAATCAGTGGAATCCAGTGCATGACATGTCTACTCAGTACTCAGAGGTATGTTTGCTGGACAGTGAAGAAAGCTGATAGGAGGAAAATATTTGAAATGTGGTGCTAGAGAAGAAGTTTACCAATACTGTAGACTGCTAAAAAGACAAAGGAATGGGTCCTAGAGCAAATCAAGCCTCAACTCTCCCCAGAAGCCAAGATGACTAAACTGAGGCTGTCGTACTTTGACCATATGATGAAAAGGCAGGACTTGCTAGGACAGACAACAATGCTCGGGAAGGCAGAAGGCAGCAGGAAAAGAGGAAGAGCGCATTACAGGTAGACTGATCAAGGAAGCCACAGCCCTGATCCTAGCAGATCTGAGCAGGGCTGTTGATGACCGGATGACATTCGGAGGGCTGCCATAAGTCAAACTGAGGACAGTTAACAACAATTTCCAGAAGTGTTTGGCTGTTTTAGAAAAGAAGGAGTCACATGTCATCTTAAGAACCAGTAAATCTCATGTGACAGAAACTTTCAGGGGCATGAACACGTTTCCCAAGTCCCAGCTTTAAAACAGCATGGACCAGTATGATCCCATAAAGTGGGCTACAGTCCATGAAGGATCATACCATAATAAATGCGCTAAAGTGATTTAAATATGAACAGAATGAATGTGTACATTTGTGTCTTTGTTATTTTGAAAAGGAATTTTGGAACTGAGAGGTGGGCTGATTAGAACTAAAATAAATTCACATTGCAAGCCAGCTTTAGCGCCCTCGGAAAGACATTATAGCCGGCGAGAACTACATTCCCCATCATGCAAAGGACAGGGGGTTGGGTTGAAATGGAGAAACGAGAGTCCGGAAAGGAATCTGAAAAAGGAACTCAGTGTCCCAGGGTGCACCAGCGGCGCGGACTCCGCTCGGATTGGTTGCCCGCGGAGCGGCTTCGGAGGCGTTCGCTCGCAGCGCCCGCGGCCGGAGCAGAGGGCGGGCGAGCGCGGCCATGGCGGCGCGGGGCGCGGGGCTCTCCCCGCCGAAGCGCTGCCTGCTCAGGCGGAATGGCCGGCGGGAGCAGCACGGGGCGGCGGCCTCCTGCCTCCGGGAGCTGCGAAGCAAAGGTGAGAGGCTGCGGTGGGGGAACCGCAAGGATTCTTTTGTTCACGGGCTGAACTGCAGGCGGAAATACCGCAGGTGAAGTTTGCTTAGCCTAGTATCTGCTGCAAAGGTGCGGCGGTCAGACTGCAGCCTGGGAAAATATTACAGTCAGAAGAGAGCTGATGCGACGTATTGATTACAGTGTGTTGGTCTAGATTAAAGTTAGGGGATCAAAGTTCCAGCCTTGAAACTCACTGAAGGACCTTGGGCCAGTCAGCCTCTAGGCTAGCCTACCTTACAAGGTTGTTATGAGAGTAAAGTGGGGCAAAGGAGGGACCCCTATGGATTCCAAGGAATTGTATTTTTGGTATTTTATCTGGATAATTTGTTTCACAATTGTATGGTTTAGTTTTATTATTCATTCCTTCCTTCCGTGTATATATGCATGTGTTTTAGACCATACGCGCCTTTGATAGGATCCACTATTTCTGGGAGTTTTACTTGGAAGGCGCTATATATATAGGATGGCGCTATATAAATAGATTATGGTGATGATAATGATGGGATGTCAGCGTTACAAATCAGTAAAATACTTAAGAAGTAAGTGGACAGATTGCCTGACTATGTAGAAAATATTAACCTTGCCTTGGGGAAGATGATAAACCTAGACAGCAAGAGGGATTTGTGTTCGTGACAAAGAGTATGGTGTTACCTAAAAGACTACCATATGAATCATGGAAGAAGCTTTAATGGAACTAGGGCATCCACTTCCATCAGATGCATGAAGCGTTATCATACATTGGATAGCCACTATGCATGTGGTTGTATGCTCCTGCGGGAAAACAGTTCCCTGTAGTCCATAACGTTTATGCCGTTAAAAATAAAAGTGCTACTAAGAACATGCTTGTGAAGTGGGGGACAACTAAGAGGCAGTTGGTGGAGAGGTGTGTGTCACTGGATTCACTCTAAGATTAGAGTGGGATACAAGTTTAGTCAGTTTGAAAGTCAGATTCCGTGACCCCCATGAAATCTTAAGCATATCTAACTGCATTACCTGGTAGATGCTATGCAATATATTATTAATAATAATGTAATGTATTAATGGAAGGTATGCTTATATATTATTATGGGGGTGGCCTTGGGCAAGTCATAGTCTTTCAGCCTCAGAGAAAGGCACGGGCACACCCTCTGAACAAATCTTGCCAAGAAAACCCAGTGATAGGTTTGCCTTAGTGTTACCGTAAGTCAGAAATGACTTGAAGGCACACAACAGAACAGCTTACCTTCAAAGTGTCCCAACCTGGTTCATGGTGTGCATGTGCCCGCACGCACCTTCAAGTTGCCTGTTGACTTATGGCAGTTCATAAGTTTGTCTTAGGTAAGGAATACTCAGAGTTGGTTCATCAGTTTCTTTCTCGGAAATACTGCCTACAGCACCTGGCATTCCTTGGCAGTCTCCTGTCCAAGCTGACTTTGTTTAGCTTCCAAGATCAGATGGGATCTGGTACCTTTAGAGTATGTAGGCCTAGGCTCACCAGTGGCAGACAACTTGAAAGCACGCCACAGTGTGCTAGCCCCCTCCACAGTGCCATTCCTTTTTCCTTATGTTTCCTGTTTTATTTAGATTGTAAACCAGAGGGCAGGGAACTGTCAAATCAATGATTTATAATTGCCCTAGGAGCCTTATTGGTGGAAGGATGGGGTGTATGTGCATCTAGACACACGCGCACACGCACACACTAAATAAGTAAGTAGTATCTATGGGGCACACATCAGTGCATCATCTTCAGCCCTGTTACAAGTTATTTATCAGATATCTAGAGGAGTCCGTGCCGTCAGGCTTTGCCCTTCTTCCAAGTGTCATGCAGCAGCTGTTTCATCACACTCAAGAATCTCACCACATTGAGAACTTGTGCCCAAATTCCCTTCTTTTCCTCTTCCCACACCTCTCATTTTGTGTCTTTTTAGATTACTGTGTAAATGAGAGCAAGGGACTGGAAAAAAAAATACGTAAGCTCCACGGAGAGCCCTTCCAACTGCAGAACATAGTTTTAATCCTAGAGATTTTTAAAAGTGAATCACTTTTGGATTGTACAGTGCTGCTACTCGAAAAGGCAACACTTGAGAGGGGATAAGGAAGATAAGGCAGTGCTGAAGAGGATCTTACAGGAAGAAAAAGCCCTGAGTAGCAGACTTTCAAAAAAAAAAAATAATAATAAGCAAAGGGAGAAGGTGGTCTGGCTGTGTATCTTTGGCTTGAGAGGTGTTGACGAAACTCTTGTTAATGTTTAATTGTATTAAGGGATTACAAGCTCCGCTGGTGGAGGAGAAAGCCCTGGTTAAACCTGTCTTACTTGAGGCTCCCAATTTTGCATGATTGGCCTAAATTCACTATATGAACACTATATATCATTGCATAAAGTGACTAATAGGCCCAAATAAGTTTTGTTACCTGGGGGCTCTTGTGCTGCTTCTTTCCTCCTGTGTTAATTTATGAGGTCCGCAAATTACACAGAGCTGGATGACGAGGGTTTTATTTTAATGGCATAAGCCTTTGTTACTGAAGTACAGGAAGCACCTTTTGACCATGAGGAAAGAAACTTGCCAAAGTTCCTACACCCCACCCAAAATTTTGCCCACATTAGTCATTTGCAACACCTTGCTTGAAAGGAGAATTAAAGAGAATGAGCTTATTTTGAGCTGATAAATCATTCTAAGCACCTGGACTCATCTGTTGTTCCCCTATGGTGAATAGCTATATAAAAACCTGCCTTCAGGGTTGTATGGTTTGGCAAAACGATGCTTCCAATTTTTTCATCAAAATGAGCCAGTGTGGTATGTTGAGGAGAGGCTTGGTCTCAGACTTGGGAGATTCAGGCTCTAGTCCCCACTGAGACATAAAACTCATTGTGTGATCTTGGCCCAGTCTGCTCTCTCTCTCAGCCTGACCTGATGTGAGACTAAAGTAGGGAGGAATAGCACTGTGGAGCTCATTGGAAACAAGAGATGCAATAAAAATATAAGAAATTTTAGAATTAATAATAATCATAATTATAATATGTGAGGTATAATAGTGGATATTATGAGAGCCAGCATGCTGGTTTGAGAGTTCGACTAAGATGCTGGGAAACCAGAGTTCAAATCCCCACTCAGCTATGGAAACCTACTGGGTGACTTTGGGCAAGTCACATTCTCTCAGCTTCAGAGGAGGGCAAAGGCAAACTTCCTCAGAACAAATTCTGCCAAGAGAGGTGATAGGTTCGCCTTAGGGTTGCCATAAGTTCACAAATTACTTGAAGGCACACAACAACCTTATAATGTGAATTACATGTTTCTATGGTTTGTTTATATAAATTCCTATTATTACAGGCTATTATTATATACAATATTTAATTATTGTAAAATTCTTGCCTAAACATTGGGTTCTGTGCTCTCCTGGACCTTAGCATTCTAGCACATTCTGAACACTTTCAACTTGTCATTTAATCTATCACCTGCCTTCTCTTGCTTTGATAACATCAGACAATTTACAGCATAATCCAGGGGTGGGGAAAGTGTGGTCCCCCACATGTTTCTGGACTTCAGCTCCTATTAGCCCCAGCCAGCATGGCCAATGACAGGGGATAAAGGGAGTTGTATTCTGATAGCATCTGAAAGGGCATGTGGTCTTCGTACCTGGCATAATCCTATGCAAAGTAAAGTGTCACAGAGCTTCCTTCCAGGTAAGTGTGTTCAGTAGGAGTGGGCAAAGTAGAGTCTGCTAGATATTTTTGGACTGCAGGTCCCAGCATTCCTCACCATTGGCTATGCTGGCTAGGTCTGATGGGAGTTACAGTTCTACAGTATCTAGAGAGCCGTGCTTCACGAGCCTCTGGACCACAAGACTGCAGTTCTAATTGTAACTATGACCCTGAATAGACCAGTGTTCTGAACAGTGTAAGGCAGCTCCTCCTTTTCTTTTAAGCTTTGGATGATCTGTTAACTAATAGCTGAGCTTTTAGTTTCGTTTCAAACCTGTCACTCATTGACAACAACTCAATTGTTTTCTTCTGTTCCTAGTTTCATTATGAGCCAATCTCAGGGTTTCTATTAGGGCCTAACAGGGTGTAATACAAATGACTTTAAAAATAAAATGAACTTTATACAGAAGTGTTACCTGTGGTTGGCGAAAAGACTGCCACTGTGATTTTTTTCCTCTTTTCTACAGCTTGTGAACTCCTAGCAATTGACAAGGCATCAGAACCCGTAACTTTGGTTTTGGCTGAAGATGGCACCATTGTTGACGATGAGGATTATTTCTTGTGTCTACCACCAAACACAAAGTTTGTGGCACTGGCGAAGGATGAGAAGTGGTCCTGCAGCAGCATAGGTAAGGAGACATCTGACACATAGGGCAGAGGTGGGCGTTGTGTGGCCTATGGGCTGCATGGGGCCCCTAGGTCCCACTTTTGTGACCCTTGAAGCCACCCACCAGTTCCCCAAAGCCCCCCCTTTAAATAAAGTGCCCCAACATCATACAGAAAGCCTCACAAAGCATGAAAACATGTAGATACCCCAGTCTACTCCAGAACCCAATACTGCCCAAATATTTCAATTTTCCTTTGCAGTGCCTCTCAAAATGGTGACAAGAAGTAATGTGATGCCAGTTCTTGTTGCCATTTTGAGAGGGACTACAGAAGAAAACCAAGGCAATTGGGCTTGCTGTGGGGCTGGGCAGTATTTGAGGAGATATTGTCACCTTACTTCCAGACTGTTGTCCACCCCAATCCTTAAGTATCCTTAGGAGAGTTATTTTGTGTTGGAGCTAATGATGTCCCGAGTGAAAAGTATGTTGCATGGCTTCGATTCCCCACCTCTCATTTGTTCAACTTTAGGACACCTTATTTATTATTGCACTTATAATTCAATCAGTCATGTGAGGTGGAAATCTTCCACAGAAATAATTCTGTTTCTAAAAACGTGCACAAAACTGCTTCATAAATTTCAGAACTAGCAATCAATGAATATCATCACAATAATAGACAAGTGATTCTGCGGTATTACAAGTGCTTCATTACACAGTGACAATGAGTTTCCAGTGGAGATGTTCCATTGTCCTTAATGGAAGAGAAACTCAGTTGCAGTTTTTTTGTAAGGCACTCTTAGCCTTTTCCTGTTTTCAGATGGAGGCACTGCCTGGTTAGAGGGAGAGGTCCTTCACATAGACACAGTGGACAGTAGTGAGCAAAAATGGAAACAACTGGCCAGACAACTGAAAGATGACCTCTCCACCATTGTCTTGATGTCCGAGGAAGATCTCCAGGTATGGAAAGGCCCCTGTTCAGAATATCCAGAAGTTTGCCTTCCTTCCCTGATTTCCAGATGGGGGACATTCTGCTCTCTGAGTTGATGTATAAAATGCTGCCCTTCCTCATTCCATGTACAGATGCTAGTTGGACTGGCAGCTGTCTCTAAACATTGGGGGGGCAGCAAGGCATTTCAAAGGCTTCAGAACAAGTCCTATAGCTTTCACAGCTCTGTCTTCCAATTAAGAGGAATAGCTGGGGACTCCAGGACAAGTAGCTGGGAAGTTGTCATGTCTTCCCCTCCCACCCCTGCATTTTCCACCCAAGGCAATTGTCTCATTCTGTCTAATGGCAAAGCTACTAGCAGAGATTGAACTTGGCATCTTCTGCACATAATGCAGGCAACCTGTGCCTATGTTGCAAGTCCTCTGGCCTCCTGTAACAACTATGGGGTAAGGAGAGATTAGAGATTAGAGAAGAGGTGGACAACTACATGGGGATCAGGATCCAGTTTCCTCCCCAGAAACATCCTCACCAGCTACACCCTCTCAGCACACCAATATACCTCACACTTTTTTTCATGTTCCTCTCAAAATTGAGACTAAAAGTAACTTACAAAAATTGCCCAGAAATCACCACAGAATTAAGAAAATGGGGCTGGCTGGCTTTGAGGGACTTGCGGAGGACTTTAAGGACCTCAAATGTGGTATCCAGGGGTTAATTGTGGCCCTCAACTGCACTTTCCCTGCTTGTGGATTAAAGGATATGAAAAGGAGCCCCATATTTAATTCACATAGGCAAGGGTGGGAGTTGTGTTGCTTTTCAGATGTCGTTGTACTGCAACTCCCAGCATTCCTCAACACTGACTATGCTGGTTGGGTCTGCTGGAGGCTGCAATTCTACAGTGTATGGAGGGCCACACAAGCTCCTCCTGATGTAGACCATGGAGAATGTGTAGGATTCAATGGTCAAGCCTACTGAACTCAAAGTATGAGCTGTCTTGGGTCCTATATTGTCAGAGAGGTGGCATATAAACAAAAGAAATAAATAAGCCAAAATCAAGATGGGCCCAGGGTTCATTATGACCTTGGGGTGCTATGAAAGGTTTATGAGCCCCTCACCTTAGCACTGACAGGTTAGACCTTGTTTTAATCCAGATGCTGATCGATGTACCATGCTCAGACCTGGCTCAAGAACTTTCTGACACACAACCCAAAGTTCAAACTCTTCAGGACACGCTTCAGCAGGTGCTGGACAGGCGGGAAGAGGAGCGGCAATCCCGTCAGCTTCTGGAGCTCTACCTGCAGGCAGTGAAAAACGAGGACCGTGTTGTACCCAAGGCAGATGGTAAGGAGCTTACTGGTTGGAACCTAGAAGTCACAAGTATTACTACAGTAATGGAGGGGGGAAAAGCATGGTGGTAATATGGTAGTGTACTCCTTGGCTGAGTACAGAAACCACATTCTTGTGTGGCCTTTGAGCTATGGAGAGGCCAGTAGTGGAGTACCTACTATGCACAGATAAGGTCCTAGGTTTAATTGTTGAAATTATCAGTTATGGTTAGGAAAAAAAATACATGATAGTTGTGAAGAGCCACTGCTAGTCAGTGGGAGCATCTTATACTAAATATACGAAATGTTTGTCTAGTATAACATGTGTCTCAAAAAGGTTTATGGTAACAGGCCTTCAAGCTGCCTCTGACTTATGGTGTCCCTATCTCAGGGTTAACTTGATTTTTTCAGAGGTTTGCCATTGCCTTCCCCTAAGGTTAGGAGAATGTGATGTGCCCAGGATCACCGAGTGGATTACCATGACTGAGTGGGCATTTGAACCCTGGTCTCTCAGAGTCCCAGTCCAACATTCACACCACCTCAATACATAATCTAGGCACATGTGATCATTAATTACATTGCAGTACCTTTCATCTCATTAGATAATCTTCCTCTCACAAGTTACAATTCATCTTTTAAGGTACCTTTTTCAGAGTTTTTCAGCATTCAGCCCACATACACAGATTGATGATGGCAGGGAAAACAGAAAGATTTTCAGTAACACTAATTATATGTTCCAGGGGTTGGGATCCTTTTCTTAAAACACTCCTCTTGTATAACCAGAAGCAACAGAAACAGCTATGGAGGGAGCAGATACAGTTGATACCGGAGAGAGCAGTGGAAATGCTGCAACCGCCATTCCACTCGGCAGCCACATCCTAACAACGCTTAGAGAAAAGACTGCTCCAGAACTCAGCCTAGCCAGCCAAGACTTAGAGGTTGGTCTCAAAATTCCTTCCACTTATCATGTTTGGCCCAACCAGCCTTGCCATTAGGTAAAGTGAAACAGCTGTCTCAGACAGTAGAGTTCATGGCTGGGATCCTGTTAGTGACATAAGCATGAGTAAGTTGCATGACACATGTGAAGTAAATTATGTGGCATTGTGAATTCAGCTGTCAGCAGTGGAAGCAAAGCTGCACTCTTGCACATACAGATGTACAAATGGTGCATTGCAAATGGATGTGCAATGAACCATGGGGCGTTTTTCTGATGTTCCTGTTCCTCTCTGTGTTGTCATTTTGCAATGGGACATATGTTGTACAATGCTGCTATTCTGTATGAAAGCTGCAGATCTGGAGGAAGATGTTATCACTTTGCATCTGGCTATGGGATATAGCCAGGTTCTTCTCCAGTCCTCCTCCTACTCTTCATCAGCCCAAAATAGCTGTTCAGGGGAGCTGTTACAGTGTAACAGTGAGTCCTGGAAATCGTGAGACATCTTTTCTCACTCTTGCTATACTGTATATTCAGTCAATATGGTGAACAGAACACTCCCACCCAAGGTCTTAACAGTAAAACTGAATGATGAGCAATTCAGGACAGATAAAAGAAGTACTTTTCTACATAGCATATAGTCGAACTGTGGGATTGCTACTACAGGATGTAGTGATGGCCACCAATGTGAATGGTTTTAAGAGTAGGATGAGACAAATTCATGGAAGATAAGGCTATCAATGGCTCCCAGTCATGATAGCTGTCTGTTACATCTAGGACCTGAGGCAGTGCACTTCCTGGAGAACAGAGCCATAAAATTGCTGTTGGATTCAGGTCTTGCTTTGGACTTGAGACAGCTGGCAAAGAAAAGAGGATTCCGAATCCCAGAAGCCCTTACTCTGTCCCCCCAGGGTTCTTCCTGCTGTTTCAGATGATTAAGTCTTAAAACAAGGACATGATTCTCACATTATGGTCTGCAAGGGTGGGCTATACGGGACTGCACTGATTGATCTGTGAGGCCCTAGTCTGCCGGATGCAGCAGGGGGTTGAAATGGATAGACCAAGTGCAGAGAGAGTGAGACTGCAGGAAGGTGGATCCCTTTACTTTGTTTCCTGAAAGCTATCAGATATTTTAAATCTCTAAGGAGACCTGTATCATGGAAATGCTTGTTGATAGCAGCAGGTCCCAGGCAGGACATTTCATTCCCATTAGCTGTGTTAAAATGCTTTAAAACAAGGTCTGCAAAAGATTTCAATAGCAATGTTGTGGTCTGCATGAAGGAAGAGTTGGCAAATTGCTGAATTAGTGGGACTGGAATTAAATCCCTATAGTGCTATCTTTTGAGCACTACCCAAAGAGTGATGGACTTTTATTTTGTTCTCTGTTGCAGTTGATTTATAAAGAAGACCCAGAAAACTTGACTCAGGCCTTGAGCTGGGATAAACCAAAGATCCTGGCCTTGCAGGAGGCCTGTGAGCAAGAGCTTTCAAGACGTCTGCAGCAAGTTCAGGCCTTGCATTCCTTGAGGAGCATCTCAAAGGGGAAGAAGAAGTTGCCGTGGGGGGAGTGGCTGAGTTCCAAGCGCAAGAAATAAGAGACTGGGTAGCCGAGGCAAGGGACACGTGCTTGAAGTCAGCATGTTCTTCTGCACTGTGATGCTGTGCCTTCAGATAGTAAAGCATGTCAGGACAGAATTTAAGGCCTTGAAGTCATTTGGCCAAGTCTTCAGCATCTTGCATAGCTGAAAGGTGTTTGCATTTCCGTGAAGCACTGCAATGTGCCACCTTTCAAACAAGAGTGGGGAAGAGGAATTCCTCGGCATTGAAATTATCAGGACCAGTTGGAATACCCTTGGGGTATTGGGTATATAATGAAGTACAAAGACAGGAAATGTTCTTTGTAATAGAACAATCTTCTCATACTCATAGGTGGAACTGGTAAGTTGCCACTGTGCTGAGTTTACTGTTGTCATTTGCTTTGGCATTTGCCTGACAGCCAAGTGGTTTGGGGGCTTATTTTTTGTGTCTGTTCTCCTCTTGCCTTAACTCATGTTTTTCTATACTAGCATATAACATAATGCATAATATTTATTGCCATACATTTCATTTGCTAGATAATTGTAATCAGATGTCCTGTATTTCAACACCACGTGTGCGGAGTGTCCCCAGACGGTAACTCTGCTTTTTCTGCCTTCAGGAAGGGAACTTTTTTTGCGGGGAGGGGGAGACAAGGGCAACACTTTCTCAGGGTTAGTTTGTTAGCAACCTGCAATCCAGAAACAAGCAAGCCACATTCTTCTCTCATTACCATCTCCTTCTATTCCTCTGTTCACCCAGTGGCTATTAAGGGAGCAACTACGGTAGTTGCCCTTGCAAGAGATCTGCGCTGAAATTTTGCAGCAGGCTTTTGAAATTAGTGCCTCTTGGACTTGTGGCAGTTTTATGGCAAGGTTTGTTTAAGTGTGTGCGTGTGTGGTTAAATCTGAATTTCAGGAGCACACCACCTATGACTCCTAACGATTTAAGATAGATGCAGTATCATGGGACTATTACCAGTCTTACTAACAAACATGCTATTGATTAGGATTGTAAAAAGCAAATGTTTAAACCCTATTATTAAAAATTTCTTTATCACTGGATAAATTTCTGTCTGCTCGTTGATCTACTGACTTTGTATGCCTATAATATACTTTAAACAGGGATAGGCAAGTTCTGGTGCTTAACTCCAAGTCATATCAGCCCTAAAAATGTGAAAAAAGATATAAACTAAAAGCAAAGGTCTGTCTCCTCACTGATCTACTGACCTTTTTATGCCTCTAAACAAGAGTAAGCAAGTTCTGGTTAATTGCAGGTTGTATCAGCCCTAAAAATGTAAAAAGAGATGAAAAATTAAAACAAAAGTGCAGAGTCCTATGCTTAGTTTTAGTGCAAAATCACTACAAACCTTTTTGATGCAAAAACAGCCTGGGAGCCATATGCAGATTACGGGTTGCCAACTGAAAGCACTGCAGAGTTTAGCCCAAAGAGGAGAAGATGATAAAATGTATAGCTATATAGTAAGGATGTGATGGAAGAACAGCTGTAGGTCTCTCCTTCCATCTAATTTGGACACACACAAGGATCCTTGTTGAGTTTACAAGCCTCCCAACAACATTTGAGCTAGAAAGAATGCTCTGGGGGATGCAAAATGAAATGTTGCTAAAGACGTAAGTGCTTGAAACTACTTTCTCATATTCTCTAGATAGATAAAATACAGCACAAAGGTTATGTATGCACAGTAGTGTTTTTATTCCAGTGTGCTCAGAGGCTGATATACCAGAAGATCTCAGCACTGGCAAATAACAAAGACAAGTTGGAACAAAATTCTTTAGCTGAAAAGAGAAACTCTGTGAGGAACAGACAAACCATTCCTTAATCTACCGGTCTGCTGATGTATGAGTTTTGGTCTTACCCTCTCTCAGAGACTGACAATGCATTCAATACCATGCAGAGAGCATTTGAACCTACCTCTACCCTGCCTTATTTTTGTTTTCACTGCAGTTCTGTAATGTAAAGCATTTCAGATGAGGTTTCCATGCTGTGAAGGTAAACAAAAAGACAGTCATGCCTGGAAAAGATTTCTATTGCCATTGTCTTGCCAATAGTGCCATGTGGCGTTTAGCTTTTTTCCCCACACAGAAAGCAAGACTGAGCTGTCATCCATGTTCACAAGGAATAAAATCAAGGCTTTGCTCAAAATAAAGGCATCTGAACATTTAATACATGGCTGCTCAGTCTTAATCACCTGCTTTGAGAATCTGTATTTTTTAACTGATTTTGGGGATTTAATTTTAGAAATGTACAATGGACCCACTTGTGTGGTAGTGCAGAAAACATAGTACATAGGTTTGGCTTTTTAATACTCTTGCAACAGAATCTTGCTAGGAGAGTAGTGTAACAGCAACAGTATCAAGGAGTGGGAGTGGGGTTAGACCTGTTTCAGATTCAATGCTTATTGGGTTGTCTCAGACCGGTCTCTCATTCTGTCTAGCCTAGCTCAGAGGGCTGTGTAAAGGTGTCCCAGGCATATAGTTCTGAGCCACTTTGGATGATGGGTAGGATAAAAATAGATTTTGTTATATTTTCTAACACCTGGCCCCAATTATAAAAGCAAGGCCAGAATCTTCTTGGAGTGTTGCTCCTTTGCAAGTAGACTTACATTTGCAAGAATTAGAATTGCTCAGTTGCACAACATCCATGTTCACTGCAGGACACTGTTGCATTACTATGTAGCAGAGCCAGCAAAGTGACCAATGTACATTGATGCCTGATGCATGCAAAGTTACATAAAAGGCCAGATAGAATTCCAGCATTTTTCCTTATATAGGTGGTATTAGTAAGTGATGTTTTTCCCCACCCTGCTATTCCAAGAAGCAGAGGTCCAAAGGACTTGGCAATTAAATTGCTCTGTGTCTGTAGATCCAGTGAGGACACTTACTCCTCTTTTTCAGTTCTCCAGTTCTAGGAACACTCTGATCTGTGTTCAAGACATAAACGACCACTGTGATGTTGTGGTTAGAGCACTGGATTGGGACTTGCAATCTCGCTTAGTCATTAAACTCACTAGTTAAGCTCGGATCAATCGCTCACTTCTTCACCCCACTTGTTTTATCCCAGGCTCTCCCAGCCTGATCTACCTCATAGACCTGTTGTGAGGAGAAAGTGGAACAGAGGAGAGTCATGAATGCTGCCTTGAGCTCACCAGAGGAAAGGTGGGATATAGATGTAACTAGGAAATAAAAGAGTAGTCTGCATCTCCTTTGAGATACTAGCCATCCTACATACTTCCTGACGGTCAGAGCTGTCCGGCAGTGGAATGTGCTGTCTCAAGAGTGTGGTGGAGTCTCCTTCTTTGGAGGTTTTTAAGCAGAGGCTGGATGGCCATCTTGATGGGTGTTCCTGCATAGCAGGGGTTGGACTCGATGGCCCCTGGGGTCTCTTCCAACTCAATGATTCTATGGAATCCACACATTTCTAGGAAATTTGTAAAGGTTATGTTTCTGGTATCACACTAGAACATATACATGGGAGATGTTGTGCTTTGTGATCTACAACAGGGGTGGGCAATTGTGGAATGCTGGAGGGGCACATCAGTTTCCCCAAGCACCCCCTGCCACTGCACCTAAAAAAAAAATGTATGTTATTCCCCATCCCCCTCCAAATGACTGCAGAGAATATGCGGATATTCTCACCATGTTCTGGGGCCTTCTAGAGGGCATTTTGGGTAATTATGAGCAAAAAAATGGGAGGTTTGAAAAATTTGTTTTGATCTTGGTGAGGTCTAGGGAGGGTCCCAAACATGGTGGAAATGCCTTCCATACCCCCGGAGGGCATTTATACTTTGCCAACTCCTGATCTAGAGATGGATGTGGCCAGTGAAGGCCAGTGGCTCCCATGAGAGTGGGGGGTGTGTGGATCCAGTCTGGGTTTTAGTTTGAACTTTAAAGGTGCTATCAAAGATTCAGAGCCTAGTTTGGGCGTAGGCTTCTTGGACTGGCCCTTTGGAGTCTGGATTAAAGCCCAATTCATTTTGCCACTAATGGGATAGCCACTAGTTGCCCCTGAATGTGGACACCCTTCTCTGCCCGGTGAGTGCATCAGCACACAAGGTCAGGGAGTCACTTTGAGTATATGAATTTGATACATGTCTTCTATCAACAAAAGGGAAAGAGAAACCTAATCACTTAACAGTGCTTACTGTCAAAGGAGGACAGCCAGTGAGCATTCTTGAGTCCACTGGTGTGATGGGAACATCTCCAGAAATGATTTCTATTAGCAGGAGGAGAAAGTCTTCCAGAAGAAGTTCTTACAGGGTGCCTTTTCCCGAGCTGGGTGCTGAAGCAAGGCCACTCTCTCTTCCCGTGGGCCACGTACAATCTTCTCCTGTCTTGAGAGGGGTGCCACACGCATGTGGGATGCCCAGTCAGCCAGCCCAGAAAGAAAAGCAAGCAGTTCATTCCTTCTTAAGTCCGCCGACCCCTGAAGATGCTTGGAGATAAAAATAAAGTGGATTAGGCATTTTCTGCAGAAATAACAAAAGGACAAAAATAAATGGGAGACGTACATAAACAGCATCACTTTAATAAGCCTGGGAGACTAAAGCTATGTAAGACATACAAAGCTGCCTTACACTGAGTCAGGCAACTATCCTTCTTGCTCACCTCTAACTGGCTCTCCAAGGTCTTCTTTGCAGGACTTGCCACCAGAGACTGATTTCAATTGGAAATGCATCCAGGTGCATACAAAGGCTATGCTCCACTCACCAAGTTCTCCTCTCCCATTTTGTATGGGTTTTACTCCCATCTACTGAAAACCAACCCCAGCAAGGGCACCCTCAGTATGATGGTATGGAGCAATACTAAGAGCTGAAATGCAACCCCTGTTAGGGAATTTGGAAGAGTTTGTTTTGTTTTGCCTCATATCTTATTTCTTACCAAAGCAAATAAGCCAGGGCTGCATCTTAATCTGCTTTGCATGTAGGCAGTCCCAGGTTGAATCTCCAATTATTTCTGAGTAGGCCTAGATAAGAAACCTGCCCCAAAACTACTGCCAATGTCTATAATACCACTTAGATGAACCAGTGACCAACTTCCTGTGCTTCCCTAAGCCACGACCAGACTGCACTATTTTGTATTGCTGTTGTGGTTTCTCATACAAAGGAACACCCCTTAAACACACACACATGCACAGAAAACTAGCATCTCCAGAATTAGTTACATGTTTACCAGTGGCAAGATAGGAAAATTGCTACCTATAAGCAATAGCTATCTTGAATTGGCACAGGTAACCTATTTAACTAAATAAAAATACTATGTACATGCAGCAAATTTAACTAAACTGTGGTGTCTGCAGTAAACCATGAAACAAAGCTTGACCTGAGAAAGAATGGGACTCTCTTCTAGATGATCCTACTGAAACTGTATGTGTTCATGTACAACAGACAATGTAAGCAGCTGCCTCCAGAATCACTTACGGAGCATGTGTGAAGAGCAAAACAGAGAGAAGAGGGGAAAGCAGATTAGCCTGCCTCACCAGTTTTGAAGAAAAAGTTTGCATAAACATGTTGAACTGCTCTATTTTTCCGTAGTGTAGGAGCCCATCCCTATTCTTTCCATGTTATTTCTGCCCCTGGTACCAAAGCTTCTCTTAAAGATGTAAAGCCCAGAGAAACATCTACTTTGTTAACTGAGGTATACTTGTACTTATGCATTCTATCCCATCTCATCTAAAGAAGTACAACACCCTTCTTTGCTCCCTAACTTTCCTAATCTTGAGTAAAATTGCAACAAAAGCTGTATTAAATTTTAAAAAATATATATTTAAAAGGATTGGTTTGTGCACATCCTTTAAGAATAATTCCACTCCTCTTCTCCACTTAGTTCAAAAGCTCTCATTAAAAATAATGACAAAGGCAAGGCGATCAGCTAATAAACTGTCAGGCTGCCATGCTGCAGTTCATCCAATAATTTGGAAGAAAAATATCTTTTTAATGGTGAATTTTATGTACTGGTTCTTGGATCTTTTTCAAGAGAGAGTATAGTAAATCAGGCACTCAAGAGTTGAAAACTCTTAAAATGACTCCTTTAATGACCATTTTGAAAATCTATAACAGCATTCAATTATATTGATAGATGAGCAGCTTAGGATTTTTTTTAAGCTGATACATATACAATGGAGGTCCAAGGACAAGTTCTTCAATAATGATTCAGAGCTAGTTCTCAGTGGGTTTTGTTCTTTCCTGCAAGAGAATAGTCTCTAGTTCATACGTCCTATATCAGAATTATGTAGCTTCTAAACAATTCTCACACCTGTTTCTAAATCATTCTTGAAAGCCCATAAAAGACAGATTAAAACAACAACAGTAACACCTGTGTAAAATAGTGGTTTCAGTGTTGGACTAGGACCCTGGAGACCAGGGTTTGAATCCCCACTTGGCCATGGAAGCTCACTGGGTGACCTCAGGCAAATTACACTCTCTCAGCCTCAGAGGAAGGCAACGGCAAACCACCTTTGAACAAATCTGGCCAAGAAATACCCATCATAGTTTTGCTTTAGGCTCACCACAAATCAGAAACAACTTGAAGGCATACAACAGCAACAAAATACCTTACCTTCAAAGCATCCCAGCCTGCAATCTTTTATCCATATACAGGGCACAAGGGAACCCAACACCAACCAGAGATGTATAACATAAAGACAAGTCTATACTTAGTCTTATTCACTGACTTCTAATTGCAGCTGAAATTGTGTCAGATCAAGCACCAAAAGTGGAATTCTGTTTCCAACACTTACATGGGAATATGACTAATACCAATGGGGCTTCCTTCCAAGTAAACATGGATAAAAGGACTTCAGGCCATCTCTGCATAACTTTGAACTGTATGGTGACTGGAGAATTTCCAGCAGTACATTAATGGAACAGTGATAATAGAAACAAGGGCTATCTACTGTCTAAATATTTTGGATGGGCTATTTTTTTTAACCTCTTCTTTCGTTGCTCTCCTTCTCCCATCTGTTCTGGTCTGTAAGCACCATAGGGGCAAAAATTACTCTGTATTCAATTTTGTAGCATTTCTACTACATGAATGAAAAAAACAAGTTGTTTGGAAGCATCTTAAGGGCCAACTGATTTACTATAAAAGGGGGAACAGTCAAAACTCACAATATAATAAATTGGTGAGTCTTTAAGGAGACTCTCTGTCACTTTTGCTGCAGTAGACTAATACAGATACTCCTTCGGAAAATATACATGGAAAGTGCAACAAAAAAAAATTCAACATGCATATTCGTAAAGAAAACTTTTGGAGACGCGCAACGACGCATAACATTAAACTACTATACACACTTACCTGGGAGAAAGCCCCACTGAAAACCGTGGGATCTATTTGGGTGTAAACAGGCACAGGACTGTGCTGTTGATTAAAACAGAAATAGTCTTTAATAGTCTTTTTAAAATTCCCCATGATCTTAATGCATCAGAATCAAAATAAACTAAAGCACACTGTTATTTCATACCCCAAAGATAAAAATTTATCTCTTTCTCCTTGCACTTGTGGACCTACGTAGCCAGTTTCTTGGGATTAAGCTTCTCTGTACCCTGTGGGACTTTAATTCTGACTGGATACATACTCTCTGTAAAGCTTTGACTAATTACAGAACAAAATCTATTCACAAAGCAGCAGAATTTGCTTAAGTTTGAAAACCTGGCTACTTTTCTCAGCAATGATTACTTTTTTAAAAAAGCTGTCAGCTTACCTTGTGTTTCCACACAAGTCCATCTGGAATAGGAAGAACAGCAGCTGTTGTAGCCCCCATGAGTTGGGAGAAAGAGACAAGCACCAGTAGGAACAGAGCGGATGGAGGATGCACAAGGAATGCCATCTGGTTCGATTCTGCCACAAGCTACACCTGCTTGCAAATTATATTTTGTACTTTTTCTAAAGAGATGGGGAGGGGGACACACATTTTCCAACAATATGCTTTTTTTTTTAAATTTAAGGAGCCTCCCCCTCCTGTCACCACCACTCTATTTCCCTCTTTCCAAACTTAAGCAATGACGCACGAACAAGGCAGCAATTAAGTTCCCAAATTGTGCATCTACTGTGGCTTTAACCCTTAATTAGAGCCTCTGGGTGCTGTTGCCATTAGAGTACATTTACTGTTAATTTAAACCGTGTGTGGATTTTCATGTGCTACAGCAAAAACAAAGCCCCAAAAAAGCCCAACTGAACCTCATTTCCTTGCCATTATTCCCCATAATGACCAGCCTGCTTCGAGCACAAAATAGGGTGATTTTTGCAACAAATGATTCACGCTGGTGGGTTAGCAGAGGGGTGGATGACAGCCTGCTAAGAAACATCGACAGAATATGCCTCAAGATATATTCAGAATTAACAGAAGTTTTCTTTCTATGAGCACATTTCCAACATCTCTGGAAATAAGGTTGGGATATTTTTTTAAACCATCATTTTCAAACTTCATAAAACAGTTAAACTATCCCCAAGGGCAATTTCAATTGCAACAGTTCCAGCTATTGAGAAAAGAAGGATATTCTAGGTTAATAACCTAATTATAAGCAAAAGTAGTTTTTACAATGGAGCTGAGCAAAAGAAAAAAAATCAGCTGTAGCTCTTCTTAGCAGAACAGGAATCAAAAAGCAATGTGGCAGGAGAAGTAAGGAGGCACGATTGGTAAGAGTGGGGTCATGACAAATTGTACATGGCATGAGAAAATTTGGACAGAGATTTATATTACATGGTTAGGAGCTCTAATACCCGCTCACCTGAACTACAATACAAGCGGCATCTAGCAGAAAACTCTACATTCCTTACACTCTATAAATTTAGGATTTCATTACAATGAAATCATCAGTTAAACTGCTCTAATTATATTGTGGAGATACTCTTTTTCTCTTACAATGCTAAACCTCAGGACCACTTAATTAAATCAACCGATACCTGAATCAAGACATACAAGAAATAATTCTTTACACAATTCAGAACTAGTTTATGAAATTCACTGCCATAGGACTAATGCAGATTTAAAAGCAATACGCCATTTGGGGTAGTTGCTTGAGCGTTGGATTATGAATCTAGAAGCCAGACTCTGAATCCCTGTTCGGCCATGGAAACTCACTGTGTGGCCTTGGACAAGTCACCCTCTCTCCCCTTCAGAGGAAGGCAAAGGCAAACTACTTCTGAACAAATCTTGCAAAGAAAACCTTGTGATGGGTTCATCTTAGGGGAAATCAAACACTCCAAAGGTTGCTGTTTAAAGGAAGAAAAGAGCAGCAATTCTATTGGTCAGGATTTCTGTGAGAGATGATCATTGAAAAAAGGGAATTTTTTTTAGCTGTAAATAGTTGTAAAGATATAACTTTTATACAGGGGTTCCCCAAGACCTGAAAACTATTCCATAGAATCATAGAGTTCAAAGGGGCTTCATGGGCCATCAGGTCCAATCCACTGCTCAAAAAAGGATCTACAACTAGAGCACCTCCAGAAGGTAGGTGTCCAGCCTCTTTTTAAAGACATCCAGATAAGGGGAGACCACCACCTCTCTAGGCAATGTTTTCCATTGCTGAACCATTCTCATTGTCAAGAAGTTGCTTCTAATGTTCAAACAATATCTATCCTTCTATAACTTAAAAAACATTAGACCTAGTTCTTTCTACCTTCTGGGGCAGCAAAGAACTAGCCTGTACTCTCTTCTTCATGGCAGCCCTTGAGATATTTAAAGAGTGCAATCATGTCACCTCTCAGACTTTTCCTGCTCATCTCCTTCAACCTCTCTTCATATATTTTGTTTTCCATATCTCTTATCATCCTCGTTTTTCTCTGAACTTGCTCCAACTTTATATCCTTCTTAAAATGAGACACCCAGAACTGAACACGGTACTCCAGATGAGGCCTGACCAGTGCAAAATATAATGGGACTATTACTTCCCTCAGCTTGCAAACTCTGCTTCCTATAGTGCAAGGTAAAGACAGCATTTGCCTTATTTGCTTCAGCTCATGTTCAAGTTCAATCAACAATACTCCCAAAGTCCTTTTCACATGCAGTCCTGCTGAACCGAATATCTCCCATCCTAAACCTGTGCCTTTGGTTTTTGCAGCCTAGATGTAGAATTTTACATCTGTCTCTACTGAATTTAATTTTATCAATTTCAGCCCAGTTTTCTAGTTTATCAAGGTCCTTTTGAATTCAATGTGTAGCTACTCGTCACAGTTTCGTATCATCTGCAAATCTGATAAGGACTCTCTCCGTATCTTCATCTAAATCATTGATAAATATATTGGAAAGTGTTGGCCCCAAGACAGAACTCTGCAGCACTCTACTTAAGACCTCTTTCCAAAATGAAGCACAGTCACTGATGAAAATACTTTGAGCATCGTTTTCCAACCAATTATGGATCCACCTTTCCATCTATTCCATATTTAGTCAGTTTACTAATCAAATTATCATGAGAGACCTTATCAAATACTCTGCCGAAATCCAGATAAATGACAGCCACAGCATTCCCACCATCTACTAAACTAGTGACCCAATCATAAAAAGATATGATTAGTTTGGCAGGATTTGTTCTTGACAAATCCACACTGGCTTCTACTTATCACTGTATTATCATTAAAGATATTTTCTGGACTCCTGTATACCCTCTAATATTTTTCATGGTATTGAGATCAGTGTTACAGGCCTTTAGTTTCCTGGATCTCTTTTTTTGAAGAGCAGGACCATGTCTGCTGGTCACCAAATTTCAAGGGTAAAAAGGTTATAGCAAGCCTTTGTGAGAATTTAAGCAGAACTCTGGATTCTGACCCCTTTCTTGTGCAAAATATTTCTTACCTCTTGGGGGTTCAGCTAAACACCTCGCTGCATCATGCTTACCAATTGTTTACCTGACTTTATTCTCTTTTCCTCTATAATTATGTCCATGTATGCTCTACTTAGGTACCACAAAGTTCCTTTGTTTCATGCTACTGTACAAATGAACTAAAATAGTATATATTTTTTAAAAAACTCATATGGACTATATTGGATTTCAGTGGATCCCTACCCTCATGTTGCTCAAATGACACCCTGAAAATATAAATACCTGGTTCATGGCCCCTTAAGCCATCAGAATTTAATATGTTATTATGACATAAATGTAAAAGGGCAAGGTCTCAACCACAAAATGCATAAAACCATCACAAAAAAGACCATCACAAAACATAAATGAAACTGTTAAAGTATAGAATAACAATGATGATGTTTATAAAAAAAAATATGATGGACAAATAAATACAAATATTTGTGGAACTAAACATAATGTCACAACTTACATCCAATAAACATAGATAAAATGTCACCATTTTCTTCCAGCTATGATTAGAGTGCATGGAAATGACATCTGAGGAAAAAAAAAATCATTACCTGAATCATCTCTACTAGAAGGATCAGTGAATTTTCTAAATCATCAGTAGATTCCCCATGTACATCCTAAAAACTCGCTCTTCTTTTAAGGACAGACTTATTGACCAATTGCAATTGGAAGAAAAATGGATACATTTTATATATGTTTCCTTATTAGGTATACATTGTGACATTCTATTATAACATAAATAAAAGACAAAATAAACAAATGTATTTAATAGGTGGCAAACAAGATTCTTACAGAATAAATTTTATGTTTATGTTTATCTTTCTTTAACAAACATTTAAAGCATCCGTTATAAGAAAGCCAAATCAATATTCAAATAGCACTGTGCTTACTTAATGAAAACAACAGAGTTCTAGTAAGGCAGGCAGCAAGCAGACACCCTTTGGTCGCACACCACATCCTCACTGCTCCATTATGAAAATTAGAACTATATCTTGACACAGGCAAAGGCAGAGACAGATTAGGCCATGTTGGAATCCTCACTCTCAGCCACCACGGCTTCTGCCTGCTCATCAGAGGTTCTTCTCCCTTTCTTAGAAGCCGTTTTCTTTTTCTTTTTCTCTTTTTGTTCCAGATTATTCAAAGTAAGTTCTTCACTCTTCTGGGTGATGTACCTCAGCTAAAAATGGAGAGTTGTATAAGCCATCTATGGGGCAGAGGAGTACCCAGGCATACAAACATAGACAAACATATCTCATCCTGTATGCAATTGTCAAGTAATGGTTTCTCAGAGGTGTATGAAAAAAAGACTAGTAGGATAGCAAGTTATTGGTCAACCAACGTATTGTTACAGAGGGAAGAGAAGAGAAAGAGAAACTTGTGATGAGAAGTAAAGTCTTTCCAGAAGCGCCCATGATTAAATGTTTGGCTACTGAAATGCATCCTTCCTATTCTTTAGTGGCGGGGGAGGACTTCCCAGTTGTTCTGTAGACACCACCCTACTTCCCAGAATGCCTTGCTTTTGGAAAAAAGAGATGAAATGCCTTTCCTGGAAATCCCCAGAAGCAACAGTCTATTTTTGAAGTAGATTACAGGGGCACCATACTGTTTGATACAAAACCATGCCTATTTTTTAAAACTAGAAACAGACTTCCTACCACTTTTATTTTTTTGTTTGTTTGCTGGCAGTCCTTGCAGCTCACAAGGATCCTGAAACAAAGACTCCCCCTGCCCAACACAATTGCCCACTCCTGCATAAGTCATTTTTGATATACCATTGATGACAAATCCAAAAGATTCCCTGTGGTACTGCCCAGAGGCAAGTCTTCCTTGACATAGGCAATCAGGTGAACATGTTAAGAAATCTGTTTAAAATTTAATGACTGAGAGGCAATAGAGTGTAGATACATGGTGTAGTGGTTTGAGTGTCAGACCACAACCCTGGAGACCAGGATTCGATTCTCCGGTTGGCCATGGAAATCCACCTTGGCTGTGCTGCACACTCTCAGCCCCAGAAAACCCCATGATGGGGTTGTTTTAGGGCCATCATAAATTGGAAACAACTTGAAAGCACACAACAACAGTCAGGTAAAACATATAGTGTTCTTCCACAGCTAGTTATATAACAAGTGGTAGAATAGTTTTACATTCATGTTCTACAGTTCAGTGATAAAAGTATCGCTTTGCATGCAGAAGGTACCAGATTGTGATCCTGGTATCTCAAAAGCATGTAATGGGAAAGACTTTTCTCTCTCTGAAACTCTGGAAAACCACTGCCAGCAGGGAGTGCTGGACTAGAGGAATTAAACAACCTGACTTAATATAAAAAAGCTTATTATATTTCTAAGCGTAAGGATATTTGTAGTGTCCCTCCCATTCTGAGATTTGGTGGTGCCTACAGCTTGTGGATTTTTTAAAAAACAGAGAAATGGCCCCTAAGATTACCAAGTTACAGGCATGCAAGCCTGAATGCTTATGGAGGTTTGGTTCAGTACATAACTCCCATACATAAGCCAAATCTACACACTACAAAACTAATAAAATGTCATTTGTTTTGTGTTTATTGATCACCAACAATTTTATAATAATTTGTTATTAGCCTAATTGTATCTCTTTTCAGTTTCCATCTGCATAAAAATGTTTGCAATCATTTGCTAGCACATTCAGCTGTTTAATGTGATAACTCAGAAGTTAATTACTCTTATAATTGGTTTTTTCTTTCTTTCTAAGTTAATTATTATTTTATTGAGTCTGATAACATGTTATCTTACATTTCCAACTGATCTTTTGTTGCTTGCTTTTTTATTGTTCTTTGTTAAAGCATTAAACAAGAACAAGTGAATCGTATCAGAATACAAAGGCAAATTAGATGCCCCACCCAAATTTGCTTATAATTCAGGGCTAGACAACATACAACTTCTAGGTTTGTTAGAGTTCAGTTCTCATCATCCCTCACCATTAACTATGCCAGCTTAGGCTGATGAGAGCTGCAGTCTACAGAGTCACAATTTGCCCAGCCATTATCCACCTTACACACAACAACCAAAATAAATTTTGCTTTATTAAGAATGCAACAGGGGTGGGAAATGTATGGCTCTCCAGATAGAATCATAGAGATGGAAGAGACCACAAAGGCCAGTGAGTCCAACCCCCCTCCATGCAGGAATCCACCATCAAAGTATTCCTAACAGATGGCCATCCAGCCTCTATTTATAAATCTCCAAAGAAGGAGACTCCACCATGGTTGTTGACGGACAGTAAGTCCCATCATCCCTAGCCAGCACAGCCATAAGAGTTGTGGTTCAACAACATCAGGAGGGCCATATGTTCTTCTAACTTGCTGTACTGAGTACATAAGTACACTGATCTCAACAGAACATATTTCTGATTAAACGTGTGCAGTGTTCGCACTATGAGCCTTTTTGTTTTTTCTGATCAAGCATTACTCGTTAGCAGGCTGATTACTGATCCTACGTAGCAGATTCCAGTGTAGGCTCCAGGCCTTTTGCTAGAATGGTATTATTCTCCCCTGACTCCTCAATCAGAACCACACTAATAGCAACCAAGTATAAACAAGGGGCTATTAACTAGCACAGCTGTGATTTCAGAGCATAGACAAGCACAAATGTCTCACTCTTCCTGAAAAGATGTTCCATGTTCAATTAAGCTGCACCGCAGCTGTTAGTTCAAGGGCACACAACCCAGCTGCACCCCCAGCCCTTCCAAAATAGATAGCTATTTCACAGGAAGGAGGAGAGACATGTCTCAATGAGGTTAAAATTAGCAGAAATATGCAACAATTGAAGTTCTGTGTTTTATGAAGGAACAGCTACATACCCTAGAGAACTGCCCAAACTTGTTCATTAATAATAACAAACAATATCTTGTTAGGTCTTGAGAATTAAATACTGCAACTTTGTGACCTTTGTGCCTTTGTGGCCTGGCTCTAAAATGTACTGCAAAACACTGCCTCCCACTTCCCTGTGTATACATTCAAACACGCTAGGACTGTGCGTTAGGGAGCATTCAACTGCCACTGAAAACAGCAGTGGCATGGTAAGACAAAAACACGCCAAGAAATACTGCAAAGAGCAGCCACTGAATTTAAGAGAAATTTGCAACATGACAAAATGTGGTGTTTCACCTTTGTATTGCTAGATGTCACCAGAGGGAAAAAGGAGCAGGCTCTCTTTTCTTTTAAAATTTACTGCAGTGAGACTAGGAACACAGTGCTATCACCAATGTTGTGGTCACTGTGCTTATCTTGCATTCACCTAATTTCTCCTTAGTTCTATTACACTTTAGGTTATGAATTTCATGGTCATTCAGCATCAGCGTTTATAACAGTGTGTGCATGTGTATGTGTGAGAATGCATATGTGACATACAGAGATTTGCCAAACGACAGTTATGCAGTCTGTATCCTATGAAGTGGTTTCTAGCTCATTAAAATCTATGTCACAAATTTATTTCAGCAAATCCAAAAGATAAGTCCCTAGCTACATGCTAACCAACTCTGCATCCAAGTCCCCTGAAACTGCTAAGAATTATTAGCAGATACCATCTTTGAGCAAGTTCCAGCAATCTGAAAGGCAATCAGGTATACAATGTGACCACACTCAAGACACTAGGAAATTCTAGATATGCCTCAAGGGTACTTGGAGATATTTGGTAATTACTTTCAGCACATTTTGGCAGCTATTCTATAACAGCTGGAATTACTCCTGCTCCTGAACTAGTCTAGGATGCATCACTAGAAGAACCATAGAAGTCTAGAAGAGAAGGAAAACAAAAACAAAACAAATGAACAAAAAGACTTTCAGCAATGATACTTGGATAGGGAACAGTAACAAATCTCAAGGAAAAATGTTTCTCCATTAAAAACAATTAGATTACAAAAGCATCTTAGGAAGTAACTGCAAGACTAATCTCAAATAAAATAATGACTTGAATCTTATTGGCTAGTCCCAACTAGAGCAGATCCACTGAATCCATGAATTTACCTGTGTGTTGACTCACAATTCAAGAACTGATTCAGTGAATTTACTCCAGTTGGCAGTGATCAATAGAATTTTGACCATCACAGTCCCTCCCTCTAAAAAAAGAAGCTGCTGCCAAGGTGTGCATCTCACCAATGAATTGCTCCTTCTGGCCAAAAGCTTCACATCTTCAGCATTAATTGTAGTCCGTTTTGCATGTCTGTGTGAAGAAACAACAGGAAAAGTAATAAAAACACAAGGTGTTTTTGCTACAACTAGTAGAAAAGTCCCTTAAATGTTATTTATTAAAGACTGTTATTCGACTGCAAAGCTGAGGACAATATAGGCTGCATTTTAACAAGTCTTGCTAAGTCTCAGCAGGCTTGAAAGAGCAACAGTGAGGTTGTCACTGAGCATGCTCTTAGTGACTGTGCTGCATCCTTGGCTTGGTTTAGCCATCTTCTGTGGTTCCTCTCCTCAGTCAAGAGCCCTTCTCTTCTCCTACTACCTTGCTGATCATCACAGATGAGGAATTTATGGTTCCCTGGATGTCATGAAACTCCAGCCCACATCATCACTGATGGATAGGGAACCCAAAAACGTTTGGAGAGCCAGAGATTTCCCACACCTGCAATTAATATCCCTAGATCACTTTGCATATCTTCTGTGAATGATACATAAACTCTGCATTACAGGGAAGCAATTATTTCCAAAACAACATAAAAGCTAATATTTACATGCCACCTCTGGAAATTATGAATTTTTTTGGACTGACCTGTCTTAAACAACTACTGAATCCACAAAGGCTGCACTGATCTGTTTCTACTGTTCCCCTGTTTTTCTGCCTAATCAGTTACTATCTTCCTGATTCCTTCACTCTGATCTTTTCCACTGCTGCTGTGTGAGAAGCCAGGTACACTTACACTTATGGGATACAGGGCTTCTTTGAGACATTTTGTTGGGTAAGATGAAGAGAGAACATAATATTTGTTATTGTTATTTGCTATTAAGTCAACTTTGACTTACAGCTGACCCTATGAATGCAAGACTTCCTAGAGCCCTGGGCATCAACTGACTTGCTCAGGTCCTACAGATTCAAATATATGGCTTCTTTGATTGAATCTATCCACCTGTAATGCAGTGTCCTACTTTTCCTACTGCCTCATACTTTATCCAGCATTATTGTCTTTTCCAGTAAGTTACATCATCTCATAAAAGCCAAATATACCAGCAATGGAATCTTACTTCAGCCCTGGCCATCAGCTGCACAGCTGTAGGCAGCAAGTTAACCTGGAAGAGTGCTGCAAATACATTCCTGTCCTACAGTGCTTTGCTATGAGCCCCTGCACCCCAGTATCTGCTACCTGAGATGGCCACCTCACTCTGCCTACTGGTAGAGCATTGCCTTGGACATATTTTACCACATGCAATTATACAGAGCTTGGGTTTGTACTTCCATTTATGAGCCCATTAGAGCTCTGAAATCTTCTGCAGATTCCCTTCTTTCTGTCCCACCATTTTCTCAAGCTTGTTTGGTGACAACAAGGGAGAGGACCTGCTTAGTGACTGCTCCCAGACTCTGGAACTCTGTACCTGGGGGGCCAAGATGGCTCTGTCTTTGCTGTCCTTCCACTGGCAAGTTAAAACATTTTTATGTTGTCAGGCTTTTAGATACTGGTTGGAATGGGCTTTTAATGATGTAGGTGCTGTCTTTATGGTTTGTGTACAGTTGTCCAATTAATGTTAATGTCTTTAATTTTATAAATTAAAAGCTTTTACTGCAGTTTTTGTATCATTTTTAGTTTGTATTGTTTTTAAATATGTTGTCAGCCTCCTTGAGTCTTATTATTGGGAGAAAGGCAGGATATAAATGAATAAAATATAAAGAAATAAATTACAGCCATTGAGATCCTTGCTGTGCCAGGCAGGAACCCTGGCTTTGCATTAATCTATCTTTCGTTTCAAGAATAAATGATGGAGCTACATCTTCAAACTTCAGGACACAATCATCCTTGGATTGTTCCACATCAGGCTACACTGTGTGTCTGGGAAGGATGATGTCCTTCATATGGAACATGCAGACAATAGGCACAGCAGGGAGAAACCAGAATATATCAACTTCCTTCATTACTAGTTTTCTACATGCAAGAACATTTAATTAAACTAGGAGGAGGACACTGAAGAAATATTACTCCGCTTTCAAATTTGTGGATGGACAAGAGAGTGGACCAAAGCACCTTTCATTTTACTTTTGTTATATGTGAAAAACACAAAGTGTACACTGCTATAGCACCTTATCAGTTCTTTTCAAAGCTTTGTAAGACTTTCAAACAAAGCTGTGATAAAACAAACAAGGCAAGTACGTCAGCAAACCCTGCAAGCAGAGTCCAATGAATAAAGCTGTCTGACAATATTCATTTTCTACTAAAAAGAACAGGTGCTTTCTGAATCATTCAAGTCCCACTTGATTTACAATTAACATGGTGTCCCATTATGCAAAGACACTAATTTAGAACTGTAATTTGCAACAAGTGGATTGCCCTCCGGTGACCCTTGGGGAAGGAACACACTAGAAGCCTGGCAGCTGCTCGATTTGCTGTGTGTGCAACTGGGATGAGAGTGGGAAAAGGCATAAAAGTGGGAGCGGTTGGAAAGCAAGACACTTAACTTGGTGGTCTCATCCTATATGGGCTTAAATCAAGAGAATTAACAAGCACTATTGAGTCAGAAGGTGTAGGAGCAGTGTGAGAAAAACAGCAAAACCTAAGACAACAGCAGAAGGAATACCAAGGCTAAGGTGTGAGTAGTGAAGTGTAACAGTCTTGGACATGTCATAGACAAGTTTGAACCTGGCAAGAGGATTAAGAGAACATTTCAACACTTTCAATGACAACATCAATGGAGTCTAAGCCATGCTTTGCCACAGAGATTAGCTATTTCAAAAGGGATGCTGAGGTGAGGCAAGGTTCTAGTCAGTTAACTCACCCATCTCAAGGTTCAAGGAACAGAACTGATTTCATACAACATATGCACGTCTATATGTATTATGTGACTGTAGCACATTAAAATATAATATAAAGTAGTATAAAATATAGTAAAAAAACAAAAAAATATAAAATAGACAGAACAAGCACCAATTCAATTGCTCTTTAAGATCTTTAAACTTAATATAGTATAATGAAAGAGAGGGGGCAAAACCCAAATATTATGCATGTGTCTGAATAATAATACTTTTAATAATAATTTTACCAATATTAGCAACAGAGAAATGCTTTGCATCAATTCCTGTTAAATGTTTATTAACATCTACCAGTAAACAAATTAAGTACTAAGATCTTCCAGTGAACTTGCTTAAGAGGTGCATTATGTGTCTTATTTGCTCAATTTTGGATGCATGTTTATAAGCATCTGCTAATAAACAAATTGAGTACCAATCAGAAGATCTTCCAGGGAATTTATTTAAGAGGGGTGTAATATGTCTTCTTTGCTCCTCTCTATAAATGACAAGAGAAAAATAAATGTGGTAGTCTGCTAATGCACCTCTACATAGACAAATGCAATGTTTATAAATAATTCCCAGGAAACAACCATCCAGCACAGCAGAAGATGAGATGAGCTTTGGTAGAAGATTATACAGTATTTAGGAACAGCCATGTTTTCAAGGTAATTTGCATCCGTATTACTATTAAATTGACAAATGGTTAGCACTAGCAGCAGATGCACATAACCTGTTTCAGGTCTTATATAAAAAGTTTTAGGCAGCATCTTAAAGCTCAACACTAAACAGTACATTCCAAGGATGAGACACTAGCCTCAAGCTGTAAAACTGTTGATGGCATGCAGTTTGATACACTGAAAAGTTGCTGGGGGGAGAAAAAGTATTTGTTCCAGGGCCAGAGAGAAGCCCAGAATTGAAACTGGAACAGTCATCAGTCCTTGTGGCAATACTTTTGCCTAGAATACTTACGTGCAGCAAGAATGAACTGTCTTCCTTTAGTATAAAAAAAATGGACTACAATTTTAGTGCTAGTAGATGATGATTGGAAAGCAAAAGTCTCATGAATTACTCAAGAGTCAGAAGACGGGAAAGTCGACACCTAAATATCTAAATTAATTTGCTGTGTGTTCTGTTCATCTATAACCCATTTAGTTAGGAAGTCATGCTAACAATCATAATCTTGGTTTTCCTAAAATTAATGGGTAACAAATTTTCTTTGCGGTAACCTGTAAATGCTCTCAGAATTCACTTTAGGCCAACTTTAGTAAAAGAAAGAAGAGCAGCAGTACCTGCATACAGGAGTAAGAGGATGCTAACTGTGGCCTGATTAGAAAGTAGCAAAACTCTTCAAGAAGAAATTTATAGATAGGTAATTAAAGTACAATAGCATGGGTCTAAGAATATAGCCCTTAACAATGAGAACAGCCTAGGGCGGGTTACCCTGTATATGACATCTCACTTGTATGATAATCTTCTCATGCAGATGCATAACTAAATAATTCTTTATTAAAAAAAAAAACACAGCTACTAAACAAAACACCCATTAATACACTAAAACAAAGTGTCAGGATTAAATCTGCTCTATTTCTGTTTAAAAAAGAGCCCAATCAGAGGGAAGCAACAGTTCATGACAACAAATGCCACAGCTTCATGTCATCACACCCTGACAGGAAACCTGCTAGTTCAGGAGTAAGCAGTTAAAAAGAAAAGAGCCATCGTCATAAGGAGGACCTTAGGCATGTTTTTAAAATGCCAAAAGGTGAAAATTTGGAGTTTTTTTCCCTAGATTTTTTCTATGAGTGACAGATGTGAGGAGGCTTCCTAAACTGAAGGAACCAAACCCAAATCAGTGATTCAGACAGAGATACAGTGAGGAAGGACCACTGAAAAATGAGTGGCAAAAAGTTTTTAGCCTCCAGAAGTTAAACTAATGGGTAAAATAACAAAGCATCAATCATTTGGTATTTGCTACCAACTCTAGCTGGTAAGAGAGAGACCTTGCCACCATGTGAAAAGACACCACACAACAGACTCTTCTAAAAAGCTGCAAACAAACCACCTACTCCCGTACTCTTCAAGGGGCTCTATTTGCAACTAACAAGCCGCTAACAAATGAAGGCCTTCGTGTGCTATAGCTCAGGCATACACCTGCATGCAATTACACCAGCCATAACACAATCCACCCACAAGACTGCTTAGGGGAGACAGGACTCAATACAAAGGCTTGATTATCCTCTAGGAAATTTACTTTTTGTCTGTGTTGTGTAGATACAATTTTGTGCTTTACAGCAGATTCCACAGCAATTCTGAGACTTAAATAGGAAGAAGAAAAAGTCTGCCAAGAATCCAGGGTTCGTGAGAGCTATTCACATTTAGGGAACATTAAACCAATTTTTCAGCTATGTATTCAACCAAGCTGCAGAAGAATGGGAAGCTGAGGCTGAGGGCTGTGGTAAGAAACCTTACAGGTATGAATAAATAACTTCCATTCAGACTCGAAAATAACAGAACTCTCAGGCTACCACAGAAGGCAAATACTGAATCAACGCTACATTCTAAAATGTACATTAGACAGCTTTCAGTAAGAGCAGAGAGATTAAGGGAGATATGCCTAGACTTCCTGCCAGACAAAGATATAGGGTGTCCACTTTTAAGCATTACATGTTTCCATAGTACTTACCTAGCAAACATTTCAAGGTCTTTTGCAAACATTTCTGAAAAAGAAATTACAAAGTCTCTCAAACTTTTTTTCCATCTTTGGATTGGTCAATGTCTACCGCTAACATAAAGCAGAACTTTCAGATGAAGAAAAAAGTTTCACAATGTATAACATTATCTGCATTCTTCTACTGTGTTTATTTAGAAGCAAGCCCTGCTGAGTCCAACAGCACCTCCCTCAAGTAAGTAGACTTAAGAGTTGAGTTGCAGCCCTAGAGGAAGACATTTGACGGTCTACAATATTGCACTGGGCTTCTGAAGTGGCACAAAACCATCAGAATGTTGCTGAAACAGCACCAAAAGTTGTCAAGTTCAGTTGGGATTAAATTTCACACCATTGCCCAGAGACATACCCTTGTGGATCACATGAGGATTCTGAAAAATTAACCAGGAAAAAAGAAAGCTAAGGACAGACGATCAAAATCTCCAAGGTTACCAAAGGAAACTGGTAATTGATAAACGAAAATTTGCCCCCAGAAACAAGAATTTGGAGGGGGGAGAGATTTTCTAAAAAACTAGGGCTATTTCCACACTAGACCATTATAGTGCTATTATTCCACTTTCAATATCCCATGGACTCCTGGGCTTGCAGTTTAGGGAGAGGCCTCAAGTGGAATAATAGTACTATACCGTCTAGTGTGGACATGGCCTAGAGATGGTGCTATATACAAAATAGTCCAAGTTACAGTCTCAGTTCAGTTATACATCAATAGCAATAGCAATATAGCAATAGCATTTATTTCTATACCACCTATCAACTAAGTGTTATCTAAGCGGTTTACAAAGTATTTTAGCTACATCAAGAAAAATGGGAGTTTTTACAGACCTTTGAAGGATTGTAATGACATGGAACAGATCACCAGCAGCAGGGAGCTGCTTGTAAGGAAGCCCCATCAGGCCCCTTACCCTAATTGCTTTTAGTGGAAAACACAGTAGTTTTGTGCTTATCTAAATCATCTATGAATTTATGAACAGCACTGCCTGTAATTTAGATAATGGATTCTAGAATATTTTTGTCCCAATTCTGAAATAATTTTTCTCTTCTTGTGATTTATATCCAAAACAATAAAGAAGAAATAAAGGAAGAAAAATAGGAGAGGAAAAACAAAAATCTGAGGAAAGATGTATTGAAGAAAAGGATATGAAACACAGAACTAAGTCCACATAATATATTGATCCAAATTACCTAAACAGTTATTCAGTTTCAGGCTTTTAATGATCCTTACTAGAACAGTAGATCTGCTAGTAAGGAATACCAGAATAAAACACACAATTATTCCTATACCATCCTCAAATCCAAATTTTTCACTAATAGTTGAGAAAAAAATAAATAAAACAGCTAAACAGAAGATCTGCCAAACTGCTTCTGTTGCATCACTTTTTCTGTCATGTATGTGCATAACCTGTAACTGTCTCGATTTGGCAGGGCTAGTCTTGATTAATCCTCTGTCTCCCCACTTTTTTCAGTTGCTTTTAAAATTTCAATTTTTATCTCCTCTCACTTTCCCCCTTTGCTCTTGTTTACTTCAATTGCTGCAAACTGTATTCAAAGTGCAAAAGTAGTTTGCACTGTTAACTGAGAAAGGACAGTGTCTCACCCTTCCCAGTCAGCTTAGGCAAAAGCAACCTGATGAAGCCTCTCCTAGCTTTTGTTCTTTTGCCATCCTGACCACCATCTGATGTTGCTGGGCCACATGCACCATAGTTTTGGTCTGTGAAATGTTGGAAGGATACAGCTAACAATCTTACTATACACTTTTCAGTGAAACACTGATGCTCCTTTGAACACTGCTGAACTCTCTTCCAATGTACTATTAAACTTTGGCTTGGCTCCTCAGTCATAGGCCAACTTGTTTACTAACTGTGAGAAGTTTTGCTTCCACCTGCCTTGGTCTAGCTTACTTTGATTTCTGAGCTATCTTAAATCACTTTCCCTGCTTTTCCAAACTTGTTCTCATTTCCATGAAGGCTAGATTTTTTTTAGAGAGAGTGCTACATAATGTTCACAGCTTACACATAAGTAATACTAGAAGCAAACCAAGCCAAAAAAAGAGGTTAACACAAGTTTTCTGGAACAGTGGCAAGACTTGAAATGTTGTTCAAGAATATTCCCAGAACTTGTCTTGTGTACTCCCTCTAGTGCTAGGAAAATAAAAATGAGTCATTAAGTCATTTCTATACATCACTAATTCTGGTTCTATTTTTAAAAAAGCACTGATTAACTCCTACAGACAAATATAGATATGCATAAAATATACACCATACCACACTGCCTGAAGGTGATCTCAGAAATCGCTGCGACGGCCTGTTTACTGAACTGAGTTTCTTTGTCTTTGCCAACCTCTTCACAGAGACAACCGACTGTATAATGAAAGCAGCCCTCAACCTCTGGGAAAACAAAATTAAAAAACACTTTAAAAGACTATCCACACTTTAAGTCTTGGATGAAAACAGGCCTGAGGCCTGTACTACAGTTTGTGGCCTTTCAAAGCTAATACTCAGCTTTGTTAGCTGTTTGAAAAGGCCAGCTTTATTCCATTGAGGAGCAAGTTGTAAAAGAAGATAATTTTCAGTGAATATCAGCTAAGCCAACCTAATTTAGATGGCAAACTGCATTTGATGTAGTGGATCTCACAAGCTGCAACATGCCTATCCTACATATACAAAGGCCAGGCTTGCACGTAATGGTAATCCAGATTTTGGCTTGTTGGATTCTGGGCTGTTGTTGAACTAAGTAGTTTGTTATCTAACCGCAAACCGTACTTAAAGGCCATGGCTGTCTCACAAACTCTGGCTTACTTAAACCATGATTGTCATTATGGCCAAACCTAGAACTTGTCCTCATTTATTGTTATAACTTCTCATTCTTGAGACACGAGATAACAAAAGAAGAAAAACAAACTACAAATGGGGGAAAACAAACTGGCTTGTTTAGTCATATATGAAACAATTCAAGTCTAAACAACAAACAATGGCTAACTTGAATTCTTGTTCACTCTACCAAGAAAATGATGGCATCATGAAAATGAGAAATATTACAGTGGCAGCAACATATAAAATTAATGTTCACAAATCCAGTTATCATTGGAATTTTACACCCTTACAAAAATTCCACTATCGCTAAGGTCACAATTTAATTTTTGGATTTGTTTTCTAAATTTATGAGTTGCTTTTCTGCTTTTTTTTTTAAAAAAAA
Organism: Iguana delicatissima; assembly: GCA_948472985.1. Lineage (NCBI taxonomy): Eukaryota > Metazoa > Chordata > Lepidosauria > Squamata > Iguanidae > Iguana > Iguana delicatissima. Next base: position 305,929 of record CAOKZL010000425.1, read on the forward strand.
GAATCAGTCTTTATGAAACATCTATTAAAAAAACACAAAATTATGTTTAAAAATAAGAGGACTCGACTGAGCTAAACATATAACAAAGTAACAGCCGTGAGATGACTATAGGACAAAGTCCTAGAAAGTAATCACTAGGCAAAACTAACAAGATGTATGAAGAGCTCACATGAATTCTATCATTCTCATAAACTCTTTACACACACACAAAACATAACCAAAAAGAGAACAAAACATTCTGTACATGCTGAGGAGCACATGTGCTCTTATCCACTTTAAATCTTTAGCAATGTGGTCTGTAAGTGTTCTTGTCTTGTTTTTTTTTAAATCAAAAAATTAATGGGAAAGACTTCTTCATCTATAGAAAAATTTGCCAAAAAAAGTTGTTTATTCCCTGCCACTATCCATGTTAGCACCTTCTCACACAGTGGGGGAAAAATATCTTTTTTACATGTGCAACTATCACCTCTTTAGTAAAGGAACAGCACTCTGCACATGGCCAGAGGCTATACTTCATCCAAGGGAAAATATACTGAGCATATTCAAGGAAGCTTCTCTATGTGTTAGCAAAGAAATGATACTCTGCACATGCTAAGAGACACCCTCTCACTCAGTGACAGGAAAGAAGTTACTCTGAAAAATAACTGCTCCAGTGGGAGCAAGACAGTTTAGCTGTCCCATTTCTGTACTCTTGTTTCATATTGCATTTTTTCCAATACTTTGTACCATGTGTTTCATATTTCCTTATTTACGTACTGCTTCATTGCTTATTTTTTCATTATTTTTGTTAAAATAAAAAAAAACAAATGATAAAAAAGAAAACTATATAGATTTACAGACTTGTTTACATAATATAGAATTTTCATATGTATATATATTCCAATAAGTAGATGATTAATATTCCTAAACAAAAGAAGTAAAATTAAAGAAAAAATGAGATTTAGTATAACTTCATTGCTTATTAATTTTGCGCATGTATGTGTATATGTAGATATAAATACTGGTATAAATACAGATGAATATAATTTCCTTCTGCAATCCAGGTTCTGTTTGAAAACAATGCTTTTCATCGCTTTTTCCTCCAGCTGTTACTAGATATAAATATAGATGTTTGTTGAATATTTTAGTTATTGCATATTACAGGGGTTTTCGTCATCTGTCAGGATATGCATCTCTCAAGAATGTCTCACTAATTTGGCCTGATCTTTCTGGTTACCATGGTGGAAGCCCTCTTAGGCAGTCTTATACCCCCTCCTTATGGAAGGTAATGGCACTCTACACATGCTCAGAGGAGGAAATGCTCCTCCTTTTGCTGGAGTCGGTTTTAACACAAAATAAATTGAGCTGAGCGGACAAGCAGAAACAGTTACAGTCAAATTCACAAACACAAGGATAGGAAAAAGCACTCTGCAGGCGCTCAGAAGGAGTGCTTTTTGAAATAAAGCCCACACCTATACAATTCAGGAATATTAGCCAAGAAAAAGGCCCCTTGCAAATGGGGTGAGGTGCTAGCAAAGGGAAAAAAGCACTCTGCACATGATTCAAGTACTCCTTCTGAGGGCGATTTTGGAACAAACAAAAAAAGCTGACACACATAAAATTCGGGGATATTAACCAAGGAAAAGAATACTTCGCAAGCTCTGCAAGGGAGTACCAGGTACTCAACACATGCTCAGAGGGGATATTGCAGTAGTCCGATTGAGAGAGATTTTTAATATATATATATATATATTATATATATATTAAAAAAGCAGACACGCATACCCCTCAGGGCCCTTAGCAAAGGAAAAGCCCTCTACACAAAACAGAGCGGGGGCGCGAACAAAGGGAAGGCACTCTGCCCATGCTCAGAGGGGATGGTGTCACGCTTGAGGGAGATTTTGAAACAAAAGCAGCCAACAAACAATTCGCTCAGGAAGGAGGCTGGAGGGAGGCGCTAGCGGAGGAAAGGGCTCTCTGCGTATGCTCAGAGAAGGGGGACGCTCTCTTCCTTTTGAGAGTTTAAAAGAAACGACAGACAGACACACATACGCAACCTCCCCGGGGGTAGTGGGGAAGCGTCCTCCTCTTCTCCCCACAGTACCTGTGTGTCGGGGGCGTCCTCGCCCGCCCCTCGGTCCTTCCTCCGCTCCATGGCGGGCCCGGCCTCTCCTGAGGTAAATCATGAAACTTCCCCCTGAGGGAGCCAAGATGGCGCTCGAATTTCCCGCCTTTTCCTTTCCTCCGCCTCCTCCGCGGCGGCCGCTCTGAGGAGGCCGCAGCTGTGAGGACAGGGAAACCGCGGGCTCTGAGGCGCCAAAAAGTTACTTATTCCACACAAGGAGCCGAGGTATTTCGGTGAGACTCAACTGTGAGTGTTACACAGCGATGTACGTGTGTAACGACGCCTTTTTTAGGGATACGCTTCTTTCTAGAATCTTGGAATAAATACTTCAGGCATAATATAAGTCAGGGTTGCGGGATGAAATAAAGGCAAGGCTTCCTGTCCGTTTAATGGTTGGGCAGAAGGGGAATTTTTAGAAGTGTCTCTTGCATTAGCAGCACTTGCTAAAATTCCTTTTGCTCCACAACCCTAAAAGGGAGAGGAGCCCTCCCTTTTTATGTAACTGGCAATCCTAAATACGCTGTATGTCAAAAATGGGCAAAGAGTGGCCCTCCAGATGAGGTTGGACTTCTCCTCCTATCATCCCCTAAATACATGCAATGCTACAGGGATGATGGGAGTTACAGTTAGGGACACTATTTGCTGTAGTGTCTCAGAAGCGTCACGGAATTGCATGGTAAGCAAATAAAAGAACCGCAGATAAGCGGTTAAGAACGGCAGCCTTACTAGGTTTGATTTCGTTCTGCTGCTCTTAATTGCTTAACTGAATTAGAACAACGCTATGAGAGATCTCCACGGCCATTTCCGCGCTAGACTGTTATAGCGCGATTATTCCACTTTCCACATCCTATGTAATCCTGGGCTTTGCAGTTTAGGGAGGTGCCCTTGAGGCACCATAAAATTGAATTCTTTCCTGTATTTGCTATGAAATATCTCAGGTGGCCACTAGATGCCACTATTGATATACAGTTTCAAATTGTCAAAATAATAATTTAAAGCCAATTATCCTGTCTCCTTCCTATTCCTCTTTTCCCAAGACAAATAGCAGCCCTCACTGTGGAGAGACCTATCCCATCACCATGTAATCGTTACTGATGTAATTACTGTCATGTTATGATGTAATGACTAATAATCTCATCCAAGTGAAGTTGCATAAAATGCTGCAGAATACAATTTTTAGAAGCTATGCCTTTGACTTTTTTTGTGGACAAAATTGTAGAGGATCCAGTCCCATAACCTATTTAATACTTTTTTCCAGATAATCAGACATAAACCACCTTGGATCTTCTGCAAAGAGAGAAGTGGGATTATAGAATTGGTAAGGACCTCAAACACTCTGTCATACAGGAAAACATAAGTCAAGCAGTCCTGAAAAATGACCATCCAACCTGTTTAAAATCCCCAAAGAAGGAGAGTTCACTATCCTCCTTCCTACTGAATGAGAAGAAATTCTTCTTATAATTTGAATCCATTGGTTTGTGTCCTAGTCTCTGGAGGAGCAGAAAAAAACTTGCTCCATCTTCTACATGACTTTCCTTCAAAACATTTAAAGATAGGCCACCTCAGAGTCTTCTGTTCTCTAAGCTAACCACATCAATTCCCTAAGTCATTCCTTGTAATACTTGGTTTCCAGGTGTCAGTTCTCCTATAATTGTCTTATATTTGTGCATTTCATTTTTCCTTCCTTGATGTCATGTGTCTTCAAGCTGTTTCTGATTTATAGCAACGCTAAGGTGAACCTATCATAGGATTTTCTAGGCAAGATTTGTTCAGACAAGTTTTGCCCTGGCCTTCCTCTGAGGTTGAGAGAGTGCGACTTACACAAGGTCACTCAAGCTGGTTTACATGGCCAAAAGGAATCCAAATGCTATTTCTAGAGTCATAGTCCAACGCTCATGCTATGTTGGTTTTTTCTAGATATGGATATAAATTAAAGAGTCAAGAAAAATGGATTCATAATAATTCATAGAACAATCAACAAGCTTGGAAGCAAGCTTTATTAAGTTCAGTGGGACTTACTCTCAAATATATGGCTGCAGAAGTCTAGTCTCAATTATCAGACTTTACAAAAGTCAAGAAAATCTGCTGTTTCTTATGAATACAGATTATATAATATACAAAATTGGGTGTTTTCTAAAACTGCTGCCAATGAAAGCCAGAAAGTGGGATTTTTGCCCTCTTGTTTTTGAAGATCAAATTCTGCTCTTTCAAAATTAGGGGTAGTCAACTTATTGTCCTCTAGATGGATTATGAATCCCCTCGTTCTTTACCATTAGCTGTACTGGCTAGGGCTGATGGGAGTCGCAGTCCAGCTATACCTGGAGTGCCACATGTTGATCCTCCTCCTTTTCAAAGTACCTTATTTAGGCAAAAAACTGCTCACAGTGAGAGCAAAAGTGGGAGTCCTGGAGCCCCCCAGATGTTCCTTAACTACAAATTCCAGCAGCCAGTGTTGATGAGGACTGGCAGTTGCAGTACAATAACATTTTGAAGGACACATGATTTCTACCCTCCAACCTAGAGGGAACTGCAATGACCTTTAAATGATACAATAAAACAGTAACATTTTGAGACTAGGTTTTTAAACTTTTATTTTGACTTTCTCACAAGATATAACCATTACTTTAAAAAAAATCCAAAACATTTAGCAAAGTGTCAAGGGTACAGAGAATAACCACCAGAGAAGGAATGTCTTGGCTCTACAGTATTTTTGAGTGCCATCTCTGACATTCTTTAATCTAGACATTATATGATGAAGAGGAGACTGTGCCACCATGTCCTGTCCAATTGGTATGGATGAATTCACCTGGTTTCGACAACAGTTCATAGGTGTGAGCACCAAAATAATCCCGTTGAGCCTGCAAGAATTTGTGTACACATAACATTAACCATAAAGCCATTTTTGCCAACAACCTGGCTTTCCTTTTCTTCCCCACTTAACCTCTGAAAAAGTAAGGCTTATGGTGTGACTTTCTCAAAACAAGCTTCATGACTTAGCACGTGAATCTCCATCTCCCAAGTCCTTGTTCTACACTATAAAACACTGGTATAAAAATCATTAAAAGAAACCTGACTGCCATAAAAGTCACCTGCATTAAGTTAACCAAGGTAAAATTAGGTCCCTGCCTGTATTGAGCATACAATCAAAAATGGACAATAGGGAAAGAACAAACCAGAAAGGGAGAGGAGGGATGACTGTGTGCTAAGTACTTAAAAATTTGAATTAAGCAGTTAAGAAAAAGGTAGAAAAGCGAAAATTTAGGTGTTCAGGAAAGGAAGAGAGAGGTAGCATCGCATGCTATTCTGGGAAAAGACGGAACAGAAAAATGAGATGTGGGGGAACAGGAGGGAACAAGCTTCAAATCTGTCTCCACTAATTCACTGTCAAATTTGCTTACCTGAATCAGGTTAGCTGGCAGAGTGCCATGCCTGTACCCATCATAGAAAGAAAGAGCTGTGGTGAAGCATGGCATGGGAATGCCCACCTGGACTCCAGTGCTGATGGCACGTCGCCACGAGTCCTTTTGGGGAAGCACAGAGAAGCAACGGTTTGTTTGTGAAAACTATACATCTGAATGCCACTTCCTTGATTAGAAAAATCACAGTGAGTATCAGAAGCCAACTGATATCAGGTCAGAATATTGGTTTGCTAACTTACCATTTTATGTATTTTTGTTATAACAATAAACAAAATCTTCTCTAATGAGCTGCTGATATCTCTCTGTTGTGTAAGAGTGATGCTACATAAGGGCCAGGACTCAGAGACTGTTATTTGTAAACAGGTATACCTCAGTTAACAAAACTGATGCATTCCTGATTATATGTTCTTTAACAGTTTGGTACCAGAGGCAGGAATAACACAGAAAGGATACAGAGAGATGAAGACTCTGGCCATTTCTGCACTAGACTGTTATAGTGCTGCTATTCCACTTTCAACATTCTATGGAATCCTGGGATTTACAGTTGAGGGAAGAGTTTTTAGAATTCTCAGCCAAAGGATTCTTTGGCCTCACAAAACTACAAACCCCAGAATTCCACAGAATGTTGAAAGTGGAATAATAGCACTATAACAGTGTAACAGTGCAGAAGTAGCCTCTGCCTTACTTAAGTAAAGAAAAGGGGGGTCATCCTCTAATAGTTTTGCATAATTAGGTTTGCATCTTTATTGTAGAACCTTTTTTAAAAGAATAACATGCTTTATAAGATATAAGAACAAGTAGCAATTCATATTATAAACTTTATAATCATATGTTATAGCTTAATGAGAACATATTAGAGGAAGTATAATAATGTATGAACAATAGCCGAATATCTGAGGAGTGAGAAGTCTATTTGTATGTGTTATATTCCCTATTTAGTCTTTGTCTAGTATTTGTTTAGTAGATTAGTACGTATATGTGTATTTTAGTTGAGTCAGTTCAGTCTGGTATGTCTTATCTGTTGTTATTTTGTTTCTTTGTATTTTCCTTATATATAGTTTTAGATAACTTAAAAATGTTTTCAAATAAAAAAAAATAAAAAGAAAGAATACAGAGAAGTTCTTACACCAAATAAATAAAAAAAAAGCAGTTTAACATATTTCAGGAAACCCTTTTTCCAAAACTAATAATATACACATGTGACAGGAAACAACCAGAACAGGCAAGCCTTTCCAAGGTAAGGAAAAGCATGTTGAGCCTGAACAAAGTATTATAAAAAGGCTAATAAGAAAGAGTTTGTCAGAGGCTTTGTTAACTGAGATGTGCATGGATAGGATTTCAGTTGCTCTCTCGATTGCATACCTGACAATTCTCCACTGCTGTTTTAAAGAATCCATCTAGCAGTAGATTTTGGAGGTCAGGATTTCTGTCAAAAGCTTCTTTGATTTTTCCCAGGAACACGCTACACAAAAAGACACACAAAAACAGCCATTAGAAGAAGTTTTCAAATACATTGTGTAAATGATCCAGTACCTCAAAAGGACCAGGGATCAAGACAGATAATCATGAGGCATTCCCAGATTTGAACAACAATTAGTGCAGACTGATCTGTAACTGATGCAGAATTCTATATTTACTCAAAAATAAATTCCACTGTTTTCAAATAAACGTGCGCAGTGGTGCAGCCCCAAAGTTTCCAACTGCATTCTTAGAGCCAAGAAACCTTTGGCTTTCCAAATATTTTGGATCACCACTCCATAACCTCTTATTACTGGCCATGCCAACAAGGCCTTCTGCAACCTGAAGTTCAAAACATCTGGATGACCAAGGTTTTGTACCCATTATACATAAATTCACTTCTCAAGGCTTATGCGCGTGTAATACTCTCCAAAAATGGATGGTGGGGAGAAGAATGCTTTTTTTCTTCAGAACTATGGTTATGTTCACATGTAAACTTGCACAGTTTCAAGCAGTTGAAGCCATACAAATAAATGACAAAGATTTATTTAAATCAAATCACAGCCCTGATTTTTTTAGATATCAACACAAAATGAGCAGATGTCAAAAAAGGTGGGAATCATATGGCCCACAAGCTGTTTTTGGGAGCCACTTGGAATCTAATCCCATACTGAAGGTATTTTGTTTGAGTTTGCCAACTAAATTTTTATTACTACTACTACTACTATCATTATCATCATCATCATCTTTATTTATATCCTGCCTTTTTTCCAAGAGTAGGACTCACTGCAACTTTCAGTTTAAAAAGATTACAATTACAATTAAAATTTAGTTAATTAATACAATTAAAAAGGAGAAACATGGCTCCTCAGAGCCTCCATAAACAATCAACCTCCTCTCAAAGCAAAGTGTAGGCCCTCTCTGTTTGTAGGGACGTTTTTGTCTGTTTGTTTGTTATTGTTATTTTGAAAGCAGAATTGAATTTCTGGGCTCTTTTGGCCTGGGAAAAATGCCAAAAAAAGCACTTTCGGAAGAAGAGTGGCCTATAGAAGCTACATGAGAACTGCAAAATCAGCCTTTGTGTTTCTGGAATTTATTCAGCCCTGCTTTACTGTGGTGGGGGGCATTCTCACGACATCTGTAGAATCAGTGCATTAACAGATGCTCTGGACTGGTCAAGCTGAGCATTGAGCTGAGAGGAACACGCACTTTTTCTTACATACTCACCTTCGGATAATGCAGCCTCCCCGCCACATCAGAGCAATGGCACCGTAATTCAGTGTCCAGCCAAACTCTTTAGCAGCTTGTCTAAGCAACATGAAGCCTTGTGTGTAGGAAATAATCTTGGAAGCATAGAGGGCCTACAAAGGAAGCCGGGAATCAAGTGTTCAGAAATACTTACCAGCCAAAACCAGAGGACTGTGTGATCAGGCATTTGCTGGAACACACAAGACCAGAACAGGACTTCACTGCTGCAAGCAGAGTACATCATAGGTCAGAAGCATCATGAGAAGAACTGTTTGTACGCCTGACCTTTTTCATAGTACGAGAGCCCACCCATTTTGATCAATTAACCATCATATTCTAGAACCATTGCTGCTCACCCTAAAAGGACAGCTTAACATTTTAGGCCTCAGACAACAATGGAAATCCTTGCTGGTGCCATTTTGGAAAAACAAATGTAGAACACAAGCTCCACACATGCATTGGAAAGGCTTAACTCACTTTGCGGATGTCCTCCAGAAATTCGGCTTTTTTCCCGCTGAATGGAGTCACTTTGGGCCCACTCAACAGCTTGCTTGCTTGTATGCGTTCGTCTTTGAGGGAAGACAGGCATCGGGCAAAGACAGCTTCTCCTGTGAATAAAGAAGTATCCAACAAAATGAACTGTTAAGTCTGAGAAATGTCAATGAGAGCCCACTCTGCCACTTACGCAGAAAAAGATTATTAGGCAATTAACTAATATTGTGTCACAGATATGTGTATATATGACTCCAGCCATAGAGAGCAATCATATATAGGTCTACATAAACTAAGTATCACTTAATTTAATGGTGCTTACTCCCAGGTAAATGTGGATGAAAATTACAGCCTTTGACAGTTTGAGGCCTTTAGAAGGGCAATTGTCAGTTCAGAAGTAGGTTATTTTGTGCACACCACTTTAGCAAAGTCTATACAAGGAGAATCAATGGTTTTACAGCAAAAGAGCATTTTTTTTGTTATTGTTATTGTGTGCCTTCAAGACATTTTTGACTTACAGTGACCCTAAGGCAATTCTATCGTGGGGTTTTCTATGGCTGTGTATGTATGGTACACGCAAAGTCACCCAGTGGGTTTCTGTGGCTGAGCAGGTGAATCAAATCCTTTTCTCCCGGGCTGTAGTTCACTGGTCAAACCACTACAGCATTCCCCCCACCTCTAATTTTTCCAAAAATTCTTCCAGCTACCACAAATGACACTTTTAACTGCAAACATATACATAATTTTTTTAATTCCATGAAAATTGGTCGTAATTCTAGTGGTTAAACCCAACAACCTTGGATGTTGTAAAATTTGCATTTATCAGCATCCTGCAGTTTATATTACACACAGTTCACCTTGAGCTATATCCTGCTGACCTCCAAACCCCCCAGAAAAAAAAATCTGATTTATTTAAAGTCCATGGTGGACCTTTATGACATATGTGTAGAGATGTTTTGCAATATACTCAACAACTGATTATAATTTAGCTGCAGTGCAATGCAGTCTTACCCATGAACACTGTGGGACTTAACTTTTAAATAAATATGTACATTATATAATGAGTCACAATGAGCAATTGACAGAAAACAAACAAAACCCACTGAAAAAGACGGGTTATCTGGAGAAATAAAAATTAAAGAATGAACAGAGAAAAAGAAAAGCCTCCCAGGTTCTCAAGAATGAATCATGCAATTGCATCCTCCCTGCTGAGCTACATGATGCTCCCCATACACATACACACTCTCTGCTAGAGTCAAAAGTAGCCCCTCCTTTGTCACTCCTTGCCCAATCCATTTCCTTCTGCATTGTGCTGGGAGAGAGGAATGACTCTGCTCTTTCAGGGCAGGAAATTGCAAGTCATGCTGATCACACAAGGAAGAAAGTTTTTTTAAAAAGACAACAATGAAGTAGTAGAAATTCACCTGACAAAACTGAGTGGTTTGCATAAAGGTATCTGCATGGGTGTGAAGATTGCTTGGAAAAGGATTATCGACCAAGCCTGAACCCCAAAGGCGTTTTGTATTTCAAAAGGAAAAAAAAGATTCAATGCTACAAGAAAGACTGCTAGATCTAAATGAAAAAGTCCCACAAAAATGGGCAGCAAAGCAGATGTTTTGTAGGCAAAGAACCCCAGATTCAGTCCCTGGAATTAATTAAGATCTAGACAGACAGACAGATAGATATAATAAATTTAGATTGATTAATTAATTAATTTATTAAATTTTAATTGATTTTTGCAACCTTACAAAGCAGACCCATCTGTCTGTGTGTGTGTGTGTGTGTGTGTGTGTGTGTACATACATACACACACGCAGGTCTGCTTTGTAAGGTTGCAAAAATCATTGTGGAAGAGTATGGACATCCACTGACAATCAGAACACAGTGGATGTAATCAGCTGTGCAAATTAAGCATTTGCATAGATATGAGGAAACATAGATATAAAGCCCTGAACTTTGATGTCTCATATCACACCTTTAAAGTGAACAAGGAGCTCTCTATTTGGAGTCACTCCCAACATTAAACAGAGTTAGGCAACTGACTTGGGCAGCAGATACTGGAAGGTGGCAGTAAAGTGATGGAGGAGAGAGTGGTAGACCATGCAGCCTGCCTTTTGCTGAATGAACTAGCCTACTGTCTTCAGGTGCATTGAAAGATGCTGTCCGATCACCATCAGGTGTCAAAGAAAGAATCAAGCACCAATCCAGTGGGCTTTTGTACATGTATACCATCTTGTAACCTTGTCTCATTCTTGGGCCTTCCCTGTTTCTGTACCCCTAGGTTTGCTCTCCCATTAATTCTCCAATCACTCCTGCTTCTCAGGGCAAACATACAGTTTGGTGATTTACCAATCAGAGTGACAGGGACTCCATACTCCAAGGCTGAGATGGCTGTCCACTTCCCTGTGCCCTTTTGGCCAGCGCTATCCCTGATTTTAGGGAGCAGATGCTTTCCGTCAGCATCAATATACTTCAAGATGTTGGCGGTGATTTCAATCAAGAAGGAGTCCAGTTCTGTCTTATTCCAGTCCTCAAATACCTGGGAATGAGAGGAAGTTATTATTCAAAACATCTGTAGGCCATTGGACTGGTAAAATCTATGCTAGCATATTCATGGGGCCTGGGAATGCCACCCCTAAAATCACGCCTACTACCAACATTCTTTGGGACTACTTCAGTGAGCATTTATTTATTTTAGATATGCCATCCAGTTAAATTGGAGACATCATTTTAACTGAATTAATCTTCCCTAACCCTGAAGTACTCCAGATGTTTTGGACTACAACCGCCCTCACCACTTGCCATTGTAGTAAAAGGTGCGGAAGTTGTTGTCCAAAACAACCAGTTTGGTTGGGGAAAACTGGTCTTTAAAAAACTATCAACTGCAGGAGATGGCCACACCCCAAAACATTTAGCATCCATTGCAAAATGGTTGGAAGATCTCACTGCTTTAGCTGTGCACAAACATATATTGTACTGACACCAGTTTCAAGAAAATACATTTTTGGAAATTGGATCAGCTTACGTTAATGTATATGCCTAGCCCTTGTTCACACTCTATATCAGTGGTTCTCAACCTGTGGGTCCCCAGATGTTTGTGGACTTCAGCTCCCAGAAGCCTGAGCATTGACCATAGTGGCTGGGGCTTCTGGGAGCTGAAGTCCACGAACATCTGGGGACCCACAGGTTGAGAACCACTGCTCTATATACTTGCTGTCTCTGCTTTCTTCTTTCCCCCATCTTTATTTTTTCTATTTCTTTCTAGTTGTGTATTTTTTTTGTAATCACACTTCCAAAATCCATTTTTTTATAAATCCATCTCTTTCAGAACTGAAATTCCTAGAAGAGAATCATGCCTAGACATCTTTCCATCTAGAGGCTACCAGTTTGTTATTTGATTAGGAAAACTGTTCAAATCTTTAAGCCCTTGTTGCAAAGTTAAGGACCCTGTTTTGCACCTTGGACATACCTTAGCCATCTCATCGTGGTCCATACCCAGCACATCTTTCATGAGGTGGTAGGCCTCACAGATCAACTGCATGTCTCCATACTCAATTCCATTATGGACCATCTTCACAAAGTGTCCAGCTCCCTCATCACCTACCTATTCGATACACCAAAAGACAAAGGTACTAATCAGAGTGCAACTCCATCACAAAAGGGGCCCTCTTCTCCCTTCCTCTGCAGGAGGTTTGGACTTATTACAAAGTTGTCATTTTCAACAAAGAGCCAGTGTGGTATTGTGGTTTATGTACTTAACTATCACTCTGGAGACTAGAGTTTGAATCCTGCTTTGGTCAGGAAAACCCACTGGGTGATCTTGGGCAAGTCAAGTTCTCTCAGCCTCAGAAGAAAGCAGTAGCAAACCCCCTCTGAACAAACCTTGCTAAGAAAATCTTCGATGGGTCACAAGTAAAAAATGTTTTGAAGGCACAGAACAACAACATTTCCAATGCCAGGACTAAAGCCCAAGATCAGTGCTTCTCAGGCTATCTGATATGGAGGACCAGCAGTTATTTTCTTCCAGTGTGCCAGGAACCAGCACCATATTATGCTGATTGGCTGCAATTGGCTCCAGGAACTGGTAGCCAATGGTTCAGGCACCAGCCTAGGGACCACCACTTTGAGTAACACTGCCCTAAAATTCATCAAGATATATATTTTGCTCCCCATCCTTCAGCAAGGCAAGAGCACCTCTGACTTATTGCAGAGTGTTGCACAATAGCACTACCTACCCAGTCGCAACAAGGTTCTCCAGTCCCTACTTTGGCAGCAATGCTCTGAAATATTGTCTTGATGTGAGGCCTGCAAAAGAAAGAATGGGATATTTGAGAAACCAAACAGAAGCAGCAACAGATGAAAATGTTGAATGTTGCAATATTTCTGAATATTACTGTTATTTCAGAGATCCTAGTTGATTTCATAATTCCCCTGAATTGTAGTATCTATTTCATTCCATTTTTGTCATAATTCTTTATATCGTTGATTGGCTGCAAATAAAATATATCTGTCAAATATAAAAATAAAGAGCATGGTGAGGCAGCCATAAAGCTACTGAATCTTGGCCTAGCAGTTTCTGATACAACACCTTTGGGTGTTGGTGTTCTTCCAGCAGAATTTGATGTAGAACAAATTGTAAATATGTAGGTGTTAATGCTCAAAATTTTGTTGCTGTGTCCCTTTCAAGTCACTTTGACCTTATGAAAACTCTAAAGTGACCCTCTCATGGATTTATTTTATTATATTTTAATTTTAATGTTTTTTTGTTGGGAGGGAGTGGGTTTGCCTTTGCCTTTGCCTTCCTCTGCTTCTGAGAGTGTGACTTTCCCAAGGCCCCCCGCTGGGCTTCCATGCCTGAGTAGGGATTTGAACCCTGGTCTCTCAGTGTCCTAGTCCAATGCTCAAACTACTAGATTGTGTGGATCTTACTCAATGTCTTGCTTCATTCAAATTCTAAGAGAAATTATCAATATCAACCTGCCAATGCTATGTATATTTCCTAATGGATTAAATAAGCAGAAACACCATTCTCCTGAATGCATCAGGCTCCCAGCAGAGCTGAATGAATAGAGAAGAAAACAAGCAGAGCAAGGACTTAAGCCCAGCAAAAAGAGATACTCACCACGCCTCCTTGGCTCCACCTGGCATGAGCGAGGGGCCATATCTGGCCCCTTCTTCACCACCACTAACCCCACTTCCCACAAACAAGATGCCTTTCTCCTTGAGGTCCCTGCAGCGTCTCTAGGTGGAGGAAGGAGAGAGAACTGTTATCCCAAAGAGTGAAAATACTGGGGTACAACCACATGCTCTTCTCTATTTAGGGCTGAGTATACATTACAGAAAAAATTGAGTTCAGCACTTAATAAACCTGGAAAAGCATGAAAAAAATTTGCCCACTCCAAAATCTGACTTGGAGTTATCCTTGCCCACCAAATAACAACAAAAGTAACAATTACTAATACTACTTTATTCATTTATATCCCACCTTTTCCCCCAATAATGGGACTCAAGGTAGCTTACAGATTAAAAATAACACAGAAACAGCAGTAAAAGTTATTTTAAAAACAATTAGGCTATCTATAGAAGTAAAACCATTTAAAATTCATTAACAGGACATATTAAAAAAAAATTAACAGCATACCATTAAAAGTCCTTCGCAGTCAATTTCTAAAAGCCTGATGTCCTAACGCCCATACAAAGCAACCCAATCACAACGTGATGTTCATGCAAAGATGACTTTTGTAATTTTTAGGGTTAGAATTTTACACTTTTTTTTTAAATCATAACAAATTCTTGGATTCAGAGCTGTTTAATTCTATAGACTTGTCTTTCACACCAAGCTCTGATTGGTGGACATGGGGGTTATATTAAAACAAGAAACAAACTGCATCATTCTGAAGTCTGCCCATCACTAATTTTGCAGCAAGTCTTGGGCTCTTTGAATTAGAGCAGTTTGCTACAAGATTCCTCAGAAGCTTTGGGGAAAATTAATATCATTCAAAGTTCTCTAGCCTACCCTACAGATTTATTTACAAGGATAAAATTGTTTCATCAAATCCTAACCCTTGAAGTGGCCTTGGGAAAGAAGAAGGAAATGACACACATACCGTACTGTCTCTGTACTCAGAATTTCCTCCATCAATGATAATATCTCCAGCACTCAGAAGAGGCACCTGCAAATAGGAGGCACAGTAATAGAACAGCAGTCCTGGCAAATCAAACCAAAGCTCCACTCTGTGATCTTCAAGATTTGTTGGACTACAGCTCCTATAATCCCTGACCATGCTGGTTGGGGCTGGTAACAATTAAAGTGCAACTACATCTGGAGGGCCACTGGTGCCCATTCAACATGTAACCCAGCATCCTACTTCCCACTGACCAGCAAAGTGCCTCAGAGAAGCACATGAGCTGAACACTGACGCGACAGCCATCTCTCCCATTGTTGTTCCCCCACAAACAGCTATTCTGAGGAATACTGCCTTGAAAAACTGAGGTTCTGTTTAGTCATCACCCTATTCATGCAGACCTGATGCACTCAGGCAGCTCAGTTTTCATTTTAGTCTTACAAATGGATGCAGGCTTCTAGAGCAGTAATTCTCAAAATCTGAGGCTCCAGATATTTTTGACTTCAGCTTCCAAAATCCTCAACCATCATGGCCAATGGTCAGAGATTCTGGGAGCGGAAGTCCAAAACATCTTCAAAGAGCAAAGTTAGATCATCACAGGTAAACATCATGGATTCCTTACACGCCCCTTCTCTCACTTCTAGTGCAGGCAAACCATAGTTTGCTTTGACATCCAAGCAAGTGACATCTACCACAAACCACAGTTGGTCTCCAGATCATTTTCAGAAATGAAAAAAAGTGAAGTTGCTATGTTTTGACACCAGCCCAAGACTCTTCTATTCTTCTCATTCTTTTGAGGCCTGCCTTTTATTCCTTGTGGTTTAGTTTAAGTTGTCACCAGAGAGCTCATTTTGCTTTGCAGTCTACAATATATATTTCAAGTTATGTTGCTGGTAGTTCTTTGGACTTTGCATTTGGGTGGAACTTACTGTATGCTTTCATCTGTGCAACAACTAGAGAGAGGCTGTGTCTTTATTAAATTAACAAACAGGCAAGCAGGCCTCCTCACCAGTTTATTGATGAAGTCATCCACAGCGCTTCCCGCTTTCACCAGCAGGATGATCCTCCGGGGTTTCTTCAGTTTTGAGACCATTTCTTCCAATGAGTGAGCCCCAATCACTTTTGTTCCTTTGGCCTCGTTGGCCAGGAAATCATCTACTTTAGATACAGTCCTGTTAAACGCACAGACCTAGGGAAAAAAAGGAGACAGTATGAGCATTGTTTTCAGAGACCACAGAAGGATTTGGTCCAATTTCTTAAACGCAGCCCCAGCACCTCCCCTTCTACTTCTAGGCTTAGGAAGTTATTTCCAGTTCGGGGACACCATTAGGCCAAGATGTCTGCATACACCTTTTTGTACTTTCAAGTCTCCTCTGAAAATGAACTGCTTAATTGAAACACCAAGGTATTTAACATGTCGCAGCTCATTCAGAAATAAACTTCTTCATTGTTTGGTACCAACCCCCTATTCACATCACCACAGTCAGTGTGGGTCTTTTTGTTCACAAGTTACCTGAAGCTACATATATATGAACCTATGATTTTCTACAGAAAAATAAAGTAATCTAGTTCAAAAGGTAAACAAACTAATGTGAGCTGAGCAGCCTATAAACCCGTTTCGAAAGCTAAATCCACAAATAACAGAAAAAGCAAACAACAACAAGGCAATACCGTGTTCTCATACTTCCTTAGCATCATCATGCCATGCAGTTCTGGGTTGCATCAACGTGAATTGTTGGGTTCTTTCTGAAGTAATTGATAGATCATGTTCAAAACTTTTCTGATTGTTACATTGGGTCCCATCAGATAATGTATCATGTCTGATGACTGTGGTCAAGCATGTACAATATGCCACTTTTTTTCCATTTTTAAATTTTTTTTCTTGTGGGTTTTCCATTCTGTTAGCTGCTGTTGGAAACTAGAGGGATCCAGCCATCCTGGTGCCCTCCCAATTTGTGGGATTACTATTTTCATTGGCTATACTGGCTGGAGAGAGTGGAAGCTGTAGTCCAACACATCTGGTAAGAAGTTATATGTTTTATGATGCTCTCCTCAGTATTAATTCGGCTGCCAACACTTCTCCTGCAGGCTTCTCCTTGAGATCCTTTTGTCAACGTCATCTTGATCACCTTTCTATCACCGTGATGCCATTACTTTTCCACCAAGCCCCTTAGCCTTACAAACTGCCTTGTGATGACATACCACCTGGCACGATTCCAGTGTAAAGCCAACTTGATGCTAGTGAAACACAAGACTTACTCCTAGCCTGTTTTACTCACCACAAAGCCATGGTCATTCATGTTCAGGATCAAGTTCTGGCCCATGACGGCCAGTCCAATCAAGGCAATGTCTGCTCTGAAAGGAGGGACACAGAAAAGATGTTTGCAAGTGGATTCATCTGCAAGCAATCCTACCTACTGGCCTGCAGTTGTTCCGTGAGCCATGGACTTTATTAAACAAAAGTTGCTCAAGCAAGTGAGTCCGGCTACAGGAGGAAGCTAAAAAAATCCCTCCCAAGTCATAAGCCACTCTGAGTCCTTCCATCTAATACCACATACAGTAGACAGCAAGATGCTAAGCCCAACCTTTTTTCATTGGCTGTGCCAGTTCATGCCACATTACACCTGGTGACATGCAAGAACTTAGAGCGCAAAGCGAAGCAAGCTGTCCTTCAAGTCTAGCCTGTCCCCTTTCCTCAGTCATGCAAGAAAAGACTGGCTTGGGCTGAAAAACATTAAACACTTGAGGTCTTCCTTAAGCAGCATGGAGGAAGTATGGGGTGGAGCAGAGCAGTCAGGAAGGAAGAGTCTTGGACAAATGTTTTCAGGTGAATTCACCCTTATCTGTTTAATTTGTATACCACTCTTCTCCCAATATGGTACCCATTTAAAAGCTAAAACAAATACAGTTAAATAATACAAAAGTGTTTAAAACTGAACAATCATTTTGAAAACATTTTTAAGAAAGAAGTTAAACAGACAGTTAAAATATAATGATGACAACGATTAAAATACAGCAAACCCCAGTTTTGCAACAATTAGCAAAAACTGTTGGATAAACAAGAAGCACTCTGACCTAAAGAGAGAGGAGGTGGAGCTCTGATTGCAAAGGTTCTTCTCCTGTAATTTCTACAGAAATATAGGCAACCTGATGTCTTACAACATAAGAAAACTGAGAAGTAAACAGGATTACCTAATCCAGTGTGGTTCTCTCTCTTAACTCTGTCAACCCAGCAAACATGCCAAGGAAAAGGAGATGCCAATGAAAGGAAGTGGTGAGGGGAACAACATGTTGCCAACCCTTCATCCAAGCCGGATCTCCAGAGCATGCCTTAAGCCAGCAAGGCCCATACTGTGTCTGTTTTAGAGACTGAGCAATTAATACACCAAACAAGATGTTACAGTCAGCAAGCTTTTATTTCCTCTGCTGCGTCTCAACAATGGAGACTTCCTCAAGCACAGTGATTGTACAACCAGACAGAGAAGAAATGGAGAACCAGAAGATTTTCAGAGTGCCAAAAACAAAGGCTCCAACAGACCCTATGGATGAAATCCTGGGCTCAACCCTACTTTCATAACATATCTGTGAGATCTGTCACACCACAATGAACTGCTTGGCTTAAAGTCTAAGTTATGCAATTCAGCATAGTATGACAGACCTCACAAGCTTGTTTAAGCATTCATTGCAGCCAAGTGTCCCTAGAACAGCATATGTATGAGTGTGGCAAGCCTTTTTGCATCCACGCCACCCACTCTGCTTGGTCAATGCCACCTTTCTGTTCCTCTTTGCAGCTTCCTGAATGGCTAATATATTCCTGGCAGTATGCTGGACAACAGAAGGATGTGTCATGCCTGTGTCCTGCTTGTGGACTTCCCATTTGTGAGAACCGGGGTGCTGGGCTAGAGAGGCCTTTCAGCTGATCAAGCACAGTGCTACTCATGTTCTTCTTTATACAAAAGCACAGGAGGTTGTCTGTTTCCTGCTATCTTGTACCACTTCAAATGATATATTGTGGGTCTCACAGGACTAAATTCCTCATCCACACTAACACATAAATCTCTATGCATCAGAAGCTAGAAAGACAAGGAGAACAGTCTAGTCTCATCTTCTTCCTAACACACTAGTTTTCTATGTACAGAGGTTCTACCTCCATCTACTTAATCAGTGTAAACTGAATTATGCTCTAGAACAGAATCTCTTTTAAGCTTTTGTCCATTTCTGATGTTTGTCCTAGGAACAGTCATTTTAAAATAAATTAAAAACTTAAAGAGATAGAAGCATAATATTTACGATGGTTCAGTGCTGTCAGCGTAATAAACTTTCAGCATGCTCTACACACCCAGATTTGGGCAAATGAAGTAGTTAAAAATGGTGAAAATCAACCATTTTTTTTTTAATCCATGTTCCCTCTTTGGAGAATTACCTTGGAGATTTGAGATCTCAGAATCAGCAGGCAGTAAATTGAGAAATTCTGTGTCAGGCCCAATGCAAGAATACCAGAGCATTTCAGCCTTGTTATTGGTAACAGTAGCAATATTTTAAATAAAAAGTATGAGCGCCATGTACCCTCCAGTAAACACCCTAAAGGGACCAGATCCCGTCTGATCTTGGAACCTACGCAGGGTCGTGCCTGGTTTGTCCCTAGATGGGAGACAGCACCAGGTGCTCTGGGCTGTATCTCAGAAGAAGGAATTGACAAAACCACCTCTGAGTATTCCTTGCCTAGAAAACCCTACAAAATTCATGGGGTCGCCCGAAGTCCACAGGCGACTGGAAGGCACCTACGCCCCCAAGAGGGAGGGAAACACCCACCTCCCCCTTCCTACTCGGGAGTAAGCTCCCATAAAGCCAAACAAGCAGGGCTAAAGGATGCCCGGGGGAACAGCGATCCCGCACACGCCTACTCGAGAGTTAGCCCAGTGGCTCTCGAGTGGAGCTGCCTTCCGCGTAGCCACGCACCGGATCGAGCTCCGTTTGGACTCTGCTTTGCTTGGACGAGAAGGGAGCCCTTACAAAAGTCACCTCTGATTTCTTTTTTTAAAACCCGGCACAGGAGCGCGCATTGGGAGGCGCGCTTCAAGTTCCTCCCATTCACGCTCGAGGGGCTTTACTTCCGCGTAGGCAGGCGATCGGGGGTCAGGGCCGCCCGCCCCCCAACCCCCAAAGCGTCCCTTCCCTGCCCAAGATGCCCGGGGGGGTCCCCGGCGAGAAGCACTCACTGGGCCATGGCGGCGGCGCGGCGCGGCTCGGCGACGACCGGGGCTCCCAAGAGAAAGCTTCCCCTTCCTCCGTGCTCCCGGAGCCAGTGGCCGCTAGGCCGGCCCACCGCGGGGCGGGACCCGGGCCGGCCCTTCCCAGCCCTCGTCGGCTGATCGGCTCAGGCGGGCGGCGCGCCCGGCCCCTTAAAGGCGCAGGACGCTAAGGGGGTTCTTCAGCGGGGCCTGAATGGGAAAGGCTAGGAGGTTTCGTAGTTCCCGTCTACCCATTTCTTTTTGGACTCCGGCTCCTGCTGTCCCTTGTGGCTGGGGGATTCTGGGAGCAGGAGTCCAAAAACGTAACTTCTCCAAGCTCTGCTGATGTTTCCGTGCACGCTGATCCCTGTCCTCTCGCTTTTTCTTTCTGTATGACTACACAGGAGAAAGATTAGTTCATTTATGAAGAAGGAATAATGATGTTGGTTTCCAAGAGCCAGTGTGGCCAGGTTTTCAGTAAGGGACAGTCGAAATGCATGACATCCAGAGGTGACAATCAGGAACTTATTAACAAGTTTGTGTTCTGCCGAAATACCAAAGGAGAGTGTTGATTTCAGCTCATTTAGCTCTCTGTTTCTCTGTAAAATTAACATATTGCCCCTATTCATAAATGACATGATGCAGACATTTTTGCCTTTGTGAATGGTGGACACCCCCAAATACAGGAATCTTTGGCATCTCAGTCCAACCCTCAAATAGCGGACATACCTTATCAATGAAGGAACCCCACAGCACTATAAGGGGCAACTTTCAAATAGGGGCCATCCCTTATAGTAAGGGACAACCCTACTTGCAGCAGAAACAACCAAGAAATCTGTGACATTTCAAAGGCTGATAGTTTTCTCAGACGAGACAGTGGCCTCCCAGATGTTGCTGGACTCCAGTTCCCGTCAGCATTATCCCTCCTGGCTGCTGCTGAAGGTGATGGCAGTAGTAATTTATCAAAAGCGAGTCTGTTGTAGTGGTTAGAGTGTGTGTGTGTGGGGGGGTCTTGGGTGATCCATGTTCAGGTCACTGTGTGACTTGGCCAGGAACACACACCCACTTAACTTGACCTAGGCCATTTCCGCACTGGACTGTTATAGCGCTTTGATTCCACATTCAACATCCTATGGAATCCTGGGGTTTGCAGTTCTGGGAGGGGCTGGCCAGATACATCATTGTTTGTTGTCACCCTTGGTTTCATGTGATACTGGATTAACTGGAAGAAAAAAAGAAACATCTGTGTTGCCTATTAGAAAAATTCCAAAATCTCTTATCAAGGCAACAGTTTCAGTAAGGCAACCCAAAGGTCAAAAAAGAGCATGCAAACTTTTGTGTTCTGCAGAGCTCCTACTCAAGTGAGATGGTTTTCAAAAATGGAGTTGGAAAAGTGTGGCTGATATTGAACCTGGAGTTGCATCCTTCAGAGGGAATGTGGGGGGAGGTCAGAGTCTTTCTAGTTAAGTGTCCCTGCTAACCATTGTAATGGTTTCAGATTGCTTCCATGGGTTTATGCAGAATGCAGCTGAAGTGTTGGTGTACCTTGGAGCTCATGGAGACCAAAGTCCTTCAGCAGAGGTGGAAGGCTTTGAGAGAGATACCAGAACCTGGACCTTGGGTTTGTCACAGGCTCGATCCAAATTCTTGTATCAGTTCTTGCTGCTGAGCCTATTGAACTTCCAAACACATGGATGTACAGTCGGTCCTCCATTTCCATGGATTCCATATTCACAGATTCAACCAGCCATGGCTTGAAAATTAAAAAAAAAAAATCTAAAAAGCAAAGTTTGATTTTGCCATTTTATATAAGGGACAGCATTTTACTACACTGCGGTACATAATGAGACTTGGGCATCCAGAAATTTTGGTGTCTGCGGCGGTCCCAGAACCAATCCTCGGGGATACCAAGGGCCCAGTGTGCAATGAAACTCATTGTGGCTATGCATGCCAATGCAGGCATGTTTATTCTGCACCTCGTGGGTATACAGAGTCTAGCCCCTTTTAGCTTCTACTTCCTTGTTTAGCTTTTACTTCCTTGTCTCCAGGGATTTCCAGGAGTTGTGTAACTTTAAATCCCTCCCAACAGGATTGGACTCAGTTGTCTATATTAAGGTTGCACTGGCTTAAATGTCATTGTGCTTCTAACCCTTTTACCAAGAGAGTGAGGGGCTACCTAGCAGTTCTCAGATTTACTAACATTTGACTTGACATTTGACACTGAAGAGTTCTGCGTAAGGTGAAAACACACTCACAGCATTCCAGAGGACAGAGGTCCATGCAAGACTTTTGGTTGGTGTGTGTTTAATCAGTGTTGGAGTAAGCGGGTTGGTAACAGCTCTGTCAAAAGCCAGTAAAGAACAGGCCAGGATATATGAACATATTCTGGTTGTTGTGTGCCTTCTGATCCATGGCAACCCGAAGGCAAACCTATCACAGGGTTTTCATGGCAAATTTTTTCCAGAGGGGCTTTGCCTTTTTATGTGGCAGAGAGAGTGTGACTTGTCCAGGGTCACCCACTGGTTTCCATGGCTGAAGAGGGATTCAAACCCTGGTCTCCTGGTTAATTCCAGCAGGGCCCTTTTTGCCTGCTCATACATTGACAGAAGCCCCAGAAATCAAAATGGAGGGAGTTCTGAAAGGCAGCTTTACAAAGTCATCAAATATCCTTTCCACTGGTATGACTGGGATCAGCGGCCACTGTGTTTACTCCTGGAAGGTATTTCCATCCATGGTCGTTCCACCTGGTTGTGAAGATTATCCCTTAGTTACAAAACAACATGAAACTTTTGGTACCAGACATGCCAATTCTCCTTTCCCCTCCTTTTCTTTTGCATTGTATCTCCTAGGGTGATGCATCTCAAGCTACTGGATAGAGCAGACCGGATTCCACACCACCAGCACCAATGTGCCATGTGTGTGCCCACAGGCTGCATTTGTTTCTTTCTTCCCTGCACAGTTGCCTAGAACTTGTACAGACTCCTGCTTTGGGTAGCACTGTCCTAGATTTCCTATTTTACACTGTAAACTGCCTTAAGAACGTTGGTGCAAAGGCAACAACATGAAAAATTAGGAGCCAGCTGTGGTTGGATGGCAACTCAACAACCGTAGCCCATGTAACCAATGGTGAGGGATGAACTGCAGTTCAACACACTTCCCTGCTCCTAATGCTAGGTAAATGTAGTAAACACACAAGAGAGCAGGCAACACACACACACAGAGCGTGTAACTTGGTAATGCACTGGTTTTATCTTTATTGTTGTTTTTTGTTCACCTCGTTCACTAACAGTTCGGTGGTGCAAGGTTACCATACACAGAGTTAGATAATAGTTATCTGCATTGCACACCTAAAGGCTATACAGCAAAATGGATCAGAATTAGTACAAATACATGAAATGTATTTACATTTTGTATACCCAAGCTCCGAACATCAGATATATTTACAAAATAAAACATGGAGGGAAGAGGGTGGGGAAAAGACAAACAGACCATCATGTACAGTGTTGTGGATGTGTTACCTTCACCAGGATGAGATCATGGGGTTGGGGGGGAGTTTGGTCCAGAGGGCCATCAATGTTGTAAATTTCAGATGGAGGGCTATGTATGTGTATATGTGAGGAAAGGAACTTATTTAAAATATGTAAGTGAATTACTCCTGACCAACAAAAAGGGATGTCAGGTGTGGAATTTAGGTTATTAATAAATAGGACAAGACAGCAACAACTGAACGTGCTGGCACGTGCATCCCTCTTGAGCTTCCGCTGTGGTTCCTCAGGATGCTCTGGATGAGGGCACTGAACCAGCAATACTGAAAAGTAGAACAGACTTTTCTGGGACCCCCAGAGAGAGACACAAGTGCTTCCTTGTTAAACAAAAGAGTATGGCCTTCGATGAATGCCCGCAGACGTTACTGGGGCACTTCAAGTATTATAGGACCACGCTGGGTTGCCCGCACTTGGAATTCATAAACGGGCTCCTGGATGCCCCCAAAACACAAAATTAAAAAGACAGTTTCTCTCTCCCAATGGCTAATGTTTCTGTTTGAATGAGGAAGCACAAAATTAGATACATTCCTGTCACGTTAAAAAAATAATACAGATGGGACTGTGGATTTAGGACTGAAATTAGCCACAACAGAGTAATAAAATACTAACATAAAGTGAAGTCTTGTTTTGGGTACATTCAATAAAACTCAGAGCAGCGAAATTAGTTTCCTTCCCAGTCTTTCAAAACAGCTGGTTAAAAAAAATAAAATAAAAAAAGCAATGTAACAAAATCCAGTCAGCCATTACACTGAGGACCGTACCACTTGATGCATAGGCAGAGGAAGCATTAACCAATGGTCATAAATACCAAAGGGGCAGTTCGGCCCCCAGGGCATCCAGCTGTAGTGTGCAAGTTAACTACAAATGCATAAATAGACATAATTCGTTTTTTAAAAATTAAATATTCCCTGTAAATGGTTAGGTAATAAAGCAGCAGACAGGAAAATCTTTGCTTTGGAGTGCCACAGGAAATCTGTAAAAGGGTTGTATGGACACAGCTACCCACTGGTTTGGAGCCTGCTCTCCCCCACTGGGAAACAACTCCCTCATCTCTCCCGCCCTTCCCTTTACTAACTCCTTGAGACACTGGCCAAAAGAATTAAAGTGCATTGCTTAAGAAAGAGAGAGAGAAAACCAGATTTTTTTTAAAAAAGAGTCCAAAATGGCACTGATGTTTCTGAAATCAGGTTACCACGTCCCCACTGCCAATGCTATTCATTCTGTCTGAAAAGTTCCCTTGACTGAGGAAAGCTGCAAGTCCAACACAGGCGGTAACAACACTCATCTCCAAGCATCCTTCAAACACCTGACCCATGCTCCATGGGTTGGCTGGCCCAGGGCATGGCGCAGAACCTGGCGGTGGTGATGGCAGGCAGGTATCCTAAGAGCGGGCTGACTCTAGGAGAACTACAGGCAGCCAAACCACCACCGCACTTCTCAGGATTTCTGCCTTCAGAAGAAGAGATGCAGATTCTCATTCCTTTTCCTCAAATTGTACTCCTTTGATTGGAACTGCAGAATGCCCAAGGTGGAACTGAGGTGTGGTGGGGAAGCTTGTGTTCCTACTTGCTTTTGGCAGGGGAAGGGTCAGCTGAGAGGAATTTGGTCCAAATTAAAATGGGCATCCAAGGAAGTCTAGACCAGGAACGGATTATGGAAAAGGAACTCACTCTCCTCCGTTGCTTTTAGAACCGTTTCTAAAACTATCACTCAGGCCTAGGAAACAGCAAAGGAATGAGCATTTGTCCTCCTCCTGAGTTCCACAAGCAACCCAATCCAAGGTGACGTTTTACATAATCCATTGCCATTAATTCCTGGCTCTGAGTGTATCATGATCCTCTTGGCCCTTGGACTTAAGAAGAAACGTTAATGCTTATATATAACCCCTGTATTTATAGTCCGCTCCAGGTGGTGATCTTTCCAAAGCAAAGACTTTGCAGACAAGTTGTGTTCCACATTTTTAAAAAAAAAACTAAAAAAAAAAACCACAGGCAGTTATCTCAGCGTGTACACAGTATTTCTCAGGAGAGCTCCTCCTGGGTTCTCTGGTTCCACATAGGGTGCCCACCTTATCACCCAAAGCTGGCAGCCACAGTGACTTAGTGCTCTGCACAAAATCTTAAACCCATCATTTAAATCCATCGCAAAATCCGCTTAGCTCCTGAACCAGCAGCCTCAAGTTTGTGCAAACATACCAGCAGTGCAAAGTGTGTCCACTGGATTACAAAAACAGCACTGACCAATGTGCTGAGATGTACACAATCAGACAAACACAATTAACATACAAACAAAAATACACGCACAGGCACGTCCCATGGCATGATTTGGGACCCCAAAGACAGTCCCCTCCTCCTCCTCCTCCCCGCCCCACAAAGATGCACAGAAAGTGTCCAGATAAGTGTCAAGTGCCTAGACACTTATTGTTTTTAAAGGTGAGATGGGCACGTCAGAGACAGTCCCACCATCCTGACACCTTTGCATTGCAAGCTCTCTGATGTTTCCTGACAGAAACCAAAATATTATTTCCAAAATGCAGCAAGGTTGCTCTGTGGATGACAACTCAGGGCCTCTAGCCAGTGAGTTCTCCGATAGGCGTTGGTGAATGCTTTGAAGAGAAGTTCTCTTTGTGAGCTGGCCCAACTGGATGAACCACCTGAGACACCTCCAAAGGTGAAGGATGGATGGAAAGACACGTGTGGTCTTCTCTTCACACATGAAGCTGAAGATGCTCTCCCCAGACGATCAAAGCTTTTTCCATGATTGAGGTGAGCCGCAGGCGTAGGTTTGAGAAAGAGTGAGTGAGGGGGAAAGGCAAAGATGGTCCCTCTAAAGAAGATTAGAATTCACATTGCAGGCAAGAGAAACTTTGATCTTTGGCCAGAAGTTTGTTCAGAAAGCGTTGGGTTAAGCCCAGCTCTGGCAGCAAATGGAAGGGAGGGGGGGTCACCCTGCGGCAAACTTCAGGTATGCTCTTCCATAAGAAATAATTCCCTGTATATTGAAACCTAGCACCTCAGGAGAAAGGGGCAGAATGATCTCTGTTCTTCCCCTTTTGGGGGAAATATTTTTCTATGGAATGAACATCTTTTCATCCAACAGCCCAACTAGGAGTCCTGACGCTGTAGGCCCCAAGCATTAGTTCATCGTAATCATTAGCATCACCTAGCTGATGTTTCTGCAAGCTAAGAAACAGCTGGAGCAAGAGCGTTGGTTAAGGAAAGCTTGGCACAGAATGGGCAACAACAAGATACCTGGGTGAAGTTAGTTGCTTCATGCCTGTAGAAGCACAGCCTGCTGTTCTACATTTGCAACTCAGGGACAGAGGAAACCGCAAGAGTTCCATTCATTCCTGCATTTTAAAACCTTCTCACTTACTCAAGATGCACAAAAGACTTAAAAGAAGGAACTGTCCAATTTGCACAGGTGCACATTAAATGCTCTCCTCCATGATGGGGAGGGGAGAAGGGACAGGTAGCTCCATTCTGATTCAAAACAAAACAAACAAACAAAAATCCCCACAGAGACAAACAGGGTTTTGTTTTTTTAGCTCTTCTTGGTTTAACTTTAAAACCTAGGTATTTTTAAAGCAGTGGTTTAAAAAGGAAGAAGATTTCTGCCTAAGTGCCAATTGCTTACAAAGCACCATGATTCAAATGAAAAGCAGGGAGGAGGGGGAATTGCTTCTCCCACCACTACACATATTTATGTTAAATCCTCCAAAATGTTATGGAAAACTGTTGTATAGGACATGACTGTTTAAAAGGTGCCCTCCTCAACAGGATTAGAACCACTGTGAATCTCAACCTCTTGACCATCTTTCCTGGGCTCCAAGGAGCCCCATCTGGGACGCCCCTGAGCAGCTCCAACAGAGGAGAAAGTGGAGGGCAGTGAAGGGCAAATGCTCTTTCAGAAACCTGTTACACAATTGGCTGTCTGCATCTTTTTGAAGCGTCAGAAGGGAAAGACCTCTCAAACATGGCTGAAAGCCAGGTTCTGCTTTCTTCCACTTCTTTCCAGAAAAAAGTCAGCCGTTGAATGGAACAGACTTTATTCTGAGTTCCCCCCTCCATGTCTGTCTGGATTCCCAAACTGTGCCTGGCACTAGATGATCCAGAGGAACAATTCCAGCTTCTGCATTTTAGCAACAGTTTTGTGTTGAGAATTCATGGTGGAACTTTTTGTCTGAATGGCTTTGGCGCAGAAAGAGCCTCTGCTTAAATTGGAAAGACTGAGCCTGGACAAGGCCTCCAGGCTACTGAGTCCAGAACGGAACCACACCCCTTCAGTAACGTCAACTGCAGCAAATTCCCAATGAGTGATGACTGTGAAACTGTCAAATCCCTCACAGGGCAACTCCAATACCCTAAAACAGAGAGGCAGCCTAAAAAATATCCTATTAAAAGCTAACATTGGATTGCAGAGGAGACAAGCCAAATTCTCTAGCAGCTAGACAAAGGAAGATTTGAGGGATTTTAGCCAAACCCCACTTAGGAGCTTTCGGGGGTCCCAAGTGCAAGAAAATTCACCTTGTGAGCAGCAATCAAGTCACTTCCAGATCACCCAAGTTGAGCAAAAAACCAAAAAAGGAGAACTCTGGACAAAGACAGAAACACACCACATTGAGCAGTACAGACGAATGCAACTGGATGAGGAACCAAGCGCCCCGAGAAACAGAAACAAAACGTTTTCCCTTCTTTTTCAAAAAAGTCGTGCATATAAATTGGAATCCCCACCCCTACCCCTGTTTTCCCTATAGTTTCTTTCTCCAGTTTGGCCACATGCTATTAATAAGTATTTTCAGCACAGGTAAAAATGGAAATAATCATCATACTAATAAAGTGGGGAGGCGGGAAGAGAAGAGGGTTAGAACGACAGGATTAAGTGCTGAAGGGGGGGGGGGAAGGAAAGTTGAGCCACAGGATTACATACAAGAAAAGAGAGAAATTCAAGAATCACAGAGAAATGAGAGGTAACGCTTTATATCTATATCAGAAGGCGTGTTAGAGGGGTCAGGGTGGAAGGGGATGAGAACCCCATGTGGACTCAGTACTTCAGCTGTCCTGAGCGCCTTCGGGCAAGTTTGGACCTGCACAGGAGAAAGAAGAGGAGGCATATCAGGGCAACAGCATCTCCTTCAGCACTTCCCTTTTGCCAGCTAGGCCTTGGATCTTCTCTAACATCTTTCCCTCTCCTCATTGGCCTGGGTTGTATTTGATTACTACAGGGGTGGGGAATTCTTGGAGGGTCACGCTGACTGCCCCCACCCAACTAAAACCAATTTCCCCCCACAATTTTTGGGGTGACTTGTGTACTGCTTAAGATACAAGAGATTTTTTCCCCAAGAATTGACTAGAAGGTCAGCACAAGTGTCCGGAAGTGAGTGAATGTCTCAATAAACTAGTCTCAGGGACAGAAGTGTGGCAAAATTACCCTTCCCCACATCTGTAATGAACAGTGGTGGAATTTGAGGGCAAAAAAATACTATTTTTCAACAAAAAACATTTTTTTCAAGAAATTTCCAAATTTTTTCTTAAAAAATGTTGACCACACCACAGGGCTCACTTTTTCCACCCCTGTGTGTCTGTGTATGTGCCTTCAAGTCACTTGTCAACTTATGGTGACCCCATGAATTTCAGTGGATTTTCTTAGGCAAGAAATACTCAGAAGTGGTTTTGCTACTTCCTTCCTCTGAAATACAGCCTAACTGCACTGGGTATTCATTGGCGGTGTTCTCAAGGAACCTTAACTTCTATTGCCAGTAGCAATATTTCTGAGCATGAGTGTACTTTCTCCTCCCTGCTGCACATCCTACTTCCTGTTATTTCCTCTGCGACTTCCTGTTGGCCATTTCCCACCTACTATGCAGAGGAGCAGTAACTCAACCTACTATCTTCCTGGATGTCTGCATTTTCTCACTGTGCTCCTCCATTGTTCCCTAGCTATCTTTCTCCTTGGCAGCCAAACCCACACTACAATTCTAGCCTCTTACACACAATCTTAGAATCACAGAATTATAGAATCATAGAATTGGAAGAGACCCCGGGGCCATCCAGTCCAACCCTCTGCTATGCAGGAACACCCATCAAAGCATTCACAACAGATGGCCATCCAGCCTCTGTTTAAAAACCTCCAAAGGAGGAGACTCCACTACACTCCCAGGCAGCATCTTGCACTGCCGGACAGCTCTGACCAGCAGGAAGTTCTTCCTGAGGCTCAAGTGGAATCTCTTTTCCTGCAGCTTGAATCCATTGCTCCTTGTCCTAGTCTCTGGAGCAGCAGAAAACAAACCCGCTCCCTCCTTGACATGACATCCCTTCAAATATTTAAACATGGTTGTCACATCCCCCCTTAACCTTCTCTTCTGCAGAATAAACACCCCCAGCTCCCTAAGCCGTTCCTCATAGGGCTTCATGGCTTCCAGACCCTTCACCATTTTGGTCACCCTCCTCTGGACACGCTCCAGCTTGTCGATATCCTTCCTGAATTGAGGTGCCCACCCATCTTGTCTTAACATGAATGTATTCTGCCCACCCAACCTGAGCACCTCCTTCTAGCAGACACGCCGGTTTGCTTTGGCTCACACAGGACATCATCACCTTGTGCCTCTTACCGTATCGTGCCAGCGAGAAGCGGGTTGAAGGCGTATAGCCAGTCGTTCATGTCTTTGTCGTTGATGGCCTGAAGGAGGACGCCACGGTGTCTCGTGCACACAGCAAAGGTGTTGGGGGTCTGGAATGTTTCACAGAGACAAAAACAGGCCTTTCTCTGAATCTCAGCTTAAAGCAGCAATTTATAATGCACACTTTGAAAAGATTCAGGGAGGGCTACATGTTGAGGAAGATGGGGCCTTCCTTCACCACCAGCCAAGATCTGTAAGGATTACTTGCCCCCCCCCGCCAGTACATATTATATGCAGATGGGACAGTGGTAACTTTATTCTCAGTGCCCCTCCATCCCTATGTCATTTGGAAAAGGAGAGTCAACCCATGTTTTCGACAAGCCCGAGTTAAAAAAAAAAACCTACATTCTTTCAATAATAAGTGGGTCTTGCAACAAAAAATTGCCGTGTGGAGTGCTCCTATTTAGTAAACCAACAGCAGTGCCCTGCCCCCCACCCGCCAAAGAAGTCTCCATTCTATTCCCCACACAGGTTTTTATCCCCACCTTCCACAGATGCATTCTCTACCTAATAAAAATGCTCAGTATTAACTTGGACAGTTTCAAGTCCTTCTTCTTATGCATTTTTCCCTCTTAAGACTGTGCTTTTGCAGTCCCCAAGCCTGTTGACCTGTCCCCTCCTTAATGGCTCACACAACAACAATTTTGTGAATGGGTAGCAATCTAGCAATCTTCCCCCATGGCAACCAATCTGTGATAGTGCTCTGTTCAAAATTCAAAATAGACCCCACCTGTCCTATCTACCTATCTACCTATCGATCGCTGCTACAACTGACCTTCACCATGGCTTGCTGGTCCTCACTGTACTCCACTTGTGCCGTGGAGAGATTGATGATCCCTCTTTCCACGGGGTCCTTGTCGCTGTTGTAGATGAAGACATAGGGGCGGCGGACCACCACAAAGTGCTTGGCCCACGATGCGGAAAGTGGCTCCTTGAAGTGCAAGTAGCCTTTCTTGGAGACCACAGAGCTGCAGGCAAAGCACACAGAGGAGAAGGCATTCAGGGCAGAGGGCCAGGCTCCCAAAATCTTTGATACCCCAGGGAAATTGCCCCTCTTGCAGTGTGTGTGGGGAGGACTGCAGCATCCCTGTCCCTCAAGGGACTACATTCAGATCTCTTCAGGAAGCTTTGGCAAAGGTACATTACCTGCCACCTTCAGTATCTTCATTAAAGAAACAAACACAGCAGTCAGACCAGACCACTCAAGCTAAAAGGCCCCATCCTGAGATGGCCGGCAGAATTATCAGCGACTGCTTCATGTATTTAAAGCACACAGATGCAAACTCAGCTCAAGCAAAGCAAGGGGCTGGTTCAGGACAGGTAAAATCAGAGGTAAGAAAACTCTGCCTCTCTAAATGTTTTGTTGGCCATATTAACTGTTGGCCATGTTAACTGAGGCATCTAGGATTCCAAAACACCCGAAAGCCAAACATGCCCCACTTCTGCGCGTGCTGAATGACAAAATGGCATGATTTCACTCAGTTACTATTTGAAACTGCCTTGTGCTGATTCAGTCCAAACAGTCAATTCTGAACAGTTCCAAAATCCATGGGAAAGAGGGCTCCTTCCCACCTCTTCACCTGTTATCCAAGATTTACCTCTTTCCAGAAAAGTTTGGTTGGGTTGCAGGAGTGTTATTGCATGAAACATGCACTCTGCTCATTTAGCCTTTCCCAACCAAAGGAAATAAGGACCTGTGCATTTGTTTTTGTCTGCCTTCAAGTCAACCCTAGGGTGATGCTACCCACAGGGTTTTCTGGGACTGAGAGTGTGTGATGCACCCAAAGTCACACAGTGGGCTTCTATGGCCAAGTGTGGAATCAAACCCTGGTCTCCAGGGGCACAGTCCAATGCTCAAACCACTACATCATGCTCGGTCTCAACTTGTGCGTTACTTTCCAATATTCATTTTAAAAACTGCAATCAAAATGAAAGAGAGAGAAAGATCTAAAAAACCTCCCAGCAAAGTCAGTTCTCAGTGACCCCAGTGCAGCCGTATGTTGGCAATGTAACATGGGCACACAATTCTTTTGAGGTACGTGACGTATTCATGCCCCCTGGTGGTCACAAGTTATTTATACATTTAGATTTAGAAAAATCTTCTTTAGCTGTGAATGTTTGTATAGCACTAAATTTTATCCCTGTGACAAGGAGTCTTTAACAGTGTAATTGGATTCTCCCAGCCCTAACAAATGCAAAGAGATTCTAGGTTTTGAAGGCCAACATTAGCCCTGTGTTAACTCAACAGTGGGAAGATTTCACTGCCCTAGCTGTAAATATATCCTGTAGTTCTGCCTGGACCTCTTTTTGCACCAATGGACTGCTTATATTCCTCCACATGCTTAATTTATCACGCTCCATTCTCACTAACAGAAGTGTTGCTGTATTAATTGCTGATGTGGTGCAGAGCTGGAGACACAAGATAACCCTCACTACCTAGAACCTGCCATGTGCTAGTTATCTTGGCTGCCTGGTTATTGCTCTGAAGGTGGGCAAAGCCATTCATTAGTTCATTAGTTAAAAGGCAGGGTGGAAAGAAAGCAAATGACCCTGATTCTTTTTTGTTTTGTTTTGTTTCTTTTAAAAAGGCAGGGTACTCTTTTCTTTAGGGTACAAAACAGGGTTCGAGCAGCACTTAAGGGCACTCACCCAGGTCGGATTTCCTCAATGTCAGGAACAAGGTTCAGAAACTCATTTTTGCCTGCTCTAGCCAGGTAAGAGGCTTCGACAGGTGGCATCAACTGGAACGGCTCTCCTTCTGGACCAGGACTGGAGGCACGGGAATTTGCTTCTGGGGTCCTTTAAAAAAAATGAAAAAGAAAAGGAATCAGTAAAAGCAAGCTGCTTCCAAGACAGAGGAAGACAGTGGCCACATTTGGATATTATGCTAACCATGGCTGATGGTCACTTAAGCCACAAGTGGTCTCACAGATCACAGTGTGATTTCCGCACTTCTGGAGATGCTTTGCTCCTTTTGTAAGCTCTGGTTGTGGGGGGGGAGTAAGTGAGGGACATGCCACACAACAAATCATGGATTAATCATGGTTTGTGGTGAACAATCTATGAACTGTTTGCAGAGATGGGCTCAGATCCAACAAGCCAGAACTCAAAAAAATACAACCTAGCTTATTGTTATGTGCAAACCTAGACACTAGCCTGGTTTACATGTACAGCTACACAATTTAGTTTGATGTGCATAAGCCTACTCTGTCCTCTAGTGTGATGCAGGAAGAGAATTCAGAAGCATTTCTTTCAAGATTCCAGTCCGCATACGAAGGAGAAGCAGAAGGGATAATCACTACACAGAAGAAGAATATTCCCAAAATCAGGCCAGCCGGCAGCATCTTCTGACCACCTGGCCCCAAGATCACTCATCATCTGGGGATTCCAGGGCTTTCTGATCTCCTGGCACTAGTTCATATAAATGATACGTGTATGCATCAGGACCAGCAGACGGGAAAGAAATGACTCGGGATAAGGCGTCAGGATCAGCTCCACCATCAGGCAGAATGAAGCAAATGCTTCAGGGAGCAAAAGCTATAGGGCAGCCCAATTGTACTTCTTGAGACCCCCTCCAAGCAAGTCCATCTGGAGGGCAGCAGACCCACCCTGGACCCCTGACATTGCCCTGCTGCATCAGATGGAGGGGAGGATACTCTTACGGTCAGTCCAGTTGGCTTCTATAGAGACAGAACAGAGAGATGGTGCCATTTGTCTACTGTCTCTGGCAGCAAAGCATCTGTATCTGGCCTCAGGGGATGGGCGTGAAGGGGCCAGTGAGAGAGACAGAAGGGTCAGAAAAGTGGGTGAAGGCTGCAAGTCGTCTACCAAGTGGTGGAAGTCTACAAAGAAGGCTACGTGAACCTTCTCCTGTCAGCAAAACTCACTTCTGATCCACAGAGTTGCATCTTGAATCAGTCAGTGACGGGCAGGTCGAGGAAGGTGTAAGGGTGGCACTGCTGAAACTTGAAACCGATGGGTCCCGCCCAATTGGAGAGATATCGGACAGCTGGAAGAACGCAAGAGAGTGGAAGTGACTAACATGGGAGTCAGTTACCTTTAAAAAAAAAACTTCCCACAGAGCAAGAAAACAAACAACTCTAAGCAGACACAAGTATAACCTTAGTTTTTCCTTCAAAAGGTCTCATATTTACCTTACAATCACTGATGCTGTTGTAGACCTGGTTATAATCACGGTTGAAAGTGTGAGTAAGAAGCTGCAGGCACTGAAAAGAAAGATGCGTTTTAATTAGGACTGGGGAGAAAAAGTAGATGATGAGCAAGAGGTTCTGTGCGTGCAACAGGTGGTATCATTTAGCTTTCTCCCTAACCTTCAGCTAACCCTAACACTATATAACCCTACAGGGAAGTTTTTCTCCCGTGGCTCCTGTAGGTCAAATGAAACCAATAACCCCTGCTGTGAACAAGTTCTGCAGAAGACCTGGCCTTCCTGACAATGGCCAAAAAAATGCCAGCGCAACTCTGGACAGCATCAATAGAAGTATCATGTCCAGACTGAGGGAACTAACAGCACCACTCTATTCTGCTCTAGTCAGACCTCATCTGGAATACAATGTCCAGTTCTGGGCACCTCAGTTCAAGAAGGATATGGACAAGCTGGAACATGTCCAGAGGAGGGCGATCAAAATGGTGGAGGGTCTGGAAGCCATGAAGCCCTATGAGGAGCTGCTGAGGGAGCTGGGGATGTTTAGTCTGCAGAAGAGAAGGTTAAGAGGGGACAGGATAGCCATGTTTAAATATTTGAAAGGATGTCATATTGAAGAGGGAACGGGCTTATTTTCCACTGTTCCAGAGACTAAGACAAGGAGCAATGGATTCAAACTACAGGAAAAGAGTTTCCACCTGAACCTCAGAAAGAACTTCCTGACAGTCATCAGAGCAGTGGAATCTGCTGCTTGGGAGTCTCCTTCTTTGGAGGTTTTTAAGCAGAGGCTGGATGGCCATCTGTCGGGCGTGCTTTGATGTGGGTTCCTGCATGGCAGAAGGGGGTGGACTGGATGGCCCCTGGGCTCCCTTCCAACTCTATGATTCTGTGATTCTATGAAGGATCAAATACTTAGAGAGACAAGGAGAGGGAGAGACTACTGTAGTTCTGTACCTTGGTGGCCAGCTCTTTCTCCCGATCTACCAGGCTCTCAATGTCTGTCGAATCATAGCCACTGCTTTCGCTGGGCGTGATGGCACTCTCAAAGGTGGTAGATGAGATCTGGGAGGAGATGCTGGTGGAGGTGCTGAGGGTCCCACTGCTGAGGCTAGGGGAGAGGGACTCACTCAAAGACTTGGGGATGCTGTCCCCCAGCTTCTCACGCAGCAGCAAGAAGTGGCGGGTCTTCTCAACCTGAGGGGAAGAGAAATGATGTCACAGAGGGTGGCCTTCCATGGCACGGGAGGGGAAACCCTTCTCAGTGGGCATAATCGGGTCCCGGTGGAATACGGTTCACCCTCTCTTAAGCAAAGGGGGTTCCCAGTTATCCCTCTTGGGGAAGACAAGCAAGAAAGGGAAGAATCCAGGCCATATCTCCAATCACTGGATGGGAAAGTGACACAGGCAGGGAAATAGCTTATCTCCAGTCAGAAGGCTTGGGGTTCTGGATCACCTTTCCCTCCCAATTACAGAGTGTGTTTATTCCAAGGAGACCCAATATCAGAAAGGCCTACTAGGAAAAAGGAATATGCTAAAACTGGTACAGCAAACAGTGCCAGGCAGTTTAAGTAGGAATTTCCCTCCTAAGTGTTTGGGGACGATGGAAGCAGTTAGACCAAAAGATTACTTTTGGGGACTACAACTTCTTGGGCAGGGGAGAATTCTTGGGCTGTATCTCCAAATCTAATTTTTCCAAGCTTGGGCCAAACCTTGCAGAATTTCCAGGTACCTGTTCTTTGATGCCCTTCCACAGCTCCTACCTCATGCAGCAGCTCCAGTTTCTCCAGTTCCCACTGGTGCTCCAGAATGAGGCTGTCTCCTCGGGGCCGCCAGCCTGCCAGGTTCTCTTCTCCCCGGACGTAGGCCACAGATGTGTCCAGGACTTTCCTCCTCCTCCTCTGCATCCCTGAAAAACAAGTCACAGAGCTCAAGTTAACAGCCGCCCAAAAAGTAAAGCTGCAACTCCCCCTTCAGCCCTGCCAAACCCACTTTGGGCTCCTGTCACTGCTGTGCTGGCACTGTTGTGACTTCCAGAAGATAAAGACCACCACCCGGCTGCATCTGATGGACAGGCCAGATTATGAGGTGTCCCCTGTTGGCCTAGAGAGAGCCACCTGCTCCTCAGCTCCTCCCCTCTCATAATGGTCTTCCCATTGGGGAAAGACTGTTGAATCTTTCCACTTGGCTGCATCTCCTTCACTCCCCTGGCTAGGACCGAGAGCTATTTGGCTGTTTTTCCCTCTGAAGCCAGGGCTGGCCCAACCATTAGGCAGAATCAGGCAGCCAGTCTACTGCCTCCCACTTCAATGGATCATGCTATCCCTTTAGCAGATTCTGGGGAGGGGTGGCCTTTTGAGGACTAGAACTTCCAGAATCCACAGACATCATATTCCAGAAACTTAACAACCCCAGACTGGATTCAACTTCCAGTCTTGTCAGTTTTCAAACATGGAATAGGAAAGAGATGCTGCCACGTCCTTTGCCTCAGGCAGCAAAATATCCTGTCCCTCCCCTGTTCAAACTGTGGCCATTCCATCTGGCCACTGTGCAACCCTGATTTGCTTAGTCTTTCTTTTCTGTCGGGTCTCCTATTTTTGTAGACTATCAATAGCCCCAAGTACTTTAGAAGAAAAGCAAATATAAAAATATTAAGTCTCTTTATTTTATGCATTGTTTTTTGTACTGTATACTTTATTATTGCTCTACATTCCTTTGAAATCTTCAGAGATAACTTATAGATATTTGTAAATAAATGAATGTGGTAAAGAAATGAGCCAATCAGCATCATTTCAAAAGAAAGTTGCATGCTTACCTATGTTGTTGTTAACATTAATGTGGTGGTTAACATTCCTTCCCTTCAAGAAACTCAAAGTGGCATGCAGACAGACACTTTATTTCGGTCATTGACCAATAAAACAATAGAACATGGCATGCATGTTCTGTAATCCTTACCACAAACCCATAAGGTAAGTTAGACTGGGGGATAAGGCTGGCCCAAGAGCGTCTACGTGAGGACTTGCTCCTGGATCTCCTTAGCCTTACTTCACCATTCTAACCAGAACGCCATACTGGCTCTCATTTATGAACATTACCTCTCATTTATGTGAACGTGCACAATGTGGTTGCTTACCTGGGCTCCCGGTATCTGCCATTTTGCACAAGCTCAGCTCATAGATTCCAGTTACTCGATTGCTGTTTCCGGACAAGCAGACAGAGAACACAAAATCAAAGTCCCAGAAATAACGTGGGCAAAATTATAGGCCCTAGGAATGGCCTTATACTTCATGAACTATCAAGGACGGGAGGAGCCATTTCACACAGTCATGTCTCCTCACAGAATGGCATGGCTGTGTGAAATGATCACAGTCTGGGCACTGCCTCTTCACCATGTCAACACAACACCTACTTCATTAACTTTGTTGTTATAATAAAAAGAAGAATGGAAAACAGACAATGTGCCCCCAGCATGCTTTTGTAATAAAACTGCCCAGTGCAAAAAGTAAACAGTTTCTTTTAACGACAACTAAAATGTGGTCCTTCTCTTTTCCTGCTACTTTACCAAGCATTCTTGTCTTTCCTAATGAGTCCTGTGTTCTCATTATATGTCTTAGTCATCTTGGCTTCTACGAGACTTCAGGCTTGATTTCCTCTTGGACTCACTTATTTCTCTTTTCAGCAGTACATGGTGTTTGTAGAACTCTCCTCCAGCACCACATTTCAAATGAGTTTATTCTCTTCCTATCGGTTTTATTCACTGTCTGGCTTTCACAACCACACACAAAAATCTATTAACATGCTACAGAACAAAGGACACTGTCTGACCGGTGCCTGGAAAATGCCTTTTCCCAGAATTATCAAAATCCTCCAACCAGCAAGGCTTTCCAGAATCCCAGACAGAAAAATGTCTTTTGCATCACCTGCTAACCTTTTAACTTAAGAAGCCACAGACTGAATACAGGAACTTTCTGCATTCAAAGCCTCTAAGCCATGGATGCTACTTCAAAGATTTCCCACATAAAGGCCAAATAATATTTTGCAACTTTGTTAGGAAAAAGCCACTGCCACACTTAGTTTAGTCCACATTCTATAGGCAGATCTACCCCCAGTCTGTATCGCTCAGTCTCTTTCTGCAACGTAACACATACGGCAAGATAGCGCAACTTACGAGTCTGGGGATTTGGAATAACCACTGCCGAAGAGGCTGCGCAAAGAACGAGGGGGTGAGATCTTGGCATCTCGCGAGTAGAAGACCATACAGATGTCCTTGGTAATGACAGCTGGCTGGATGCAGTGGTCCAGCTGAAAGGAAGAACAGGCGAGAAGTTTGTTAGTCACTTCTCATCCTCAATTAAACCAATGGACAAAAAAGCAGGTATTTCATGTCTCTCTCCTTTGGCACTCTGCTGCTTTTTAATGCCTCCACCTCAAGTCAGCTATCATTCGCTGTGCCAAATCACATGTGTTCGCATGGCCAGGCTTGGCAATCCCAAGGGTTTAAGCTAGAGTTCTTATCCTTCCTATGTTTGTTTTCTGTGGGATTTCTCCCACTCCACCCTATAGAAAAGCCTTCTGCCATGTAAGCTCCATCCATACTATGAAGTAGAATTAGCCAAACGCTTTGAAGAAAAGCCCTCAGTCTGTGCCAGGCTGAAGATGCCCTCAGTCTTTACGGGGCCTTTACCTGTTTCTTTTTCAGCCTTTTACAAATTTGTGTTAGTTACAAAAAATAGATTTAAACCATTAAAGATCATAGTTAAAAAAACTGAGCTTTCAAGCTATGAACAACAACAACAACAAAAAGAAAGCGGGGGGACCTGAAAGATAGGCAGAGCAGGGCAACCAAGATGGTGAAGGCTCTAGAAACCACACCCTATAAGAAACAGTTGGAGGAATGAAGAAAAGAAGAAAAGACAGAGGTAACATGAGAGAGCCAACATTAACTATCAGAAGAACTGCTGTGTAAAAGATAGAATAAGCTTGTTTGCTGCTGCTCCAGGGTTTTCTGCTGCCAGGACTGAGACCACCGGACTCAATGGCTTCTGCTTTATTGGACGTTGTTAAAGAGAGGTTGGAAGGCTAAGGTGTCTCTGAGCAATGGGTTTCTGCATGGCAAGGGGTTGGACGAGACAGCCCAGGGGGCGCTTTCAGCTCTGATCCTGTAAAGAAAAGCCAAAACTTTCCTACCAATCATTATTCCTTCAGCAGGTACCATTCCTTTGAACAGTCCAACCAGTCCATATTTTCTTCCACCCTGTTTCAGGTCCGAGCGCTTGAGGGCAGGACATACACACTCACCTCAAGGTAAGCCGAAAGGGTCATGTAGATCTTCTCGCCGTAAGGGGTCACCCGGTTCAAGAGAAGGGAGTTGTGGAGGGAGCTGTCCCAGACGGCCTCAAAGCGGTAGAAAGTTCTGAAGGAAGCAAGACAGACGACTCAAGCCCAAGCAAAAGTCACAGAACACCTTGGGGAAGATGCCTGGTCAAAGCACACC
This sequence comes from Iguana delicatissima, assembly GCA_948472985.1. NCBI lineage: Eukaryota > Metazoa > Chordata > Lepidosauria > Squamata > Iguanidae > Iguana > Iguana delicatissima. The sequence continues at coordinate 345,886 of CAOKZL010000425.1, forward strand.
TTTTCCAGGATCCCAGTTTATAAAATCATAGGGAAGGAAAGTTGTTGCTGTTGCAGAAAAACCCATCAGAACTACAGAACTTGCAGTTAGCCCAAATGGCCAAACTCAGTGGGTCTCAAAGGATAAACCAATTACAGACTTCCTGAAAGACTGAAAACCATTTATGGACTTTTCAAGCAATAAGAAATCTGTCAATGCAATACTTTGCAGTTAAGGTTACTAGTAATTCTAGCAGGACTGCTTAGTTCAATCTGTATTGGTAGAATAAGATTTTTTTTTCGTTCATTACAGTTTGGCATGGGGGGGCTCTTGTAAGTTAGTGTTCCAGTTAGTTAGTAAGTTAGTGTTTTAGTTAATAAGTCACTGCTTAGTTAGTGAGTCTGTGTTTTAGTTAATGCTTCGAGTTTTTAGTTTATTGTTTTTACTGTGTCTTAATTTTGGTTCATATTAAAAATGTCTGTTTGTATTTTTGTATTAAAATTAATAAACACATTAAAGAATAAGAACTACAGAACTTGGTTTGAAGGGAAGGGGAAGCATGAATGGGATCTGTGAGGCAAAGGATGAGTCCCATACGTCCCACTCTTGTCCTCAACCTGAGAGAGATGAGGGCAGGAGCAGGGTGAGTAGGTCAGAGACCAGGACACACCAGTGAGGCCAAAGGTTGTCCTCAGCTCATCAGTGCTTCTTGGACTGCGTTCAATGGATGCAGTACTGCGTAGTCCTTGACTCAGGAGTCCTTCCTTCACGAGAGTTGCTGTCGCTCAGGAATATGGAAGCTAAGAGATGGCAGCCGGGCTCCACACAAAGCAAAGAGTCCTTCCCCCAGAGAATGGCTGTCACATAGGACTCAGGAAGGAGGCGGGGGCAACAGCCATGTTCTATATACAGCAAGTAGACCCTCCCCACAGAGAACGGCTGTCAGTAGGGAGTAAGGAAATCAGAAGAGGTGGCAGCCAGGTTCCATATCTAGCAGTATGCATGACTCATGGCTAATTTCTAAGAGGCACCTATTTTGGCTAGGTGCCTGGGTATTAGTTGCCCTCAATACAGTGATTCCCAAACTTTGGTCCTCCAGAAGCCTCAGCCAACAGCCAGTTTTGGGAGTTGAAATCTCAAGTACCTGCAGGACCAAAGTTTGGGAACTATTCTGCCTTAGTAGAACTGTTGACTCACACACAGAAAAAAGCTCCATGGTTTTTATCGGTGCTGAGGACTCTTCCCCACAAATATAACAGATATTTTGTGAGTGAAAGCTAAAACTACACAGGTCTGTGCCTTGGCTTGTTACTAGAACATAAGCTTTCCCAAAAGAAGAAAGCCGAAGGATAGCAGAAAAGACAGGAAAAGTCAAAACACAAATGCCACCAAGGCTGCAAAGCAAGGTGAAGAATAGCAAACTCAGAAGATAACTAAACTCCACAAGATACAGAAGGCAACAGAAACAGATTGCTGTTGAAGGCTGTCTCCCCATACCACAAGTGAAAGCAGATGCAAGGCATGAAAACTCTACCTTGGTACAAAAAACATGGAAACATTCTGAGTCCAAGAATTCATTCTCGGTACCAGAACTTAAAGGTGTCCAGAGTCTTTCCAAACAAAAGACCACCGCCTCTCATCCTTAACTTTCTTCATTTAAGCTATACGATTTAGGGCAGGCACGAGTCATTTTGTTGCTGCTTTTCTTAAACAATTAGGAAATACAAAGTTTTCTTCTGACTCCCAACCATCAGAAAACAGTCACCCAGAGATCTGCCCAGAAATCCTGACCCATCCTTCTGAACACCTTTGTCCTCACACCATCCCTGCAATCTATTTCAATGAGAGAGAGAGGGAGGGAGAGCGCACACAACTGGTCATTTGTGCAAAGTTTCATCGGAGTGAAACTTTGGTGGGAAAAAGTAAAGTTAAACTGTAAGCACAGAGTGCTGGATTCATACATGGAGATGAGCAAAGCAGAAACTAGTGTTAAGAGAGAGAGAGAGAGAGAGAGAGAGAGAGAGAGAGAGACAGAAAGAGAGACTGGAAACCCCATCAGCACAGATGTACAAAAAAGGGAACAACCTACTTGAACTTGCACCACAGGACACAGGAATTCTGGGGAAGATAGCCATGCGGAAAAGAGGGAGACACAAGCTGGAAGCCAAGTTGGGAACCCAGCCTTCATAAATGTGCCAAGGAAGAAATATGAACACTAGCCAAATGGCAGACAACCTTCCTGGAGACAGAGACTTTCCCCTTGTCCCTACCCTGTCATCACACCTACAATTTTACCTGTCAGTGCTTAAATTGATGGGCAAAGCAAACAAGTGGTGACACAGGGCAACTTCACATCATCCACTGGGCCCACTCTCACACTTTAATGCATAAATCAAGAACACTGACTTTCAGGGGCAGAAGTTGGCTGGCTTTGGAAAATCATTCAGTATTTATTAATATATTCAATTTAAACCCTGCTTTTGACCTGGTATGGGACCCAAATAATCTAAAATAAAAATCTATCTTAAATCTTATTTTACAAAAGTTTAAAATCAAGCACCAATTCTGTTAAAAAGCACATGGCTCAAAATAGTTTAAAACACATTTAAACCATCACTGGAAAGACACAGCACACCACCTTCCAACACCTTTCTGCCATGTGATTAAAAATCAAAGACCTGCCCAAATAGAAAGGTCTTTACTTGCCAGGGGAAAAACTGCAGGGAAAGAGAGAAAGGACAAAGCTAACAAAACTAGCAAAAGGTACTGTCAAGACGTTACGGCAGGAACAAAGAAGGAGTGCAAGGAACACAAGGAGGAAAAGAGGGCTCTCTGAGAATTTGTGCCTCTGTTCACTAGGAGAACAGAACCTTCATAAGCCAAATACAGGTTTGCTAAAGACTACTTATTAGGGAAAAGACATAAAGTATTCTATTCCTAAGCCAGAATCTTTATGTGCAAAGGAAGCGAACTGAAAATACCTAGGCATATCCTTATCAAGGAAGAGCCTGTGAAGACACAGAAAGCTTTCATTAGTGCAGCCCAAAGCGAGAACAGCTGAGAGGGAAAAGAAAAAGGCAGACAAACAGCAAACAAATAGAACAGCCAAGCAGCAAAACCACATTTGCACGGAACACACAGACTTTTTCAAACTGACAGTTTTTTCACACACACAGACACACCACAAGACGTGTATCCCATTACTGGCATTTTTAACCAGCGTTACTGAAATTTATTCCCTCTGAAAGGCGAAGTCAATCCATAGGACTCCCAGAGACAAATAATAAATTAAGTGCCCTACTATCAGTCCTTAGTTAATGACACAATGGGGCAGCATCACACTCACAAGCTGGGGAAGAACTACCCATAAAATGACCCCAGACATTGCTTGGAGCAGCATTATTTATTTTTAAAAAATGGTAGTGAGAGCCAACACCAGAGGGGACATAATAAACCCCACTCCAGCCATAACTGCCCATCTCTGATCTAAACGGTCATGATTTAATTGACAATTTCTTCCTCACTTAAACATTCCTTTAAAACAGGAGTGTCTATCTGCATGCCAAGGCTATTTGTCTGGCTCTCAAACCCTTCCATGACTATTTTTCCCTGGCCAATTCCCTTTTAAATAGGTTACAGGACACACACACCCCACCCCATATTGTGGTTGTATGCCTTTAAGTTGTTTCTGACTTATGGCAACCCTGAAGCAACCCATCACAGGGTTTTCTTGGCAAGATTTGTTCCAAGTGAGTTTTGCCCTTGCTGTTGACTGAGGCTGCGAGAGTGTGACCTGCCCAAGGTCAACCAGTGGATTTCCATGGCCAAGTGAGGATCTGAATCCCGGTCCCCATATTTGTAGTCCAATGCTCAAACCACTGCACTACTTCTGGTGTATTTGTTTGCTGTACTTTTGGGGAGAAAACTCTTGTCACCCTTGCCTTTAAACAATTCCAGGGGCATGGGCTGGTTAGTCTTTCCCATGTTTGCTGTTGCGACAAGCTTCACATGGCTACTGCTCTGGAAACTGTAGGTCAGATAACTCAAATGCTTTCTAACCAATTTCTTCCAATTATGGCCAGGCAGAATGTAACTGTCTCTTCAGTGCAAAAGGGTTTGAAAACCATGCCCTGTGAGCAGCAGCTTAGGGAGTTAGGTATGTTTAGCCTAACAAAAAGAAGGTTAAGAGGTGACACGATAGCTATGTTTAAATATCTGATGGGATGTCATGTCAAAGATGGAACAAGCTTGTTTTCTGCTGCTTCACAGACTAGGACACGGAGCAATGGATTCAAACTATAGGAAAAGAGATTTCATCTAAACATCAAGAAGAACTTCCTGATGTTAAGAGCCATTCGACAGAGGAGTCTGCTGCTTGGGAGTGTGGTGGAGTCACTTTCTTTGGAGGTTTTTAAACAGAGGCTGGATGGCCATTTGCTGGGGGTGCTTTGAGTGTGTGTTCCTGCATGGCAGGTGATTGGGCTCGATGACTGTTGTGGTCTCTTCCAGTTCTATGATTCTATGATCAGTAGCCTTGGGGATTATGCTCCCACCTATACTGTGCCACTAGAATTAAAATCCAGATTTGCCTTTAGGCGCAAAGGTCTAAGGTTGGCTGCCCATTCTGACACACAGCTTGAGAGCACTGTTCTGCCTGAACCATAGGTTACAGCAGCCTCTGTGCAGCCCTCCCAACCTACTGCCTTCCAGATATCTGGACCACTTGTCCCACTGGCCTAAGCCACCGTGGCCAACGGTCATGGATGACAGGGATGCTGTGCAACAGATCTGGGAGGCCAGCAGCTTGGGGAAGGCTTGATTAGGTATATCCTGCTGGGCAGCAAAGTCACAGTTGGATCATCTTACCTGTTAGAGTTGTGTGAAATTCTCAGGTATTTTGCAGAGATAATATTGAGTGATAAGATTGCATCCACAGCACCTTCATCCACTTCTGCTTTGTTTCTGATGCGCCCTAAAAGATTGAGGGAGGGGGAAAAAAGGAGATTATTTTTATTTCAGAGCCACACTCAAAGAAAACTTCCAGATAGAAAGTAGATTTTGGAGGGCTGGAAAGCCTTCAGTGGATTTTTAAAGTGCTAATCCCTCCAAATTCACAATGTTTCCAAAAATATTATGAATAACCTCCACTATTTGAGAGGTATGTTATGTTCATAGGAGGCATCACTTCCTTCCTAGCCAGAGATGGATTAGCAAGGGGAAAGAGACAGCTACACTCCTCTGAAACCCAACCCACCACTCTCAATTGGCCAAGCTGACAAAGGACTGTGGGAATTGCAGTCCAACACATCTAGGGAATATATCAGGTTGGGAAAGCCTACTCTAGAAACTTAGATGGGAAAACAAGAGGTCTTCCACATGTGGCTGGAATGCAACTCCTATCAGCTATAATTAGCATAATGGGTGGTGAAGGATGACAGGATATGCAATCCAAAGATACTAGGAAGCCTATGTACTACCTCTCTAAAAGCTCCTGGAAAATAAGAAATTCTTCCATTTTTTTAAGCTAGGAAAAGAATGAACAAGGCTTACATTTTGATTAATAGACAGAACTTATGTGATGCCTGATTAAATCATCTGCTGCCCCCAAAAGTATAGTTTGATTCCAACTCACAATGGCTTTAAAAAGAGATGAGACAAACTGATCAGAGGAGAGGACCTTGGATTATTGCTGATCATAAGTTGAACATGAGCCAGCAGTGTGATGCTGCAGCAAAGAAGGCAAATGCTATCTTGGCTACTTCCAGCCTAAGGACCTTTTCAGACATTCCATCATGAAGGGTACATAACAAAGACAATGTAGCAACACCAACAAAAATAGGAAGAGGAGGACAATGTGTGCGAACACGACAAACGTTTGCCAGCATGGTGTAACTCGAGCTGTATTTGTCAGGGAGATGGTACAAGATAGGACTTGATCCTCGGTGGCCAGTCTTCACAAGGGTTCTTCACTCCAAATTACAAAAGAAATAGATTCTTGTGGTGAGACAAGAAACAACCTAAGAGAGGGAGAAGGGAATACTTACCAACCACCAATTCTCTCACATCTTTCCAGTGCAGCTCATTTCCTTTCTCATGGATAATTGTGACAGTGATCCTGCGCTGTATTCCCTGAGAGAATTAATATGAAAACAACAAAACTTTCATTTCATCTCCCTCAGAACAAGACTCAGGGCTGCAGCAATGAATTAGCCCTTCCACTCCCCACGCATCTGGTGACTTCAGATGTTGCCTCGTGGCTTCCATCATCCTCCAGCCCTGCTAACTGCAGATGATGGGAGTTGTTCCCCAAGAGGTTTGGAAGTCATCAGATGGGTCTGTGTGTGAATGAACCAGTAGCAGATCAACTGATCAACTAAAATATGGGTGGGAAAATGCAGATGCAATTCCCCCTGTGCGGCCCTCTACCAATCCACAATTGACATACCCCACATTTTAAAAAGTTGCTTGGGTACTTTAGAGGACAGGGGACAATTCTGTCACACTTCTCCCCTCTTTGGTACAGCTGTATTAAATCTGGAGAGTTTTTTTTCCCCAAAACCAGAAGTGATCACAATTCCTTCTGGTTTTTTTGAAAAACCACACCTCCCATTCTGGACCAGGCCCCAGAACTAAAAGATGACCTTCGGTTACTCAACTTTTAAATAGTTTTAATAGAGTTACTTATAAAATCTGCATCACAGAAGAAGCATTTCCTCCTTTATGGAAAAGGGGATGCTTCTTGCCTGTTGCTGAAGCAGTTGTGTGCCTTACCCAAACAGAGTTTAATTTTTACAAGAGGATGCTTCTTTTCAAAACCTGTTTGCAAATGCATGTAATCAACCAAAAGCAATAAAATCAACTGAGATTAATTAGTTAACCACCCAGCTTAGTAAGTCAACCTGTCAAGTAACTAACTTCCTGGGCTAGATGGGAAACATCAGAGGGCCAGAGAGAAGCATCAGGCTCAGCGCCAGAGCCTAAAAGTTCCCACTCCATCTCAGAACCATCTTGTCCTAGATGAACCCGTTAGAGTCACCATGGTGAATGTCCTTCGGCTTATGTACTCAGCCTTTTAGCTGAGTCTCAAAGGTACTGCAGTACCTGGTGAAGAAGGAATGTCCCCTGGCAAGGCAATCCACTGGTGTGGTCAACAATAGCAGGAATGTATCTGCAGAGAAGAGGACACAAAAGTCCAGGTTAAAGAAAAGAGGCACTGAAGTAATCATGCCGACGGTTAAGGAACCCTCTAGCCAGAGGCTCATGGGCAGCAACATGCTAACGAAAAGCCCATAAAACGAGCAAAATGCCAAGCTCATGGCTGGGCCAGCTGTGGATCGTGTCAAGCCTACCAGGAAACAGTGCGGCTGAAAACATGATAGAGACCTGAAGTACAAGACTGTATCTACTCTTTCTTAAAATGAGCCAAAATCCGGCAACATAAAGCCAATTCTGTGACTTAATTCTGCAAATTGAGCCAAATCCACACTCTTTTACTTGCTGTAATTCATTGCTACTGGACAGAATGCAAGAAACAATAAAGAACACCAATATTCTGCCTTTCTGAACCACAGAATTTTAAAATTTGGAAGGGATTTTGGAAGTCATCTAGGCCAACCCCGGCTCAAGGGAGGACTCTTGCAATTATGGCACCTCTTAACAGATGGCTGTTAACTACTGCTTAAAATATATCAAGCAAAGGAAAAACATCACACCCTAAGGCAATCTGTTCTACTAAACTACTAAACATTTCTACTACAGTTCTACTAAGCATTTCTAACCATTAGGGAGTTTCCCTGAATGTTTAAATGCAATCATCTTCTCTGTATTTTCCAATTTGTGGCTGTGCTCCTGCCCTTAGGAGCAACTCAGAATGAATGCCCTTCACCTTCTGCAAGATAGGCTTTCATACTCTTTGAAGATGACTTCTTTCCTTCTCCAAGCTAAACACAACCTGTGTCCTCACTCATCCCCCAAAGGACTCGGTTCAAAGATCTCTCATCATCCCAGCTATAAATACCCAGGAATCAGACTTCTGTGTGCTCCTGTTCCACAAGGAGCTTTCGGCTCCAGTGGGACAGTAGCAACCTCTGCCCCTTCTGACAAAAACTGTTTCTCATGTTAATCAAACACCCCAACATATATGAAGAAAACAAGGCTGAACTTACTCTCCAGTTGGCTCCAACTCACTGATCTCAAACCAGACAAGGAGGTCATACTTGGTCACACTCTGTCCCAAGCTGGGCTTACTCATCGTGTTAAGCTTGGTAGCTGGGACTGTAAGAGACAAAAGGCCAACTTAAATGCAGGATGCACAAAAGAGAACCATGAGACTATCACAACAGTTCTATAAGGGCCTAAAAGCTATCCAACCCTGGACTTTCCACAGTGCTTCGTGAAGTATCACGATAACAGAGATAGTGACTGTTTGAAAATCACTACGTGGCTTAAGAAAACAGGATACAAATGAGCTTTTGCTCCTTCCTTTATTGTAGGCAAAAAACAAACCTAAAAGATTTCTATTAACTGCGGAAGGGAAGGAAGCTTTTCACCCTCTAGATCCTGATGAACTACTAATGCTCCTGCCATACAGCATCATTAGCCAGACCAGCTAAGTCTACTGAGAATTGGATTTCAACAACGTCTGGAGGGCCTCCAGCCTTAGACTATACCTTTCTGTTTCATCCGACCCAGAAAACTGCAATAACTGTCCCTGGGACAAAGCCATGATATTAAAACAACTTCAAGCCATGCTTTATTACTATGCTAGTTTATTGTGAAACTACTAACAATGTTTTTGTGGCTTAGATGAAACATGAAACTGTTGTTTATTGAACACTCAGTGATTCAAAGCTGCTAACCCACGATTTTCTGGTTTCAGTGAAATATGGAATTATAGCTGATTGAAGAATTGCTCCAAAGCTCATAACCATGGGTTGCTAGACTGGATGAAGCTATAGTTTACTGCAGATTCTTTGTTTTGAAGCTGCTAACCTTAGTTTCCTGCTTTGGATGAAACATGAAACTACAGCTAATTGAACATTTGTTGTCTGTTTTCTGGTTTCAATGAAACATGGAATTATAGCTAATTGAAGACTTGTTCCAAAGCTCTTAACCATGGGTTCCCAGACTTGATGAAACTATAATTTACTGCAGACTCTTGGTTTTGACGCTGTTGACCTTAGTTTCCTGCTTCGGATAAAACATGGAACTACAGTTAATTGAATGGTCCTTGTCTGTTAAGCCAAGATACGATCATTTGAACTGGGCCAGTATCTGGAGGGCAATGACAGTGAACAACCAGGGCTAAAATCTGGGGAAAGGGTGGCAGAGGGTTGTTCCTACATCTATCACAGACGGAACTTGACTACTAACCATCTCGCTTGGGAAACCGCTCAGTCTGACAGCTGGGGATTGGCAGAAAGAGAAATGGTGGCAGCTGGTCGGCCCCATCCTGGAAAGCTGCCACGGCAGAGGATGCAAGCACGTTGGCATGCTCGGAGAACGTGTTCAACACATGCACGTTTACATAGCCAGACATGAGATACCTGATCAACTCAATTTTTCTCTCATGGTCTGGAAAAGGTAGTGGGAGGATGAGGGTAAGAGGAGAAATGTGGAGACATGGGGGGGGAATATGAGGCAAGCAGGCAATGGCAAGACAAGAAGGGACATTTTAAAAGGGAACAAACCCAGGAGATGGGATGGGACGGAGGGGAAAAAGAAAGAAATAAAACAGAAGAATTCAACATGCACCATTGAAAACGAAACAAAGAAAATCCAGGGATTGTTGCAGCAAGCTGGGGGTCATGAATGGAGCAACACAGTTTATGTGTAAGTAGGACAGAGCTCCCTTTAGAAGCAGACGGAATCATTTGCTACGCTCAGGACAGCTGCAGCCTCTCAAGCAGCCCCTCAAATGAGCAAACCAGTGCCCCTCAAAGTCTTACTCTGTCAAAAACCCGCCAGAGGCAGCAAATTTCTGCTCTGGGATATGACCGAGGCAGGAGGATCTCTTCAGGCCTGTAAACACACCCTTGCCTATGGAGTGCCTCGAATCGACCACACAAACCAGCTGTAGCAGACCCGGTCACCTCCCGGCTTCCCTCACCCTGAACCCAGTTGACTGACTTAGCTTCATGCGAACAGGCAGCCTACAAAAACCTTCTGCAAGCTGGGATTTTTTCTTTCTTTCATACCAAACTGAGAAAACATTCTTAAGAAGACACTTGCATATTCTTTCTTCTCCTCTCATTTCTATTTATATAAACTAACAGAGTGGAGAGAGTGAAAAGTTGTTCCTACCTGGTTTTGAGAGTGGCATGGGAGGAGGAAAGTACCGCCGGGAAGGCTGTGGAGGGCTGCAGAAGAAAAAAGGCAGTTACTTCATGGGTGAGATCCCGGCCCCAGCTGCAACTTCTAAAATGCATCATATATAAACACAACACAAATGAAACAGTATTTTAATTCAGTATTGTGGAGGGTGCAGTTTGTGCCTGTGTCCTGCTGGTAGACCTTACGGACGCAACTGACTGGGGGGCACTGCATGAACAGAACTATAGACTAGAGAGGTCCTTGGTCAGATCCAACATGGCTGCCCTTGTATTCTAAAGATAGGCCTCATTCTAGGCACAGTGCTATGATGGTGGAAGTCAAGTCCTTTTCTTCTCGAAAGGGAAAAAAAAATCAGAACTGAGCATGCAGCCAGAGTGCAGTGCCGTATTAATACAAGGTTAATACAAGATCTGCCTTCACCAGCCTTAAACAGCCCTTTAAGGTGACAAAGGAAAAGAATGAATTAATTGTGTGTGTGTGTATGTGTGTGTATTTACTGATATGTAGGTCTTTTAATTTATGTAAGCTGCCTTGAGTCCTAATACAGGGGAAAATGTGGGCAATAAATAAATACACCAATAAGAGGGTAAGGTATAAGAGCAGTGGCTCCTTAAGAATTGTTTGGACATTGGGCAACGTGATAATCTTTCCCCGCCATCTGACTCAAAAGACGTCCACAGTCAAGTACCTGCTGAGATCCTGTCCCTGAAGATGGAGTGGATGTTGCTGATAGTGTCCAAAGACTTCAAATACTATAGGCTTTGCCTTAATGTATTCCACAAAAGATTCTGTCACTTCCACAGAAATCTAGCAGAGGAGACAAGGGACATCACATAAGCCTGCCTGTATAAAAACTACAGCAGCTGAGAAAACAATCAGAAACATTAACTGAAGATGGTTGGCTTGCTCCCAGGTGGAAATGCTCATGGTTGTGCAAGTTTCCATCCACAAACTCCTCCCATTTTCTTAATAAAACTTCAAAGCCAAGAGAGAAGAAGTTCCCCAAAGTACGCCACTGTCAGAAGCTGCTCAGAGTCGGCTCAGTTTCACTCACATTCTGAACATGATAGAAGCCCAGAGGCGTCCCACGGCCATTGTTTTTGAGAGGTTCGGTAGAGAACGCTTCATCATGTCTATGCAGAAAGCTAGGACAAGAAGAAAACCCCCGTAAGAACTCTTTATGGGTTTAGGCCAGGGCTTCTTAAGCCTTTTTATGCTCTCTGCAATCACATGCAACCTAGCAGTGGGTCTAATAACTACAGTAATTTCAAAGCAGCAATGAGCCTAACAGTATTTTGAGATATCTGCAACAACTGTGATGTGATTTGAAAACAACTATGATTTTTATTAGCGACAATCTCATTGCTAATACTACTGTGATCTGTCGTCCACATTCGTAACTGAAGGAAATGCTGGCTTTCATCTAGAGAGTTTAGTGAAAATAAAGAGGTAATTTTTTTCCCAACCAAGTTCATGGATGCCATGAAATCAATCCAGGAACCCCTGGGGGTCCATAGACCCCAGTTTAAGAACCTCTGCGTTGGGCTAATGAGCAACTGTGGTATCCTATATATATTTTGGACTGCCACTCCCATAATCCCTCACCATTGGGAAAAACTGGCTACGGATGATGGAAGCCGCAGGCTAGAAACAGCTCCCCAGCTCTACTTAGGCCGATCAGTTTTTCCTTGAGGTGATGGCCTGCAATCTGCATCATGGAGAACCATGAGATTCTTGGAAAATTTATCAGGACAGGAAGCGTCTACTTCTCCATCAGGCTCAGCACTGTCTCCTCTTAGCAGCTTGAGGATCTTTGGGAGAGACCAATCATGCCCATTACTTGCCACGTGATTCTTTTAACTGGAGATGCTGCAAACTTAATCTCAGACCTTAAGGTCCTTCCTGAATATGACTGAAAAGGCCTTTCCTAGGCCTAAAATAGGCCAAAGGCACCCCCAAAACATGGCAAAAATGCCCCCCACAACTCCTAAAGGGCATTTGGGGCCAAAAAAAAACCCTCCAAAGAAGCAAAATGTGATCCCTGGGAGACTGTGAGGGCTACCCCGAGAGGTGCACTTTATCTACCCCTGTTGTAGGATAACACTTGGACCCAAGTATGCCACACCAGTACTGCTGGTGACTCTAAAGTATGTCTCCTGATCTGCTATAATACTCGGAACTGCCACTACAAACATGCAGGTCTTCCACAGTGGAATTAGACTGACATGTATTCTTGTTGCCCGAGACAGACACTTACTTGAACTGGCAAAAGATATCTGCATACTCCGGGAGGATCCCAATGGCTTGCAGCACTGTCACACGGAAAGTAAACACACTGCCCAGCTTCAGGTGATCACCAACCTCTTCAGTAAAGCCTTCCATGGCCATCTTGCCATCCAGCAAGGTGTTTGACTTCAGGTCTGGGAGAAAGAAAGCAGCAGGTAGGATTGTGCTATGAACTGGTAGGACATTTTGAGACTGATTTCATAAGGAATCAATCAGAATCACTTCTGCACTTCCCATGGCGACATCACACCCTTCAGGATAATGCCAACATCCCCAAAGGCTGTATTTTTGTGCTCCCAGCGTTTCTGCTCACCACCACTTTCTACAAAAAGAGAGCCCCCAACCCTGCGAAGAAAGCCCATAAGTTAATGTCACAAATGGTCACCTAGACAATCACTTCTAAGTTTGTCGTTGTTCAAAGGAGTATGAACAATTTCAAAAGCACAGACAAAAAAGGCAACAGCATTCCAAGAAGCTGAGGAAGAAAGAGAGATGGACGGCAGGGCCACTGTCAGTCCTCCTGCGAAATCAGCTCTACCAAGCTTTGTTGCTGCTCTTGTGTACCTTAAAAGTCATTTCCAACTTAAAAAGACCCTAAGGTGACCCTATCATGTGGTTTTCTTGGCAATATTTGTTCAGAGGGAGAGAACATGACCTGCCCAGGGTCATCCACTGCATTTCCACAGCCAAGTGGGGATTCAAACCTTGTTCTCCAAAATGGTTGTCCAACACTCAAACCACTACACTATGCTGGCTCATCATGAAGCTTTACCTTTCCTAAACTGTCATCTGAGCATTTCACCAAGCTGTGAAACCTCAGAACACTAGGAATCAGTGCTTTAATTTTCTTGTTTTCCTTTCCTCTGCCCATTCCCTTTTTTTTTGGCCTATCTTTTTATACTATAGGCCTGAGGGCACTGACATTGTTACATAAATTGTTCTGAAAATCTTTCTAGCTGTACAGCAGAGGTATAAATCTCTCAACAGAATAATAAATTCTCCGTAACAAAATTGTGAAAGCTATCTTCCTACATATCCATGTTTAAACATGCAGCATATGGATTTACTATAGTATGCCACAACACTAAGCCCAGTGTCTTGTCCAATCACCTCTTAGTTCCCTGTGTGGCCCAGCTTAAATGCTTCCCAAAAACACCAAATGAGATCTTCCACTGTCCTGTTCTCATCTCCCCAAACAATTTGCTCTGGTCTACTTACCTAGGTCATTAATTCTATTGATTTCTTCAGCAGGTGTGATAACGTCTGAACTCTGACCCTGTCCTTCCACAATTCGCAGTTCCTCCAAGGACAATCCAGAACGGGTCATTGCAACTGATGAGAAGTTACTCTAAAACAAAAAGCAGGGAAAAAGGATCTATGAGTTAAGCCTCCTATCCTCTTCTTACAGCAGAAAGAACACAACAGGTACAGGTTGACATAAGAGCTTAGTTAAAGCTACCTTATTAAAATATTCATTATCAAAAGAAATCTTGGCTGTTCCAGACTGTCGAACACCAGATCCATAGTCAGGGGCTTCTTCATCAGCTTCAGATAAAAAACAAAAACAAAAGATGAGCAAAAACACAGAGAAAACACTCAAGACCTCAAACCTACTGAAGCTAACCCTCTAACAAAGGCAACTTTTAACCATTGCTTTATGATGGTTCAGACCCCCTGAATTACTCTGACCAGTCTTCCAAATTCACTAATAGTGACAGTCTACTACATAAATAATATTAGCACCAAATGCTAAATAATTTTATACAATTCCAGAGATCTTCATAGCAAGAGCAAACATGTGCTATTCCTATCTGAGGGACACAGGAGCAAGTACTAAGACTGCATGACTGAAATGAGCCACTCACAGTTTTCTTAAAATTAGCAGTCCATTAGTATAACCCTGAGATCCAGCAAACAGAGTCTGGTGTAACTACTTTGTTCAGAAATGAATTCTGAGCCTAGAAATGTGTTCCAAGTACTACAACTGAGCAAACTCACATGTTTTTTCCATAAAATAATCCACTCCCCGGTCACACCAAGCTTTCTACATTTCAGCAGTATAATTCAGGTAAGTGGGGAAAGGGGGAGTCATTAAACAACTGAAAGGCAGAAATCCTTACCAGCCAGTTGCAAACCACCCTAAGAGCGACCAGCAGATACAGATTTACCTTCTGCCCACCCCAGTATAAAAACCCATATGAAGAGTCATGGAAGATCAGGGAAAAAGCAAGAGGTTGGGAAACCTTTGATCCTTTGCATATTTGCAGTGCTCAGAAAACACTGGCCTCAATTTTGTATTAGAATCCACAATGTGTAACTTCATGCATACTCAGTTAATGTAGCAGTGGCACCACTAGATCTTCCTAATGGATTGCAAAGATGCATATTATGACACTGGCAAGAGTGTCCAGATGTACATTGCAAGTGTCCAATGAGCAACGATCCCAGAGAGCACTGGTCACTTTGCTGGTTCCCCTACACCAGGGCTTTCTAAATGGTGTGCCACGACATGTTAGTGTATCGCCTGAAGTGTTCAGGTATGTCGCCTACAACCTTGGAAATGTATGTTATTATTTATAAATCATATATTTTTAAAAATATTTGAAAGGTTTTCATGAGATATGTTGTGCCCCCATACATTTTGTCGTTACAATTTATGTATGTGTCTGTATCTCTTATAAGGGGTTCGTTTAACCTCTGGTTTGCTAGTAAAACTGAATTACTGTGTCACGAAATGATGCATGTCTAAAAAGGTGTATCACCAACATGAAAAGTCTGGAAAGCTCTGCCCTGTACAGTAATATAAAGGCAGCTCCTTGCTGAATACAGACACTGAGAAACTGGTCAATTCTATTTCCCACAGACCTAAGTCCACTAATGTAGGCATAAGTTTCATAGTACATTTCAGCCTTACGTTTTTGGGGACTACAATTCCTTCAACCAACATGGTCATTTGCTGGGGAATTCTGCAAGTTGCAATTTAGAAAACAACTTTGCCATGCTCTGATACAACTCCCACCATCCACTGGCCATGTTGATGGAAGTTGTAGGCCAAACTATCTGGAAGCTCAAAGGTATCTCAAACCTGGAGTAAATGCAGCACCTTACCAGCTATTGCTTGGACAGCCACACGGAGAAATCCACGCACTTCCCCCTTCTCACTGACCACAGCCACCCTGTGGATGAGCGGCACTGGATAGAGGAGATTGCTCAAATACACAAATGCCCTGGCAGAGGGGGGTAGAAGAGGGAGGAAGCGATTACAATCAAGTACAAACACTAGACTGCCACTTATAAACCAAGAGTTGAAACTGGCCAAGTAGAGACAATACTGCATACTTTGGGCTCAGCCATCCCACACAAGATTACTGGCAGCACTCACATGTTCAATTCACAGCTAAGATTTGCAGAAAGGCATGGTATCTCAGCCAGCTGCTCAACAGGAATAATCATGATGTTGGTTTATCAAAGATGATTTTTGAAATGGAACATAGCTATTAACATTTTGGTTTAGCAGATCTCCAGCAATTCAGATTTATGGGTGACGAGGGCCTTTTAAAAATGCCTCGAGTACACTATATGAAGGACGTTACAAGCAAGCGTTAGAACATGGCTTAGTTTTTCTTCACAACATATTCTGAGCAGGCAGAAGCATGTTTGAAGGGGGTAAAATCTCTTGCTTCCGTGCAAGTTTCAGTGATGTCGCCCAAGCTGAAAACTCATCCCCACAACCTCTGTCCTCTATTTCTTAGAAGTTCATGCCTTCACATGTATTTGACATGATGTGAAGCAACGTGCATGTCACATTTTGAAGGCACAATGAACCCTCAGTTGTAAAAAATTAATCTGCAAGCAGAAGAAGAAGAACTAAACAATTAACTCCTGTTTCCATTAATTTGTCCAAAAGAGATCTGGTTCTTTAAAAAATGATGTATTAATTTCAAATTGTCATTGTTGTTTTTTTACCAGGGCTGAAGCAAAATCGGGAGGGGAGGCTTCCCTGTCACAGATGACTAAACTTAGCCATGTGTGGACATGCATGCTCAGAAATTCTGGACAAGTACTTTGTAAGACACTATGGACTAGTAACTTGCAAAGCTTTATTTGCCCCTTGTCCCACTAGATGGAGGTTTCCTGAAATGAAGAGGTGAATGATGTAAAACACAAGTTTTAGTTATTAAATGTGTACGCTATAACAAAAATGTTGACAAAATGGCAATACCAAAAAAAAAAAGAGTAAGAAAGCACTAGCAGCAACAACAAAATGAAAACATGAACAGAAATAGCTACAAACCAGCACTCAAATAAAGCAATGAGTATCTACTTTTTTTTTTCAGTCTGCTCAGAAGAGGTGGGCATACCAATTTTGCTGCAAGTAACAGTAATGAGTTGTTGGGTTTGTATGTGCATGTTTTTCAAAGGCACCATGGCAATTCAGATGTCATTTTACTTCTCAGTGGAGGTTATAGCAGGTAACAGATTCCAGAAGACACTATGTTAAGATCCACACAAGAAGGAAAGGGAACAAACATAAACGCTGGAGCATCTGCTTTTCATCACTATGACACAGGTCTGCAAATTAATATTTCCCCCACCTCTTCATCATTAACTTTTGAAAGTTTGCATCCAGATATATGAAGTCTTACAGTTTAAGGGAACAGCTTCCAAACACTTTCAGACTGTGTGTTCAATCCATATTAAATAGTTGGTTCATGCTTTTACTCTTATACTCAAAAAGTGAATGCAATTTCACAAACTGCTTCTGCAGGCAGGCCAGCCAACTCTTTGCAACTCAGGGGGTGGTAGTGGTTCAGTTTGTTTTCACCTCCCAGCATCCCCAGGCCCTGGCCTTTGCCCAGTCCCTTGAGGCCCCCAAATAGGAGTTGTACTTTGGGGACAACAGCAGTGCTTCAAAGCCTCCTTTGCACTTGTGGGCTCTAGTGTGGACCGTACCAAGGAATCCTTACTCGTCCCAATGCTCTCCACCTGGGAAAACATCCCAGCTGTCCAAAGCGGCTAGAAATCAGGGATGCAAGATCCCCGTCCAACCATGACTGTGATCTTCCCAGCATGATGGATATGTGCAATATGACAGATGAATTTTTCATGGCACACAGTTTAGTAACTCACTGATTGAAGACCTCCTTCAAAGAAATGCTAAATGCTATCACATGCAAGTTGTATCCTGTCACAAAATGTTGCAGCATGGGTTGCTTGTTCAGGGCTCTCCTTCTTCTGTTTTCTGCTCTCTTCCCCTCTGCCAAAAAACCACTCCTCTTCCTGTGATCACTGAATATGCTGTCCTCATATGGCTGTGGAATTAGTTTTGTTGTCTTTTGTTGTTGTTATTAGGGATTCCCCTAAGCATGTTGATAATTTCTTCTTGTTTCTAAGTTGCCACATTCTGGCAACCATTTTGTTGGCACTGAGGCACATAATGCATTATTAGAAAGAGCAATGAGACTTCCAGCAACCAGGGCAGAGTCTGAAAACAATGCTATTTTTTTGGATTACAGCTGCCAAAATCCTCCAGCCTGCACAGACACTGGTAGCTGGGGTATTCTGGGAGTTGTAGTCCAAAATATACATTTTGCACGCTCTGTAACAGGGTGTCCTCCTGTAAGGAAACATACGCCCTTGGAGAGAAGCCATTTTCTTATACCTTCACCATATGTGAATGATCCCCTATTTTTGCCGTCCCTTCCTTGCTCATGGCATTTCCAAGGCTAAACAGGGAAACACTGGCCCATACCACTAATGACACTAGCTCTAACATACTTTTTGCCTCCAAATACAGATTTTCCAATTAAGATAGTAACATGCTAACTTCTGTAAGACTGCTTAAATCTTTTTAAAAGCGGTCTAAAGCCAGAGCTGGAGAATGTTCTCTCTAGATGTTATTAGACTGCAATTCCCATCAGCCCTAGACAGGATAACCAATGGTGAGTGAAGATGAAAGGTACAAGCCAACAACACCTGAATGGCCACACCTTCTCCCCTGGGTCTAAGGTAACAGCCATCACTACATCTTGCAGCACTGAATTCTACAGACTATTTATTCAGTGAGCAGAAGCAATCGTTCTTTCGCCTGTGAATTAAACCTCATGGAAAGAGCAGGGATCTAGATTTCCTTAAGAGAACACAGCAGCAGACTGAAAAAGGGGGAAAGCTAGATTAGCAGAAAGATTGGTGAGGTAAACATTCACAAAAAAACAAAAACAGAAATAAAATTTTAATGTGAAAATTTGTACCGAAACACAACGACAAACAGAACTCAAGAAAATGATCATGGTGGCTTTTTGTTTTCTTTAGATAAACCCAACATCAGGGGCCAGGATTTCAAAGGGGGAAACATGTTGCTTAGTTCCCTTTTTCCACCTCCCCTTCCAATTATTTGCCCAGCCTAAAGAAAGGGCCAGTTTCCACAACAGCCCAGCATGCCAAAAGAACTGGCAGCAGGGACTAGCTCTTTCACTTGGAGCCACAAGATGGCAGGCAACACACACAGAATACAATGCCTTCGGTCGCTACAAGGAGCCACGGGTAATGGCTGGCGTGATCTGCTCCAAGCCAACTGAGGAGATCCATGTGCTTTAGACAAGGAGATGGACAGCGCTCTGAGGATGGTCTGCTTTTTGTCTGCAGGGTAGGAGAAGAGCCACGGACTAGACATCCCAGCAAACAGCACTAGCTATAAAATGAGACCTTTCATACTCTTCTTCCTCACTTAGGGCCCTACACCGTTAAAGTACTACAATTCTACTTTAAACTGCCATGGCTGCAATTCAGGGAATCCTGGAATTTGTCATCTCATGAGGAACTGGAGGCCTCTGGCACAGAATTCTAAATATCTCCCCAAACTACACATCAAAGGAGTTCACAGAATGTTGAAATGACAGATAAAGAGGAATCCCCATAGTCCGCCATCTCTAGTCCAGAGACCAGGACAAGGAAAAATGGCTTGAAACTTCAGAAAAAGAGATTCCTCTTAAACTTTAGGAAGAACTTCCTGATGATAACAGCAGTCGAACAGTGGAATTCGCTGCTGTCTCAGAGTGTGGTGCAGTCTCCTTTATCGGAGGTTATTAAACAGAGGCTGGGTAGCCATCTGTCAGGAATGCTTTGATGATGTACTCCTGCAAGCAGAATGGGTTGAACTGGATGGTTCTTGGGGTCTCTTCCCGCTCTATGATTCTGATTCTGTGATTCCATTTAATTACCTAGCTGGAGACTCCCAGTCCTTGGCCATGTTATCGGACTATTTTGTGTTTTTCTCCATATTTTTTTTTTGTACATTCCAACCTGATGACTTTTGCAACATTGTGGCATTAATGAAGACATTAATTCTGATTTTTTGTGTTATCTTTAGGCTGCTTAGTATTTGAGGTCAAATGGGATTAAAGCTTCGGGAAATGGAATGGTCATTTGGCAGGCCAAGAGAAAAGTTCTGGGAAATGTATACTGCAGACTGCATGACATAGCAACTGGCTGTGACACCTGGACATGCAACACCAAGGGTACAATCTTCTACCAGCTTCCAAGGGAGTAAGCCTCACTCATTCCTCAGTAGACACATCAAAAGTGCACTGAATTTTAGGGCTAGACAACTTCTAGCCCTCCAGATTTTTTGAACTGAAACTCACATCATCATTCATTAGTTTTTGTGATTTTCCAGAAGCATCTGGAGGATCACTAGTTACCCACTCCTGATGTATCTGTCAAGCCTCAGACATCACTTCTCTGCATTCTTGTGATAAAAGACACAGTGGCTCAAATGTGGCATCAAGTAATGCCTAAGGAAGCTCAATTATAGTTTAGTGCAATACCTGAAAAGACAAACTACTATTGGTAAACACCAGTCAAGAAACAGAAACTGTAATTTATTTGGACTGGTAAAATTCTAGTTTGTTTAAATTGTGCTTTGACATGACATCAAAACTGACAAGCAACCGCTATAGCTCTTTTTCTGTATTTGAAGGCTACCACACATTTAAGTGGATCCTGGAACTGGTGTAAAAGTAAAACCAGCTCTTAATTAGAGTCTGCTTTTACATTTGGAAAATAAATAATAAATTGTAAAATAAGTTTAGCAGAAATGTAAATAGCTTCTTTGCACCAATGAGACACATCCATTTTGCCAAAAGGAGCACTCTGTAGGAATCGAATAAATTCAAATGTCTATTTGTCCTCTGTGGAGCATAACTCACACTCCAGCCAAGACAGATTTACTGCAGCCTTGGTAGCCAGGGTGGGTACATTTTGCACAAAAATAGCCACCTTCCCTGGCATGAATAAAGTGCTTAAACTCAGTAGATGCATGAACTGCAACAGCTTGCATAATTTATGCTACTTATGCTAAGCATGGGGAGGAGGCAAAAGGAGCATTAGTACTCTAATAATTGACTGCTATAAATTATTTGAGGTCTGAGGATTTCACCTAGTATTTCTCACACTCTCAACAGCCATGTGGACTAGAAACACGGGTCTTTAAAAATAGTAAATTTAATTTCATCTTTCTATGCTCTGGCACACAATTGTGAAAGCAGAGAATGTATGAGGCACAGAGACCACGAAGAAGAACTTGTGTTCAGAAGTCAGACAGCACCCATCGACCACAGCAATGGTGAGGAATCTTTGGCCTTCCAGATGTTTTGGACTATAACTCCCACAATCCCATATCACTAGCTATGCTGTCTAGGACTGCTGGGAGTTGAAGGCCAAGAAGTCTGTCCAGCCAAAGGTCCAGCACCCTGCCCTGCAGCTTGGCTTGTGCAGTTCACACTGCTAGGCATCAGCAGCTTGTGGCAAGAGCTAGCCCCACTGGCCATTTCTTAGAGTTAACCTCACCAACCTTCCCACTAAAATGAACCAAGGGGACCGGTCGTAAAACGGGTCGTGCCCATCATTGAAGAGGTCCGATCCCTCCTCGGTCCCAGCGTCGGAGCCAGTATCGTCCACAAAGGCCTCGTCGTCAAAGTCCTCCATCTCATCCTGCTGCTCGTCGGCTAGCTCGGTGATGTCGGAGTCAGCAGTGGAGAAAGTGGGGGAAGGCGTGCGGTCTGCCAGGCGCTCGTTCACACAGCCGTGGAAAATGGGGAGCTAGATATATCGGTGAACGGAACACTTTTGATTAACGTGGCAAGGGAGGGAGAGAAAGAAGGGAATAGCTTCATTTGACAAAGGAACACTGCTGCCTGAGCCCAGCTCGCAGCCAACTAAAATGAACTGACAGGCAAACGCTTCAGACTATGGGGAGCATCAGGTGGGAAGCAGGATGGTGTGGAAGCACGTAAGCACTGGGAAGAGGGGACTTCAGAGAGAAGCAAAGAGAAACATACTACATGACACACCACGCTCTCCTATGCTGACGCACATCGTTATTTTTAGATCACTGTAATAAGCTCATTAGGACAGACTGCATTTTCCAGCGCTTCCAAGTTTCTGCCTGAGAGCAAGAACACTCCTGATATTCTGCAGAATGAGACAGCGGAATCAAGTTGCAGAATTCGGGGGGTGCCCCTAGAATGCAGGGGATATGGTATCATGTTTCAGTGCTCCCCACCAATGAAAAGCTTCAATCATGTACTAAGCTAGAATATCAGAGAGAACTTTCATTAACTTCCTGATGGACTCATCCATGTGAGCTAAGGAGAGAGTGTAGACAAGTCTTTCTCCTTTTCTTTTTCTAACTACCATCTGAAGTGGCTGACCAGGTTTCTCCCAAATCTCACCCAAATCTGGTGAGATAAGGAGGTCAGTTCTTAGAAAAATGAGAGCGGCACTGGAACCTCAACACGAACCTCAAACATTTTGAACCTATTCTTTCTTTCTATCTCCCTCTAAATAAAGGTTCATCTGGTTGCAATGTTTCAAGCATCTACTCAGCAAAAGAAAACAAAAACACAGAGACAAAAATGCAAGACCATTCACGCCTTGTTGCAGGAATGGTTTGCTGTGAATGGATCAAATTATCTGTCCTCAAATCCCCAATGAATGGAGGAGGTGGAATGACCAAACATGTGAGATTCTCTCCCCAAAAAAGCAGCCCCTTGACTCCAGAGACAGCCATGTACAATACTCAAACTGTTTCATTCCACAACAGCATACACATCCTAAAAATATAAGGACCAACTTACGCCCCATTATTCTTTGAATTACTGGGTCTTTGCTGAAGAAACACCCCCCCCATGCAGATTCCAAATAGATCTGCAAAACCCTTGAGCCCACTAAGGGTATTGTGAGGCCAATCTGTCTTTCTCTTGTTCCTAAATCCTACTGCCAGTCCTGACTAGAACAGAGCCACTGAATCAGTTCAATCTTCCTATGTACTAAGTCACCATTCAGCTATTAATTCAGTGGGTCTGCTCTAATTCTGACTAACCAACAGGATTCTAGCCCTCCTGTGTTTAAAAAAGACAACAAAAACATGTGTGGGTTACAAAATATAGCCTTAACTCCATATCCCTTCCCAGGAAAATTTCATAAATGAGGCAAGGAGACTGTACAAGAAATGATTTGTCTGAAAGCAGCCTGTGGGTGTCCCTCTGAAGATAAACTCCATGTGTTGGGATGACTGAACAATACTGCAAAATAAATGTTATCATCTAAACCAGGCCCAACACAGCAGCCTCTGGTCCAAGGTAGCACTTTGGAAGATGAAGGTGTTGGTGCAGCTTCCAGTTTACAGACCACTTCAGTTTATAGACCAGCTTCCACAGAAAATTCAGAATTCCTCCATTCAGCACTGACGCTGTGTTCTTGTTAACCCTGACATAAGCCAGACAATCAGAGTTTGTTCTCGCCTACCTTCCAACTAGCTTGAACCAATGGAAACGATCATAGAAGGGATCACTGCCAGTCATGGTGCTCTCGCCCTCCTCTTGTGTGTTGGAGGCCATTTCTCCTGCTCGGTCGTACATCTCACGCATCAACTCTAACCTCTGTCTGCAGAACAGAAAAAAACAGATGGCTCAAAATGTCAACACTGAGCCAGAGCAACTGGATCTGCTGAAAAGAGAATTCTTGAGATGTTTACTTACTTTCTTTTTTTCTGTCTTAGAATATCAAAAGATTGGGGAAGGGCCCTCAGTTTGCAATTGTTTCATATCTCGATTCTTTTAAGTCTACCTGCAACAAGAGCTGCAAACTGGCATTCCGTCACCCTGGTTATGTTAGAGCAGTGGTTCTCAACCTGTGGGTCCCCAGATGTTCGTGGACTTCAGCTCCCAGAAGCCCTGAGCATTGACCATAGTGGTTGGGGCTTCTGGGAGCTGAAGTCCACGAACATCTGGGGACCCACAGGTTGAGAACCACTGTGTTAAAGCAATGGGCCCCAAGCTGCTGGAATTCAGTTTTCAGAAGCTCCAGACAGCATAGCCTAAGGCCAGGGATTCTGGAGTTGTAATTCGACAACATCTGGGAACCCAGAGTTGGGAACTACTGCCTTCCAAAGATCCTAATATGCAACAAAGAGATGGGACTGGACTTAAACACAGGTATCTTCCTCCCAAGGACCACAGCGATTTAAAAAAGCAAAATGTTAATTCAAATTAGGGTGTTGCGTGCATATATCTAGTACAGTCATGGACTTGAATGGGAGAACATATATAAACAGAAGGCAGGCAAAAACTGTCTCAGGAGAGATGACTCAAGGGGACATCCTTCTCCAATCTGGTCCTCTCCAACTACCTTGACTACAACTCTTGTTATTCCACCTACCCTAAATCTAAACAGTGTGGCCAAGCACTGATTTGAAGAAGGCTGCACCAGAGGGTGGACAAAGGACAAAGACTCAAGAAGAGAGGGACGAAGAGAGGCCATCCTCCAGGTGTCCAAGAGCTAAAGACTTCCTTACGTCATCTTCCAAGGCCTGGCTATGGTCAGTGCTTCACCACACCATCTGAAATGCAGTGAGTTTCTTCACAACAATGGGCATTTTCAGTGGGAAGCTGTGGGAAGGCCTCCCACGAGAAAGACCTACCTGAGTCCATCATTAATAGAGTTTAGGCAGCAGATGAAGATAATAATGTTTTTTCAGAGAGCACCTGGGCTCGTATTTGTCATTGGATGTCCCTATGCACCACGGTGCTGTTTAAATTAATTTATTATATTTATCTCTCCATCCTTATTCCAAGGAATTTAGGGGAATGTAAATGGCTACCCGTCTCCTCATTTTATGTGAAGTGGGCTAAGCTGAAAGTTAATGAGTCCAGAGCCAATGTGATGCAGTGTTTAGAGTGTGGCAGAATTGGGGAGATCCAAGTTCAAATTCTCACGCAGCCATGAAATCACAGGGCATCCCTGTGCCAATCTCTCTCTTTCTCTCTGCCTGGCCTACATCACAGGATTATCGGGAGAATAGAGTGGGAAGGAGAACAGCCACGTAAAGTAGGGAGGAGGACAGCCTTCAGCTTGCTGGAGGAAAAGATGGGATGAAATGTAGTAAATAAATATATAACCAACTAAATAAATATTAGTCCAGTGACTTTTGTGACTGAAGAGGGATATGAACCAGGGTCTCCCTACAAGTAGTAAAACCACTCTACCACAGTGGTTCTGTTCATTTGAAAAACTGCTGCTTCTTAAAAACGTTCATTTTTCGTAGTGTTGTTTCCAGATCTTGGAAACGTTACTTCTTTGGATTACAGCTCCCAGAAGCCCCCACCCAGCATGATCAAAATGCAAAGGTAGAAAACACAAGGTGAGAGTAATCCAAACAAAATATAACTTTCCCACAAGCCACAGACTATAGCCACTTCTTTTATGGTGATCTTTACGTACTTAAGCTTCTCCAGAGACCAGTAATGAGTTGCTCCATTCTTCAGATCCTGGACTTCCACAGCAACCACCGTTCGAGGGAAAGGTCGGCGGTCATTTCGAGTCTTCTCTGTTTCAGGTGGTAGGAGCTCCGGAGGCAGTGGGGAGTACAACGTGTCAGTCAGAAGAACAAACTGGAACTGCACCTGCATGGAGGTAAGGCACGTGGGGAGGGATAGATATGTCATGACCCAAATAATCAAGAGATCTGTAAAAATCTACCCAAGAGAAAAAGTGACATCCAGACTTCCATGAGGAGATCTGTTTTAACCGAAAGATTTTAAAACTTTTCCCCAAGCTGGTACCCTCTAGATGTGTTGGACAGCAACTCCCAGAACACCTCAGCCAGCATGCTAGCTAAAGAATTCTGGGAGTTGGAGTCCAACATATCTACAGAGTCCCAGTTTGGGGAATGCTGGGTTAGAAATTATGGAGTATTCTTGCCAGTTCAGCCAAACACCCACCCATCCCAGTACCTTTTTTCTCAGATGCAGCCAGGCACAGGCCTCTCCTAAAGGCTCATGAATTTATGAGCATAAATGCAGCATGTGCAACTCCATGTCTCTGACCAAGGCGATTCCACAGAGCCATCAAGGTTTTTAACCACCAATAAGACCTGATCAATTTGAGTAAGCCCTCTCTCTAAAGCAATGACAACTGCTCCAGTTTGCAAAAGCAGAGCCAAGTAGGTGATCCCCACAAGTGGCAGATGATGGGAGATGGAAGCAAGACATCAGATGGAAGAACTGTGTGTCACATGGTTTGCCCCCCACCTGCTGTATCTAGGTGTAGTGGACTGTGTTCTCCTATTATCAGTGTTGAAGACATTGTCAAATTCCACACCAGTTGATTTTCATATACAGAATAGAAGGAGGGTGCCATTTGCTTGTTGCCTCAGGTAGCAAAAGTTTGGGGCTTGCCATTTGCCTCAGTCAGTTCCATAACTAAACTGAAATGGCGTGTAGCCACAGGGAGTGGGCAACATGAGAGTTTTGTCACCCCAAATAAGAATTCTGCCCCCTAATATAATTTTTCTTCATCCCCTAAAGTTCTAGCATTGCAAATAGTGACATATGGAAAATCACTCACATCTAAAACTCTTATATTTGCTCACATTCTCTTGGTCACATTCACATTCTCTTGGTCACGTTTTCTGCCCCTTTTCCCTGGATGCCTAATTTATCTTTCTAAATGCTAAACTGAAGTTTGAAGTTACTGTGATGAGGAAATTTGGGGGATTCTTATTCAAGGGGAGACATTTTACTGCCTCCGTAGTAGATCCTGAATCATTCACACTGAACAAGGAAGTCTGCATTTTGTCTGTTCAGAGCCTGCTGCCAATTCATTTCATGCAAACTGTGGGGAGTCTAGCTTTTCAGCAGACAATTCTGATGCCAGAGAATAACTGCTCTCCTACATCTTCATTCTCCCCACTCTTCAGTGAGAAAAGAGATGGTGAAAGGAGACGAAGGGCCATTCTGTTTTCAGGTCTCTCCCCCTCCATCTACCAGGGAGAAGTTGGAGTACGGAGGAAGATGTCCACGTTTCCAACAAGATCTTGTTTATATCTGACCACTCCAGACTCCACCCACACATAGGCAAAGTCTGCAACATACTGGAGAACTGCAAACACAAGTTCCTTTGTGCTTCTCACACACGGCATCTGAGGAATGCGCAAAACAATGGATTCCAAGCGGCAGCTATGTCAAGTCTATTGCCGCAAAACCAACAAACAGTCCTATGGCACCTTAAAGATTAATGGCGGACAACCATATAGGAGCCAAGGGGGAAATTCTCACCCCATATCCCCACTGCAAGTCAAACAACCCTAACAGCAAGCCCAAGTACCCCCATTTAATCAATTAAATAGGTCTAATCTAGTTGGGACTAATGACAGGATCTAGGCCTACATGTGCTAACTTTCTTATGTTCTGTCTGGATATTGGTGTTACCAAAAAGTTTTGGCAAATTACCAATATTAATAATGTTATTGTCACAGTCAGTTATTCTGTATTTAATTTCTCTTTCAGCTCAGGGTTTACAGTCCACTCAACCCTATGCACTATGTATATCTTAATAAATATGTGTTTGTTGAAGCAATTAACAAACAGAACTCAAAATATATAAAATAGCCAAAGCTTTCCCACATCCACATCCATCAGTTGCTAAAAATGAAACTAAGCTGCAATAATATTTTAAGTTATAGATACCCATCTGAAATTCTAGATAACACTTTGTGCATTTAATGAAGGCCAGCATGATGTAGTAGTTTTGAGTGTTGGACAAAGACTGGGAGACCGGGGTTTGAACACCCACTTGACCATAGAAATCCACAAGTCCATTGTGACCCTTGGGGCAACTTCACATGCTCTCAGGCTCGGAGGAAGGCTGAGAAATGCTCTAAAGAAATCTTGCCAAGAAAACTCCATGATAGGGTTGCCATAAGTTGGAAATGATGTGAAGGCACACAACAACAAATTTAATGAGTTGCAGTAAATTCCATGAAACCTCATGCTGTAATAATTAGCTAGCTTTGAACATGGCACAGGATTCTTTTGGGGTTTTTTTGTCTTTTCAAAGCAAGAGATCTTCCCCTTCATCTCTAAAAATTCATACTTAGATGACACGGCTAATCTTTTAAGGGTCCCAGACAAAGATCTACGTACTGTATTCCCCCAAATCCCCTACCTTCTTCTTCAGTTCCACGCTGATTGCATTGCCTTCCTTCAGGTAGACCGCATTGCCCCATAGCTGATCCCGTAAGGAAGTGAACTGATGGAACTTCCATTTCCGGAAAGCCCACTGAGCGAGTTCATACTCGTGTTGAGTCCAGGGCACTGTGGGAAGAACAGAAATTGCTCCAGCTCTTTTGTGCGTGACTAGTATGTTGTGCACCACAGCTAGGGTGCATTATTCATGAACAAAAAAGAGTGATTCTTCTAAGAGAAATAACTGGTGCTAACATTATTATCTTCCCAATGCCAGGATAAGACTTCTTTATTTGTCCTAAAGGGCTTTGATGTCACAGTCTCCTCCCAATTTTTACATGCTGGTATCCTGTTCAATATTTACAAGATCATAAGCAGAACGTAGAATTCCACAATGTTTAGGATTCACTTTTACAGTTGTTAAGGACCAAATGTGACAATGACCCAACTGAAGGATTTCTGAGGTCTGCAAAATGGTACTGGGGAGAATGGGCATCCAGGGTCCAAACCAGGAAAGGAGAAGGAAAAGGGGTGAGTTTGCATGTGCCCCTACACTTCCTCTCTCTCTCACCCACTTTCCTCCTTGGGTGTGAGGGAGCAGTGGGTGAGTATTTGCAGGGCTGAGAAATGGGGCTGCAAGCCATTGTTAGCTGCCCAAGCAGCAGCTGGTGGTGGAAGAGGAGGAGGACTAGAGGTGGGTTTCTAAAGGGCTGTGCAGCCTGACTGGAGCCACTGAGAGCAAAGGTTCCCCCAGAAAAGAAGTGCCTGAGGTGAAGGGGGTGGGAGGGAGGAGTTGAAGAAACTCAGAATCAATCAAATCCATGAAAGTCAAACCCACAAATATGGAGGGCCAACTGTATTAAGCAGATTTTTTTTTTGTCATCCTGCAGGACTTCTTAAACCAGATTAGGGTCTCAGCAGATCTAAATCTAGCCCTGCCAACAACACTGTGCTCTTTCTTATTAAAACAAAGCACGACTATGCTGGACTGCATTAAAAACAGGGGAGTCAATTTAAATTACTGGTGTATAAGACTCACTCAAAATAAATTACTGGCATATAAGACTCACTCAAAATACTGTCTGAAAATGAGGGGCGTTTTATATGCTGGTCCGTCTTATATGTCAGCATATAAATGGGTGCATCTTATACACTGGTGCGTCTTAAACACCAGCAAACACAGGCATTTTTTCCCCTAAGGACTGAGATTTATTTATTTATTATCAAATGTCTGTGCATCCTTTGTCCGTATTGCTGTGAGATGCCAACCCAGACTGTCTTAAATGTGTCCAGCACTCACCCTCTTCTTCCTCCTCCTCTTCCTCCTCCGTGGTCTCGGCAGCCAAGGACCGAGTCTCCACCTGCTTCTGCAAAGCCTGGAGTTTACTCTCATAGTCCTGAAGGAGAAAGAGGAGAGACCGTGTAGAAAAGACAGACAGAAGTGGGAAGACAGAAAGAGGGGGGAAAGCCAGCAGCTGGAGGAACATATAAAATACTCCAGAGACAAGAGTGTGACAAAAGGAGAGAGAGAGAACAGTCTCAGAAGAATCCTCTCAAAGAAACCACATAATTTCCCACAGCAGCACAAGCCTTAAGAAACAAAAGAGCAAGGAAACTTTGGCCCTTGGGGTGTTCTGTACCACAATTCTCATATTTCCTTACCGTTTGCCGTCCTGGCTGCAAGTCCTGGAAGTTGAAGTGGAAAATGTTTGTTGGGTCAAAGAAACCCTCACCCTGCTTTAAAGGACAGGTGAGGAATAGACAGCCTAGGAGCTGCAACCGGTCCACAGGATCCACTTGGTCAGCTTGTAAGCCATTCCTACCTAGGCCTGTTCCCACATCCCGGTCACCCTCCAGTGACATGCCTGGAGAGCACTCTGTTTCTCTTTGAATAGCCCAATACCTTTCCAATGGAATCTCTTTCTTTTTCTCAGCGTGCAGCAAGGGACAAAACACCCTATTCCACAATGCGTGCTAAGAAAAGGAAGCCCTTTCTGGGTCCTCAGCCACACCAATTTGGTCTTGAGAAAGACTGGGAAGGCAGAAGGAAAGGAAAGTGTGATTTTCTGCTGCATGACTCACTGGAGAAGCCCATGCCTGGGCAACAAAAATGGACCCCCCCCAATCTCCAGGTAGTGCTCTGACACACAAATGCAATCTTCTCTCCACACGATCATAGACAGAGAAGGGTTCTTCCAAAAATTCACTCTACCTGCCTTTCTAGTTCATTTTCTTCTCTTTTAAAACACAGAAATTCCATTCTAATGTCTGCTGGTTGGGAAT
Source organism: Iguana delicatissima (assembly GCA_948472985.1). Lineage (NCBI taxonomy): Eukaryota > Metazoa > Chordata > Lepidosauria > Squamata > Iguanidae > Iguana > Iguana delicatissima. Next base: position 376,290 of record CAOKZL010000425.1, read on the forward strand.
GATGGGAACTGTAATCCAACAGGTCTGGAGGGTGGAAGTTCAGAAAGGCTATAATATAACTATAACTATAATAGAGAATTAAAAATACACATTTGGTTTAAGCATTACTATAACTTCTAGTCAGTGGAATGAGACAAAAAAAAGCCAAGTAGCCAAAGTGTAATTTACAGTATTAAACATAATTTAAAACAAAGTGCACTTCTTCATTCACAAGAACTGTACCACAAAAACTCTGAAAATTCTGCTAAATTACTTCGTCGGGGAGAAGCATGAGAAATGACTTAGGGAGTTGAGTATGTTTAGCCTGGAGAAAGGAAGGGAGAGTGCTGACATGATAGTTATCAATAAGTATCTGGAGGGCTGTCATGTAGAAGAAGGAGCGAGATTGTTTTCCACTGCACCAGAGACCAGAACACAAACCAATGAATTCAAATTACAAGGAAGGAGATCCCATCTGAACTTCGGGAATAATTTTTTTTACTGTTAAGACCTGTGCGATGATGGAATGGGCTGCCTCAAGGTGGCACTGGCAACTTTCAGGACAGCTATAACAGTGCATTCCTGCATGGCAGGAGCTGAATGAGACAGGTCTTGTGTCCCCTTCCAACTCTAAGAGGCTATGATGCCACGATTCTAAGGCTTAACCTGCTACTTATTTTCTTATTAATATCCCACCTTTCCCCAATATGGAACCCAAGCCAGCTTACAGTATAAGCCTGTGACTAGAAGTAGAGCTATTTTGTGTGAGTTCTTTTTCTGGAACATATAATTCAAATAGCAGGACCAAAGAAAACAGGACAGGGATGCAGGTTGGGACCTCTACTCAGCTGCACCTCCACTTGGCTGTACACTTCACCAGTTCTTAACATGAAAGAGAAGTTGGAGGAGTTCAGCATGCACGACTGTTGTATCTTCTAGGTCTAGCCCTTCTTCCCCTCCCACCATCCCATTCACATCCCATCTGAGCCACACCACCAGCTGTAGTGAGACGGGTGGCCCTGCATTTGCCCAAATATGTTGCTACCTGGTGCCAGGCTTGGTTCTGGCTAAGATATGAAAGGGACCTCTGCTTCAGGAAATGTTACCCTTCTTGAAATAAAAGGAAAAGCAATGCCAGTAAAATTATGTCACAGAGTGACAGTTAAAAAAAGAAAGAAATATGCTGTGGTTAGTTCATAGGGAGCGAGAAAGAAGCAAAGGCGAATAGGAGAGATGCACAAAATAGATATCAGAATGATACACAGAAATGCTGGGGGGGGGGAAACAGGGCATGTCGGAAAGCATTATCTTAGACGGTTTCTCAGCAATCTGCATGTCTATGTGCCCTTTCCCCAAAATTTGGCGGGTATTACCTGAAAATCTTGCGGAGAAGAGGCAATGAATCTCTACAGTGTTGGGGGAGGAGGGGAATTATTTGATCCTTTTCCGAAAACATAATCCAATGCAAGCTTTCTCAGAAACACTGGATTCAGTGCTTTTTACTCTCATGTTATGGATGAATAGCACTGAAACAAACATTTTTGTTTTTCAAAAGCTAGAGAATCACTTGACTATACTGATATAGTGATCCATTTCCCCCCCTTTTCAGGCTACGTACAGAAAAAAGTATGCCAGGATAGTGGAGGGTAGGGGGAGACAGAAGTAATCAATAAAGTTAACAGAAATCAACATTAGAAGATCCCCCACATTGGGTCAGACTCCAGCTGTGACCAACCTGTATCCTCTGTAAACTTGGTATGGAAAAAAAGACATGAGCTTTATATACTTGGGGGGGGGATCTTTTCCTGTGTGCTAAGCAGAGTCTGGGAAAGTGCTCCTCTTTTTTGATCTATAATTGCCCAGCCAGCCATGTGGAAGAACTGTGAACCCCTCCCTGCCCCGCCAAAAGGAGCATTCCCAAGTGCTGCGTTATTCTAGAAGGTTAAGAAGCAACATGGATGCCTCTGAGAATCTGAATATAATTTTTGTGCACATTTCTGAATAATTTTTCTGTCTTGAATCTTCCCGAATACACCCATTTTTTTCAAACAATATTCTTATCGTAACAATGTTCTTGTTGTATATTTTTTGTGCACACTTGCTGTTAATATAGGCATTAAAATATTATTGGAGAAATTCTCTGAAAACTCTTAACTTGAATTTTGGATTATCATGCATTAAGGTGAAAGTGAAAAATCATGTAAGCTTGCATTTGAACATGAAGTAAGTCCTCTAGCGTCCCTTGTGGGGCTAAAGCTCCCATCATCCCCAGGAAGCATGGCCAAAGACTGCACTGCTGGAGATGGGAGTCATGGTCCAACGTGTCTGAAGGATATCTGTTCCAACATGGTTGTTTTTAAAATGGAAAGTGTCTGAAGAAAGATGCCTCATCAGAATAAATCCAAATGAATTCAGGAACAAGGGCAACAATGCAAATTTTAAAAGCTGCATGACTGTCATGCTCACATAAAATTCTTGAAAAATCCACAAGACTTTTAAAAATACAATATTATTCTGATGTTCCATTTCCCCTCATGAATGGGATGTTCTGCGCACAACGCCTCAGGCATCTGCTTCCTTGATCTCGACCTGTTTCATAAGGCATGAACCGATTTTTTTTTAATCTTAATAAAGCAAAGGATGAAGTGAACTGCAGCTCTGAGAAGCTTAATGCACAAAAACATTAAGCGTAGTATTAACCTCCCTGATTGGGTTTCAGAAATTGCTCAAAAGCTATTAATAACCAAAAATAGGATGCCGGAGGGAGAATGATACAGAGGTTTGATTTACCACACTCCAACACAAAAGGCAGGCAACATTTGATCAATGAAAAGGAATTGTTGGTTAAAATAAGCTTGTTTTCTGGCAACACTGCACAGTTAATCTACCAGGCTGCTTGGCTTCTCTGGAACTCGTAATATTCAGCGTAGTTCACAGACCCCAGGGGGTTTGCCAGGAGGTCAGGAAACTCCTCCACTAAAGATCTTAATTCTTTACTTGAGATTATTATGCTTTCTTCTTTAAAAAGTTCCAAGATATTTACGAACCACAAACATACGACCCAAGAGTAGAAGCCTGGTTTGATATTCAGTATCTGTAATGAGCTGGGTCCAATTGATGCACAGCAGTGTTTCATACCTGTCAAACTGGGCACAGATCTGACATTTCTTTTAATGTTAACCTGTATTTCCTTGCCTATCCCTACCTACTACTCCAAAAAGACCCCTACAACCATCTCCCTCAGCCTGACCCTTCTTAGGTCTTTTGGATTATTTGTAAATTTATTACCTAATCTATTTAGAACTGTTCACCGTATCATTACCTTGGTCTAAATTTTCCAAGGCCAGCTCCCATCCCATTTTTATGATGATCATACAAATATATTTTTAATCTTTGCATGTAATGCATGATTGCATGAGGCAAATGGTACACTAAATCTCTCTCTCAGATCCAATTTGACTAAATGAAGGAGAAGATTTTAATGGAAGAGCAAGAAATGTCTAGAATTTAACAGCGTCAGCCTACAATGGTTGCAGTGAGTCAACCAGTTCCTGAAATGCTCATGTTTGGTCTGGTCCAGGAGTGATCAAACACCCCCAAGATTTCTTGCAGGCTTTATAAGCCCCCTCCAAAACAAACTCAAAAGTGGCCAAAGTCCACCTCTCATTTTGAGAAGGGGGGTTCAAACCAAGGTGTGGGTGTCCGCACATTGTTTTAAGGAAGAAAATGTCATCTCTTGAGGCTCCCAGAATCAACATTTCTCTTTTTCAGCCAACATTTCCTTTCTCTGAGAGGGGAGGGGCCTCCGATGACAAAAATGCCCTTGGGGGATGCACCTGCTTAGAGTATCTGTCAAACAAATTCCCACTTGACCCCCAAGTGAGCTTGGGGCAGCCACTGCTGATCTCTGAGCCTAAGCTAGAATTGTGGAGAGAACAAAAATGGGGAGAAGGAGAGTTACATATGCCACCTTGAGCCCTTTGAAGGAATGGTGATATGAGGAAGTAATAAATTAATAGCTGTTTTCTTATTCAGAAGGTCTACCTGAAAAGCTAAGCTGTGTTACACTGAAGGCAGAGCAACCAGTATGTAAGTACCTAATTTGAAGGGAAGGCCTTGACGTACTGGAACTCCAAATATGATTACATCAATCAACTTAATGGGAGCCCTACTGAACCAGACTAAAGGTTAGCCTTGTCCAGAGTTCCAGTTCTCACTTTGGGGAACTTCTGAGAGGAAGTCCACAAACAGAACATGACAGCAATCACATCCCAGTAACCACTACTGGGCTAATTCTGTTTAGCTGACGTAACTCATACTTGGCACTAAACCTATTTTTGAAACCAGCCTTCCCTAACCTGATGCCTTGGACTGCAACACCCACCAGGCCTAGCCGGCATGGCCAACAGCCAAGGAGAATAAGCAATGCAGTCCACAACATGTGAAGGCATCCAGCTCAAGAAGTCTATGACGGAATGATGGAAGGATTCTTAACAGACTGCCTTCTTCTATTAAATCACATCCAGCTGAACTCTTGAGATTTTTGAAGGAAAGTGGTATTGATTGTTTCATAACAAACAGAAAATTGCCATGTCATAACACACTACTGGGCCTTCTCAGGAGTGGCATCCACCCTCTGAACAACTTGCTCCAGCACTTTAAAAGGCAGGAACTGTGGTGAGTTTAGAACACCTTCTGAAAATGTATTTGGCTACAAGAACTTTCCCTAGGTCACATACCTGATTATGATGCTGCTCTGATATGTTATTTCATTCATCTTGCAGATAACTGCAAGTATTGTTAGCTGTTTGTTATCTTTACATTACTTTGTATAAGCTTTAGTTGTAATTTTTAACTATGTACTGTGTATAAACCACTTCAAGATTTCAGCCAAAATCCAATGAGAGTAGAATTAGGACTTTCTTCCTCTGTGACATCAAAAATCTGCTTGAAAAGGTTTCTAGCCCTCCATTAAATTTTTGCAGTGTGCAGAGAGGAGGAAAAACCACCAGTCCTCGAGGAAATAGCAGAATCTAGGGGAAATGCTTTTCTGGGGCCAGGCCTTTATTATATTAAGTGGAACACAAGTGAATAAGTAAACTGGGAAAATTTTCCACTCCTTCTCCTACCATAATCAGAGGAGGAGGGGAAGCTAATAAAATTGATGGACAATCAATTCACGACACTGAGAGCTAAAGAAGCCACAACTGAATCAACAGGGCTCCCTGTTACAAGATGAGACAAAAGGTCAGAAGCTCAGAGGGCTGGAAAGAAGGGTTAGACAAGTTACTGATGAAGAAGTAGGAATGGCTCCATGCTTACGTACAACTGCCCAGTTGGGAGGCTTATTGCATTTATAGCTTGTTGCTCTCAGTGAAATATGTGGCTTGACACTGCAGGAACAAGGTGGACTAGCAAAACTCTGGGCTCTCTCCAGACCTGTTGGGGTTCAAAGCATGGGAACTTTACATTTTAGAAAGTTATATGGCAGCTAGCACAGCCATTAGCTATGGTGGCAAGAGAGGTAGGGGTGCTTCTCGGAGGTATTTGTACAAAAATGCAAGCTTTCTGAGCTCCGTCTGGACTGTAGTACCCATCACCTTCAACAGCTGAGTTGGTTGGGAATGAATAATCCCACACAAGACAGACCTTCCATCAGAGCCTTTAAATTCTTCTGCAGTTCCTTTTCCGAGCCATGGAGCCAAAGGACACACATTCGTTTTGTGGCAGGTGATTTCATGAGTCAACTAGGCCTTGTGTGAAGGGATTTCTTTTTACTCATCTTGTATCTACTGCCAATCAATATTACTGCATGATCCTACAGACTAATGAACTGTTGAGAGTGGAAGGAGGAGAAAAAAATAGCAATACATTTCTATTCTTGACACTTTGTTTCGCAAGAAAAGTCTCAGCACCTTAGGGATTCCAAAACTGTGGTCCCCAAATAAGAGAAGATGAGAGATTTACAAGAGTATTTCATCATTTATTGAAAGCACTTGTTAAAATGCACAAGAGATTCTGCTTTCCACAAAATGCAGACTTGCTAAAAAACAAACAAACAAACAAACATGGTCAACGCCACTTAAAAAAAAAGAATAATAAAATGGACAGGCTTTAAAATCCCATCGTTTCACTGGAAGAGTCAATTCCTCCTTTACAGTAATTCTGAACAGAATTCACACGTGGAAGCTCTTGAAACTGTTTCAAAAGGCAACCTATCAAAAGCACTTTTCTTAAATGATATACAGCTTAACAAGGAAGTAGAAGAGGCACAGGAGTGAATATCTGCTTGAATATCCATGCAAGGATACAGAACATCTTCCTCTCTAAATCTGGACAGACTGCCTGATTGAGCCCAGGAAGAAAACTGTCAAAAGGAAGACTGAGAGGAGCAAATAAAAAAAGCACACGTCACTCCCTGCACCATAAATATCAAGTATTTCACTGATTCAAATCAGTTCTCAATAAAACACCACACTTGGCACACTAGGCTGGGACCAGTTCTTGGGAAAGTTACTTTTTGAGACAACAACTTCCAGAATCCCTCAATCAGCAGGGCCACTGGCTGGGGGATGCTGGCCATAGTTCCAAAAATCCAAAACTTTTGTTGGGTCAAGAGAAACTCTCATAATGTAGAAGCGTCCTCACTTCAGCCTAAATTTGGAGCCACAAACTTACATACATTACTAGGGAAGTCCCACTGAACTCAATGGCATCTACTTCAGAGGAGGTGTGCTTTAAAACTGTTAGGGAGCACATATGTGTGCAACTCCTCTCACTCTGAGATAATTTTTTTTAAGAACGTTCAAGAGAAACTCCTGAATTTACTTGTAACCAATGGCCGCATTCACATGTCACACCAAGCCACAGTTTATGTTAGCTAAGGTTTGTCATTTTAGCCACAAACTGTCCTGTGGATGACCATACAAGCACAACTTATTTTCTCAGTTTCTAGCCTGGTCTCTATTCCTGCCCCCTCTCCACCCACATAAACCTGCCTTTGTCAGCTCATGTGTCAGAGTGAGCAGCTGGGAAAGCAAACCAGGAACAAACCAGTTTTGGTTTTGGACACAACAAGACAGCAAGTTTAAGCGAGCCAGAGTTTGTAAGTCTAGGGCAACCCATGGTTTCTAATGGTGCTTGTGGCTGGTCAGCAAACCACAGTTTGCATGCAGGGCTGGATCCAGACACAACAAGCCAGAAAGCAACAAACCACAATCTGGCTTACTTTGGCCACTCTGTCTATCTGGAGGGATAAGGTGTTAAATCCTCATTAGCTCAACCCCTCCCAACTATAACCCTGCTCGTTAAGCTTGGGAAGGCAAAGGACACAAGAATTAAGAATCCTCATCACCACCTGTCTTGTACTCCTAACTTAAATCCCCTGAGTGGTGGATGCTTATTTATGAACTTGCATCAGGAGACAATTATATGTGGCTGCATGTAAAATCTAGCTGAATCCCAAAACCTACAACTTCTCTTCCTATTTCTCTATAAAAGGCCTTAACAGTATTTACCTGAGAATGGAAATAGGAATGGAAAGTGTTATAATCCTTTCCTTTAACATCTTACAAACGTTGATGAATAGCTGTCCGAACAGGACTCAAGAAGCAACACTGCATACTGCTCTACTCTGAGCAACGTGTAAATATGCATGGTCTTTTTCCTTTGTGTAGAGAAACACTATTCTTCAAAAGAGAATGTTCCCATTCACAAATATATAAACTGGTGTCCAGTTTATGCACCACAAATTGCTCTTCTGATTAAGACAGAAAACAAAAATTTTGCACATTTTTGTTCAGAAGTAGATAAAAGGCCATGCTTATAAGATTTACTTTAAAAACCAAGGGTGAGAAAAGAAGTAAATAAAAGTACATCTTTTTTTAAAGAAGGATTTCAATCAACAGGGGAATTAACACACTGGTTTTCACTGATATCATCCCCATGCATTTAATATCCCTGTTCTGTTTCCAATTCAACTACAACCTTTGCTTCTTCAAAACAAAATCAAGACAGACTTTTGTCTACAGAAGTTGATTCTTTTGCTGAAAATCAGAGTCCGAAAACTAAGTATGTTCCACCCTTCATGGGTGGTGGGCTATTGTAGATAAACTTGTGAACGTGTCAATCAGACTCATGGAGAGCAGCAATTTCCATGACAATGGTCTTCTTATGAGAGTGGACTAGGAAAACACTCCTGTTGGTATTTTGCACTTAAGTTTGATGAGGCCTGGTAAAGAGATGAGATTGCATGGCTGGGCTAATGAGTTCCGCAATGTGAAATCAACCTGGCAGTGCTCATTGCAGCAAGCAAAGAGCAAAAATGGATATTCTGTACAACTTGAGAGTCATGGGTACACACAAAAATGTAAACTGGATGAAGTGCTAGAAACTCCCCTGCCTCCATACGCCTAGGAATCTTAAAACTGCCCCAGGAATTTGCACAGCCAGAGTAAATGATCAGTGTCGGACTAGGACTTTAGGACACCGGGATCTGAAGGGAACCCACTGAGTGACCTTGGAGAAGCCACACACTCTCAGCTTCAGAGGAAAGCAGTGGTAAACTCTGAATAAAGTCTGCCCAAAAAACCCTAGAACAGCATTGCCATGAGTCAGAATTGACTTGAAGGCACATAACAGCAATCCCCACAAAATGATTGCCAAGGCTCCTTGGTAGAGACACTAAATTCAAGTTTGTATTCCCCTATCCCACCCTCTGTTCAAGCAGAAAAGCAAGCAAAACCTCTCACTACTGCCCCCCCAGATCTTCAACTTGCACAAAAATTAAAACACGCAAGAACTGGAGGATTGAGATGCATTAGCTGCATCTATGGCATAACTAAAGGCAACATATAGCGTTCAGACCACAAATTCATTTGGGCAGCTTTTGGTGGCCACTGTAACTTCACACTCATTATAAAGCAAGAAGCAAACAGGTTTACTTTTTTAAAAACCCACTATGCAAGAAGGCAAGACTCTGCATAGATGACATTTCATTAACATCTCACACATTTTAATATACATTTCTCAAATTGGGGAAAGAAGGGCCAGAAATTAGCTATGTTATCTCACCACCTCAAACCCAAATGGTTTATGGATAATGAAAACAAAATGAAAAACCCAACTGGAAATCCCAATATAACGTGTGATTAGTGAAGGGAAAATTTATCACTTTTGATTTTTTCCTGAATTCTGATTATTTAAAAACCTCTTAGTCCTGAGTATCAAGAAATTTGCAAATGTCAGCAAATTTCTTCAAAAATAAACTGAATTCCTACCACAGAGAAGAATTTATTGCAGGTTCCTGCTGTATTTCCCATGAAGAGCAGTTCTCAAAGAAAGAACTGTCAACCATTTTCAGTACTAACACGATTACGTACACAAGGATTTAAATTCTAAATTTCAAGAATGAAACACTCTAAACCTGGATGAGCAAGCATGTCAAATCTGGCTTTCTCCCAGGTTTTTATCATTCTGAATATGAAGAATTTCTGAAAATTTTGCAATATTCTTATTAAAAAAAACTAAAATGAAATATTAATCCATGCCTAACTTCAATACAATGGTCAGACTCTAAAATTTTTCCCCACAAACTTTATAGGCAACATTCAACACTAGGAAGTAGATTGGTTTCTTGTTGATTGTCCAAAGGGGAAGAGAAACAGGGAGAATGGAGCCCTACAGATATTTCATATGAAATTCTCATGTAATATAAACAAAAGTAGCCCAAATTCCTCCCAAAGCCTCAAGCAATGATCATCAACAACCAGAATTCCACAGGTTGAACATTTTCCACAGGCAAATATAGATAAGTATAAAATGCTGGTCTTGTGCTTTGCATACAAGTAGCTCAATTGTTTTTAAAAAGGTATCATCCGCTGTCTCCAAGACAGAGAGCTCCACAGCTGCTCCCATTTCCCAGAACAAGCCATCTTCTTCCTCCTGGATCCTCCAGTGCCTCAAACAGTCGTTTCTCTGCTAGCTTTGAGGTTAGGGGCAGAGAACTGTCGTCTCATGCGCGGAGGGGTCACAAACTGGTTATAGTGGTTGGGCCGCTCAGTCTGCCTCACGCGACCAGTCACGGCTCCGCTGCTCTCTGTGCTCATGCCTCCACCACTGCCGTAATTGCAATAGGACTGGCGGTGCTGATGCATATGGCGCTTCTGTTGAAAAGTCTGGAGATCCTGGTTTGGGTGTCCGCTGCAGCCACCGTAAGAGGGCAATAATTCCGAGGAGTCAGACCCCTGACGGCGCGGGCCTTTCTGTTGGCCATTGAGGGAGTTGCTCCTCCAGCGGAGTGGGGCTGATGGTTCTGGCTGAGGATTGGAAACTGCCGGCGGCACATTCAAGGGTTGCCTCTTGATCTGGATATTCTCTTGACCCCTCTGAGGCCCATACATACATAAAAGTTGCTGGGGATCCTTGGGAATGAGAATTTTCCCACCCACATCTTTATTCTCCTCTGGCTGCTCTTTCTTCTTGTCTTCCTCCTTCGGAATCCGCACCTCAATAATTTCATCTTCTGTTATGATGATGTGTGTTCCAGGACTCCATGAATTCCTGTGTTTAGGGTTGCTCTTAAAAGGGAAGCGGGGCTTGCGGTTCTCAGGTGGGATGAACCGGTGAGGCATGTTCTGTCGGCGGAGCTGTTTGGCAATTTCCTGCTGCTGCAGGTTCCTAAAGCGGATTTGCTCTTGCCGCATCCAGCGCAATCGCCCACGCCTGAAGGCAGGGTCCTCCTCCATTAACTGGGAAACACGGTCTTCTTTGATGGACCCACCTTTTTCATCATTTTTTGCATTCTCTCCTGCTTCTGCATTACTGGCAGGACTGGGCTCTTCCATTTTTGTGGCAGCCACAGCCACCTGGGCTTTAGGTTCCTGGGAGCCAATCAGGGGTAATACCTTTTCCATTTTGAGCATTTTATTTCGGAGAACTTTTATTTCCTCATCCTTCATGTTGTTTTGTTTCTTCACTTCTTGCAAGATGTCTTCAAGTTTGTCGATGTGCACCTTGAGGTCGTCTACATCAGCAACACCCTTCCCGTTGAGCAGAGTGTCTTCAATCTTCTCGTCGCCAACCCCCACAGTGTCCCAAACGTCTCGAGCAACGGCTCTCCACGAGTCACGCTCATTAGGGTCCTTCTTCCCATACATAGCGCAAAGCTCTTTCATCTTCACAATGGCTAAGGCTTCAATCTCCTGCCGAGTATGCCGGAAGTCATTGAGGGCTACCTCATAGCAGATCTCCTTCACAGCCTGGATCTTCAAGTCTGAAACTGTAACCCATCGGGAGTCTTTGCTAAGACGCCGGCGTTGAGGTATCTGATACATTTTGATGGGCTCTCGTTTCTTGCCGCTGCTGGGGAGTCCACATTTTTTAACTATGGTTTGTAACTTGCTGGGGGGCAGCTTCTCTCTCAGGGAAGTGATCAGCCTCCAGCTCTCCTCGCAAGACCGCTTGTCCGAATCATCCCCACTATCAGAGTCTGCGTCCTTTGGAAAACAGAAAAATCGAGAAGTGGCCCCAAAATAACTAAAATTAAAATTGGGGAATAAAGGGAAATATTGAACAAATGAAAAAGAATATAAACAAAAAAAGTACAACTAAAAGCTAAGAAAACTAATTACTGGGTGGTGAAGAAAGGATCAAACAGAATAAATGCTAACAAAGTTTTCAGTCTTTAGATATCAGGCTCTTTATCTTAAGGGTCTTCAGATGTTTTCTTTAAATTCTCTTTAATCCATCCATATCTAAATTTCATGGAACATTTGACTCAATTTGTTCTAGAATATTCCAAGACTTTGCATAATCCAGACCATATGAAACTGTTAGATGAAACAAAATCAAGTACCTGTAGGAAGGTGGAAGCAATACTTGACTCGTGCTACAAAGGCGTGCAAGAAGCCCAGTCATACATTTTTGCCTTGGTTACTTGTCAAATTATTCCAGTAAAACAAAGTCTTCCCTTCGCGGTGAGTGAACCCAACAGTCATTGCAGAATGATCAGCCAAGGTTAAATCAAGTTAACACTGGTTAGTAACACATGGTGCAGGAACTCTCAAGGTTTATAGTCCACTCTACTAGAAAAGCAGCCAAAGAAGTGTTAGAAGGTAAGAAAGAAACCATTTCAGAAACAGCCACTAGGAAAGTGTTAGAGGTAGTGAGAACGTTTCAGGCTCCAAGGAGAAATGGCTACAAAGCAAAAAGACTAGCCAAGGCATTCCATAGGGTTTTTTTTAAAATTTCCATTTGCCACTGATAATTTTGATTCAAAGCTACCTAATTAATTTTGATTCAAAGCTATCTAAGATAATTAAAATACATCAGTAATCTTCATGATCCACTAGACTTCTGAAAGACTGAACTACACACAAAAGCTGTGTTTTGAGCCCTATAACCATCTTCTCATGTTCTATCATTAAGTCCCCTTACAACTTTACTACTGTGTTTTGGTTAACAATTACAACCTTACAGCTGTCCTAGGAACCTTTTTAAGGCAAAGAGAGGGATAAACATATCACAAATAGAATAAAGTCCAGGGATTTAAGACATACTTTCTAAACACATTTCAAAACAAAACTCTTCATCCTGTTCCAAGAGTAATGCCTACTTATTTGCATTACCCATTCAGGCTTTTATTAATCCAGTATAATAAAAGTCGTGGTTTTCCCAGGACTTGCTTAGGAATCAAAATCAGTTAGTTACCTTGGAATCAGTAAACAGCATCCTGTTAGTGACACAGGCATGTGTGAGTGTGGCTTATGCACATGTACATCTCTTTTTGGATGGGGAAGGTGGGCAGTTCTCCACGTTTTTGCACTTGACCCAAAACCTCCCCCTCTGCAGCAAATTGCCATGCCCTAGGAGGAGCTGACCAGTGTCTCTGTCAGGAGGAGGAGGGTTAGATGATGAACATGTGGCTACTTTGGGCTCCTAAGGGAAGGAAAAGTAGAGTACAGTCTATCCATGAGCACATCCTCTGAGCTGAGATCAGCCACTTTTTCCTTTTCTGAAATGCTTTCCTTTCCTTCCTTCCCAAAGAGCCCAGTGTTTGATACACACATGGGCAGAGTGTTATGCTTCTATGTTGGATCTCAGTCAGTAAGTTTCAGGGAATTTTGGTTGACTCTTGGGTCATTCCCAGCTCTGCACCCTTCTTGAAAAAACTCTGAACTCTACCCACTCACCCACCCACCAGAACCCGACTATTTCTTACATGACCACTTAGAATTTCCCAAGGTGAACAAAGATTTGAAAGAAATGAGTCCACTGAACTGCAATGGAAATGGAAGCTGCCCTAGCGCTGTGGTTCTCAACCTGTGGGTCCCCAGATGCCTGTGGACTTCAGCTCCCAGAAGCCCTGAGCATTGACCATAGTGGCTGGGGCTTCTGGGAGCTGAAGTCCACGAACATCTGGGGACCCACAGGTTGAGAACCACTGCCCTAGCAGGACACACTACACGCTACACTAGAGACTGCATCCAGAAAGAGAGAAAGAAGCACACTGTCATCATCAGGACATGGCACCAACTATTTCTCTTACGCTAACAAAAATGTGAATACTTCCAATTGCAAGTGAGTTTTCTGATCTCATCCAATTTCCTTATAATTGGCTCAAGTAATCACGACAAGATGCCACTTCAAAAAGTGGGGAAACTGCATAAAAGGCCTTATTGCTAGTCCATACTTTGAGGGACAGCATCAATCTAAAAGTCTTCCTGTACAAAAGAATACTTTGAACACCATGATCAAAAATCCATGGATTTTGGAGCAAAGTAGATACTACCCACTCCTGCCAATTGATATTTCCTTTAAAAATCCAAACATAATTTCATTGAATCTTATGTTTCTCACATACGGGTAGGGTGGAGAAACTGGCCCTCAAGCCACTTCCCATCGGATTCCCATCAAATCCAGCCAGTATTTCTAACAGTCGTGGATGATGGAGTCTGTGGTATCCACTGCTCCAAAAAGCACAATGATCATTTTGTTTATACATTTTATATTACACTTATCTCCCAATATTGGGAACTGGGCAGCCAGAACCAATGGGTGCAAATTCCAAAGATATAAATTTTGGCTCAATATCAAGAGAAGCTTCCTAAAATTAGGAGACATTTGACAGTGAGACAGAGTGCCTTGGCAAGGAGGGAGGGTCTCTCCTTTGCTGGAGACATTTAAGCAAAAATTGGAATGCCATCTGTTAGAGATGTTGTAGCTGCATTATACTGCACAGGAGATTTGCTAGATGATTTCCAAAGTCTCTCCCAGCTAAAACCTGCAACAAGGGGCACAGGTACCCCACTCCTGCAGTACAACTTGGATATTCTACCCTGAGAAAGGAACAAAATACAGTGGAATATGTCCTACCAAAATATTTGAATATTCTCCCCCACTTTTCCTCTCTAAAATTTTTCACTTATTCAAAGGCCATACTCTTCTCACTCCAACCTGAACTTGCCAAGGAAGGCCAGTTTTCAGAAGTAAACTATTACACAGTATGGCATAACAGGCATTATTATATGAATTCTAATGGTTTTCTACATAAGGAGTTGGGCAATCTAGCCCTCCAAATCCTTCTAGATTCCCATATCCATCAGCCCCAGCCAGCATGGCTGCCAGGGATGATGGGAGCTGTAGTCAAGCAAGCTCTGGAGGACCAGAAATTGCACGTCTTTGTTCAATAGTGAGCTCCCTAGTTCACAAGGAATACTGTGAGAGGAGAGGAGGAGGAGGTGTAGCTCCAAAGCATAAAGTGTGCCACATCTGTGGCATCCTTTAAGGCAGGACACAAAGATAGTCCAACACAGAGCTGTTACACTAATCACGCAAATCTGTTATGTGTCCCCCCTCCCACACAATTTACTATCAAAATCACATGGGTCAGAATGAAAGACTTTGGCCTAAAAAACCAGGAGAATGCACAGAAGTCAGAGTCCGAAAATCCTCACTCATATGTTTCCATCTTGCATGCAGAGTGTGGCAGGGATTCTGCAGTTTTCTAAGAGGGAAACCTAAACAGCCCTCTCAATTCCCTCGCTCAACAACTCTGGCTCAGGAAGTGCTGAGCTCTACCCACTTTATAGGACACATCAGGTCCCAATTAGTTGCCAGTCTGCTCTCCAGATTAGCCTCTAATCCTACACAACCACCTCTATGTCAGGCCAAACCTAAATCTGGGACATTCAATTAATACTCATGGGATTAATCCACTGGCCCTGTTTGATCTGCATTCCTCAGTATCAGCTTTTATATTCTTATCTGAGCATCTCCCTACTAAAGAACTCCTCTAGGCATGTCTTTATTGGCTTGGCTCCTCAAGTACTCCTCCAATCACGGGGGAAGGGGGCTGACTTCCACCAGCTAATGCTTTCCTCTGCAGCCCAACTGAAATCATACTGTATATAAAGCATGGGGGGGCAACAGCAGTGGGGGGGGCAACTGTCACCCCCTCACTCTTCCTCCAGCAGAGAACCACTACTGGAAGTCACTTCTGATTCCAACTTCCAGTAAGGCTGGGTTTTTGTTTTTCATTTTTTTGTGGGATGTGTGTGCATGTATCTGTGTGTGTGTGAGAGAGAGAGAGAGAGAGAAAACAAGAACAAGGGCAAATAACATTTTTTTCTGGCATTTTGGGAAACAGTCCTCCCAAAATTTTAAAAATGAGATCGCAGGGGCTTTGAAGAGAGGCTTGATAATAGCTCAGGAGGGGGCACAAGAAGTCTCTGGGGGCCATGTGTGCCCTGGAGGCCAAAGTCTCCCCACCCCTGCTCTAGAGGAGAGCAAGGAGAGCAAAGCAATGCCATACTGTGAATCTGAACTCTGTTCAACTGACAGAATGAAAGTTTGGATCTAAGCCCCATGTTAGTTTATTATAAATTGTTTTACTAAATTATTTTCACAGAATTGTATACCTACATTACTTTTTTAAAAAAATCACCTGCCCAAAAGAAAACTTTTGTGGTACAAACATTCCAACTGCAACTATTATATTCATCCATGGACCCTTCCCTAACCTTCAAATACAGAGACAAACTGCTCAGACATTTCAAACTGCCTTCCTTCATCTGTCACCTTCTAGACGTGTTAAGAGTAGAGCTCCCATGACCAAACTACTGGCACAGATGGCTGGAATAATGGGAATTGCAATCCAACACATCTAGAGGATGACAGATGGAGAAGCGCACTTTAGAACCTTGCTCTGAGGATGCCCAGCCACATGGTTGATTTGCCAATAAAAACTCTTGCCTCTTCCACAACCACACACCAGCATATGCACCAACATCATTCCTTGCTAATGTTTCAGACCATGCAGGGCAGGACAGAGAGGTTAAGTCATGCATAGTTGTAGCAATCCTTTTTGGATATCAACTTTGAGAAATCTTTGGGCATATCGAAAAGCCACTCCTCAGAAGTACAGAAGTAGTACTTGGTGATCATTCAAAACTAAACCAAGGCAAAACCTCCATGGCAAACCTTAAGAGAAGATCAAACTTCAGAGACAACCAAGAGAAAGGGGAGGGGAGGAACACAATGCAACATACAACCCTCTGTTTTGACTTGTCAGCAAACCAAGAGACTGGGACTTGTAGGCCCTCTAGATGATTTGGACCAGAACTGCCAGAATTCCTTACCACTGACCATGCTAACTATGGTTTCTGGGAGTTGAACAACAAACCATGTGGAGGAAAAAAGCTTCCTTCCTCCCTGAACTCAACAGAGAGACTGACATCTTCTGTGTTGTGAAACATTGACATGCCTTCTCTAAAGTCAAAACAGGTCACTAAAAAGGTGAGAGATGCTTAACAGTGTGAACAAGTAATACGAGTACATCTCCTGTCCTCAAAAGTCAAGACAGTCAGTATGTGAGATCTACAAAGACAAAATATTGACACCTACCAGTCTCTGTTGCTCTAGTAAGAGATCCGCTTCTTCTTTCTCTTTCTTGTACAGAATCTCCATTTCTTGAAGTCTAGAGAGAGAGGCAGAAGTCAGTCCAATAGGCTACTGTCAACTTGTCACAACTTAAAACCATAGTGGAGATGGCACCCACAGCTGGGGAGATTAAGGACAAGTTAGGAATACAAGAAGAGCTCACATAATGCCAATTCAGTTGGTCAGGGAAAGTCTGCCTGCAGGACACAACTGCATCCTCAGTTTTGTGGCAACTGATATGAAGAAGATGCAAAAACTGAGGAGCACCCAGGAAAATCAACAGAGAAAACTGTTGAGATATGTCTCAAGGTGCTCAATCATCAAATGACTGATTAAAAAGTCCATTTATCAGTAATCTACTGAGCATCTTAAGACTTGTCGCTAGTTTTTTTCAACTAATATAAAGAGACGCAGTGCCTCTTATACTGGAGGCAATATATAGCCTTCCAGTTTAGTAGGCATTGATTGCCCATTCAGTTTAGCTTAGAAAATAGGCAAGTAAGGCAAGACAAGGTAAGACAGACATGTATAAAACCATGTACAGTGTGGAGAAAGTGGACAGGTAGTTTTTCTCCTTTTCTCACATTAGGACCTCAGAAGGTTTTCTTCTGGAAGCTGGATGGTGAATAATTCAGGATGGATGAAGGAAAGGATGTTGCAGGAGGTTAAACTGTGGAAATCACTGCCACAAGACAGACAGACAGACAGCTGCCAGTCTGAACAATTTTCAAAGCAGCTTAGACTGATTAATGACAGTTATGGCCATTAATTGCTACTAAAAACACCTCTATTATCAGAAGCAGTATTCCTCTGTATGTTCATTACTTGGGAACAGAAGGTGCAGGGTGCTACACTATGTGCTTCTCATAGGTAACTAGTTGGGTAACATAGAAACAGAACCTCAGGCTATATAGGTTTTGAGTCTGGTGCAATAATATTCTTAAGACGGTAGCACACCTTGAAAGTGGGTTCAACTATAATTGCCTTCTAGCACAATAACCTATTAAGGGTTTCAGCCATGAAAGCTGAGGTCTGGCTTGGCATACTACTCTCCTCAAAATGTTTCATCATACGCATTCCAAAGGTACCAATAACCTTCCACCACTGACTGCATACTTTCAATCTGCCCACAGTGACAGTTGGCTTAGCAGCCCAAATCTGAGGCCATTCTAACACATCTTGGTAACATGCACTCAGGTCTTCACAACCTATATATCAAGCTCAATCTCCCAATGAGACAGAGGCACGTATTTCCAACCACTTCTTTTAAGAACTCTGTTCTGTCTAAGATGCCCGTACAGAAAAATAAGTTAGTAAGAAAAATGAAGTGCACTTTAGATCGGAATGTGTGAGGACAATGCTGTTGACATTAATGTGCTTCCTCATACTGGGGGGGGGGCAGCAAGGGCAGACAGAAGCCACTGTCTTGAAGCATGGCACTTGAAAAGATGTAGTCAACACTCTGCAGTTCTCCAGTAACTTATCTGGTCAGCTCAACTGATCAGACACATGATCAAAACTCTTGAAGCAACTGGAGCCTTTCAACAAGCTAATAAATCACAACCACTCTTCCATTTGGAGGGAAGAGCAAGCATCTCTTGACAAATCAAAACCATACAATCAGCAGATGATGAAGTTGCTCTGCAAAAGCCACTTCAACTTTCACCAGCTAAAGGGATGATGTCATACCTAGTGAAAAAGGAAGTAAAATAGAAAACAGAATATAAAAAAGATTAGCCTTTCCCCAAACTGAGGCCTACAGACTGGTTGAAAATGACTTCTATCATCCCCAGCAACCTGGTCGGTGTTACTTCAGCACATCTGAAGAGCCCCAGGTTGGAGAAGGCTAGAATAGATAGCATGCAGTAACTGAACACAAAATAAGAGTAGAATGTAGAACACAAAAGAAGAGAAAGAATTGTTCTTCCAGCATCACATAAAATATGTTACCTTTTCTCCATTTCTTGCTTCATATCAATTCCTTGTTTCTCCAGCAATTCTCTCTGAGCAAAAGTCCAGTCAACTGGTTCCGATGGAGTCTCTGCAGATGGAGTCTTCTCCCTTTCAGCTCGAGCTTGTTCGGGGTGGTTGAAACGGAACACGTGGTTTTTGCCCATAATAATACGATTTCCTGGATGGGCAATAAAAAGATGATGACTAAAGGGTTTATGAACAATGAAGAACTCAGAAGTGCTTTGGGTTCATTCAGGCATGTCATCCCCACCTATGAATTTTCAAGGAACATTTATATACTCAGAACACGCAAGATTTCAGTTCTGAGGAAGTAAGATGCACTGATGGAAGGGTGGGTGCCTAGCAAGACAGGAGACAAGATGTTGGGCATTCACAAGGTTCCAGGGTT
Organism: Iguana delicatissima; assembly: GCA_948472985.1. Lineage (NCBI taxonomy): Eukaryota > Metazoa > Chordata > Lepidosauria > Squamata > Iguanidae > Iguana > Iguana delicatissima. The sequence goes on from CAOKZL010000425.1 coordinate 395,569, forward strand.
CACTCCCAAGCATCACCAGGTACAGCTAGGAGGCAGTCCTTCCTGAAAACTCAGACAGACAATATGAACCTATGCAGACCAGGGAAAGAGAACTTCAGAGGGGCTGAATGTGGCACTTGACTCTCTAGGCTTACCGAGGTGGATATGCTCCCTTTCCAACCGCATTTTTGTTAAAATTGTTTCCCAGCTCGTACCCCCGTCCCTGATTCTGGAAGATGTAAATACTTCTCTTATTTACGTATATATTTATGTTATATTATGTTATGTTATGTTCCTACTTTCCCCCAGCATGGATTCAAGGCAGCTCACAAACATTTAAACTAAAACGAAACTTCTAATTAAGAAACACATGTTAAAAATACAAGTTAAAAGCAACTTTGAAAACACAAAACATGATAAAAATATAAACACAACACACACACACACACACATACCCCTATGAAAACCAGCCTTCCAAAATAAAAAGATCTATATCTGCAGGCAGAAAGACAGTAGGGGTGGGGCCAACAGGGATCTCCTGACGAAGACCTTCTCCTGTAACCTCACCAAACTCTCTTAAGTTTCAGTTACTGGTAGTATGAAATTTCAGCTAAAATATGCCAGTATGTTCAGTCCCAACCCTTTTCTCCAGTCACCCTTTGAATGTGGGATCTCACACTCATCTAAAATGAGGCTGAATGAGGTTTTCAGCCATTGGTTTACCCCAGGGGTAGACTTAACACAACTCTTCACGTGTTGGAACTGCAACCCCCATCAACCCTAGCAGGCATTGCCTATGGTGAGGAAAGCTGGAGGATGTACTTCAAGAATATGTAGGGCACATAGACAATGCTGACCTAGATTGACCTGCGGTACAACTAGGGATAAAGTGGCTTCCTCAAGGAATTCTTTCAAATAATGGAATCCAAAGCCAGTATCTCACCTGAGCGTAGCTGAACCGGCTGTACCACCCTCTTGCCATTGACGTAGGTTTCTGATCGTTCACAAGGTTCCAGCGTAACGATAACTAGGAGAAGAAAGATTCTCAGGTCAGTATTTACTCACATGAGAAAAGGAAGGAAATACATCCAGAGATCTTATGGGTACCTATGAGACTGTGTAACAATGTTGTGGAAAGAATGAAGGAGAAGTCTGCCACAGGGAAGGCTTCTCTCCACATTCCAAGAGATAAACCTTCAGCTGTAGCTCAGAGGAACAGTCCTTGCTCTGCAAGCAGCAGGTTTCTGGTCTAATCCCTAAGAACTCCAGTACAGCATTAGGAGAGAAATCTTAATGAAAACATGAGACCCACTGCTAGTCAGATAATACCGAACAAAATGGACTTCAATATCCAGAAGATTCCTAGGAGCAGAAAAGTCCAAAAAAATCCTGCCAAACAAGCAATTCTTAAACTAGGAACAGAGCTAAGATTTGAAGGTTCGTAACAAGAAGGGAGCAGAGTTCAAGTTTGCGGCTGCAGCGTTGTTGTTTTGTGCCTTCAAGTCACTTCCAACTTATGGCAACCCTAAGCCAACCCCTATCACAAGGTTTTCTTGCAAAAATTGTTCCGGGGGGGGGCGGGTATGCCCTTGCCCTCCTCTGAGGCTGAGAGACTGCTACTAGCCTAAGGTCACCAAGTAGGTTTTCATGGCTGAATGGGGATTCAAATCCTGGCCTCCAGAGTCATAGTCCAATGTTCAAACCACTACAGAGTGCTGCCTCTCTGGCGTCGTGTTCCTTCAAGTCATTTCCAACATAGGCAACCCTATGGTGAGCCTATCACAGTTTTCTTATCAGGATTTGTTAGCAGGGGTTTGTCATAGCACTCCTCTAAGGCAAAAAGTGGATGCCTTGCCTAAGGTCTCCCACTGGGGTATCCAAGGCCAAGTGGGGGTTCAAATCCTAGTCTCCTAGAGTCTTAGTACAAAGTTCAAACCACTACATCAGGCTGGCAGGTTGGTTCTCAGAGGTGAAGCAGCCCAAGCTATAGCCTGTTAGTTTCCAAAAAGAATCTGGCAGATTTCAAAGTGTCAGTACAGGTAATGCTAGAGAATAAAGAGGTCAAGGTATTCAAGCAGTAAGCAATCTCTCACCATCGCCATTATTGTTCCTCTCACTTCGGAATATACAGTGCTCTTCTTTGATGTGAGCTCCACTCAGCACGATGTCTTGACGTCGTTCTGCGTCAGCCTGGCCTACCCTGCATTCAACAAAGAGGATTTCAAAGATTTCTTGACGGCTTTTAAAAACAAACAGATGAATCTGCAATGAATTACGTCAGTAACAAGGAAGAAACACAGTTTGCAATCAACATCAAAACATTTCAAGTCAAGCTAGGAAAACACATAGACACAGACATGAAGACTGGAAGTCAGTATACTATTTTCAGTCCTACAAAGACAAAAATGATCCTTTGGGTCCGGAATCAATTTCAAACTGAGATCCTGTGTGTGATGGGCCCAGTCTCCCTTCCCAGTTGATCCAGACATGATCTTTTCTCAAGAAATATAATAAATCAATATACATTTATACTATTATGGAAAATAAACATCCGGGAGACACAAGGAACACAGGTTTTACCCCTATAATTCAAATTCAGCTACTGAGGAAGAGAGACCCCTTGAATCATGTACCAGCAGAATATAGCGGAGCAAAACTGTTCTGAACATTATGAGCACTTCCCCAGGCTATGGGTAAAGCTACCAGCCTCCATTCAGATATAATATCCTTCATTAAATATCTGAAGGGAAGGCACGTAGAGGACGGGAAAAGCCTGTTTTTCTGCTGTTTCAGAGACAAGGAACCATTGGATTCCAACTGCAATGAAAGAAATTCCACCTAAGCACCTGGAAGAATCTCCTGAGGTAGTTGCTGTTGGAGAATGGAACAACCTGCCTCAGAATATGGTAGATTCTCCTTCATTGGAGGACTTTAAACAGAGATTGGGTGGGCATCTTTTGAGAATGCTTTAAGTTGTGTACTCTTGGCCATGAGTTAGACAATATGGCTTTTTTGCTCCCTTTCAACTCTGTGATTCTAAGACCCTGCAGAACTACATTTTAGCAAACCATGAATCAAACCTAACTCCCTCCCAGACTCTCTCACTCCTCATTCCTTCTTCTGCAGAGCCAGAAGTTCAGGTGTTTCTGCTTCCAACTCTGGTCAAATCACAGCTTGCTCGTTCATCCGAATTTGGAACTGTGGCTAACCTCTAGTGTTACAGCAACTGCCTTCTGGAATGCTCTTTCAATAGATTCCAGGGAAGTGTCTACAGTTCTGATTTTGGATATTTCTTTCATATCTCTCTCTCTTGGCACAAACTGTTCCTGGAGGTAGCCCAGAAAGTTACAGTTTTTATTCTTCATCAGTAGATATGTCATTGTTGCCTTTCATTTTTATATTTTAAGAATGGAACTCTTTACGGCTGCAGTTTGTGGTCACTCAGCACAATAAACCAGGGGATTACAGGAAGCCTGGCTCACAGACTATAAGCAGTGTGCTGGTGACCACTGCCTGACTGCTCCTAACTGAAACAGGAGCAGCTAAACAAACCATGAAGCATTTTTAAATACATACTTTAATAATACTCACGGTGGCTTTGCAATCCAAACAATCTATAATATATACAATAGCGCAATAAGATAAGGAACAAAAACTAAAAACAGCAGTACAGACTAAGAGCCAGCAGCCACGAAAAGACATACTGGCTGATTTTAAAAGCTCAGGAAAACAGTACGGTCATAAGTGCTGATGTGCTGGTTAACAGTTCCCAGAATCCTCCAGCCAGCACAGTTCTGAGAACTGCAGTCCAATATTTCTGGAGAGTGCCAGGTTGGGACAATGCCATTTGTTCAACGGCAGTATTTCCTGAACTATCCCCAATCCAACCACAAGAGGAATCTTAATGCAATGAACTTGCTATTCCCCTGCAAACTCAACTATATCTGTTTTCAAAGAGGAAGCTGCCTTAGTCTGTTTCAGCATAAAAGAAAGAAAAGAGTCTTGTGTACCTTTTAAGATTAACAGGTTTATTTCAGCATGAGCTTTCACAGATTACTGCCCACTCCCTTGTATGCATCCAATCTCTGTTCCATAGATCTCAGGAAATGGATTGTAATCCACAAAAGCTTTTGCTAAAAAGAAGTGTTAGCCTTCAAGGTGCCACAAAGTTCCCTTTTCTTCTCTTTCTAAACCCTGCTGGGTACACACACTCAGCAAAAAGCTTTTGCAGTCCAGATCTGACTACCAGAGTTAATCTCATGCATGTAAACAAGGGCAAGAGTAATCAACCGCAACTCAGCTTGTCCGCCGAGAACTTAATACAAATGGATCTGCTTTGAAAAACGAGAGAGGCTGCTTCATCTGTCCATAGCAAGCGTGGGTAGAAGGCAGGTCAGGATCTACTGGTACATCTTAGATCTTAGGTTGGCAAGAATTCCCAATTATCAATGGTTTAAGATATCCAGCACTGAAAGAACCTCAGGTTTCAAAGTTGTGAATATAAAACAAGGACAAACCACCACTGCAAGACACCTTCCAAACCAAATGCCTAGAATACATGAGTCAGCAAGATAACATGAGTTCAAATAGTGGCTGCTTAAGACATTATGGCTTGTTAGCAAGGTAGATCTGCACTAGGGATGCAAAGAATATTTGAAAAACTTTTTTTTTTAAGTATCAAGAAACATCAATGAGAGAAATTCTGGACTAACAAGAATCTCTCTCTCTCTCCCTGTGGTGTGTGTATAAAATAAAATTTCAACATAGAAACATTAAATCATATGAAGAAAATGTTGTTTTCTGTGCAGAAGAGGCTATAATTAGGGATTTATTCTAAGTAAAATTCACATATAGTTGAGTTGTATCTAAAAATACTATCTCCACGTAGAAATATTAACTCTTGCACTAAAATGTTGCCTCCTGCACAGAAAAAAAGCTGTAATTGTGGAGTTGTTCTGCACAAAATCCACACACAGATTTGCAAATTGCACAAATTGCACAGAAACAGCATTTTCTACAAAGGAATTATTATTTCTGTGTTGAAATTTTATTTTCCATACAGAAAATCCTGTTTCCTACACAGAACATGCTATTTTCTGTGCAAAACAACCCTATGCAAATTTAGTGCAGAATGAGTCCCAAATTGTGAATAGGTTTTGAAAACTGTGTGGTCTTTGAAGATTTTCATGTAGTGAGAAATAAAGTGCAGAAATTATTTGGTGCTACTTTAGAGAAGAAACATCTCCAGTCTGCACACCACATCAAATCACACTGCAACAAACCCATCCTGATTTGACAGCGACACTGTGTCACTTCAAGCACCTTGAAATGCTCTAAGGCGACCCACCGGGTATGCAAGGAGGGTGAGGAACAGCCTAGTGTAGTTCCTCACCACTGTCTGAAGTAATACCATTCCTTACCTGGTTATACCATCCTTGATGTAGTAAAGTAGGCACTCTGACATAAGGGGGTCTTCATTGAGGTTTACAAGATGAGGGGTCTGAAAAGAGAATGACATTTTTTAAAACACAGCCTCTCTTCCCCCAGCAAAACTTCCTGCAAGGGGGAACCAACGCACTTAGAAGCTCAAATATGGCACCAGGTTTACATCTTTGCCCCGGGGAAAAACGCCTCTTGAATAAACTAAAATTATTCCCGTAAAGAAAGGGACCAAAATCTCAAGAGGAAGGCGCAATCTACTCTAGGAGTAGAAGACATGCATCTCTCCACATGTTTTTGGATTGTAATTCCTATCAAATCTAGCCTGTATATAGGCAATGATGAAATATTATGGGACTTGCAGTCCAGCCAGATGTAGAAGGACACACAGTTCCCTATATCTGATCAATTCACTAGGTTAAATACTTCTTTTGAAAGTGTCCATTTAAAGGTGGCTGACAATCAGCAGCCAATGGAAAAAAAGGCCCTTCAAAGCATCTTCTTCACCTACCAGTTTGCTGTCTTTTTAAACTTGACAAGAACAAAAAAAGATAGCAAGGGATAAGAAAATAAGGGGAGATGGAGAATATCAGCACTACTACTGGAAGTTTTTAAGCAGAGGCTGGATGGCCATCTGTTGGGAATGCTTTGATGGGTGTTCCAGCATAGCAGGAGGTTGGACTCGATGGCCCCTGGGGTCTCTTCCAACTCTATGATTCTATGACTTCCATCTCAAAATAGCCTCCCAAGCAGATTTACTTGGCAACCAACAATCTCACAGTCTCAACTGATTCTGGCAAGTGTGGAAAAAATGAGAGGTTCACACTCAGGGATATATTCAGAAATCTCAAGAACAATTCTAGATGTTTTTATTTTGGCTAAATGGGCACTCTTGCATCAGACGCTTCCAAAATCCAACAGGAAAAGGAAAATTTAGACTTGGCTAAAAAGGCAACTATCTCTACATGTAGCAGACCTAGAACTAGGACAATCACTAAACCAACCTTCTTTGGTGAAAATACCCCACTGGAATCGGCAAACAAGTCACATGGCCTTGGAGTGAAAATCTAGCCAATGGAATGACAGCAAGCACAGATAAGAGGAAAAACAAAGCATCAGAACAAAACCAAAAGGAAGTTGGACATAAGCACTCAAGATTCATACCAGGAACTCTAGCTTATGAGCTATTATTCCAAGACGTCAGACCAACAAACTGCCAATTAGGAGGAGAATATGAAGCTAGAAGAACTGCAAGGGACAGACAGTTTAAAAAAAAAAGGGAAAGGATAATCAAAGGCCACAATTGTGACTACCTCTTGTAGCAAACACTCTTGATAGAACCCAAGACTATATCAATCACTAAATTAAACTTTTTTGGTGAAAATTCCCCAGTGGAATCTATAAACGTGTCATATGGCCTTGCAGTAAAAATCTAGCCAAGGGAGTGGCAGCAAGTACAAATACAAGGAAAAGATGAAGCATCAGAACAGAACAAAAATGAAGCAAAACAAAGGTGCACATCAAAACCTAACTAAGACTTATGTCAATAACTCTAGTTCATGAAGTAAGATAACACTATGTTCATAGCTATAAACTGCCAATTATAGAACAACATGAAGCTATGAGAATTACAAGGAGCAGAGTACTAAAGAACAAGGGAAAGGATAACTACAGGCCATCATCATAATCAGGAAATATAGGATTGGTAAGGAAGAGATGGGCAAGTTTCTAGTTTCTACTTCCATAAGCAGAAACCTCTACTTAGGCAGCTATTTCTGCACAAATGCACAAACCTGGTCAACAGCAAATGCATCAAAAGCCTCATCAAACAGAGTTGAGGGCCTCCGAGGAAAGATCTTTACAGAGGTAATCCAGAAGATGAGACAAAGAGAAGGGAGGGAAAGAGAGCTTACGGCAAGGCAAGTATAAGGGGAGGGAGAATCACAATGATGACTAGTGGAGGCTCCAAGATGAAGTATGGTGACTTTGGAGAGTCTCCTTGATACAACCAAAACTTGAAAAAAGTTAACTGATGAGCTGTAATCCCCCAGCTACTATAGCCAGTTCAATTCTGGGAGCTGTAGTCATAAAAGTTATTTTTCCAAACTCTGGATACAGCTAAGGCAAAGTGCACAAATCAAAGTCTTCCCCACACTGCTTCCAAAGATTTCGAGATATCCAAGAAACTAAGAAGGGTTTTGCTGTCGAGACATCAGGTTCTCTGCTCATCCTGGGTCCACAGCTCTCTGGCTATACTTAAAAATTTTGGAGCCCAACCTGACAGGAGTGCATGACAGGGTCTCAGTTCCCCAAACACGAAAGTAATTATGGTGGCCAAAAGCTGTTTTAATTTGAGCCACTTGCCTTTCCAAACTTCAGTGGAATGTCATCTGAAAAGCTCTAACCACCAAGACATGAACACATGAACTTCCAAGACATCCCATATCAACAATTCCCATCAAGTGATCAGGTTGCAGAAAAGAGTATCTGGACCAAGATATGAGGATATTGAAAACAGCAAGACAAAAAAGTGGCAAACCAGTGCCTTCCACTTGTTTTGGACTCCAACTCCCATATTCCCAAGCCACTGCCATTTGGCCTGAGGCTTATGGGACTTGCAGTTCAAAACATCCTGAGAGAGCCCGGTTGCCTTTCTCTGGACAAGGTACATAGGATACAAACAACACCTTTGCATAGCTGACTGAATGGCCCTAGAAAGAACTTGATTTTAATTCAATCTTTAAGTCTATCGACAACAAACAAAAAATTCTAACCGCTCTGATACTGCCAAGATTTTCTAGCTATACCCAAACTGGAGGAGTTTGACTATGACAGGCTTTCATGAAAGATAACTGGAAATCTACCTATGAATGCAAGCAGAATGCACAACTAATCAGCGCCAAATGTGCACATTGCTTATGAGTCCAACTGCATGCAGAAGGGGCACCAGTCATTCATAAAGAGACCAGTTAACGAAGCCAATGAGCTGAGTCAGAGAAACCAATGGACGTAATCAAGACATTGACTGCCTGCAGGCAATATTTCAAGCTATACTTTCTGCATAATTAGCCCTTTGAGACTATCTCAAACAATACCAAGCCAGGTTTTCTGTAGTCAAGGACTTCTCATCTCCCAGTGATATCCATTACCACACAATGTTGATACCAAGTGACAGCCATATTGGCACATGCAGATGGCAACTGTATCACAACCTGCAGAATGTTTCTGTTAACGATGAAGAGCAACATGAAGCAGACATTTAAGCAGAACAATACTTGAAAGATAATCACCACCACCAGACACTCGGGATGATGCAGAAAGGACTTTTGTCAAGTTACAGACTTTTCATATACCACTTATAATCAGCATAGCTGCCATCCAATCAATTTCTCTTTGCAGTAAGAATTAGAACTATCCACTATCAATTAATAATAGTGCTTGCAAACTGCAGCCACCAGGACTAGAATTCAAAAGGTGAGCTTTAGCATTAGAGAGAACTGCTTTACATTTTACTTTTAAGCATCAAACAAAACACTGTACCGAAAATTTTTTTTAAAAAGCCATTCTGCTTTTACAACCTCTAGCACTGGGGTGTAGCTACAGAGAGCACAAAAGGAGGGCATCATCTTCCAAATAAGAATTCTGCCCCCACCAATGAAATTTTTCTTCACACCTCAAATTTCTAGCACTGTAGAGTGAGATACTGCAAATCATTCACACCTAAAACTCTTCTATTTGCCGTGTTCCCATTACCTTGTTTGCTTTGTCCACCTTTTTCTTTGATTCTATTTCTAAATGTGCAACTGAAGCTGCTAGAAATTTGGGGACTGACTGAATATTTCACTAGAGGACTGAAATCTTATTTGGGGGGAGCAATGTCCTCATTTTGCCCCCCCTCACAGAACCTTTAGCTCCTCTGTGAACATTTGCATGAACTCTTCCAAAAACAGTTCTGGAACACTGCTAGCACCTATTTTCCTTCCATTCATAGTTTTTGAGATCAGTGCTCAGACCTCCTCAGGAGCTCAGTGATGCACGGGGACTTGCCAAGTATTGGCAGTCGTAACGAAACCATTTAAAAACACTGCATACCTTTTTAGGCGAGAACACACCTAGAGTTCCTCCATCTTCTCTTATGGCCACTCCCATCTCGGCCAGCAAAGCTTCTCTATGGAGCAGAGGAAAAAGAACAGTTAAGCATTCACTGAAATGCATCCAGTTTCAATCTAGAGGAAGAGGGAAAGACACAATCATTGCAGAATCTGCAATATTTTGATTTTTTCAATAAAGACTCATGCACCCTAATTCTTTCTCCTCTTCCTCCTCCTCTTCCTACATTACCACCTAGAAAAAGTGAACAGGCGTAAGAGATGAAAGGAAGTTCAGCTTTTCATTTATGGTAGAAGCATGTGGGAGGGGACTATTATTCTGTACACATCAGTACACTTCCTCTCAGTAACTCTCCAGACAGATTTCCCATTTATAACCATGATGGTCAAGACTCCTCTTCTCTTTGCTTATCTATTCTTTAACTTTTCTTATTAGGTCTGTTAATTATAAAGTGCAGCGGTGCCAGAATTATCCCCTGCCAACATCATTTGCAACCTTCAGATCTTCCAAAAAAGCTGCTACTTCTGTGACATCCTTGTCTTTTGCTATGTAAAAAGCCACCTCTCCCTCAATCCCCTTCAAATCTCTCTAGTCTCACTCCACCAACTTCTTAGCAACCAACCTATCACCTTAGCACACTGCAAATCCTTTGCTTTCACTTTTCTGCTGCCAATTCAACTCTTTTTTTAATTACTGCCTTCTTCCTTCCACACTCCTGGGAGTTAGCAGTCAGCTGGAACGCTGCCCCACATCTAAGTTATGGTGTAAGACAAATCATATAAGCCAGATGATGATTTTTAGGGTGTCTAACCTCTCCATCCTAATGGCCTCTGTCTTCCGCAGTTTCTCTTCCCATGTCTCATTCAGCTCTGCAATGATTTTCTCAGATTCCTGCAGTAAAGGCCAACAGAATTAGCAGTTTGTAGGGGGTGACGGTTTGTTACGATACTGTTAGAATATTTGAAATGAAAACTTCAGCTTTTTGTTAGCCAAAAGACAACAATGTTAAGATGGCAGCCAAAAAGAATGCAGCAAGCAGCTTAAACCCTGAAATCCTGGACCCAATTATTTCTTCAGCCAATGAGCCACCTCTGGTCACTTTGCAAAGTGTGCTTGTATCTGTACGGACAGCAATGTTAAAAGTTTACTTTGGCCAAATTAAAAAGTCTGAAAGTAGCTGCAACACTGTTTTCCATCTGTTTCCAAACAATCCGCCATATTTCTGGCCCAAAACCTATATGGTCCTTCCTCAAAAAGCTTTGAGAATCAGCCCACCAGGAAAACATCTGTTGTAAGTGCCCTGATAACCACTTTCCCCCTCTATTTAACTCCTTGCTCAAAACAAGAGCACCTGCCATTCTCCTGCTCTTGGGTATGCTCAGAAACTCCTGGTGTATGTTCACCTTTTGACTTAACCAAGCTGTTGATGTCTTCCTCTATTCAGTCCTCAAATGGTACTAAGACCCAAAAGGCTGAAGGGGAGAACACAGGGCTCTCCAGAGGCTGTTGGACTGCAACCCCCATCAGCCCCAGCCAATACTAGGTGATCATGGGAACTGCAGCCCAACAACTTTAGGAGGGCCGAACATTCTCCATCCCAGCCAAAAGGCATGGAGAAAGCTACGCAAGTTTTCTAGAAACGTCTCTTCAGCCTCATGCCAACAACCCCTCACCCAGGAGAATTTTGCTGAAGCCTTCCCCTTGAGCCTGACAACTCATAAAACAAGGGGCTGTTTATTCCCTCAGCAACGAGGAGGGGGAGCAAGTGCTTCTCCCACTCTGGATACTCTTTTGAATGGACAAACAACGGGGCTGTTTCTCAGCTGTCCAATGCAGACACAAGAAGTGTGCAACAAGGGCCAACGCAGCAAAGCAGAAGACAAAAGATCAAGGGAGGGAGGGAATGCCCGTGTAGGGAAAGCCCAAGGTCTTCTGTAAAGGACTTGCTCTCAAACTGGAGAATCAACTGCCACCCCAATGGAACTGGAGACGACATGCTCATTTCCAGGCCTCCATTAGTTCGTAGTTTCAAAGGAGCTCTGCACCCTCCATCACTAACTTGACAGAAAAAAGCAACTTTGCCAAATTGGGCACACTCTCTCTCTCTTTAGAGGTCTGAGGTGATGCTTTGAATGCTAATGTCAAAGGGGGGAGTTTAACATCTCATCCTAGATGCTAATCTTGTTTCTGCTTCCGATTGGAAGATGTCACTTCACGCCAGATCATCAGGCAAGCACAGACACAGGGCAGTTATCACTAGATCTACGGCAGGGTTTAAAAATATGTTTACACAGGGCATGTGTTGCAATTCAACCAAAGCGTCCCAGCAGCTTTTCAGATTAGCATGTGGAGTGAGGAGGACAAGAGAAAAGTGTAGACAAGGAAAAGGTAGCATTTCAGTTCACAGGACAACCAGCCAGTTCCTTTTTAAGCCCAACTCTAAGGGAAGTGAGTAAGGCTTGGGCAAAGCCAAACTAAAGTCCTTTTGTCACTGTGTTCTTTTGATGCTCTTCAGCATGCAGATTCTGGACAAAGGCCTTTATTGTCTCAATATGTAATACAGCATTCTCTGTGTTTCACATTTTAAACTCTGTGTGATTTGACTCTTGAGACTCTGCTTTAAATGAAATCGATGTGGAACTTCCAGTTAAATTTCATTTCATTAAAATAACTTCCCATTTTCCCTTGGGTGGCTTGTAAACTTGTCAAACAACTGCACTACGTTTACATTCCTACTTTAGAAAAACGATAGCTAAGTCCACGACCTGATAAAAGGCCATCCAAATAGGCACTGAGCCCAACTGGGTTTCACAACCCAAAGCTATTGTTACAGAAAGCCATATTTCATTGTATTTCACATGAAAGCTAAGCAGATGTCCCACTTGCAGCTGGTTACTGCCATGAAAATCTGTTTATTGACATTTGCTGTCAAGTCAGCCTTGACTTTCAGAGATCAAGAAACCTCCAACAGCTCTGGTCAGTGGGAACTTCAGCCCATTGTGCTCTTCACATTCTCTGATCAGTTGCATATTTTCTTCTTGACACAGAAGTGGCTCTGATGATTTTTTCGAAACATGGCCTCCAAGCACTGGCTGCCTTCATAATATTAAGCTAGGTATAAGGAGTTGGTGTTATGGGACCTAAACAACCCAGGATCAGATCATCAGAGAGACTTCTTTGGCCCTTTCACCCCACCTGATCTTTTTTAATCCTTAGGGGAAGTCCTTCGGGCGGTATCAATGCTGCTTATATTGATGTGGCAGCTGCTCAGAAAATGGTTTAGGTTAAGAGATGGAAATCAGTCCCCAAGGATACACAGCAAACTTTCAGGCAGAGCAGAGGCTTGAATTTGAGCCTCCCAGGCCTAGTCCAACATCCTAACCAGACAGAGGTGTGGGGAATTCTGAACAGGGTATTTTATTTATTTGGCTTAATTTTTCCTAAGCCTGCAAAACAGTCAGAACATGTTGCACCTTGCTCAGCTTCCTTCCCCACCCCCACCTCAGCTTCTGAGATTTCAGTAAGGCAGCCTCCTTCAACTGAAAGGGACCTCCAGATGCAAGACTCAATCTTCCACCAACTCCCAGCTAGTATGAGTTACACTCCAGTGGTTCCTAACCTTTTAGTTACCAAGGACGCCCTTTAAATACCCTTTTTTGCCACAGGCCCCAAGACTTAACAGAAGATTTAAAACCCTAAAGTGCATCAAACGTTTATTTGAAATTGCTCATCAAGGCTCTTCACATTGGGAAAGAAGGGAGAAATAAGTAAATGCAAACTGTCTCATGTTCAAGAATTGCATACAGGGCTGTTGATGGAGGGAGTATAGTCACACAATGGTTGCAGTACTCTTTACTTTGGATGGCTGATATTTTTGGTATCTTGGTGCTTGCCTATATACATACATATGTACCTAAATATACTGTATTGCTGGCATATAAGCTGCTCTGGTGTAGAAGACGCACCCCATTTTTAAATATTATTCTTTGGGGGAAAAAATAGTTTAAAAAAATTGCATGGCTTCCTCCACTTCCCCTTCCCTTCCATTTTGCAGGGAAAGGGAAAGAAGGGAGCTCCAGAAGCAAGGAAAGAAAGTTCCTAAAAACTTTCTCTACCCTCCCCTTTCCTTCTGTTTTGCAGGGGAAGTGAAAAGAAGAAGCTCCAGAGGGGCAAAAAGAAAGCTGAATAAACTTTCTTTTCCCCACTCCGGAGCTACCTCCTTTTGCTTCCCACATAAAACGGAAGGGAAAGTAGGGTGGGGGAAGCTGCAAGGGTTCCTTTCCCCCTCCAGAGCTCTCCCTCCCTTTCCAATGCATTTTGCCTCAGTGCAGAGAACTCACGCCAATGCAAAACAGAAAGGAAGGGGGAAAGCCTCGCAGAAGTGCTCCTTTAGCCCCAAAGAGCTCCCCCTCCCTTTCCTATGCTTTTTGCCTCGGTGCTGAGAATTTGCACAGTGGCAAAATGTAAAGGAAAAGGGGTGGTATTTGCCAATGTATAAGACACATCAGCACATAAGACACACCACATTTTTAAATGTTATTTTTTTAGGGGAAAAAAGTGCATCTTATATGGTGGCAAATACAGTGCATATATATGATGGGGGAGGAGGATATAGAAAACACCTAAAACTTCCATACCTTCAAACGTTCAATGGCTTCCTCTCCTCCTGGAGTCGACATGATCCGTTCTTGGATGCTGGAGACTGACGTTAAGCCCACCTGACTATTGAGAGAGCAGGAAGATGGGGATGCGGTGAGGGAGCCCATGGATGCTGTGGAAAAATGGCCAGGACGTTGATTCTCTGATGCTAGCAAGTATCTGTGCTTACTGTTCTGAAAATCTTTCAGATCTGGGAGAGACAGACAGACAGAGAGGCAGGGGAAGGCAGAAGTACAAGGGTGGGAAAGGCGAGGCAAGGAGGAGAAAGGAGCAGAAAAATAAGGGAAAGGAGGAAATAGAGGGAGAAGACACTAGTATAAGAGGAGAGCACACAAGCAGCAACACAGTAGGTTAAATAATACCAGATGGCAGTTCTGAAACACACTTCCTTCTAAAAGCTTCTTCATGCATTAAGCTCAGCTGGCATAGGTTTGAGCCAGGCGCTCTCCTTGCTCGAATTGTGGCTGCCATCTACAATGAGGCAGGACCTTTTGGGAGGTAGCATCCTTCCTATGGAATACTGGAATGTTCTCCTTCAGATAATAGCTTGCCCCACCACAACTCCTCATCCGTATCTAACAGGATGGTGGAGAGCCCCTAATATATTTAGTACAATGGTTGGCTTGTAGGGGAAAATGCCTAACATGCTTGATTTTCTACACCTTCCAAATGACTGATTTCTGAGGGAGTTCGGTGGCCCTGCTCTAGTTGGAATTAGGCCATGGCTTGCTCAGCAGGCCGCTGTGACAATGCATTTCAGGGAAGGCAACAGAGAGAGCACCCCCAAGGCTAGTAGAGGCCTACTTTAGCAATGAGATAACACAAATACAGCATCAATGGTGGATACCTCAGAGAACTCTCTTATACATATTTAGAGTATTTATCCAGCCTATACTGTCTACTTTGATTGGCTCTTCATGTTCTCGGGCATGTAAGGAAGTTCCTTACTCATTATCTGCTACCCGATACATTTAAGTGGCATTGTCAGAGACTGAACCTGCAACCTCCTGCTTTCAAGCCAGAAGGTCTTAACTACTGAGCCATGGCCTCCGTCCCTAACGGTCAGTCTAGATTGTTAAATATGGTAGGCAGGAGAAGTGAAGAACTACACCATCTTTCAAATAGCTCAGTCAGTTATACAAAATCAACCTAGTTCTTAAAAATCAGTGGAAGAACAACATTTGCCTTGGCCGAGCTCAGCAAGAAAGAGCGCTGAGAAGGTTCTTTAAGAAGGTGAGGTATCCACTCATCATCTTTGAAGGAAATCTGCTGGAACTACCCAAGCTGAAATTAACTGGTGACAAACTAGTTCCTTGTAGTTAATACCTTTTTTGTAATAACTACAACAGAATTAAGTGGCATTATGAATGTCGCATGAAGAGGGATTACTTAACCCCCTTTTGCAATTCTTTTCTGGTTACAGAGTGGTGGCCACACTAAATGGGGGAAAAGGGATTCCATTACTGGCTCATACTGTGTTATAAAATACTTACATTGCTGTAAAATGTTTTGGCACTGTCTAATGCATTTCTGTGTGGCTTTTGATTCTGCAACCCAGCAAAGCCAGAAGTTACTCTATAGAATGTATGTGTGTTATTCTGCAATAGGCAGTCACACCCAAATCTCATGGCACCTGCAAGAACTATGCATTCTTCATTTTGTTGGACTAAGTCTCCAAAGGCTCAATGTGTGCATCTCATGAATGCCCAGAAGTGATGTTTCAAGTTGGTTTAAAAACTGCCATCTGCAAGTTCCGAAGAGAGCAAGGGTGGTGGGGAGAAGTTAGGTAATGAGGGGGCTGCCAGGATGCACTAAGCGGGCAATGCAAGGATGAAGTTTAATCAGGCACTCCTCATGCATTCACAAGGAAGAGGTTGAGACTTGCAATCACCACAGCTGCTGCACGATTTGCACACAGCATCACACCCTTGCAGCCATGCATGCTTCTCCCTTTTGAGACGCCACAGCAGTTTGCGATCAGGTCAAGAGTTAAAAGCCATCAAAGCTGGAAGCAGCAGTTTAAGGAAAGTATTATGGCCAGAAGCAGGAGCCAGACAACAGAATTTCATGCTACCAGGTATCCAAGTTCAAGGAAATCCCAGACAGATCTTTCTTTCACTGCCTCTTTTGCTCAGGCTAATAATCCAGATCAGCAGCCATGTTTCAGACGGTAATACCCAATTACTCCACTTTGTTTTATCCTGTACCCTGTCTAACAGAAGAAGCAAAAGCTAACATATCCTCTAGATTCAATTAAAGTCACCCATCTTACATTGTGCAGAAAAAGAAATGCTTTTCCCATTAACACAAAGTTTATAGAACTGTTGTCTCCTAAGAACATTTAGATGATACCGTTTTTGCTGTCTTTCAACTGCCTGTTCTCTTGTTGGAGATACAGGGCTTTTAAAGAGCTGTTTCACACACAATCTGCCGTTTTCCATTGTGGAGTTTTACTGTATTTTTTTAATTGGATTTCATTGTTTTGATTACTGCTGCATACCACCTGCAGCTCAAAAGGGACTGAAATTCTATTAATAAGTGAGTCATTTTCCTGGGCTCTTTCTGGGCAGAGAGGCCTATATATCTATATCCCTATCTATCTATCTATCTATCTATCTATCTATCTATCTATCTAGAAAAAAATAACAAAAAATATGATTTATTCCTTGCTCCCTTTCAAAGCCACAGTCTTCCACAAATACAGGGCTATGCGTATGCTCTTTCTAAATGGATAGATCTGCATCAAGCCCAGAAAAGCTGTATCTTGTAACTTGCTTGTATTTTGCAAATCAATGAAATTTCCATACTTTATTCTGTAAAAAAAAAGTTATTACTTTGCACAACGTTCTGGTTTTGCAGAAAACAGAGAGGAGCAAGAAGCCGAAGAGGGCACTAAAACCCTTCTAAAAGCTTTTGAATTTCTGCAAATAATGCAAATTTTCACAAACATAGGGACCGGGACCTTCTGCTGTGTTTTTCAAAAAGGGAAACATCCACAAAAGCTAAGATCCAGGAGACTCAGTCTATGTGTCAGGCATTCCAGTGAGTTTGGAAGTTATTTTTGGACTACAGCTCCCAAAATCCCTAGCCAAACATGCCAATGATGGGAGATTTTAGGAGCTGTAGTCCATAAAGGCAACTTTTCGAGGCTCCAGAAATCACAGCATACACACAGCACAGCATGGGGAAGGTCAAGAAAGAAATACTGCTTTGCTGAAAGATGTTTTCTAATCCTGTTACTTTATCATCCTGGATTTCTATCATATTTTAAAAGAAATAAAGGGAGAGGTTAGCTTCACTGAGCTCCAGAAAAAAAACAATGAGTCAAACAAAACATTAAAAAGGTGCTTTCCAGGAGCAGTAAACAGCTGCCAGAACACTCATGGCCTGCAAGGACAATAACAACAATAATGCTATGGCATATTCATTTTCAGTTAACTTTAGTTTTCTTTTAAGGGGAAAAAAAAAAGCACCACTACCTCCTGCTTATTTGTTGCCACAAGCTGCACATTTTTGTCTAATTTCATGGTTTCCTAGATTGGTAGTTCAAACCCAAATGGAATTTAAAACAACTGTCCTTGTTTTTACCTAGTCTAGCAGTACACTCTGTATTTTTCTTTTAAGAGAGGTTTTGGGTTTTCTGCTTCGCCAGCAACAGCCAGCAACTCAAGGGGAAAAAAGCCTGTTGGCTAGCTTTGGTTCTGGACTCCATGCTTTTTAAGAGAAATGAAATGATACTGGACTCCACGTTTTTTGGGAGAAGCTTCTGCCTGGGATTTCCCTGCAAAGGAAATGGCATGTGAAACTCTGCTGAAAAGCTGACCCAGCAGAAGCTGAAGTTAGAAGAACTACAAGTGATTTCCCAATACACACATTTGCCTCCACTTCCAGAGAAATCTCCCAGTGGATCAACTGAAGAAGGAAGTTAAAGAGGGAAGACACAAGAAGGTCAAAAATATTTAGGATCAGTAGTTGGCAGAGGAAGGGAAGAATAGCCCTCGATTTAGATTTAAAAAAACAAACAGATTTTTGCACACAAAAAGTTGATCTAATTAATCACAACACAGCAGAAAAATCTCTTCATATCAGGATCCGAAATCAAATCCTGTTTGTTCAGACTGATTACATTTCTTTCTTTTCATCCATCCCTTATTTTCAAGCCAAAGACTCACTCTGCATATAAATTATGCTCTTTTTTAACAGCCAGGAATGTCCCTTGGCAGACAAATTCATGCCCACAATCCAAGAGTTCAGCCTTCATTTTGTTAAAAGATACAGCATGAGAGAAACACACAGTTCCTTCCTGCCAGCCCCTAGCGTGAGAAATGCACTTAAATTTACTGGTCTTCCCAATGTTTTAAAAGTAGTCCTCTGCTGTAGCTCTACCAAGATCAAATTTTTACATTCCTGTGGATGTGTGGTTGCCAGATCTCTGGCTGAATCCCACAGTGCTCCAGTAGCATTTGAGTGACAGAATGAAGGAGGAGGATCAAGCAAGTTCACCCACCAGGGCTGTATCTTTAGGGGGAGCAGAGGGGCAACAGCACAGGTGTGGGGGTTTCTTCCCCTCAAGTGCTACCAAAATAGCTCAGATCCAGCCTCAGAAAAACAGCAACCACACCAGTGATATAAGAAGGACATATGACACCACAGCCCATTACTCTCAACAGATGCAAAACTTTGTATTCCAAATACTGGTCAAAGGTAAGAAAAATCAAGTCAACTCCATACCAGTCATGGAAGAAGGCAGTCAGTTTCCCAGTGATTTGCAAAAGTATTTAAACCTGTCCTTTTTGACCACTCCAACAAGACAAGACTCCTACCATAATGAGGGGCCTGACAGAATCAAGCACTTCCTAAAGGTGGAACACTTTCCTGTGGAACAATAAGAGAAAGTGTTCCCCAAATCCCAGTCTTTTGCTTATATTTCATCTTTGTGAAGAAAGAGACAGGAGTATGTCTTTAGGACTTGAAGAACTGGAAAGTTTGAGAAGCTTTTTAGATAGCATTGTTTGAGAATAAAGCGAGGTAGAACCTCTGTGGGTAGTGTCTATTGTGGAAGGAAAGCATCCACTAGATGGACTAAAACGTATTTTGTGCCCAAATGATCCAGGTTCTGCAACAGGAATGAGTTGCTCCAGTTTATTCAACCAATGCTTTGGGGCAACAACAACGGAATCTATATTTTCTTTTATCTGACAAACTCATGGATGGAGGGGGGGGCAAATGGAGTTGAACATGACAGCCGCGAGATGTTCTTGGCATGAAGCTCTTGAAAAGGGGGATGAGGGAGAAATGCTCCCTGATGCTGATAGCACTGTAGACCAGTGGCTCTTAACCTTTTCTTTACTAGGGACCCTCTTTAAATATCTTTTGTTGCTGCAGACTGCAAAGACTTAGCTCAAATGCATCAAATATTTATTTAAAATTGCTTATCAAAGCTCTTCAGACTGAGACAGAAGGGAGAAAGAAGTAAATACATGCTTCCCTGAAAGGCACTGGCAGAGAGGGAAGAACCACTGCTATAGACTATTTCATGCAGGAGGATCATTGTCTGGGGACACCTATATGTCCATTTTAATTGGGAGAAAAGTATTCATAAAGCAGAGTTTGGAAAGGATACCATTTTTGGACTACAGTTCCCAGAATCCCTAGCCAACATGGCCACTGGAAGATTCTGGGAGCTGCAGCCAACAAATAACTTCTCTAAGTTCTGTTATAAAGTTTCCAGATAGACACCCACCTATCCAAGAATCCTGTTAGCAGAAGTGTTGATATGGCTACCATTAATCATTTATAATGATTTGCCTGCCATTTTTAGCTGTCCTGAGCACTCTTTTGCCATGAACACTGGCTGGAAATTATTGTAAATAAATAAATATCCTTGTCGGTAGTCCATCAACACCCCAGCATGGGTCTGAAGCAAAATCGGCTGACCAACTTGGGCCTGGCAGGAATGTCGAAACCATGAACTGTGCTTTAATCCATTTCGGCCTCTCTCTTTTTGTCTCACGCCCTCAAATCTGTCAAAGAGCCTGGATTTTTGTTCAGCTCTGAAGCCAGGGTAAGAAGTTTATCTCCACCAGCAAGGCCAAGACACGAAACTGTTTAATCTACTTACTGTCAATAATATCACCAAGCCCTTGAGCACGGAGAAGGTCCTTGAGCCGTGTCACTTCCTCCTTCAGTTCCCGCACCAGTTTGGCATTGGGATCCTCATTGATAACTGCATTGCATTTGATCTGCTTTGCCCGATCAGCATATCTGAAAACAGTCAAAGAGAAAGACAGACACAAAGCCTGATCATTAAAGGAAAATATTCAGTGACCCTGCCATGTCTTTATAAGGCTACACCTGAGGCAGAGCACAAGGATTTTAGAAGGAGGGCGGGCAGAATTGAGGCTGACAGGGTCTATGTTGTTTTTAACTAGATGTAACCAGGATCTAGCCTAAATACACTAAAGGCACTACATCTGATCCTGGAAGCCAAGCAGGATCTACCTTTGTTAGCCCTTGGATGGGAGATTGCCTAGGAATAGCAGGTGTTGTGGGTGGTATTTCAGAGGAAGGAACCAGCAAAACTACCTCTGAACATTCCTTGCCTAAGAAAAACCCATGAAACTCATGGGGTCACCATGAGTTGACAGGGGATTTGAAGGCAAAAGGCATACACAAAGAATTCCAATTCTGCAGTGTTCTGTGTATCAGAAATGAAGAGAATTTGCAGACCTTCTTTTTCCCACTTTCACAATATAGTTTAGAGCAGAAGAGGAGTCATTTTGTTGCTAATGATAGCTGGGGTCCAAGGTTGGAATCCTGTTGTTTACTCCCACCAAAAATAGACCTATTGAGTCAACTGTTGAATGGTTAGTCCAATGCATAAGCAAATTCAATCGATTGAATGGGTTTATTCTAGTCAGAGCTGCCACTCTACTGCAAGCCAGCAAGATCTGCCAGTAAATTCACATTTACCTTCTCTCCCCTCTCCACCTTGGAAGGCTAGTCTGTCATTAATTTTAGCTTATTGCATTTTTATCACTCCTTTTTAGTTAAAATACAGTGCCCAAGGAAGCTAAAAGATGAAAAGTAAAAGTGACTAAGACCACAACAATCACAAAAACAAGTGTAAAAGACCAGACTATCTCCACAGCCTTCCTAAAGCAGTAAGAGTGAGAAGCAACTGTAAATTTCACAATCTGAGAGCATCAACACAGGAGACAGCCCTCTCCCATGGGAACAACAAGCAGGTATCTGCAGCTGATGGTATGCTCAAAAGGGCCTTTCCTGAAGATCTTAGGACTGAGAGAGAGGCATCACAAGATAGCCAATCCTTTGATAAGATAGGCTTAAAAGGCAAAAACTAACATCTTGAATTGGGCCTGCAAACCAACAAGAAACCAATTATAAGCAGAGGATGGAAAAAGTTACTTTTGGGGACAACAGCCACTGGCAGGAGGATTCGGGGAACTGCTGTCAGCAATCAAGCCCTATCATGAAGGTACATCTCTGTTTGTTCATACATGACAACAATTGCCAGGTGATTTACTATGTACTAGCTTTAGGATACTTTGTAATGGTAATCTAGCCTAGGTTAAAATTGCATGTAATAATGTACTGTATATCTAAGGAAAGAGTAATATCTTATTCCAGTGGAGTGGTGGTCAAAGAGGGTAGCTTGGGAGATGCATACCCCAAGATGCCAGGTCAGCGTTTGGACTGAGACAGAAAGGACTGAGACAGAGCAACACTGGAGAAGTTAGTAAACAACTTGGGGGGGGGGCTGATAAGGAAACCTGGGAAAGTTTGAGATGGGCAAGATTAAAGTGTGAGAACAAACAAGGTCCCCTAGGAACTGCTACAAGTTAAGGAAAGGGGATGTCCCCTAAGAATTCACCAACAGAAATTATATGCACATAAGAGTGTATATCACTATATAACCAGGTGTGTATTGCAGAATGTTGGCTTTAGCAACTATTATAACATTATGCCTCATATACCTCATTAAACACTTCTGACGAACCTCGAGAACCTTGACAGTAAAAGAGCAGCCAGCACATGACAATTGTTGTCTCAAGATATAATTTCTGCAACCTCTGCCGAGGACTTTAATGAGTAAAACTGGGTTATTATACAAGCTGCAGCAGCTCTGTTTGCTGCTGTCACATATCAACATTTTCAACTTATGGTGACCTTCAGAGTGAATCTATCACAGGGATTTCTCAGAAAGATTTTTTAAAAAGAGGTTTGCCACTGCCTTCCTCTGAGGCTGAGAGAGTGTGATCTGCCCAAGGCCACACAGTGGGTGCCCAGGGTCAAGTAAGGATTCATAGTCTGGTCATCTGGAGTCCTAGTCCAACACTCAAACTATTGTACTACCCTGGTTCTCCCGTTTACTGCTATTGTTATTCTCAGTGTCCCCAGCAAAGTTTTACTGCTTCTATTTACTACTATTGTCATTCTCACTGTCCCCAGCAAATGAATTCCACAAAGAATAAATAGGAAATCAGAGTCTGCTTCCAATTCACACTTCAGCAGCTATCTTAGCACGAGCCTTGCACATCAGCTAAGGACGATGGATGAAAAAGAGAAATCCCCAGCATTTTCACATCATTCTCACTACCTTAAAGTGCTTAAAGTTTCATCATAGTTTATGTCTGCTGGACTCAAAGCAGCCACCATAGCAGTTCTTGAATTGCCACCTACAAAGGAGAAATCAGATTAAACACAACACTTTAGCCTTGGCTGTCAAGAGTGAGGTAAATACTCAGTCTTAATGAACAATCGCACCAAAAATCCACAACCAAGTGAATGAATACTCAGTCCTAATAAATTCACACACCAAAAATCCACAACCAAGTTCAAGAAAAAAACAAATTAAGCTAGGTGTTTAAAATAAGTGTAACACATATAAAACAAAGAACATGCAAGAAAGAATTTGCAGCTGAGCACAGCCACTGACTTTGCCAGACACTGGAGTATCAAGAAATCACCCTTGCCAAGGAGAAGAAGTCCTTACTCTTCCGCCAGTCACGGAAGGGGCCACACAGACTATGTAGTCTGAGTAGTCACCCATTATAATAACTGTTTTTCTCCAGAACAATGAGGACTAGAAGCTTGCCCTATTATTTAAGTTAGATTCAAGATTTTCTTTTCAAAACACCAGCTGGCAAGGGGAGTATGTTAGAGTCAATGTCTCATGGACAAGGAGGCCTGTGACACCTCAAAAATCAACCTGTATCAGGGCATAAACTCTCAAGGACCAGAGTCCACTTTATCAGGTGACATTATACAGTATGGTTGTGTAAGAGGTTGCTGAGGTACCACAAGAGACAGTAATTGAAAAAAAACAACAACATCTTTTAAGCTGTAGCTACAGTAATTTCTATGCTGAGGCTTGCTGGGACCTGAAAGTTATTTCAAGGCTTCCTGTGATAAAAGGGTTGAGCAAGGCTGCCATAGAGACTCCTATTAGTTCAGGGAAATATTCAGCGTAAGCCAATTGAAAGAGTGCTCTCTGCGTCAGCATACCTAGGTTTTCCCGAAGTAGCCAGGTCAGTACAGAGTCCCTGTATGGAATGAAGTCAGTCTTCTTTTTCTTCTTACTCTGTAAAATGACATTTACCACTTCAGAGAATGTTGTCATAGAAAAAAATCCACATAAAACTGTGCGCGTACATTTTCTCATCACTTTGCAGAGGCAACATTTGAAGACATGGTTTGAAAAGATGACGTCACTGAAAAACGAATGCTCTGTCAGGTGAGAGTATGTTGGTATTAAGATACTAAGTAGCATCATTTAGATTAAACTGGTTTTATAAAATTGCTCAACTAATAAGAGTGCCACTAACTAATTTAGCAAAAGTTTTTTGTTTCTTAGAAAAGTTTTTTGTTTGTTTCTTAGAAAAACAGAAATGGCAGGTGTCATCTAAGAAGAGGCATTCCTGTACAGAGAAGTGAATATCTGCTGTGATAAAAAGTATATTTTTCCACGCCATGGCCCTTTCATTTATCCACATAATTGGATCTATCATAGAACTTGGCTACCGTCACTGACAGGCTGCAGCAGAGGGGAAGGAGATGGGAATCACCTAGCCCTGCCAAAAGACCACTTGCTTTCCCCCTCTTCCCTGTCTGTCTGTTTTTCTTTTGTGCCACATTTTTTAAACTGCAACCCTGAAGGCAGGGGACTGTCTTGTTCTCATTTGCTCTATGAACATTATCTTGACTTTTTCACTGACAGACAGATTCTAAAAACCAATCAGTCACTAAACAACTTGCTATTAGCTGAGTTATCTACATACCCCATCAAAATGGGAAAGATATGAGGGAAGCATAGAGAAAAACAATGAGAGGATTCAAAGCTGATATTTCAAATTTTATAATCCTGTCTAAGGGTTTGGGCGTGCCCAGTGGGATGGTCCTAACTCCCTCAGAACAGAAACTTGCACCCCGCCAATCGTGTCGCGAATGACTTTTGAAATTCCCCGCAGTTTCAACCGCAGGGGAGGGGTGGTCCTCTTGGCAGATGGGGCTGCTGTCCAAGAAACACAACTCTAGATTCTCCAATGTATATATGGAACTAAGTCCACTGTTCTCTGGATCCAGGCCATGCTATTTAGGTTCAAGCAGGGATGAGCGACTGGCAGCTGAATGGCCTTAACTGAGTGACCCAACCCACATTCTCAGTGCAAAAAAATGTTTCCCCACAGTTCCACTCACATGGAAAAAATATTTATGGTTTCCAAGAGAGAGATTTCATGCCTCTATGTATTACTGTTCTGGCTATGCCTGAACTCGTATGCTTGGTAACAGCACAGCCTGTAATGTTGAATGGCATCACTACAGAAACAGTTCACAAAGAGGGCAGGATCCACAGTAAGGACAGCTTGAAAAATCCATTTTTTTTTCTTTTTAATACAAGTTAAGCAAAATCTGCACATCTCTTCGTACTAAGGGTGCAAAGAACTCAAGATTTTAAAAACTATAGCATGGAAGAAAGTGAAATTGACAGATCTAATCATCTAGGCAGAGGGGTTTAAGCGTTTAGCTCTTAAAAATTTGATTCTGAAGCCCTGTGTATGCAATAAAATAAGGGAAATTAAGGTTGCCCGGTCTTCTTTCTGAGAGCTCTTCATCTTCAACGCCTCCACAGCAGTCAGAAACAAAAGGATTCCCACCCTGCTAGGAAGCGCTGCACCTATTGAACATCGCTGGTACAATAGAAGGGGTGAGGGTTATATTTTATTTTGGTTCAAAAAAAGGTAGTGCTGAAGAAAAGTGAAACCGGGTGATTTTCCCATCCCTACTGTACAGTACGTGTCTCCTCCGGCTACCTTCTGAAGAAATGAATACCATCTCGTCCGTTGGCCCAGCCTCTGGACAATAACACAGTCCCTGGATAAGCTGACTGTGCATATTAAAGTATTGAAAGACAAAACACTGAAACAGTTTAAATGTTCTGGATGATATCACCTCCAACTGCAGGCAGATATGCATACAAGCGAACCCACCTCCATACAATAATATAAATCACTATATACAGAAAATTAGGCTAGAAATTGAGTTTCTAAGTTTGCTGTCATTCCACCAGAAGGCAAAGGGTTCTTAATACACGCAGGTTTTGGGCCTCTAACTGGTTGCAGAGCAAGGAAGATTTTGCAGAGAGCGTATGCTTTATTTTTTTTAATGATGGTTTGGACTACTTCTTAATTTAACTGCACTATAATATGTGAAGCTGTTTTGTGCTTTAATTGTATTTTTATTCAATCTGAGCCACCCTGAGTCCCATCCAATAAATAAATCCAATAAATAAATAAAAGAAACTTTCCCCTGACATGCTACTTTTCTGCATGGTCTATTTTGTTTTATTGGTATCAAAGGCCATTCCGTCACGCAACCTGCAGTCCAAAGTGGTACAGCCTGAGCAGAAGATGATCACCTCAGCAAAAACCAGACAGTTAATATTCTGAGACTCCTGTTGTGACTTAAGTAGCTTCTGACCTTTACCACAAGCTCTAGGCCAGATGTATTTGGAATGCTGCACAAGGATTAGATCAATGGGATTGTTTTATTTAGAAATTAATTTTCAGCAAGCAAGGGAAAGACGCATCATCAGCTACGTTATATTTGAGCTGCCTTACCACTGAAGTTTTAAAAATTGTTAAGAAGCCTTGATGGAAGGACTGCTAGACAGACAGATGGAAGAGCACTTAAAATTACTGGTGGGGAGAAGGGAGAAAAGATTACTGAGAACAGAAAGGACAGAGCTAGGTCAGAACAGGTCAGAAAGTGTTAGCTTACAAAATTAGAAGCAAAAGTATCAGTGCAATGGAAAGATCTGATTCTGACCTGTCCATGCCACCCACCCAGCCAGTAATCTTGCACCTGGTTGCACGATTAGAAGGATTTAGGAACTGTTCATGTGAAAACCACAAACAAATGAAACAAAAATCTAGGAAGCCGTGTCCAAGAGTTTCCGCATAGCGCCGCGGCTAGCGGTGAACCTGCACCTGGCTTCCAGTCCCAACTTTCTCATAGCTATTGGACTGAAACAGATTGGAAACAGTTGACTTTTGATGGAAGCACCTCACTTCTCTACAAATACACCCCCCTTACAAGCAAGTCATTGTTCTGTTTGTAGAGACTGGAGGTGGTAAAGTAAAGACTTGTAGTTACTTCCAGCCCAAGAGTCTCTAATCCTGGTGTTCTCCACATATGTTGCATTGTAATGATCAGCTGGCCATGCTGGCTTGGAGTGATGGGAATTGCAGTTGCACCCATTCAGAAATCACATCAGCTGCAGAAGGCTGCTTTAGAATTGTGTGCCTTATCAAAAGTTCATTTCAGTCATGTCCAACTGGATCGTTCCTGCAAGGATTTGAAAAAATGACGCCATAGCTCCAACCATACATAATATGCAAACCAGAGGACACTGGCTGGGTTTGTCATATTATTTCAAAGCCAAAGGCAGGGGAGAGGAATGCTGTGCTTTTTCATCAAAGAAGAGTTTGTGCCAACAGTGTTCTCACTGATTGGTGGGAACCAACTGACTAAAGATGTGAATGTCAAGGGGTGGGGAAGGGGAAGGGGACTTTTTCCATGAAGTAGCTATTTTCCAGGCTTTCACATCTCTACTGAAGGCTATAAAGCAGGAATGGAAAGCATGTGCCCCTTCAGCTGTTGGACTGCTGCTCATCTCATCCCTCCCACTGGCTATGCAGGCAAGGGGTGATGGGAGGTACAATCTGGCATCTGGAGGGCCCACCCATTCCCCAGCCCCACTTTAAACCTTTGCTCAAAATCCAGGTTTGAATGAAGAAGCTGTAATAAGATGTGCATGTTACTCCTATTTCTACACTAAAGAAGGAGAACCAAGTTAGTGACATCAGGAGCAGGGACTTAGGGTTTTCTTTTGGATCATTAGCCTCCTCCTTCTCCACGGAGTACAGTGGGCAGTTTGGGAGAATCTAATGCTGAAGTTAACCAGCTATGGCCCCCTGGATAGGAGACCAAGGCAAGCTCCAGCTCAGAGCTGAACAAAAAGGGCAGGTGCATATGTTTCATTCATCTGCACGATGTGGATCAAGTCATTTATATTTTCAGGCCCAGACACCTATTTTGGTTAATGCTACACAAAGAAAACTAGGGCCAGCCCATGACACTTTGCACTCTGAAACCAACCAGTAAGCGCTCCCTCTCCACAGACAATCTAACCAAATCAGGTTGAATAGCCAACCTGAATTATTTTGGCACATGAAAGTCCCATAACCACATCTACCCATCCCAGGCAGTAAAGGACACAACAACAGCAATGTGAGTAGGTAAGATTCTGCTGCTTTCTCACAACATCTAAAATTTGCTGCCTCCTTCTGCACAGTGGCAGGGCCAGCCCTACTGAAAACATATCCTTGTATATGGAAAGTCAACTCAGTGAATCCCTGCTCCTGGTGTCTCCCAGTCTAATGATCTGTTAGTGCCTATAGACTACCAAGTTCTACTTTTTAGTGGCCATACTTTCCCCATCATACCTTGCTGGTGCAATTATCCTAAGTTTGGAAGCATTGAAGAAAGAAAGAAGACAACGTAAGTGGACAGAAGGAGGAAACACACATATTTTAATAAGGTTTCACAAATTCAAAAACATACTCCTAATTTTACTGTTTCAGGGAAGCAAACCATCGAGTGTCTCACATGAAAACCAAACATTCATGTAGCCAATTTCTGTGAGAAACAAAAATGGCCTGATTGTGGAACAGGAAATTTAGGAGGAAGAGTGAAGCTTAACAGTGCTGGGGAACTTGTGCCTCTCAGGATGTGACTGCACTACAATTCCCATCAGCCCTAGCCATTCTGAGCAATGGTAAGAGATGATGGGAACTGTGATTCAACATCTGCAGGGTCACAAACTTCCCAGACCTGGGCTACACATAAGTGGCCTTTGTCCTGACAATCTTAGGCTGAATGGAGAAATCTCTGCCTCTCCAGATGTTTGGGACTAAAACTCCCATGAGATCCCACCCAATAAGCGCAGTGGTAAGAAACTGTGGAAGCTGAAACATCTGGTGGGCCAAGGGTTCCCCATCTGATTTAGAAGCAGACTGTGCAAAAAGGAAGAAGTCTATTATGCACAAGGAACTCTAGGATTCAGTACTCTCTTTCACACACGTATGTGTGTGCATACACACAAGCACAGACACAAACAGAGACCATGCATTAAAGAGAGTGGCAGACTGGACACTACGGGCTTTATCACATGAGGCAGGTAAATAGCACTAAACCAGTCTTTTGATGCTATTAAAAAACAAAAACATTTGGACTTACCACTTCTGCCAAGGCTGAAATGACTTTTCCCAGAGTAGTGAGAGACTTGTTGATATTTGCTCCTTCCTGGAAAGACAATGAGAGTCCCGCAGTCAAAGCTGTGCTATATGTAATATATACAGACATCAATGAAAAGTAAGAATCCATTCTTGCTGGGCTGTGCATATTCTCTGCATTAGAAACTCCACTTAAAAGCTCAAATCTAGTGGCTGTGATGCAGGTTTTCCAACAATCTAACACCCTAACAATCTAGTGGAATCTCATTCAGTAATTTTTGATTATGTGTAATTTTGGGTTTCGTTTACCCACTCTTTACCATACACACAAACTTACAAGAGCTTGGATATGTGTAACAAGGAAAGTATGACTCTGAATAATAGATGGAGACTGAGAATATTGACCATATAGGCATTCTAAGAATTGTCACCCCGCCCCCCAAAAAAGTTAATCACAACTTCTAAATTGCCCTGTGAGTTTGGTAATTTAGTGAAGAGTGGAAGATGGATCTCTCAAGTCCCAGTACAGCACTCTAACCATTATGCCATGCTGATGGTGGAAAATTTTCCCATCAGTGCTCTAGCACATTTTTGTCTTTTTGTTGTAAGGAAAAGAGCTCCTTCTCATTCACCCCATACAGTGTTGAGTGAGAAACTAGGGCAGCTTTTTTGATTGTTGGTTGGGAGGACTTCTGCTAGCAACCAAGTTCCCCCCATAAAGGGAGAAATGGATGAGGTGGGAACACAATGCTGTGTGGATAGGAAATATAAGCCACAGAGGCTCCAACACAGGACTTCAGTAGCACTGTTGTGTTAGTCTAGATGCTGCTTTCAGAGTAAGGGTTTAAAATGGGCTAAGAGAAATTAGATAAAATGAAATTAAGCAGGCAGGAAGTTTTAAAGGAGACAAAGGCTAAATTCTCACTACAAAGTGGTTATATTCTAGACAAGTACTAGAACTTGATCTCTGGCAACACACCAAAGTGCACAGGCTTCCCCCACTTAGCTGATACGTAGGGACCAGAACATGATCAGAAAACAGAATTAGTTGAAAAGCGGAACCCACGTACTATACTGTAGGGAGCATGAAGGGCTTACAGAGGTTCGCTTGGAACTGACTGCACACACACTGTTTGCAAAGTCTCACTTAGTGCCTTTTTTCTCCTCTCAGTTCACTTTGCAAGCAGTGCACACCTGCAAATAGCTCCAAGTGAGCTTCTGTGGGTAAGAGGAACTAATGAATTAATGGAACTTGTCCTTAATTTGGAAGTCTCAAAAGAGCAAGGTGTCAGATAACAGGGCTTTAAAAGGTAGAGGCTTCCTGTATGGGGAACACCCCTATTTACATAGGAGACTCCCAAAAAGCGAGTCAGAACACTGGTCTGCCTAGGTCAGTAATGTCTACTCCAATAAGAAGCAGCAATAGCTCTCAAGGGATCTTCTTCACCACTGGATTCCAAATCATTTTAACTGGAGATACCAAAGACTGAATCTAGGAGTTTCTGTGTGTGAAGCAAGGAAGTATCCTACCACTGAGCTAAGATCTGTCCCCAACTACCCACAACACAAAAGCATCATACCTTTAATCGAGTCCCTTTGGCACCAGTGGAGTCTGCCCTCTCGCTCCCTGCAAGATCCACAAGGCTGATCTTGCTAACCTGTAAAGAGAAGTATTCGTCAAACAAACCACAACTTGGTTCCACAGCATTCAGCTGTCCAAAGTAGATCCAGACTTGCAGAGGACTGTATACTGCCAGAAAATTTCTTTGAAATTCAGCCTGCGACAGAGAGGAACTCCCCACACCGCACACACATTATCTGGCTGTGGTATGCACATAAGGACTTCACTCACCACAGAACAGGGAGCTCCACTATGAGTAAGGTCTTCTTCCTGCATCTGAAGTGAACCTAAGCCATGGGGCCCACAATATCACACATCTTACTGTCCCAAACTTAACATTTTCCTCCCAGAAACAAGACACAACAGATTTCAGACTGAACACATGCAAAACTGTCTACCTACAACAGATACATATTTACTTGCTATGCTTATTTTGCATGCATCGTTTTCCATTCTCCTGCTATTGTATTTATATGCAGATGGGGGAACTCTACAACTTGCCACCTGATCCAAACAATGCACTGCTTTTGTTTGTCATCTTCTAATAATAAAGAACTAAAACCAACATTGCAACAAACAGACAAGAATCACTGTGGAATTTTACAAACTGCTCAGAGACACATATTTAATATATTGTGTGAACAGTTAGAGTGGAAAGGCTGTTAAAAATAATCAGTCATGTAATAGATAATGCTAAAGTTTCCCTTCTCTTTTGTTTTCCCAAAAGGAGATATTAAGGCCAGAAAGCTTCTCCCACACAGAAAACCCAAGCTCCCTTTTGACATGCAAATCCCCCCATAATGTTTTAAACTGTGTCTTTCTCATTGCCGCCTCCAAACTAAACTAGGTCTACAGGGAGGATGCAAAAGAGGAGAGAGTTAATGAGCCGGTAATTAGTTAAAGCTTGCCAAGCAGAAACACTGATGCTTCTGTGCCCAGGGAGGAAGGTTTACTCAGCCTCTCATTATGTTACTAGAGTTGTTCTTCCTCACTCCCATTCCCATTGTTGGCATTCTCCTCCAGGCTCTCAATTTAGCACAACTTTCAGGAAGAGCAGGAACAGGGGGAGGTAGGGGGAAGAGAAATCTGCCCTATAAACAATATATTTCCCATACAGACAGGCCTAAGCGCAAAACATGCATCTCTGCAAAACAAATCGGAAGGAATCAACGTTTTCTATTAATTCATGGAACTGAAAGCTGGATTTTGCGCCATTTTAGGGATCACTGTGTTGAGAGCAGTTTTTGCAAAATGCTAGTAAGTTTGCATTTGGATATTTTTCTAGGAGTGAGCAATGGTAGAAGGGATGGAGGCCAATTTTTGCCCTCACACTATCCACCTGCAGGTCACTCCAGACATCCAAAACTCCCAGATTCCCTCATTAAAAAAAAAACTAGGTAACTTTTTTTATCCAACCCCCCCAATTACTCAAAACCACTGCACAATGCAACAGTTTTAACCTTCCAAACCCTCAGAAACTGCCACAAGCCCCCCTTTTGCCCTCCAAAATCTAGGCAAAAATCAGCGGGGGGACAAGAAGTGGGGCAATGTCGCATCTGGTTTTTATTTCAGCTGATCTGGGGGCTATTTTGGTGGCTTCTGAAAAATTTTTAAAGTGTAGAGGTGGGGAAGAAAACTGCTGCATTTTGCTGTGGTTTTGAGCCATCTGAGGTGGAAATTTTTGTATTATTTTAGAGGGTGTGTGGGTTTTGGAAGGGACTTCAGGGGCCCCAAACTTGCCCTCAGGTTTACAGGGCTTACAAGGCCCAACTGCTATTTGGCAAAGGAGATTTGTTATTTGGTGAATGGGTGACAAGTGAAATCAAACAGCCAAGGTAACCCTTGCTATTTTCCACTCCCTGGTCCTAGCACATCCTACCTTCTCAGTGGAAAGGTCAGTTTCTGCATCATGTTTCTTCTGAGTGAACACAATCGTGAACACAGCATGAGAACGGCTGCTAGTTTCATTCATGTTGGTAGCTGCCACCGTCCTTTAATTAAGAAAAGAAGTAATAACATTTCACTCTTGGTATAGAAAAAATAAGGTGAGGAAAATCAATAGGAAGGTAACTTCTAGGAGCTAGCACCTCAGTCAGTAGACAGCCCAAATCTGAAGTTCTTTCTGTCTCCCAGTCTCTGAAAAGAAAGGTCTGGAACCTGGACTAAGCCAGAAGTTGGTCGTAACTCATTACAAATTCGTAATTAGCTCCTTTGTCCAATACCTAAGATACATTATAATTCTGATTTAACAAGAAGTAACTTCACTGCTTTTGCAGTATAACTGTAATGCTTAGTTAGGATTTCTAATTACAGACTATGTAATAAACACTGGAAGAGGAACACCCCACGGTTCAATTGTTGGATTTCTCATATGCTTTTAAAGTAATGGAAAGGTAACTATCTTATTTACCTTTGAGACACAGAAGAGTACATATTTCAGGGTTTTTAAAAGTGTAACTGTAACAGTCATTAGCTATTCCTTAGCCAACCTGTGAGGTTACATTTACAAACTGAAATCACCAAGCCCTCATAACAACAAGCTAGTTTCAAAGTGCCTGTTATGATCTTCATTGTGCAATCCTATGCAAGTTCATTAAAAAATGAGCTCCACTGAACTGACCGAGGGTTATTCTCAGTTATGGTTAAAATGACTGCAATGTCAGAGGCCTGAGGGCATGAGTGGACTACTGTGGTCCTCCATATGTGCTGGACTGCAGTTTTCTATTATCCACTACCGTTCACTTCACTGCCTAGGGCTGATAATGCAGTACACGAACATTTGGAGGGTCAAAGGCTGTCCTGCCCAAGTTATCTAGAAAGATGATCCCTTCCACATGATCCTGCTTGCTCAGTCATGGATGCAGCCCTAGCTTCATGTTCCATTGCCAGAGATGTGATGTGTGGTATAGTGGTAGGCCTTTTCAGCAACGGCATTCAAGACTACAAAACTTTCTACTGTTTGCTCCCTTCACACAGGTATTTCAGTGCCAGGTGCAAACCAGAGGTTGGAAAAGTTATTTTTGGAATATGACTCCCAGAATTCCTGAGCCATCCTGACTGTGAGACTCTGGGAGCTGCAGCCCAAAAGAGGAAGTTTTCCAAGCTCTCATGAAAACTACTTTTCCAGTATGAGGAATTAACCTACATACTTAGTTTCTGGGTTAGTTTCTGTACTGTCGCTTGATCTGCCACTCTGTATTTCCTCTATTTTATCATCTTATTTTTATTCTCATTTTTCACTGCTGCTGGTTAGCTTCCTCCCCTATAAATTTGCTTTTAATGAACATAGCATACAATTTCCTTTAAAAAATAAATAAATAAAAAGCGACCAATTAAAAAAATGAAACAAAGAGGTTTCACATGAACCCCTTCTCAGTCACCACAGCCATTAGCGGCTATCACTGGTGTGAAGCACAAGCTGTTTCGTAATGTGACTGAATTTGAGAGTAACCCACCTCGCCTTGTTCCCAGCATCCATCAGATCTGCAATGTCAGTGTAAGAAGTGACAGCAAGTTTGGACAGATCTTCCACATAGGGCCCGAGCAGAGGGTGCTCCCGGACACGCAAGTTTCCCTTGTTCTTGGGATTCAGCAAGTCTCGGACCCTCTCACAGTAGATTTCCATATAACTGACCTGTAAGAAAATGCAGACAAAAATGGTTAGGACCTTAAGTTGTGCTGCAACACGAGGAACACAGACAGCAATGGTACGGGTGTTAGAAAAATACAATTTTTTTTTAATATTTATGGTAATTAAGTTGTATCTTTCTCTTCTCCTAGCACAGAACCTAAGGTGGCTTACAAGCAAATTAAAACACACTACAGCTAAAACCTTTGCCAGCATGGTGCACTGGAGTGCCAGCATGGCATAGTTGTTTTCAGTTTTGGACCAGCACTCTAGAAGACCAGGGTTTGAATGCCTGCTCAGCCATGGAAAACGTGCTGGGTGAGCTTGGGCATGTCCCACTCTCTCAGCCTCAGAGGAAAGCCATGGCAAATTTTTGCCAAGAATATCCCATGACAGGATTGCCTTAGGGTTGCTATAACTCAGAAACTACTTGAAAGCACAAAAGAATGACAGCTAAACCTATTAATAATAACAGTTATTGTCATTAAACAAACAATCCTGTTAAGAACACTAAATTACAGAAATGTATTCCAAGACCATAAATACAGACTTTTTTTAACCTGCACCAATCCGATTAGGCCCCACCAAGCTCAGGTCCAACATCATCTGTAGGGCCGCAGGTGCAGTGGGCCCACCATATCTGAGAGCTTGGGACCTACAGCAAATTCAGTTGTACACAACTTGAATCCACGGTGAGGAGCATGCTAGCCACCCAATTCTTCCTTCAAGGTGGCAGGAGTCACACACAAAAGCTGGCAGCTGGTGGCATTTTTCATGCTGTAGGAGCTTACTGTATAAGCTTTACCTTGTGAGATTTCACAGTCTGCCTCCAGCTGCAGAGATAGCAGCAAGCCCTGGCAGCCAACCGTGCACACCAGCTGGGCTCCTCAGCAGTGAAGAAGCCCAAAGAATATAGCATGCCTCGCAGCTGGGGCTTGCTATCACTTCTGTGGCAGCCCTAAGCCATTTTTAATAAGTATCGTATAAGGCTTGCCTCGTGAGCTTTGTAGTCTCACTGCAAGCCTTGTGAGATTGACTTGAGTATATGTGTTTTTCTGTATCTGCGAGGGGTCCTGGAACCCATCCCATGTGGATATGGTGGGCCCACTGTAGTCAGCCCCTATTTTACAGATTGTACTAAGCACAGTACAAAGGTGAGGAAGAGTGAGAGAGGTAGGTTTATTTTGGATCTCATCAAGGAAATGGTTATACAACCCACGAATTGAGGAAAACTGCACCTCTGTAATTACTTCAACTACTTCAACTGATTATTTTAATTGCATCTCTATAATGACTTCGACCTCTTAAAACCTGCCCTATACCACCACATATATTGAAAGTCACTGAGTGGCTGTGCTGTCTTTAAAAGCGGATTTGATCAGAAAAGGAGGAGAGAGAAATATCAATGGATGTTCAGGACAATGACCATATGGAGTGTCTATACTCAAAGACAGAACACAACCAATACCTGTTTGCCAAGGAGTGTCAGCAGGAAATGACAAATGACTTCAAGCCATGCTTGTGGACTTTTCAGAAATATCATCAGATTGGCCAAATATGGGGAAAGAGGATGTTGTAACAGATTAGCCTGCTCCCAACTTGCTATCCTTCAGTTCCTCTGGACCAATTCCTATATGGCCCAGCCAGTATGGCCAACAGTCAGGAATGCTGGGAGTTGTAATCTATGAAGAATTCCAGATTGGGAAAGGCTGAACTAGATGGTCTTTTGGTCTGATCCAATAGGAGAATTCTTAAGTCTAAAGTCTAAACCAAGCCACATGCATCTTTCATTTGTTATTAGTGTAAGCGCAGAATGCTAAAACGAGCAGCATTGCCAAAACCACAGTATGAATCATGTTAAAACCACACTACAAAAAGAAAAAAAAACTTTTGGAATCCAATGTGTTTTGGTTTTCCTTCTCTCTCCTTCCAGAAGGGAAGGATATGCCCTGCCCTGCACAATGACAGGTCCCTGAGTTGCCAGAGGAACCTTTGGTATCCTCCCACATCACTGACAGCTGCTGCATTTACCGCTAACTCTACACTCCAAAGGTTTTCATAGATAGAAGTTGCTTCTCTTGAAGGTAAAGGGCCCTTGTGATCTGCTTCTAAAAAAAAACACCAGACTATCTCCCAAAATTTTTGTCTATCACCACAACTGCTCTTGGGTTGTTGCTTTTCTTATTATTTTTTTTTAAGTTTTAAAGTATAGTTACAAAGAAAGCAGGGGAAGTGCATAAGCTATGAAAGAGGGCCATGCATATATATTAATACAAGATGATCATGTCTCCAAAGCTACATTTTCTTGAAGCTGACAGCAATAAAATACATAACTTTTGTTGACAATTTCTTGCTATATCTTACCCCCACAATCCTAAGAGCTCTTCTAGGCTGCTCACAGCTCCATACTGTTAAAGACCTCACACTAATCTCTTCCACTCAGATCTCAGAAAAAATCACTATTTTCTTGTCTTTTTTTCTTTCTTTTTCTTTCATTTTTTGGACTACAGCTCCCAAAATTCACCTGTTACCATGGCCATAATAGGCTCCACAGTTCTGCCTGGCCCCATCCTGGACAGCAGTCATTTTCTGTACAGGCCATGCCACCTCTTCCAATTCAGAATGGAATTAACAGGCTGCCCTTGTGTCAGTCATTTCTATAAGGGACGGGGAGCCTACAGCCCTCTAAATGTTGTTCGCTCCAGCTCCCATCAGCCCCAACCAACATGGGCAACGATCAAGTATAATGGGAGTCGTAGCCCAGGGGCATCTGGAAGATCAAAGATTCCCCACTCCTGCCCCAGTAGGTCCACTTCTTTGTCGCCATGGAAACAGTTCCCAAGTGATTTATATGGGGTAGCAGGAAACAAACCCGATCCCCAAGGAGCAGTTACACAGTCTAAAAAGGTTCCCAACCTGGACTTGACCTTCCATGAGCCTTATCCACATGACCAATGGCCAAGAGTTCTGGGAACTGTACCCCAACAATGTTCGTGCATGTCTGTTTATTATGCAAGAACACTGGGGCATAGGAAGTAAATTTCACCCTGAAAGCTGGGAAGCAGTTGCCATACCATCACCAGAAAGACAGGCATTGGTTTTTTTTGTTTTTGGGGGGTTTTTTTGCTGAATGCTGAGATCCCCAAAGCAGCATCCATCCCCCACTCCATCCTACCGCCCCTTCTGGAGCTCGTCTGGCAGGTCTTGGAGGGCTTAGCAGAAACATCCCATCTGTCTGTCAAGAAAGGAGGCCCGACAAAACATATGGAACAAATGAGTGCAGCAACAAGGCTATTTTTATAAATAGGCTGTATTTTAATCATTCGCCAACTATGGACACACATCCTCTGGAGTATGGACTTGGCCAACAGCCTGGAAGTTGTCATTGTGTATCAAGTTAACAGGAAGAACTCATTTGTTCGGGCACAGCTCCATCCATTATGTGGCCTTCCGGTCACCCACATTCTTTGGGCTCTGAAGCCGCTCTGCTCTCCTGCGGCCACACCACGTACACCTGCATTTCTCCTCTTTATGACTTTCCCTCACTGCATTGATAGCTCAGGACAAAAAGGAGCGATACAGCACACACAGCAGAGCTCCCAAGTTCTCTCATTCAGTCAGCCAGAGCTTGGAAAGTTATTATTTTTTAATAATAACTGGTTCCTGTTACTCATTATAGTGTTTAATAACAGATTGGTTGTTATGCATTGCAATGCTGACAAAGTAACTCATTACACGCTCACCACACTGCTTGCTATTTTGCCATTGCCTGTGGGGAAACACTCAGGATTTACAATAGAATAGCACAAAACTTTTAAAAATTGTGAAAAAGTGCTTCCTGAAATGCCTTCATGCCCTTTAAACGTAAAATCCAAAAATAGTTACAAGAAGTTACTCATTACACCAGGAGAGCAGCTCTGTTCCCGCTCATTCCACCGTTTCAGCAATGCGACACTATTACGTCCCCACTGGCCCCTGTAACTTGTGGCATGTCACTAAGTACTCATTCCAAGTTGTTGCTAGTTGCTTTAACAAGATAAGTTGTCAGTCAACTGTCAGACCAAAATCTGTAGGCATCAAGGACTGCTGGTCTACTGGAACATCCTTGCCATGTAGCCCTTTCTGGTTCTTTACTGACTGTTTCCTGGATAGAAAGAGGACAACTACATGCCACTTTTACAAGAGAGATTCTTCTACCTGGACAAATGCTCAAAGCTACATTTCAAGAGAGTCCTGTAATTCAGCAAAATCAGTGAGAAGGAAAAAGTAGGTATGCTGGTCCATAAGGGAAAAAAACAAACCAAAATCCACAGTTGGATAAAGCAGTATCTTTCTTATGAACAACAAAAATATTACGAAAGTACACCAGCTTTCAAGTTCTCTGGAACTATTCATCATCAGGTTATCTGGCAAAAAGAAAGCAGCAGGTAACCTTTTTTAGCTATATCTGTTTTAATTTTTATAAGCCCTTTTTGAGTCCCAGACTGGGAAAAGACAAGATATCAATATAAGAATTAGAACAGGTGGGAAAAGAAACAGGACAGTCCAAATTGTAGACAAGAGGTCATGGTCATGAGGTTTGCAGTTAAATTCAGTGCAAAGATGGAAGACTGTAAAATAAATGAACCACTGCTGGCCATATTAGATTGTGCCTAGTAATGCCTTCTGGGATGAAAAACCAGTGGCCAAGCTCCTTGTCTGAAAACACAAAGGCTGGACAATTCAAAGGTCTTGAGTGATACACAGTTTTCTGAGACAGTCTAGAACAGAAACACCAAAAAAATGACCGGATACACAAACACACACCCTATTCTCTTACCTCCACTGAGTAAGACATTTCCTCATTGCTGTTGTCATTGATCTTCTCAAACAGCTCTTCGCAGAGCTATAAAGAGATTAAAAGAGCATCAACCTACAACCATGTAAAAGCAGAAACTGTGACAAAACACCTGTGACGCTTTAATCTACTCTGCCCTCAGAGCTCTTCCAAAAAACAGGAACTAGCAAAAAGGCCATTAATTCATTCCCATCCACCCACCCAAAACCCAATAGGAGGCCAATCTATTTAGCTTTTAGACAGTTATCAACTGTACCTAATTTCAACTAATGTTAATCTTCTGTGTTCTGGGCCCAGGAGGTGGGTGGGTGGGAGCACTTCAAAACAGAAGCGACAGACCATATAAATTGAAATAAGAAATATGGGTTACAAATCCTAGAGGGACATGATTATATTAAATCTTCACTCATCCAGCTGTAAAAACATTACAGCCCCTGCTTAGTTTTCAAAGAATAGTTTGGCGTTCATCTGTTTGTTTGAAAAAGGCTCTACTGGCTGGGATTTTAAAGAAATGTAAACTCAATTTGGGGGACAGCTGCGCTTTTAACAACTTTGCTAACCCTTGGTTCTTCATGGTTTCAGTAGTTTACTTCTTCCTGATATACTCCACCATCTGCAGAATAACAGGCTGCAAGAACAGACTAGCTGGAATAAAGTTTCTCAGTATTCAATTTTAGATAATTTCTTAGGAGTCATGTTTTAATGATGGGCCAGGCCAAAGGCAAACAACAAAGGAGTTGTAGACTTCACCCAGTAGCACTCAGGAAAAACGTCAGAATTGGGATGGCTTTGCTAGAACAAGGGCCTTCAGAGCTCACCATATGCCTTAAAGGCAAAGGAGACTATTTTATCCCACTTCAAATCATTGGTCCAACCAGCTGAGTGCTGACTGCATCAAAGATGTGGAAATAATTTCAGCCCAATTTCGGAAAAGTTCTTAGGGGCCACAGTCTGATGATGCATGGGACCAAATACAAAAGGATAGGACCAGAAATGCCAATATATTTTAGCAAAGCTCTTGTCACTAGCAACCAAGCCCCACTGAAAGAGGTATCTCAATCTTTTGTAATGGGGAAGAACCGTACCAGCACTGGAAAACCATCAAACAGCAATGATGTGGGAGAACATGCTGTGTGTCCTGACTTGGGATGAAACAGGATGCAAGCAATTTAAATAATTAAGTACATAAGTGGCCACTGTCAAAGCCCTGTCCAGTAGTCCAAATGTCTCTAGAGTTTTCAGAGACAAGCAGGCAAGTGTTTGTGCTTATACCAGGGATGGGCAACTGTGGGTGGCCAGGGGGCATATTAGCCCTCTAGGAGACCATGCCCCACCACACCATCCCGCCACTCAAAAACCCAACGTTTGCCCTTAAATGCCCCCAACACCCCTAAGTGCATTAGAACACCTGTGGCTATTTTAGCCCAGGAGAGCCTTTCATCAAAACAGGAAGTGACCAGAAGTCACTTAAGTTTACTTCTGGCTTTAAAAAAGGTCATTCCTTAGCTTAAAATGGCCCAGGAACACCCAAAATGTGGCAAAAATGCCCTCCATGCCCCTAGACAGCATTCTCAGGCAAAGAAAAAGCTGACTTGTAGGGTCACCCCTGGTTTACGCTAATGAGAGCTAGATACTTGTTTTTGTTCTTAAATAGACAGAAGCTAAGGTTATTTCCTGTTGTACCTTTGGTTCCAGATTTCCTACTATTACAGGTCTCAGCTGCAGAATATTCACAGCCCTAGCTGCTGCCATTTTAAATACATTCTTAGCAATGATCACAAATGCCTAAGACCATGTAACTGCAATGTGCTTTACAAAAGGCCGCCCCAGAGACCTGCTCTGAGGATGCCATTGACACAGAATGCAGCAGACTGTGTGTGTGTTAGGGAGCCCCATGGACAATCTACGACTGGCTTTGCCTTGCTCTTCTTCCTGTCTCAGTGAGGCACAGTCTAAACACTTGGCTAGCAATTTATTTAACACACAGACCATCCTAGCCATAAACTAAAGCCTCATCCCTGTTTGTCTTTTGGCAAAGAAATGGGCACACCACCATTTTAAAATGGGGAGGGGGAGCACAGAGTCAGCGAGTGACTTTGCTGTCAATGCTGTAACAAAAGGACAACTCAAAGCAGCTATTCAGCAAAATATATTTATCACGGCTGAAATCTAGCCTCAGCTGCCCCTCTCTCTTGCAGTTCACTCAACTGACTGAAGAGCAGGGACAAGACAGGTGACATTCCAAAACAATGGCTGGAAATGATGTATTTCATCTACAGTATTCTTATAATGACACCACTACCCCTGAGCATATGTATGTATGTGCACACATGTGTCTGGGAAACATGATTTGACTGCACTCTTGGGAAATTCTGAAAGAGAAGGATTTAAACCCTAATGAAAACTGAGCTCTTGAGCAGGACATCTTGAAATCAGTACTTGTTTTCCAGCTCTTGTATAATTCAAAACATGCTAGTTAAGGAGAGAACAAAATGATTAATATTTGCTTTGGAAAGAAAGCTGGGATTCCATTAATTTCCACGCACCTCTAAGAAAAGCCACAACCATCACTGGTTTAGCTCAGGTGAAAGCAAACTGCCAGAAATACTTCTCAGGGGCAAGCAACTCCAGATTCAACTTACCTGTGGGATGATCCCCGCCTGGTTCTCCTCCTGCTTCCCCATCATAGTATAGGATTTTCCAGCACCAGTTTGGCCATAAGCAAAAATACAAACATTGTAGCCTTCGAAGGCATGCAGCAGCATCTCCTTCCCAATATCATTGTACACACGGCTCTGGGATGCAAAGCAAGGATCATCAGGCTGCAGGGATGTGAAAGAAGAAATTGTCAGTACTGACTCTCAAAAGAAGGGAATGATCAGGATGAGAGGGAAGGGGAGAGAGAGAACACTCAGTCCTCAAGTCTAGGAAGGGTTCAACAAAGTGCCAGGTAGGGATCTGGTCTTGGCTTGTTTCCCAGAATCCTTTGGTGGAGATCCCAGGCACAGACACAGATGATCAACAGACACTTTAAACAGGAAATTTAAGGAGAAAGGGTGCAGGGTAGATTCCATCACCTGCAGGAAGGGAACAGAAGAGTGAAGAACTCTCAGCTGGAGCCTCCAGGACCTCAAAGTGTCCCTAATATCTCCAACCACTTGTCAGAAATAACTGCAGGCATTCCTCTATGCAGGCAAAGGAGCCATTGCTGTTTTCTCCAATCAGTCACGGGAGACAGCAGTGATACTATTTCCAGCCTAGGAGAGGGGAAAGCTTCGACAAAGGATGCTTGGAGGAGACCCAGGCCCTAGCAGGCCAGGAACAGGTATCCAGGCCAGGCATAGATAGATCCTCTGCTTTATATGTAGTGTCAGCTCTACAACTAACCAGAGGGAGAGGTGGCACATGCTGGAAGGCAGCAGAAGCATCTTGAAGGAAACAGCCTGCAGATATACAGCCTCCTCTGAGCCCTCTAAACTAGATTGCTGCCTTTTGGTGCAGTGGAAGTTACTCTCTTTCAACGTCAGTTTTGAAGAAACACTCATCTCCCACTATTCCAGTCAGTACATGAATTTTTTTTTGAGGGGGGTGTCATCCTGTTCTTCTCTTCAGGCCATAAAATGTCTTAGACAATGGTTGTTTAGATGTTCTTCCGCTACCTCAACTACCACTGCCAAGGAAATTCACAGCTTCCATCATTGAAATATATTTATTCTCACACTTTTAATTACAGTTTAATATTAGAGGCTGCTTCGCAAACTTTTAAGTCCCTGAAGTTTCTGGTGCTTTATACCTCAGGGATCAATCTAGATGACCACTTCCAGTTTCAGTCATGAAAATTAACAGGCTTGTTCAGCTGTTCAAAGTTGACTTCCCTCTCTTTCGTTAAAAGATTCTTGCTAATTTGAAATAGCAAAAGAAAGCCTTAGCACTATCAGATGGCTTTTGCGAGTTAGCAGGCAGGCAAGCAGGACTTGAAGAAAGAAAACAGAAGCCTGAATCAATTACACTTGTATCTAGTCCACTTCCTTTAACAGACTAGACATATGGGAGAAATCTCAGAATTCAAACCTGGCATTTCTAAACTGAAAAAATGGGGGAGAAGGGATATCCTGGGCAACCAGGTCATACTCATGAATCACTGAAATATTTGCGGAAGAGGGAAGGAAACATAGTTAACAAACAGAGGACAACTCATGGAACAGCTATTATCAAAACATATGGCTATCTGTTTCGGAGAGCCAGCAAGGAGCAGTGGTTTGATTTTGGGGAGTAGGACTCTGGGAGACCAGGGTTTGAATCTCCACTCAGCCATAGAAACTCATTGGATGACCCTGGGCAAGTCCCATTCTTTCAGCCTCAAAGGAAGGCAATGGCAAATCTCCTCTGAACAAATCTGGCCACAAAAACCCTAGAGAAGGGTTACTCTAAGTCGGAGTCAACTTGAAAGCACATAACAATCCACTTCTATGCATTATGGAGGGCTGGACAACTTCTGAAGGTTCAGGCCCATTTTTGCCTTCCCTCAGATTTTGGAAGGCTGACCATGCCCTCTGTCATCTCTCTCCAAAAGGTTGGATTTCTTGTCCCAAAATAGCAAATCACACCACCAGAAGTTGAGGACAGGAGGCTGTTGTTGTGTGGCTTCAAGTCATTTTTGACTTAAGGTGAACCTATTATGGGGTTTTCTTGGCAACATTTGCTCAGAGGGAGTCTGCCTGTGCCTTCCTCTGTCGCTGAGAGAATGTGACCTGCCCACGGTCACCCAGTGAGTTTCCATGACTGAGTGAAGATTCAAGCCCTGGTCTCAAGAATCACTGTCAGACCACCAATCAGACCACCACACCATGCTGGATCAAACAGCAGAAGTACAATTAGCTATTTAAACGTTAACTGCCTCCCGTCTTATTTCTAAAAAATAGGATTTTTAACACCTATAACAGGCGGTAAGGAGGAGGAATTACATTTGATGAACAACTGCATTCCCGAGATACATTCGAAGGATGGAACTTACAACACAAGGAGTCAAATGGGGGAGGATGGGACAGGTAGGGTGTCCTGGGGGCGCACTGGCAGCCACAGGCCACATTTTGATCACCCATCCATCATGGCTACTAAAGCCAGTATGATGTGGTTAGAGCACTGGACTGTGTAGTGAAACTTACCATGGGCCTTTGGGCCTCTGGCTCACTCTCATTCTTTCTCTCTGCTTGACCAACAAACTCAAAGGGCTGTTGTGAGGATATAAAGAAAGAGAGAAAGAGAGAGAGAGAGAGAATGCACCACCATCCACTCCTTAGAGAAGAAGTAGGATATAAGTGTAACTAATCAATATATTTATTGATTAACTGAAAAACGTAACATAAGCAAAACGTTTTGGTTTCTGCCTTCTTTAGTTGCTAAAGAGGAATATGTTAACATAAAGATGAGTATGTAATAAATACTATGAAAAGGTACTAATCAATAAACATAGTCCTCAAATCTCTAGCCCCAGCTCATTACAACATTCTGTTTTGAGAATCAAGGGCTTATAGACATGCAAAAAATTCCCTGCCTTCTTTCCATGTGACCACAGTCCAACCCAATATGTATCTGGGCAACCTGGTTTAAGCAGCAGTTTACGCAGATTTCAGCTATCTCCACTCTCTTAATCCCACTAAACAGCTGGTAGTTCAAAATATAAATATGCAACAG
This sequence comes from Iguana delicatissima, assembly GCA_948472985.1. NCBI lineage: Eukaryota > Metazoa > Chordata > Lepidosauria > Squamata > Iguanidae > Iguana > Iguana delicatissima. The sequence continues at coordinate 440,352 of CAOKZL010000425.1, forward strand.
TTAACAAAAATAGATGTGTTCTTTGGTATAACTTCTCCAGTAGAAAATCTGGTACAAGAGGCAGGATGGACAAAAAGGACAGGCTCCCTACTCCACAAAACAGAAGAATAATTCAACACATCTCAGCAAACATTTTATTCAGGACTAGCAATATGCACGTGTCAAACAGAACAACCGGGTCAAGCAAGCCTTGTCTTCTTCCAAAACCTATCCAGGGATGACTTTTCCTTTCACCAGCCTCCACTTTTCTTATGCTTTTTTTAGATGACCAAAGGCATACTTTTTTAACTTGTTGAGAGTTGGCAGTGAGAGAAGCTTATTTGCTCTCCTCTTTTCTCTCTCTCTTGCATGGTCAGTAAGGAGGTAGGTTTTGTTTCGTCTGCCTGTTGCAGGCAGACACACACAGCTACAGCACAGTCAGCTACAGCAGAATTCCACTCTTTCCCAGATGAAGCTTTATTGCACTGTTTACTTCTAGGCATGTCGCTGCAACCTGGCACTGAAAGTCTGTTTCTCCAGCCCTCCTTCACCATCCTCCCAGTGCCAATGCTGCTAAAATATTTCCAACTATAGAAAGAACAAGGAAGAAAAATGGTGCTGAGCAGCTGTAAAAAAATGTGTAAAAAAAGTGCTTCTTTCTCATAGGCTTTGTTGACTGAGGTATGCTTGTAAAATATCAAGACAGTAAAAAGTAGAACCCCAGAGACAGCAGTTCAAAGGGCAATTGTGTTTTGCTATTTCACTTTTTTAAAAAAGGATATAAAAATGGCTTCAGAAGGCAAGCAAGTTCAAAGATTGGAGGAGAGGAGAAATTGTGGTTTAAAAAACAAAATAAGAGGGCTTCCAAGCATGACATAATCTAAAGCATCAGCTGACAAGCAGAAAATTTTCCCGTTCAAGGAATAAGTGGAGCAGATTAACTCTCAATGAGATGACTGTCCTGCCGTGCTCTCTGTGGAGAACCAAGTTAAGACTTAGTTAAGAGAAGCAGGAAGCACTGTGAGGAGGGACCAAAACAGAGAGCACACGGCTTGACGGGTGTAATTTTACTTTGGTTGGGGTCAGAAGGGAATATTTAATAATATTTATTAGTTTGATGCATATCCTGCCTTTCCTCCAATGGGCATAAAGGGACACACATGGCTCTCACCCTCCTTCCTTCTCTATCTTCACAACAATTGCCTTGTGAGGCAGGTCAAGCTGAGTAAGAGTGTGCAAGTGGTCCAAGGTTACCCAGTGAGTTGCATAACTCAGAGGGAACTTGAATTTAAGTCTCCCAAAGTCCACAGCAACACCTTAATGACTACACCACACTGCTTTTTAAAACACTGGACACACTGTACTGGCGACCTCCAGATCCCTGAATTCCAGTGATCATGGAATGTTGCATCTTGTGCCTAAAATGGTGGTGGTATGTACACAGACACGCTGAAGCACGCTGTGCATGCTGGTATCATTTAATAGCGTAGGAGTGAGCATTTGTGATTTTTCTTACTTGTGGTGGGTCCTGGAATGGAACTCCTGCAAATACAGAGAATTCACAGTATATATTATCTACCCCTTTATGGCAACCATTAATGCCAGTTTCCCAACAACTTAATAAGGTTGGGTGGTATTGTTATCACTCTGTTGCAAAGGAGGTGCTGAGGTGACAAGATAGATCATATTAAAATCAACCAATGAATTCATAGCAGAGCTAAGAGGACAGCCAGAGACTAATCTAGCTACTCTTGGTCACTGCAAACCAATTCACCTTCAACTTTTTTTTTAAACAAACTACAACTTTTAATACAGTAGTAAAGATCTAGTGTTTCAGTGTCTGAAACTGCTGTCTGAAACTGCTGTTTCAGTGGTTTTAAAACTGGATTTGAGGATTGTTTTTAGAATCGATAGGAGATGTTTCTGTTTTTTGAGAGCCAATGTGATCCATAGGTTTGAGTGTTGGACTATGATCCTGGAAACCAGAGTTCAATTCCCCACTCAACCATGAAAACCCACTAGTTGACCCTTGCGTATGTCACACCCTCTCAGCCACAGAAAACGCAATAGGGTTGCCTTAAGGTTGCCATAAGTCGGAAACAACTTGAAGGCACACAATGAAAACAACAACAACATGGAGGTTTTTTAAAGTGTATTGTTTAATTGGTTCACGGTCTCAGAAGCCCTTATGGGCTAGGAAGCAATACCAGAACACTTCAAATAAATAAAATTTGGCCCTCCAAGTGTTTTAGCCAACAATTCCCATCAGATTCATCCAACATGATGGATGGGATGGAATGGGATGGGATGGGATGGGATGAGAGGGTTGTAGCCCAAAATATCAGCTCATAGGCTGCATGACAGAACTCAAAAGTATTAGTCCAGCATAGTTTTATAAAATCTCCCTAGATTGCATGAGCTTTTGAGCCTTCAACAGAGCTTGGAAATCCTGGCCAAGCTGGTTGGGAGATTCTAAAAACTATAGTTCAACAAAGTAACCTGCCCAACTTTTGGCCCTGGTTTCCTTGGCCCCCACGGAGATGACACTGTCAAACAGCAAACCACTTACTAAACCCTTGAGCAGATGTAGAAGATAAAGCTCCTAGTTCTTCTACTAGGTTGATTAACTCAACAGAACAGCACAGTGACTTCATGGCTCCAGAATGCAGATGTTTAAGGAAACAAAAAAAAAATTGCTCTTCACATACTTGCTTTTCCTCTGAACACAAGACAAGAGAACTCAGCTGCTGAGTCCTGCCTGCCACATACTTTCCATTTCTGGACAAACCAATTATCCAAACTTATATCTGCTGGAAATCTGAAGAGTTCTTTTTCATCTGCCCTACCCTTTTAAGAAAATCGAGGAGCAACGACATCAAAGCCCAACAATTACAGGAAATCACTAAGACCTCAGATCCAGCCGCCTCTCAGAGACAGAGGAGGGAATAGAGCTTGGAGGAGGTGGAGTGTACACTGTACAACTTTCCCAGTGGGAGGTGTGCAGGGGGGAGCAGAAAAGCACTGCCTTGTCTTCCTAATAGGACAGGAGATTAAGACTTATTTTTCACTGAGCCATAACCACTTCTAACGGAAGATTTTCCTTTATGAACAATTTAAAAAATATCTACAGTAGGAAAATGTTTGCTGTCTGAATTCCATTCTGTAGCTTCTTGAGCCAACCCTCCATTCTATCATCTTTGCACACACTTGTTCTTCACAGCTTGGAATTTAATCTTTCTGATCCCATGATGGAAAATGCACTTAAACAGACAGACAGGGAACTTCAAGCACTAAAACCACAATACAGTTGAGAGGGGAGCAGCTGCTTGGAGAAAATGTCCAGTCACCAGCAAGTGTGAATTCCAGTTTCAGAAGAAGTTTTACTGCACAACACAAAATGGTGCTCTTACCGAAGTATGGGACCAATAGGAGTAGTCAAAGCTGAAGGATTTTGGTGGTTCCTTGGGGTTCTTTGGGTTGACAATACCTGGAAGAAAAAGAAAGGTACATTCATCACTCAAGGACTGAAAGAAAAAGCAGGAACAAAAGTAAGAGAATTTATGAATGCTAATCCTGATAGCAGATGCACCACTCAAGTACAGCAGGCCCTCTGTACATGTGGGGGTTCCATTCCAGCAACCCTTGCAAATGCTCACATCCCATTATATTCAATGGCGGCAACATGCGCGCAGATACTTCAGGGCATCTGTCTGCAGATAGCTGCCGTTTTAGGTACACAGTGTTTCACATGACCTGGTAATGGCACATGCAGAAGTCATGGGTAAAGAGGGCCCAATGTACTCTTTTACCATATTAGCGCCCCAAATATAACACACAAATAATTGATTGCCTTATCTATTAGTACTTTAGTATTGCTCCCAAATTGGGAGAATTCTGACAGGGATGGAATTTTTAGCCAGCCAGTTGTTTTGGCCTAAAACTCCCATCAACCCCCACAATGCCATCACAGCCAACAGCAGCAGACTGTCCAAAACATCAGGATGGCCATATGTTTCCCAAACCTGAATACCATCAAAACAAGTAGCAAAGGTTGGAAGTATACAGTTACAAATAATAATTAATACCTTCTTTCAACATTTAAGGCATAACTAAGTCAAGTTACAATTGCAACATAAAGGGGAGATAACTTCACTCCTCTTGTGGCTTAACAGTAATGTATTTTTCTTTGCTTTGTTTTTTTGCTAACAGTCATAGTTACAAGGTGCGTGAAGCCTCACTGTTTAGACATGTTTGTACTGCTAACGAAGAGCCTGTGGCATTCTGGTGGCTTTTGAAAAAAAATTGAAAAGCAACTATCTTGGTTAACTTTGAATAATAACAAAGTAAACTTGCTTTTCAAAATAGTCAAGTGTAAGCAAACAGTCTTTGGGCCAAAACTAACAAAATGAATTTCAACAGCGAGAAATGTAGAGTATACACTTGGGTAGAAAAAAATGAAATGCACAGATGTAAGACCTGACCTGACCACAGCATATGTAGAGCATAAAGCTGAACATGAGTCAGCAGTGTGATGCAGCAGCTAAAAGCCAATGCAACTCTGGATTGCATCAATAGGAGCATACTGTCTAGGTCAAAGGAAGTGATAGCACCACTCTATTCTGCTTTGGTCAGACCCCACCTGAAATAACGTGTCCAGTTCTGGCGCCACATTTCAGGAAGGATATTGACAAGCTGGAATGTGTCCACAGGAGGGTAACCAAAGTGGCAAAAGCCGTGGAAACCATGCCCTCTGAGGAGTGGCTTAGGGAACTGGATCTATTTAGCCTCGAGAAGTGAAAGTTACGAGGTGACATTATAGCTATGTTCCAATATTCAAAGGGATATCATATGAAGGATGGAGCAAGCCTGTTTTCTGCTGTTCCAGGACATACTGAGATGGCTTCAAACTTCAGGAAAAGAGATTTCACCTATAAACATTAGGAAGAACTTCCTGACGGTAAGAGCAGTTCAACAGTGGAATGTGCTGCCTCAGAGTGTGGTGGAATCTCTTTCTTTGGAGGTTTTTAAACAGTTGCTTGATGGCCATCCATCAGAAATGCTTTGATAGGATGTTCCTGCATGGCAGAATGGGTTGGAAAGGATGGCCCTTGTGGTCTCTTCCGGTTCTATGATTCTATTCTGTGAAGAAATCCTTTTTATAAACATCCTGTTTGGGATACAGGCAAGGACTCTGTCTGTGTCTAGACACAGATTTCCCCAAACTGGTGCACTCAGATGTGTGGGGCTACCACTCTCATCATCTCTAGTAAGCACAGCCATTCTTCTTTGATGCCCTTCCACTGCTTCCCTCTTTCTCCTAGTGGACATTTGCCTTGCCAAGTCATTCAGGTTTAATCTCCCTGTACTGATCGGCTATCTGAGCTCTTGCTTACTTATTTGCTCACAGCTTCTCACTTTAAAAACTGACTCGGTTTCAGGTCATCTCAAGCCCCAAATCAAAGAGCAGAATATAGCTTAGTTTCAAGATATAAATAGGGACAGGGTTATACTCCTGAAACCACTGAGATATGGATCCAGCTTGGGGAATGGGAAGATTGACTCAAAAATTTTCACAAATGCCAGATTTGGTATATGTTTTCATGCAATGGGCTCAGAAGGCACAAACAGGCATTCTTTGGAACGGGTCAAGGAAAGGTAGGGCTAATCAAAAGAAAACACACAATTGCAGTGTAAGAAATTCACAGCAAACACAGAGACAAGCACCAAAAAATAGGTCATCTTGCCTTTGGACTAGTGAGAATTTCTGGATGAGAGGGAGAGGCAAAGAGGAGGTGCTTCCTTTGAACTGAAATCAAACCTCCCCCTCAGGCACATAAAAGCTGGAGGCACATCAGCCATGAAAAGCGCAAGGCTCCTGGGAATTTCACAGCAGGCCCATTCAAGCCTATTTTGAAACACGTGTTACAGTACATAGATAAGAAGGCCCCCAGCCTACCGATTTGCTTTCAAAAGGCTTGAGAGGCTACAGAAGCCTTGAGGGAAGTGATTAAAGGGGCCTGAAAAAAGGGTTAGCAGTGGCATTGGGGTGACGTATTAAAAGACTCTCATATGAATAAATATATGCATAGATCCCACATGTAGTCAGCAAGAGAACTGAAATTTTAGCTAAGACAGAAGATTCTGCTTTGTAAGGTCTTTCATCTTCATAGGGAGACCCAACTCTGCTGGAAATTCGCCTCTTACTCTTTGTTCATAAGAATATGTGGATCTTTCGCCTTCTGACCCTATAATAAAGGTTCTGCGTGACTCCATTATCAGTCACAAAAGCTTCTCTTTTCTACCTCTTCTTTTTATGATCTGGCCAAATGTGCAGGTTGTGCAAACAATAAAATCCACACACTAGCTTGTTCCAACTCACCACCAAGAAAAAATGGGAGCTAGGCAAACAGCAGCACAGAAATGGTCAGACTGCCATTCTATCCAGGCACACACTGCACAGAAACAGTTGGGCAAAGCTAAAAAGTGTTCTTCCAAGGTGTACTGATGCTGTTACATGTATCACATTCACAGTCACAAACCAATTTTGTTTGATTCAGACATAACACTTGACCATGGTTTGCATTACCCATTCATACTAACCATGTTTTACACACTAAGCACAGTTTACATTGACAATTATGCTTGTGTTCAGTGGTGTAGTGAAGCAAGGGCTGACAGTCTTGGAGTGCACAGTGATATCTTCTGCAATCACACTTCAGCACACACACCCGTTCCTTATGAGTTTAGGGGAAAATGGATTTTCCTAGCAGCAGTATATTGCTCCTGGATATATCGGCTGTAATGCAAAGTATTTTGGAGTGACTTTGGCTGTGAACAGGCAATTACGATCCTTCCACTTTATGGTGAATAACTCTGGACAGCAGGGTTCTAATCCTTGCTTAGCCATGGAAACCCACTGGGTAATCTTATGTAAGTCATACTCTCTCAGCCTCAGAGGAAGGCAAAGGTAAACTCACTCTCAACAAATCTTGCCAAGAAAACCCTGTCATATGGACACCTTAGGGTTGCCATATGTCAGAACTCAACCTGAAGGCATGCAACAGCTTCACAAAAGGTGGAGATGAAAACTGCTGGAAACTGATTTGTTAGAACTAGTGTGGCTATTGCAACTATCATGATGAACACCTGAGCTTCAAAATGTACCCCTAGACCACAATTTGCATTTCAGCAAGCAGGAAAACTCTCACACTACATTGTTTCATTCTTCCACAAGAATCCCTGAATACTGTACTGTTCCTGGATCAAAACACAGAATTGGCAAGGAGTGCCCAAACTCTGGCTTGCAAGCCACCTCGACAATCACAGTTTCCACATCCTGGTTTCATGCTCTCTACAACAAAGGATTTGTCAGCTGTTGTTGAATCAAACATACAAGAAAGCTTGGGAATGGAATTATTCACAGACCCTCTCTCCAGGGCTTTCGCTGTCATAGAGTATTGCCCTGTCTTGTGCCAGTCAAGAACAAGACAAAATTAGTTTGTCTGTAGTGTCAAGCAATCTCCTTGCAGATGGGTCCAGGAAGAAATATGGGGCATTAGAAATAAGTTGGTGACACCCACTGTGCAGTATACGTAGGCTCCTCCGTACTCTATCCTGGGGCAGGCAGTGTGCTGGCCAGGCAACAAATAAATATCCTATAGGTGGTAACCTCTTTCTTAATCATCACCCTGATTATTATCACTGCCTGCCATTACCTTACCGTATCCCAAATCTTCGCGGATGTTATGTTCTTAAAAAGAACTGCTGTCAAAAGTTTTGGAATGAGAACAGAAACCATGGGCCCCCCGTTTTGTGCACCGACTACAAATAGCAACCGTTGCTATTGCGCCTCTCCTCGCCAATTCTGCACTTAATGGATCTGCCTTCTGCTGACGCTCCTGACTTATGAAGGCTGACAAGCCGGCCAAGCCAAGGATTAATATGGCTTACACTAGGACAGCATCATGTAAGGGAGCAGACAAGCGGCTCTGGGTAGCAACAGGAGCACCAACAAAAGCCATGAAATCAAAACAGAATTGGTGAGCCAAGGAAATCCCATACACTGCAACTGGTCCAGCCTAAATTACAAGATTTACACACCCACACACTTTGACAAGCTCTAAGAAAAGGAACGGAGCAAGTTAATCTTTTTTTCTGCTCTGGTTTCTCTTCAGATCGTATAAATCTTTTGCCTTTTACTAATGTTTTTAAATAACTTTTGTATTTATATCTATATCTATATAATATTTATATTTATATTTATATTGACACTTTTGTATGTTTTTTTAATCTGTATTGTTTTTAAATACATGGCTAGCTGCCTTAAGTCCAATTATTGGGAGAAAGGCAGGATATAAATGAATAAAATAAATACCCTTCAGATGTACAGGACTCTAAATTCCAGTGAACCTGTTGGTTGGTAATAATGAGAATTCCAGTCCAATAGGGCACCATCTGTTACTACCACTGTGAATAGCTGCTTGATCATCTCATACGGTCATCTGCCCTTTGAGATTAAAAAGATGTTATAAACAAACAGTAGTAGTAGCAGTAGTAGCAGCAGCAGCAGCAGCAGCAGCATTTAAACTTTACAAAGAGTTGTCACTGTACAATTCTCTTGTTGGGTGTTTGTGTGTGAATGCCAGATCAAATCTTTTAAAGCACCGCAAGCAACTGCTATTTTTGCTGCCTTTAGCAAATCAACATTTGGACACTCTCCTTTAGTTTCACAGGCCTTCTGTATGCCATTCAGAGGAAAAGTAACACTTCCCAGTCATCTTCTGTTGATAAGGATAACATGGACCCATTTTTTGTTCTCAAAGTGTCTGACATTTCTTTTTGTCACATCCAAGTTCCTTAATGCCTCACAGGGTGGCTGATAGTAATCAAAAGGCTCTTGGTTTACACTGTATAGTCTCTATGGGACATCACAGGGCTGAAGAGTTGGTGAGCTGCCTTTGTATACCTCCTGAAGAAGCCAGCCTCTGCTCCTTACAACCCCCATAAGGCAACTGCATCACTGTGGGAGACACCCCTGGATGTGTGGCCCCCTGGAAGTCATTTAGCTTGCCTCTGTGGCTGTCCAACACACAGTCCAGCATATCATTGCTTCAAGGCAAGCCATTTCTGTCAAGTTAACAGGTAGGTTCCTTCTAACAGCAAACAACTTGGCTTGGCTTAAGGCTAGCTAATCAACTTGGACAGCTTTGGCTTAGCTGTATGTATTAGGTTTAAGATACCCATTCCTTGCCTCAGGGCAATAATTTTGGCAGACAGAGACAAGAAAATACAAACAAGCGGTAGACATACAGTACATCTTCTTTTACATGGCAGACATGTAAGACAAGAAATTTGGAAGTACAAGTTTATATGTCAAATGGGAAGGAAAGCACAAACAAACAGAAATATTCAATAATGCAGCTATTTGAGCACTCTAACAGAGCTGTATATATATCTTAAGAGAACATTCACTTCTCCCTCCCTCCCTTCTCTGACAAGTTGATTTACTTTCTGAGCAATAAAAGATATATAAGGCCTTTCTTTGGAATCCTAAATATCTTTAGAGGACAGCAAGGTCATCAGGGCAATGCTTGCTGAACATACTTAAAAACTTCTCTGACTCACAATAAATGAGATATTAAACCTTCACAGGCATCTAATGCAACACATGTAGAAAAGCAACAATAATCCATTTGACCACAGCACGACGACACACTTCATCAATCTGTATTGTCTTTTTTCCAGAGCTGTTTCTTTGTTTCTAAAAACACATAAGGTCTGTTTCCAGTGTCTGTAGTAAGCTCTGAAATCTAGGCAAAAGGAAAATCACACTGTATCATCAGGTACTGAAGAAGCTATGCAAGATCACTAAGCTACATAGATGGGACAAGTTGAAAAAAGGCAGAATGGGGGACTCAGACAGGTTGGCTAAAGAGAAATCCATTATACCTAGGCAGATTAAAACTACTTGTTTCAAATTCCCATATGAAATAATTCAATTGTGGAATGCATTTTTACATACTTTCTTCCATATTAGCTGCTAGAACAAAATTATTTAGATTCCATTAGATTCCTCTCACGGAAGGAGAGCACGAAGCTTTCAGCAAAGTGCACAATGGTTTCTGAGAGGTAATAGTGTACAGGATGAATGCACCATGGCAAATGAATGCAGGGTTATTATATCTGAGTGAGTGATCACCCCCCTTCTTCATAGGAGCCCAGGGCAACTGAACTAAATAACAATTTTGGTGGTCAAGCGTACATATCCCACCTGTTATGTATTATTTCTCTGACTTGTTGAGGAGAGGAGATAAGACAAGCAGAATTCAGATAACACCAGAAGCAACTACAGACTGAAAGCGCTGGCTGGAAGGATCAAGCAAGCATAAACCAGGATGCCGTTCATAACGATAAGTACAGATTCTTAAGCATTATGGTTTATCATGATGTCTGAACACACCAACCACACTGCAGGAATATAAACATGAAGAGGACAAAAACTTGCAAAGAAAGAACAAAACGCTCAGAAAACAATAATTCATGAACCAGTGATATTTATGGAAGACATGCATGTCATCTAACTACAAACAACAAGCAAGTCAGCCACAGTCCTCCAAAGAGCCAATGTGTTTCCAAAAATGTCTGCATCCCTGAAGACCTTAAGTCAAACCTCCTCACACCCAGTTTGCTATCTCAGTCTTAATCCGGGGAAAACCTAACAAATCCTGCAATTAAGGTTTTATGGCACCTCTTGATGTATAAGGTTATATAAAGAGCAGCGCTTCCTAAAACACTGCCACTTGACTCATCTACATACCTACAGTGAACCTTGGAAGTCAGTGTTTCTCAGCTTTCCATTTCTATGGCAACAGCCTTGAATTTTTTCATTCAGAAAACAGTCAAATTGGAGATGCATCTATTATCATAAGAAACTGGTGTAGGACAAGATATTTTAGGTATCCTAGGCTGCCACACTCCAATATTCAGACTGGGGCAAGTCTGAAACAAAACAAAAAAACCCAAAAAACCAGCAAATGTTGAATATTACAACTGACATAAATCACACCTTGTCTATAGTAGCACAAAATACCCCAGGGATATTTCATAGAGGAACAGGCCCTTCAAGTGAACTCTTTATTGGAATAAAGCTGTGAATTAGCCATGAATCACAATTAGGCTGAGAGAATGTGACTTGCACAAAGTCACCCAGTGGCCAAGTGGGATTTGAACCCTCTTCTCCAGAATCATACTCCAACATTCAATCCGCTATAGCATGCCGTCTCTCCCTACAGAGACTATAGGCTGCTAAAAAGACAAATGAATCTGAGAGCAAATCAAGCCTGAACTCTCAGTAGAAGCACAGATGACTAATCTGAGGCTGTTGTACTTTGAACATATGAGACGATGTGACTCAGTGGAAGAGATGTTAATGCTAGTTAAAGTGGAAGACAGTGGGAAAAAAAGGAGATTGCATACTAAAGTTGGACTGATTCAATCAAAGAAGCCACAGCCCTCAGTTTGTAAGACCTGAGGGGGATAGCTGATGATAGCTCCTGGAGATATTGACAGAGTCATCGTAAGTCATATTCGACTTGCAGCAATAATAAACCACATCAAGATCTATGTAGTAATCGGAGGCCATAATTAAACAACAGCAACACAGTAAGACTGAACCTAAGAAAATTAAGTCTTGTCAATTAAAACGGATAAACAGCTCCCTCAACTCCAAAGGTCATATTACCCCGCCAAACCCCCCACTTCTTTATTTCAATTCCTTCTTTTTTTTTCTTTCTTCTAGAGGTAAGGGGGGATTGTCAAGTTTGGGGGCCTTTCTAGACTGTTTTGGGGCTAGGAGAGGGATTTTTACTTTAGGAACACGGTAATTGATTCCATTGGCAATTGGTTCCATTGCCTAACTGCTCTTACTATCAATAGTTCCTCCAAATGTTCAATCGAAATCTACTCTCCTGTAACGTCAAACCATTAGACCCGGCCCTACACTCTGAGGAAGCAGAGAACAAGCTTGCCTGCTCCTCCTCTTCATGACAATAACTGAAGTATTTAAAGAGAGCAATCTGTCATCCCACGGTCTTCTCTTAACCTAGCTGATCATGCCCAGCTCTTCCTTTCCTGTTATATATCAGTTTTGGAAAGAATTTTAAAGGGACGAAAGGGATTAAAGGGACTAAACATATGACCTAGATATTTTATTCATCATTCTGAAACAAAATATTACATATTCCATTTTTTTCAGGTTTTCCTAGTATCTGGAGGAAAAAGGTTTCAAAAATGGAGTGGGGAAATGTTTCCCCCCTGAAAAAAAATTCCTGTCCTTTTCCAGGCATTTATACCATACATATCATAAAGATATGAACACTCAAAACATTGGGCATCAATAATCACCACAAACAGAAGATCTCTTTTACAGTCAACAGGCTTGAGAGAACAGACTGATGGCTAGGCGGACAATTCCACAATTTAACAGATTTCATACAATAACCACAATAGCTCCAGTTTAACACCATGAAATATTCTGCTTTGCGATACAGTTGTCCACCCCTGCACTGTCATTCTATCTGCTTTTCTCACCCCACTTTGGTTTCTACGGCTTAGATGCACACCACTCCAGTCTAATAATTTAATTATACAGCCCCTTGAAAAGGAAAGAGGCAACAAGACAGAGAATCACAGCAAGGGCCTACATTAACTACTCATTTGTCAATGGAATAAATTTGTTTATCTGATATTTCAAAAGGCCCAATGTGGCAATTAACACTTCTGTTTGCAAACCAACCCGCGCATAGTTTTGTGTTGCGGCTATAATTAGTTTCCATCACTGTGGCACTAACAGCAACTTGAAGCATCATGGCTAACCCCAGCCACCTGCTTTAGAGAATTCCAGGGCTTTACCAGGGGGCTTTTCCAGCAGCAGCCAACTTTCTGATACCATTTTATGCAACATTTGCCATTGTAGATACCCCTTGGCAGCAGCTAAGCTTCGCCACTTGTCAATGTGAATAGGATTTCATTGTTTCTAGGACAAAGTCCTTTGGGGTCTCCTTGCCTGTTACGCTGGCATATAACAGTCATTCTAGTACTCACAGCTGATTATCAACTATAGCTTGTTTAGCAGAGATATGGTAGGTGACAAAAAGTCAGATCTCAGCAAACCACACCACACTATTGTCATAACATGGGGATATCTTCGCTGGAAGTCTGACAGCCCTTACAACCAAGAGAAAACTACTAACTGCCCAAAGAAGTCAACCAAGGTTTTAACCATTACGTTTGAGAGACAGATGAGTTTACCTTTGAAAGATAGGGGAACTGAGGTAAGGATGCGTTAGTTTAGCCTTCATCCATGCCTAAGAACTCTGGTTTAGTTTTTTCAGTAAGGACATCAGCAATCCTGAGCAAGAGCTCATAGTAGAGGCCTGAGATTAGAAAGCATTTTAGAACAGGACATGTGAATTTCCTTCCTCACACACATTCCAGCACTACTATATAATCCTTCCTCAACCAGCTCACTAAAGGTACAAACAAGTGTCTGAAAACGCCATCTTTTCCTTTGAAAGCAAACATCTACAAGTGAGATACTACTACAACCTTGTGGTCGCAGCAATCCTCAAACAATCTTTTCTAAGTGGCTGTATATATGCTTTTACTGAACCTATTTCCCAACCAAGTTAAGTAAACAGTATGCATAGGGCAAGGCATGCACACCAAGCCATTTTCAGCCATTAAATTATGCAGAGTTTGAATTAAATTTTTAATCAAGCTGCTTTGGTTTTGCATACAGAAGTGCCCTTGATTTTTAAAGAAGGCTTGCTTTTCTCCCAAGGAAAAGGAGAACACGAACCAGTAAACAGAACAGTAACGCAGTTCTGCCTGAAGTATGGTCATATTTCTAATTTGTTTAAACTAGCTTTCATTTTGGGGGCAGGAAGACGTTGCAATAGCTTTTGAAGCCACAACCAAGTGAACACAGCATTGAACATGAGGGGCCTGTATTTAAATCTTTCTTCAGTCAGGAGTTCAATGTGACATTCACCACAGACACTCCTCCCAGTATTGAAAATGGAAGTGCTGATCCACTTCACAGGGCGGCTACAAGGCCTTTAAGACATATTGCTTGCCTATTAAAATGCTTCACATTTATTATACTTAGTGTACTTCCTACGAGAGCTGCATGCACACAAGTATAATAGGTCAGGAAAGAGAAACATCTGGCCTTCCAGTTGCTGAATGGTAACACAGATTGTCCTTCACCATTTTAACTACTGGCTTTGATTAATGAGAATTGGTATCCAGTAACATTCGCAGGGGAGGAAACATGCTCAACAATCTTGTGGATTTTAAATTGACATCACTTTTATTTGCTGTTTTAAACTACAGAACCATGAAGCCAGATCATCCTATGGTCAAGAAAAAGGTAGACAGGTACAAATTACCCCGCTGAGCTATTGATTTACGTTCAAATGTCACTGTGTTAGGAAGGTATCTAAGCTGCCAAAAAGATAAAAGGAGATCCATGGCTCGCTAAGCACAAACAAGCCTGACAAAGGGGTGGGCTTCATTTTCCTTTAATCTATCTGCCCATTCACCTGGGGACACAGCCAAAGCGTGCAGATCCAAGGTGTAGCTCTGGCATATAGGAACATGGAAGATGACCTTCTTGTGACATGGTAAAGGCGAGGAGAACACAAGCCCACATGGAGGAATCTGCAAAGCACTTTGGGAACAACCAACCATACTGAATGGCTGTATTGTACTCCTGTCAAAGAAATGCATTTATATCGTCTTACATGCTGGTGCTACTCATTACTGAAATTTCAGTCTTTGCAGGTGAAATTTCCATCTGGGGAGTTAAAACAGTTAAAAACTGTTTCTATGCCAGCAGTCATTTGGGTAGTGCTTTGAAAGAAAAAAACAGGCTGGTAAAAACTGATTGCCACAATTCCTGTTTGACAGATGGGAGGACATGGAGGATGAGAAATAAGCAACGTGTCCAACATCACACAAGTGAGTCAATGGAACCAGGAGAATTTGAACACAAGTCTCCTACAGCCTGCAGTGCTTAGTCAGATTAGAACCAGAGAGAAGTCGGTTCAAATACACGTTCAGATGTTCCCTGCCAGTTATGATAATCCTGGAGGAAAGATGGGATAAAAATAAATCAGAACGACTCAGCTCAAGCTTTCTAACTATTAGGTGTTACTATTTGATGAATATGATGGTTGACATACATTCCTTCCAGTATGCTCCATCCTAGATTCCAGGAGACCAAACCTTTTTTTATATTGGTATAAATGAGGCAGAAGACAAGAGGGTATTAGAAGCATCAAAACCCACAGCTTTCAAATATGCTCATCAGATTTGAGAAATGCCAAATCACATGCTATATTTGGAGCAAGAAAGACAACAGTGTTTTTCCCACTTCCCTCTTAAGGATATGACTAGAAAGTCTTGGACACCTTACAGAAATCTAATTAAAAGCATTTGAAGGCAGAGTTCATATTACAACAGAACACATGGAGAGAAATGGACACTTGCTCATAGTCATGCTGTCCCGGTATTTTTCAAGTCACCCAAACTAAAGGAAGGTAGACACACACACACACACACATACACACACACAGAGCTCAGACTGGAAATCATCCAGATTCCCTCCCCTGTTTTAGGAATTCTAGATCTGTACCAAGAGGAGAAAGGGGAAGCCGAGCAGAACAGGAGGAGGAAAAGAAAAGCCAGAAGCTGCTGGAAAAGCTCTCATCCTCAGCTGCTCTCACAGATCCAGTTGCTATAAATACCAACTCTGCAGCTGCCATTTCAGAAGAACAACATGCTCACTCGTTGCTTTAGAGCTGAACTACCACTAAAAGCCATGGCCTCAATTCCATTTGGAGCTATATATGCCACACCAGGTGAGCAAGTGCTCTCTGCATATTTTTTGACTACAACTTCCACAAATCCCTGCCAATGGTTGGGGATTATTTATTTCTATCATAGCTATCACTCTCTATCACATCTTTCATTTTCAAGTTCCCCATATGGTTTACAATAACAAGAAAACTGTGATAAAATAATTCAAATGATTCATTAAAATTACTAGACCAACTGAGTAGATTAGTTATGGGAGCTGTTTTCCAAAATGTCTTGAGAGGACCAGGTTACCTAAGACTGCTTCATGCTGATGCAAGTTTGCACACAGACAAATGTGCATGCACACTTCAATATTCAGAGCTGCTATATACAACCTTTCCCAAGGAGAAAGAGACTGTACATAAGTACTGGAAGAATCCATACCCACAATATGTGTGTCTGTGTGCACATGTTCAAGCCATCTGTTGACTTGTGGTGACCTCATGAATTTCAGAGGCTTTTCTTAGGAGAGGAATATTCAGAGGTGGTTTCACCAGTTCCCTCTTCTGGAATACAGCCTGCACCACTTGGTTATCGTTGGTCATCTTCCACACACATATAGGGCAAGGAGAAGTCCAGTCTTCCATTTCTCTTTGGCTGAAGGGGTATGCAAAACAACCAACAGGATTCTAAAGATATTATTTTTTTATGTCTGTAGAGAGTTCAGCTTTTAAACAGATGAACATTAGCACAGGATTCAGCTATCACTGCAGCGATTATCCTGGATCTGAAACCAGGTCAGTGCATACTGCCAGATCAAAACAACCCAGAAAAGCAGCTAGCCATTCAAGAATCTGTCTGTTTACAAGACACTATGAATGTGTTTTCTCTGCCTTTGTAAAAACAGAAGAGATCAAATGCATAAGGTGAACTAATTAGCATACAGAAGTGAAGTACTAATGCACATGTGTAAGATTGCATTCACCTTCTCGTCTCCATTCCTTTTGGATAAGAGACGCCAGGGGCAGGAATACCATTAAAGAGAGTGAAGTAACTGCCTCACAGGGACAATCCTACAGGGCAACAGTGCCAGACCCTGAGCTTCCAAGTGGTTTCCTTTTCTCACAGGGACAGAGTTGTAGGTACTGCATAACCTGTCTTGCACCTCCTAAACTGATCCACTGCCCTCAAGTGTACGGGGAGGGACACTATTCGGTTGTTAGTGCTGAAGTAAGATTCAACTGCCAATGTGATTCACGTCTGTATGGTGAGTCAAAGGGGGTGCACGTTTGTTCTTTTCCTCAAGCCAAGTTTACACTGTAAGCCAGTCAGAGTTGCTTCCTGTCAACCAGCATTATTTTCTCTGAAGTATCACCGCACTGAAAAATGGTAAACATGTACAAAATAGACGGGTGTGTGATACACATTTTTTTCTTGTTATGAAGACAGAGTTTCAACACAGAAAAAAAAATTCTACACACACCTCAAAATTTCTGCTCTTTGTGGCGATGGAGGGAAATTGCAGAAGCTAAATGCTGACACTTTTAATGAAGCTCATCCCTTCCAATTAGTTAGGTGCTGCTTTTCAAATGCTCAGAAGCAACTGGGCCAATTCAGAACCATCTGGCCATTCATCTGATCCTGTCCTGAATTAATTCATAAGGCCTTTTTTTTTATATCATCGAGCAACATGCTGTAAACACAAACATTAAGATACCAAGGGACCACTTGATGAAGCAGGCATGGACCTTCTCTCCCCCTTGCTTCTGCACATGGAGTACTTCTTTCACAATCTGTCATTTGGATAAATTCTCCTTTGCATCCATTGTGACCTAACAACGTGAGAAAAAGGAGATTCTTTTTGGCAATAAAAACAAGCAAAGGGAAAACTACTTTGTGCGTGGCAATTTCCAGACACCCCAAATTGGGTACACATGTTATTTTTCCTCCTTGCGTTTACTGCAATTCAATTTGAGTGCTTTCTCAAGCAATGTCCAAGCAACAGATATAACATCAGGATTTTTACCTTTGTTTTTGACAGGAAATATTTGATCCAAAGACCCAAGGATTTTAATTCAGGCATGTATTTGAACACTCATCTAGCTGCTAGGTATAGGTATACAAATGACTTACATGTAGGCAAGTGCATGGGTTTTATGCAGTAAGTGGAATAGCAAAGCAGAGGATGGACAGAATGCCCCCTCTCTCCTCAGTACCCAACTTGGAATCCAAGCAAGCTACCAAGAGAAGAAATTTTGAAAAATACATCTTTTGTGGCCAATGTACTACTGGCATAGTGGCTCTGTCCTTCCTCTGCCAAACTCCAGAAGGATAATATTTATAATATGCATTTTTGCATATTATGTACAAAGTTAACTTTGTAGAGTTACAAGGATGCATTTGGTTCATCTCTTCTCAAACCTGCAATTCTAAGTCCATCTAAGGACAACAACTATTACAAGATGTTAAAAATATAATGCAGCCCTCAGTGTCCCTTACCACCGGCTATGCTGATCAGAGCTGATTGCTGTTGTAGTCCAACGACATATGGAAGGACACACATTCCCCACTTGATATAAGGGAGCAAAGGTGGTTTGATCACAGCCTCTAAAACAGAACTTGAAATTAATAACATTTTAGATCACCACTCCCAGAATCAGCTGACAGCAGGGGGGTTCTGAGGATTTTTATTCAAAAAGTAACTTTTTCCAAGCTCTGGTCAAAAACTCGGTTCAGTAAAACAATTGTATATCTGCTCCTCTTCTTAACCTTAGAGGGCCCTTATTTGGAACATTTGACTAGTAACATGTATAATTTTTTGTTAAAATTACAGCTGTAGAAGAGGTGATCAAGGATTGTATGATAAAATAGGCATAAAATATTGGAAATAATATTCACCTGGGACAATGGGGAAAAAATCAATTATGCCTTCTGTGAAAGACTGGGAACCTCTAATAAGAAAAAGAGTATAATTTAATGATAACAGGATTCACCATTTAATATGTTAGAAAGGATGGCAGTGGAAGTACTAGAATATATTCGTAGCTAGAAAAGTTTTTATTTCAGATAGTGTTATCTAAAATCTGAGTAAGGAAAGCCGAAACCTTTTAAATAAGTATATTGCTTTTATTGTATTACAGTATTTCTTCTTGTTTACATTTTTCTTTATTGGTGTATTTGATCACTATATTTATTTGTGGTTGTAATTTTTCTTACCTTGCTGTTCTTTTGGTTTTGTTTGTATATGTTCTTATAAAAAGATCCTTATTTGATAGATTTCATATAGACAAGGAGAACATAAAAGCTTGCTCATTAGATCTTTCTTTAAGCCACCTACAGGCTTCTTCAGCAGTCGTAAGTAACTCCAAAATTTTATATGAGAAGGAATGGAGATGTATAAAGCCTTCCTTGCCAAGGCCATCACAGAACTGAAGGAACGAGAAGATGGTACAGAGAAAAGTTGCACCTGGAAAACCCTTCTCATCAATATGTACCACTGTTGAAACATTCAACTGCAATCCTGTATATAGTCAGCTTCGGGGAAGGCTAGGGCAAGAGAGGCAGTGCTTATTTTTGAGCAGGCATGTTAGTGTTTAGGTCAGAACCAGGGAAACTGACTCTCCAGATGTTGCTAGACCCCATTACCCAGCATCTCTCACCTTTGGCTTTGCTAGCTAATGCTGATGGACACTGCCATGCAACACCTGGAAGCCCACACATTCCCAACTCCTGCTTGAGATGAGTCAACAGATACAAAGTTGAGGTGTTGTGATTCATCACCCAGTAAATTTACAGTTTATCAATAGATCTATATAACAATTCACAAAAACTTCGTACAGCTGAAAAGAACAGTTTTGCTTCAGAATTATTGGCTTTAAACATATTCAAATTAATAAATCAACCAAGATTCTGCAACTGAAAGGTTTACTCTTTATCAAACTGTTTTCCTCTTTTTCATAGGAGAACCACTGGTTCAAGTCTGGATGGACCAAATTAAACCACTGGTCTATCTAAGACCAATTCAGCGGCCTGCAGGGACCACCAGTGCCTCTCTTGGGTGTCCATCACAGGTCTCTCCTGGCCCTTTAAAAGGATGCAAGGATTGAACACTGCAATAAGCAAACTGTTAAGTTCCAGCTTGCCTGTATGTATGAAGAGTTCTTTCTTCAATGGGCAGAAAATTCCAAGATATAAATAGGAACACTGATGATGTGTGTGGGCACACATGCGTACACACGTCATATGACAGAGCTGAGAATCACATTTCCTAAAGATAAAATATCAAGGTCTCTTGTGACTTCCATTCATTTAAGTTTTTGATGAAGCCTTTTAATCATGCATGCCAAAGGCTCAAAAAAGGTCTCATGTTTTTCAGGACTGCTGGTTTCCTGCTGACATCAAAGCATGTGTCAAAGAAAGCAAGTCAGAATTAAGGCTAGAACTGGAGGATGCATTTATTGAATGAACTTTCCCACTTCTGCTAGGGTTGCCTAGCTGTCAAGACACTTCAAGCCACAAGCTTCATCCAAGAAGGGAGATGAAGCACTGATATTTGAAGCAATGTACTTCTGGGACTGCTAGCTTGGGCATGACGACCAAATTAGATCTTTCCTTTCCTCCTCCTGCCTGCCCCACAGGACTAGAGGGAGTAAGGAGCAGCTGCAGTCCAAAACTGTTCCCTGCTGTTTCTGGCAACTTTGACCCTAAGCAAAATTGAAATCTGTCTCCACTGGAAAGGGGGAGTTTTCATATTACAAGTGAGAGAGAACTCCAATTAAGCAAGACACAAAAGAAAAGCAAAGAACTGACAACCATCACTATTGCCAAGTCTTGTGTAATGTAAACATTATTAGCTGGGAAGAGTAAGAAATACTATTATATTTCTTTTGGGGTCATGAAGTTTACTGTGCTTATGTTAGAATTAGATTAGCTAGACATTACTGTCCACATTGCTCAACTATTTTATTTTGGTATTTGTTGCAATTTGTACAACCTAATTCTGTTGGAAGACTATATAAAAGTAGATTGCCTTGAACTTGCCAGTACTAAGTCTTGAAAGAACAAAGGAAGGGGGCCTTCTTGGTGGCTGCTCCTAGACTTTGCAACTCTCTTCCCAAGGATCCCAAGATGGCTCCAACCTTGCTCTCCTTCCACCAGCAAAGTAAAACATATAAACAGCACAAACATGAGAAGCTGCCTTATACCAGGTCCACACATCTCAGTATTCTCTACTCTAATTGGTAAAAGCTCTCCAGGACTGCAGGTGTTAAAAAAAAAAGCATTTGTCTCCATCACTTGCTGTCCAGTTCCTCCCAACTGAACATAGCAGGGCTTTCCTGCATTTAGAGCACATGCTGCACTACCAACCTATGGTCTTTACTCTAAATAAATAAATAAAGATGCGTGAGAATAGGATGGCATTCCAACCAATCCAAAGGTGACTGTAGTCTTTCCAGAGCTCACAAGGCATATTGGGCTTCCCAGCCTCCTAAACTGCAATCTGTTCAAGGCAGCAGCTGTGGCTCGTGGGCTTGACAGATGGGGTCGTTCCACTTCTTAAGCAATGAGATAAAGGAGTTTGGATCCCCACCCCGCCCCCAATCTCATTACTAAAAACCACTGAAGATGATCCAGTCATCTCAAACACAAGAGATGGGCATAGTCTGAAAGGGAGACCTCTCTGTAGACAGATAAAAATCCTACTTGTAATGAAAGGAATTTGCTTTTAAAAACCAAACTCATTCAACTTTGGTTGTAAAGGATTTCAACTTATCAAGCCAGTTCGCAGCTTTCAATGAAGTTGTTAGATATTTTTGACTAATGTGCATGAACGTATTTTAGAAGTTAAAACACACTATACTGAAGGTAAATCTTAGCAAAAGTACAGACCACACCAAATTCTCTCCTTGCTTCGCAATCACAATGGAGTGAATACACAGGCTGCTATATTTTACTCACTTCTTTAGATTCAAACCTTTGAAGGGCCTTCAGCTAAAGCAGGAAGATTTCCCATGGCAGGACTGCTGTTTACATACTTCCTTGTCTCACCTTCTTCATGCAGAAAATGAACTGCAGACAAAGGACATACAGCACCAAATGCACCTGCATGTAGGCCAGAAATCTGCTTTTTAAAAGATTTGAGTATGGATGCTTGACCATGGCAGCTATTTTGTAGTTGTTGTGTGCCTTCAAGTCATTTCTGACCTAAGGTGACCCTATCACTGGGTTTTCTTGGTAGAATTTGTTCAGAAGGGATTTGCCCTTGCTCTCCTCTCAGGCTGAGAGTGTGTGACTTGCCCAAGGTCACCTAGTGGGTTTCCATAGCCAAGTAGGGATTCAAACCCTGGCCTCCTAGTCCAACACACCATGCTGACTTTCATGGCAGATATACAACTGTGTGTCCATTTCCAGATTCTGAACACGGAACAGCTCAGAGGTAACAGCTACTTAGAAGCACCAGATGTTGCTCTGGTTTGGATTATTTTGTTGGAATGCATTTTGATAAACATTTTAAGGTTGCAACATGGGATACAATGACTCATGATTAAGGTGCCATTTACAGTAAGGATTCATACTATAGAATATTGGGATTTGTAGTTTGGCATTTAGAACTTTCTGCCAGAGAGCTCCAGTGCCTCCTCAAACTACAAATCTCAGAGTTCTATAAGAAGCAGCCATGACAGTTAAAGTGGGATCAAAATTCTCTAACTGTGCACTGTGAAAGAGACCAAAAACCTGCTGAACACAGCGGGACAAACTTCCAAGTAAACAGACTGTATTGTTTTATATACTATATTGATTACAGAATGCTATGTATTTTGTGTTATGCTTTGTAAGCTACTTTCAAGGGCATTATAAAAATATAATGAAACTGGTGTCAAGGTCAATCCATCAGTGAAAAGCCAGAAACTGATTTAATGGCATGTGGATGCAATAAAGAAATAACATCAAGCAATTATACTGAGTCTACAGAAAGTTCTCATTCTCTCTCAATTTTTCTGAAACACACACACATACATGTGCATGTACACAAACCAGCCAACTTGCCCCCTGAATGCCATCTGAGGCACATGGTCTGCACTGCACAGAAATACAACCGTTTAAAAAGATAAATGAAAAGTAAGATAAACTAATTATCAAGAGGATATACTCTCTCAGCCTCAAGAGAAGGCAATGGTGAACCTCCTCTAAATAAATCTTGCCTAGACATCCCTATAATAGGGTCTCTTTAAGTCAGAAATGACTTGAAGACACACAATACACTCCCTCTAATTGCTAGATTTGGGACAAGCAATTCTGCTACTCCCAAACTGAACATAAAGGCACTCGATATGTCCACTGTCTGCACCATCTAATATTCTGCCACAACCTGAAACAGCCATCCCCAACCAGCTGCTCCTCTGGATATGTCTTGCTGTGGGTGAGAATGATAGGAGTTACATTTCAACATATCTGGAGTGGCAGCAGGTTCTTGTGGAAGGCTGAAGTAATTCTGTTAGCTGTAATAAATGAGTTCTCTATGCCAAGCTCTTCCATGATGAATGTGTATTAACAATGCAAAACAATGACAACTCAAAAACAAACAGCCAGCTGCAGTGTGGCAAAAGAAGAAAGCCCAGTATTCAAACTGGGGAAAAAAAAACCTTGACAGGTGACCTTTGCAGGAAAGAATTCCAGTCCAAAGTTCTGAGGAGCCCTTTTTTGTTGTTACTGGGAGAGAAAGTGTGGAGAGCAACCTTACCCATTCAGGTTTACACGGCAAAATGGCATTGACTATGTAGAATACTCCTCCTTCTGATATCAAGCATCCTCCAACATTTCTTATGTGTAGACATATGTGGAAGGCTTCTCTTATGTTTGCAGACCTTCCACTGTAGTTCAGCCTGTTGCGGCTGTTATTGTGTGCTTCCAAGTTGACTCTAATTTATGGCAACCCTCTTGTGGCATTTTCCTGGCAAGATTTATTCAAATGAGGTTTGCCACTACTTTCCTTTAATGCTGAAAGAGATTGACTTGCCCATAGTCACCCATTGAGCTTTCTGTGGCTAAGCAGGGATTCAAAACCTGGGCTCCTGGAGTCCTAGTTCAACACTCAAACCACTACACCAATCTGGCTCTCAAGATTTAATCAGAGCAGATTTGCCACTGCCATCCTATGAGACTGAGAGTGTGTGATTTACCCAAGATGACCAGGTGGGTTTCTACAGATGTGCGGGGTCTCCCACAGTCCTCAGACCACACCACACTGGGTCCCATTTACTTCAGCCTTACTATCTACTTACCAGATAATGTATATAAACAGTTTATCAATGTTAGTAAATTGATATACACACTGGTTGTGAATTAGAAGGAGATACTAAAAGGTCCTCTACCACCTTTCAGATGCTGGGCAGAAAGTAACAGCCTAGACATGGAGCACCACAGCAGCTTTGTAACTGCTGCCATATATCTAAACAATATTATTTTCCAATTGCCTTGAGTTGCTAAAGAGCTAGAAATTGAAATCACAAGAATGGTACTAAAATGATGTCATGGTACCATACCCCAGAGTTCCATTCTGTCTTCCAAAGAGGAAGCAAACCTCTTTCAGGAACTGTAGCCAAAGTCCTAGCAACAATCCCTAGGACAAAATTAACATACAGAGGCATATTCTCCATCCTTCATCCCAAAAAGTGGGATCACCTTTAAGGGCAAACTCATTCTATTGTAGGGGATGGAGGGTACACAGATCTGAGGCTTCTTGCAGCTAGTTTTTGTCATTTATTCTTGTTTGTATTTCCAGTGAGAAGCCCAAGATTCAACAACTGGGGCTGGTACAAAAGACATGCACTCAGAATTAAAATATTCTCTACTGAAGAATTTGAACAGCAGAAAAGAACAGTCTACACAGATTTTCTATAGAAGAATCCACTCCTGGTTGCCCCAAGCTTTCTTCCTTTCTGCAGCATGATTAAGAGGAGGAAGCGAATGATTTTAGAAAGATATCAGAAAACAAACATCCTGATCTACTACAGCTCACCCAGATATCTACTTTCCCCCTACCACTGTCCTAATTAAATGCAAGGAGGACAATCAAGAAAGAAGCACTGACATGGGCAGGTCTAACTACTTGGTTTGAGACCTCACACAGGTGTGTTGTTGTATGTATGAAGGAAGTGGTGTGTAATTTATGCAAGTATGCAAAATATCCTGATTTTTCTCACGTCCAGTCTACAGTCTGAATTACAGTGGAAGCCACTAAGAAGAACAGAAGGTGCCCTACATAGTAACAACGTGCCATGATTTGGTGCTTAAATTATAACTTCCAGATGCTAAGGGCCCTGCCACACATCTGCTTCCCTCCTTCCTGCTTTGATTTGACACAAACCATAATTTATATCAGTCCTTCCTCTCTCCCTGAAAACTCTCCACGGGCCAGCAGTCAATGGCTTGTAGACTGCCACAAACCACCACTGTGAGCAGCATTGGTTTATAGCTTCATTTGAACAGGCACGCTATGGTTTGTGCTATGAGTAACAGCTCTAGCCCAAAACATTTTGTTCCCTGAAGTGAAAAACAAAATGGTAACAACCTCCACTCTCACTTTATATGAAAAACAGTGGCCAACTGGACTGGTAGATTAATTTATCTTCAGTATTAGTGAGGAGATGCTACTGTCCACGTCAGAAGGCAACAAGCTTATGAGGAGCACAGGAAGCCAAACAGCATAAAACTCTCTCCCCTGACACCTTGCTGCTGCCTCCCAGTGTATGACACCTTGAGGAATTAACTCCCTCTGTCTAATTGTGGGGGCTAAATCTGCATGGCAAGCATAAACCATATTTTTACTGATCGAGAAAAAAAATGAAGGAAGCAACCTATGGGCTCCCTCAAGAGCCGAACATCATTGATAGATTGCTTTCGCCTGAATTCACCACTTGCAGAATTGTGTTGCAACAGAGCCCACAACTAGAACAAAGATTCATTAAACTAAAGTTATTATCTGCAAAAACAAGCTAAAAATATCCATTCTTCCAGCCTTGCCAATTGTTTGCAAAAACTGCCTCTGGGTGAACAGACGAGCCTCAATGTTCCCTTCTAGCTGTAATGAGCTACTCGAGGTTTGAGAAAGTTCAGCAGCACGCAAAGCTGTCTGAAAATACCTTGGCACTGCCTGCTTAGAGCTGCAAACCTACTACCAGCTTTTTTTTTTCTTTTTATAATCCATATTCTCCCAGAACTTGGAAATTCACTTTTTTGGACTACAGTGCAGGTCAGGGGAAATTACAGCCCAAAGTTAACTTTTCCTAGTTCTGCCCCAGCTCCCATTTCTAGATTCTTTGTACTGTAGCAGCTTTCCTCCATGTAACATCCGCAACTGGCTCTGACAGCCTCGGCTGGCTGCCAACATGCCAGCTTCATAATGCAGTCAGGACATGTGACTTCAGCTGGACTGCAGGATTTCAGTTCCATGACACACAAAAAATCTGATCAGATAAAGGAGGCAGAATCCTATGCACTGAAAGATTACAGCCTATCTGTATCCAATGGTCACTGGAAGTTTTAACATGAGAAATGATAAAAGCCAGATGTTTCACCAAAACCAGTCCTCATCATGCACTAGAAATGGCTTTAAAAATTCGAACAGCACCACCCTCTTTCCAGACAGCACAAAGGGAAATCAAGGATCTTGGCAACTCCCAATTATTTAAATCCAGGCATATTTGCCAGAGGATGCAACTTCTTTTCCTGGCCAAAAGCCTAGGGCTCCCTGCAGTTCTCAATGGCTATTTGTCCTCAGCAATTCATAACACCACCACAAAATTAGACATGCAGTTAAGATGTCTTAAACAAATGGGCCAATGAAATTGTCTGGAATATCATTCCATATTTCTTGGGAAAGGAACAGTAAGGATTCTTGGCATTTTGGGCACCCTAGATTTTTCAGGATGCTTTTGTGCTTATCCTCCAAGAAAGACTGGAAACCTTTTTATGTCAGACAGTGGTCAGGTTTCTCTTTCTAAATGAGATTTACAACCCCTTACACAAATTTGGTCAAAATGACAATCCCACATAGTACAGACATAATGACACACCATACTACAAACTATAATCCAGTTGATCCAATTTCAAGTCAATACGTCTTTTGTATTCTTAGTGTGTGTGTGTGTGTGTGCGTCTGCATGCGCACATGCCTGTCAAATATAACTAAACAACCAAATATCTATTAAATCACAGGGCAACCTTTAAAAATACTGCTCTACAATGTTCATCAGCTCCAGCTTGCATGACCAAAGGCCATGCTGGCTGGAGCTGATGGGAGCTGTAGTCCAACACATTTGGAGGCACAGTCTGCCCAGCAAATCTTAGGCCTATGTGTGTTTATGTAAGTGCCTTTAGGTTACCTGTCAACTTGCAGCAACCCCATGAATATCACAGGATTTTCTTAAGCAAGGAATGCTAAGAGGTGTTTTGCCAGCCACTTCTGAAACATAGCCTACACCACCCGGTATTTGTTGGTAGTCTCCCATCCAAGTACTAACCAATCCTAACCCTGCTTAGCTTTCAAGATCACACAGGATCTGGTGCCTTTGCAGTATTTAGGCTCTCCTTAAGCCTTTACATCCCTTCAAGTAAACAAGTTCCACACAGCGCAGCTACAGAGAAGTTCAAGGAGTGTAGAAAGGAAGCCACTCAATCATGTCCTCCGCAGACACGGCCTAATAGTCACGATTTAAAAACAGAGCGCAGGACTGCATCTCATGTTGGACAAAAGTGGGGTGTAAATAAAAATAAAACTGTACATCCATCCCTATCCTCTGCTTCCAGTGTTCAGATAAATGCTGCCTAACATTCTATTCTGTTCATTTCAAATACGCCCTGCACATCATGGCAGCCAAAGGCAACACCAGGAAGGCTGAAATCGGAACGAGACAAGAGCAGAAGTACTAACTTACATGCATATTTGTTTATAAGCCACACTAATTTGTCTATAACAGCATTGCATGTCTGTTGTGGCTGTTTTGAGGAACCATTTGAGAACATTTACAACTGACCACCTCTCTCGCTCTCTCTCTCCCTCCCTCTCTGTGTTTGTGTGTGCATGAGTGTGTGAGTGAGAGAGGGAGAGAGGAACAGCCCCAGATCCGCTCAAAAGCATGCCCCCCACCACATTTCCCTTTCTACCATGTGTTTCCATCCACTCCTTTTGAGAACTCCGCTTTTTCTGCACATTCCTGGCATACTTCCCACCTAACAACACAGAAGAGGCATCCTCCCTCAGACAACCAAAAGCTCTGGGGTATCTCTAAGGCTATTTTCCCACAGTTATTAATGGTCCAAATGACTTAACTCTGACCACCTGCCATTTCAATTAGCTTTTGTCTGTCTGGAGACATTCACCAAAAGACCACGGATCACTAGGTTTTCCAAAAAAAGGAAAGAGGCAAAGGAAATCTATTCCCGGGAACTCAAAACTCTCAGTGCGCCTTCTCTTTTTAAAACCTGTGCCTTGAAGACTAGTACTAAGAGGCAACTATCTTTATGCTGACCTCAGCAGACCCACTGCTTCAGAATCATATATGAAGAAAATTATGCTAGATGCAAAACTGGTCCTACATTTTTAAAATATATATATATATGTATGTGTGTGTATGTGTGTAAGAGAGGGAGAGAGAGAGAGAGAGAAATTCAAGGCCGCTTACAACCATATAAAAGCACAGTATAACCAAAGGACTCTATTAATTGAAAAGTTAAAATACAATTAAACTAGGCTATATTTTTAAAAAACAAATTAATAAAAATAAATAAAACTGGTTGTATGAGAAGAGATTAAAGAAAACAAATTTTGAAAGAGAGAAACACATTCTTCAAATATTGAAAGAGCTGTTACAGAGTAAAGGTATATTTGCTGCTACCCAAGCAAACTGAGCAAGACCTACCAGGCTTAATTTCCAGTTCAGATTTTGGCTGAAACTCAGTAAAGACATTGATGGCAAGAACAGTTGTAACAGAACAAATTTACTGGAGCAGGGATGTACAATTTGTGGTCCTCTAAGCATGTAGCTCCCAATCTCTGGGCTTCCTGGACTTCAACTCCCAGAATCTCTGACCATTAGCAATGCTTTCTGGGAAATGAACTCCAGTTCCCAGAGTTGAAATACCAAAAGTTGAGAACCACTGCTCTCGAGTTTATAAAATTAATTTCAGCTTGTATCAGCTCTACCCACCACACTCAATGGTGAAGGATGATGGAAGCTGCAAACAAATAGCATCTTCACCTTTAGGCAGGTTCTCCATCACCAAAGATCTTCCAGTAGGGGAAGGACAGACAGCTTTTTGGAATCCTCTATCTCTAGGCTTTTTATCTCAAGCAGGAGACTGGATGAGATAGTCTATGAGACTCCCTACATGTTTAAGATTCCAAGCTGCCCCATCACAAAAGAGCGTAATATGCCTTCTTATAACAGAAAACCTGTCAGAAACTAGGAAAAACTACCAATATGCCACCTTGTTCTCGAACTCATGTGCACACACGCACACACACACACACACACACACACATCATCCTACCATTGTCAAAGAGGAACTCATTCATGCAAAGTACCAATGATAAGGAAGTCTGAAATCACATGTCACCCCTTCCAACTCGTCTCCAGAGGACTGTAAGTCAGCAAAAATGCAGATGGGCAGGATATACTGCCTTCTGGAGTCAAGTGCAAAGAGAAGGGGAGGTCACAAGACTCCCATAAAAAGGAGAAGAAAGAAAAACGACAGGAGTTCTCTGAAAGAACAAAATGTCAGTGACATCACTGAGATAGTCATCAGTTTTGTGGGGAGACACAGGGAGGAAAAAGCAGTTTGAAAACCGAATCCAACTTACTGGTTGAATTGCCTTGCATTTGGATGATGCATTTGGACTCTTTGCTGGTCTCTCGGGAGTTGAAGGGTCGAACCCGGACAGCCACCTTGACCGAAGCGCCTGACATTTTGGCAGCCTCTTGTGTGTACTCCAGAAATTAGGTACCAGAGATTTCCACAGTGTGTACTTTCCTCTTCTGGAGTTATCTTTTAAAAAGAAGAGACAGAGAAATCAAGATTCAGTGATTGTGAAGTAGATTCTCATTACAGCAATGGCTCTTGTTTGATCTCTTGTACACACAAACTAGCACCGTTTTTGGCTTCAAAGAGAGTAAGCGTAGCTATATTCCCCCTCCCACCTCCCTGATCACTCGTTAAGTAACAGCCTCGGAAAGAAAGACATTGTTTCCAGCCCCACCTCCGGGAGAAAAAAAAATGGAGCCTGCATCACTGACATCACCCGTGACTCAGAGAGCTTTAGAAGGATGGCTGTTCGTTCTTTGTGCTGTTTGCTCCTTTTATTGCTGCATCTCACAAGCCAGAAAAAAAAAATCCTACACACACCTCCAGGGATCTCCTCAATCCACCATGGAAATAAAAAAAGGCTGCTCAATAAGCTTTATACTGCAAGTCACCCTAAAAACAGCTCCCCTTCTCCCCAGTTCTCCAGAGAAGGGTGAGGGATGGCCTCTGATACTCAGGATTTCTGCTTATGTTTCAACCCTCTGCAAGCGCATGCAAATACAGTATGCCGACCCAACTGCTGGGTCCTCTTTCTAAATAGTCCAGTGAAAATTGATTCTCACTTGCAGATACAAGATAGTCATGGTGAATGAAGGCATTTCCTCAAATATATTTGAGAACAGGTTATCCTGAAGCAGCTGAGAATCAGATTCAAGATGGAAGATACCATTTAGCTTTCCCTCATGCCATTTGCAAATTAATTCATCAAATATTATTGTTATTCTTTCCTAATCTGTACCATTCTTTCTTGTTCCAAGAACAGGCTGTTTTAAAGGTTGAGTCAGTCAAAATGATGCACAATTTCAGGTTATTCATAAAAGCCTCTAAAATGTCATATTCTCACACAAATATTAAGAACGCAGGTTTCCAATATTCAGTTTTCACAGAGTTATTAAGATGAAATCCGTGATCTGTCTTATGAAACAAAATTCTATCCTTTCAGAAAAGCCTCTACAGCAGTTCATTTTGAAATGCTGCCTCCAATTGAGAGGCACAGTAGATATACTAAATAAGATAAGTTTTAAAATAAGATGGGGTAAGGAGACATTGTAAAAGACATTGTATTCCATTTTGTTCTGCCTGTAGAAAGCTCCCATAGACTCACTCATAGCAAACACATTAGCACAGCCCTTCCCCATGTTGACTAGCACACAACTATGGCCATGCTGGCTGGGGGATTATGGGAGCTACAGTTCAGCACATCTGGAGAGTATCAGGTTGGGAAGGCACTGCTAGCACACTCTATTTCCTTAAGATCTCTCATTTTCTGTCAGCCATGGGGTAAATATTTGACTTCCAAGTCTGCACTTGTTGCTGCAGTCTCTCAAAAGATCTAAGCATTCTGCATATTTATGTATATTTTACATTTTACTCACAAATGTTGCACTGAAATTTTTGAATACAAGCAGCATATAAATATTTGCAAGCAAATAAACAAATAAGATAAAAAGACTCAAACAGTTATTCTCCAAGAATAACCAATCACTGTAAGAAACATTTTGATGATACAAACTTGACTGTATTTGAAAACTATTCATTGCAAGCACTTTTTTTAGCCTCCTCTCTGCCCAAAAAGGTTTGCGTGCCATTTTTAAACACAAGACAGTGCTTGCCCATAGGCCTGAAATCTAAAAAACACAGCATATAAGGAAAAACAGAGGAGTAGGGGAAAAGTATGTGAATTCAGGTATCAATTCCTAAATTTATACAGCAGTTCTCATAATATTCAGCCCTCGTCGAAACAGTTCAGAGAAACAGAAGAACCCAGTAAACTTGTCCAGATTCCCAGTTCTCTTTCTGCTGTAGTCAAGACGCCAAAACGCAATTAATGACTGTACAGCATTGACTCCCAATCTTGGGTCTCCAGACGACACTGAACTACAACTCTCAGAATCCCAGACTGTTCTTTCTGCAGACTGAGACATCTGAGAGCTTAAGTCCAACCGTATTTGGAGACTCAAGTTCAGGAGCTGATGCTGTATGTGTTTAATGTTCTTGTGATTAAGAGTTTTAAATTATGTAAAATGCTATCTGCCAACATTTCTGACTGTGATAAAATGTTCTGCTACATTTTTATGAGAACTGATTGTTTCAAACAAATAAATACATAAAACTAAAACTGGTAACGCAGTGCTTTTGACTCAGTGCCAGTTCAGTAATGAGGAAGAGCTTTATGGTCCAGGTTTCAATCCTGAATCAAGCTGATAGAAAATAACACAGCCTAGATCTAATTTACTAAACAAAATCCACTCAAAGAGGGGAACTGTGGGCTTCTTCTGCCTGTACTATAGTTAGATACAATTCCTCATGTGAGATCAAACAGCATAAATCAAAATTAATTAATTCTTCCACTGGGAGAACCATTTCACCCATTTAAACTCTATTATTTCAAAGGCAGAACAAGTTCTTCAATTTACCAGCTTCAGTGGCAATGAGCACTACCTTATCCCACACAATGATCTATTTTCACAATGGCAAAAAAAAAAAATCCCATAGATACAACCTGTTACTCTTCAAACAACCAGCATTGACAAGAGATCATGTAACAAAACAAAAAACAAAAAAACTGAACTGGCTGTGGCATCTTAGTAAGCAGGAACTTCATTACTGTTTCGTTCAGTTTTGCCCAAGCTGGCACGTTCCACAATGCACAGGCACGTTGGCTCAACCAATGACCGCACTGGCTGAGGGTGACAGGAGACATAGTCTAGCACAGTGGTTCTTAACCTGGGGTCCAGGGACCCTAGGGGTCTGCACAGACCTCACAGGGAGTCCACAAAGCCCTGCTGCTGGACACTAACAGCAGCAACAGGGATGTGGCAGCAAGGCGGGGTTGCGGGTGCTGCTCCCTCATTTACAAACAAGGGAGCAGTTTGGGCACGTGGACACATACCCCACAGCCACGTCCCTGACAAAAGGGGCAGAACGGCAGTTGTGTGTCTGGAGGCCACGGTTTGAATACCAATTCAGCCATGGAAACCCACTGGGCAACCTCAGGCAAGTCACATTCTCTCAGCCTCAGAGAGAGGCAATAAATCTTGCCAAAAAAACCAACCCCTTCATGACAGGTTTGCCTGAGTCATAGGTCAGTTTTCAAAGAGGAGGGACATGATGGTCAGAAAGAAACTCCTCATCAGCGGCACTTTTTTGTGTGCCTTCACATCACTTCTGAGTTATGGCAACCCTAAAGTGAACCTATCACAAGGTTGGGGGAAGATGTGTTCAGAGAGTTTTCGCCCTTACCCTCCTCTGAGGCTGAGAGAATCTGACCTGTCCAAGGTCATCCAGTGTTCAAGCAGAGATTTGAATCCTAGTCTCTAGAAGCCTTTAATAAACATTTGAATATTTAAATCTAAATTTAAATATTTAAATCTTGAGTTAAGCTTTGGGGGACCCTGGCAACAAATTATATTTGCAGGGGTCTCCCTGGTAAAGGAAAGGTTAAGAACCACTGGTCTAGCATATCAGCAAGGTCCTGGCGTGGGCAATACTTGCTTACTAGTATAGATAATTAGATAGTTATTATATCTCATACATATTATATATATACTTTGCAATCACTGGTTCTCCAGATGTTTTGGACCTGGGCTCCCATAATGCCTGAGCCTTGGCTATATTAGTTGAGGCTTCTAGGAGCTGAAGTCCAAAACACATGGAAGACCACAGACCCACTGGCACAGAAAGACAGTTGGGGCAGAAAGCTCAAGATCCAATAACGTACTGTAGTATTCAATGCAAACAAAATTAGATCTCTCTTTGCCTCCCTGTCTCCCTGCAGCTTTTCCTGGCATCAAAATCTGCTTCAGAGAGTTTCTCAGCCCTCTAGAACTGTTTTCTAAAGTGGAAGGGGGCAGGGCAGGGGAATCACCAGTTCAAGTGGAAGCAGCAGGATGCAGCAGAAAATATACCAGCTGATTTTCTTATAACTCATACTCAGGCCAAGAGGCCTATATAAGTTTAGTACAGTGTACACCAGTACAGTTATGCTAGGTCTCAAATCTGCAATGTGGTCACAGATGTCATGGCCTTGTTGCTCAGTGGCGGATTCTCTCCCCACCTACCAAGCTGAAAGTGAGTGGTGGCCCCTCTGTGTGCTTAAGGAATGACTGGCTCAACAAGGGGCCACACTTACATTTTGCTTTATGCATTATTTTAACATGATTGATGTTGCTGCTTTGGAAGACTACTGAAAGCACTTTGGACAAATGGACTGAAAGCTTCTAGTAATATTAGAGAAGGCACACTAAGTACTTTCGAGTCTTCCACTTAAGTGGTCTTTGGAAGCTTCTCACACCAGAAGGATACATTCTGAGACTGTGAATACACACAGAAGAGAGTTAAAACCTCTCTGTCCAGTAAGAAACTCCATCTCTATTTGAAAAAAAAAAGGCATGAATTGCACTGGTAAATTTGTGTGCTATGTCAGTTGTGAATTCTGCAGAGCTGAAGAGAGTCACAACAGAAAAGCAGCAGCAACTAAACTGGCCTGCTCTATACACTTCTCTCTAATTTAATATCCTGATCACAAGCCATATGATGCAGATGTTTGTACTGGACCCCGTATGTGAGGAACGAGCAATCTGTTTTCTGCCAAAGGCCACTTTTCCTTATGGATAACTGATTAGGGTGCATAAATCAGTGGTGAGTGAGGCTGAACCAAAAGTAGGAGAGGCTACCCATCCCCTTCTTCCCCACTTAGCAGACTGCTGGGGAAGAAAGAGACTACTCTTGCAGAGGCCTGAACTGACAATATGCAGACAGCTTTTGGAATTAGGCCAAGGGCCACCTATGGCCCTAAGGCTAACTGCCAAACCCTGCCATGCATATTAGAAAAGAGGCTTTTCAGTCTTCTGCATCGTTCCATCACATTGTGTGGGTGCTCTGCTCATTCCCCATCCACCCACTCTTCACCATCAGTGCAACACGCTAACGAAATCTCACCACAGAATGGCCAATGATGTGCTTGTTTTTAAAGACCAGGACATTTTAATAAAAGATTAAATGTAGGAGAGGGGGCATGCTTGTCCTATATAATATTCTGCTGCAGCTTCAACACGCAAGATTTAACTTTGACTCAACAGGCATGCTGGCAAACAACAATTCAATGCTTCATTCTTTTGAACAAGCCTTCCTTAGTAGGCTTATGTACTGGCATCAGAATGGCTGCTTAATTCTTGTGCAGATGACGAAACCACTGAAAAATGGAGGAGAGTGTTGGACAGTGTATTCTAGATTCTTGTTAGAAGCAGAGAAAGTCAAAAAGAAAAGAGATCAGTCCAAAAGCTGCTAAACAAAACCAGTAATTTTGACTGTTAGGACCATTCCTCTGCAAGATATTTTCTCTTGCTCACTTACACACACAAAAATTGCAGATATAAAAAAAGGATGAAGAAGCTCAGAGGCAAAGAAAGATGCATGTAACTGAGCAAGTGAGAATGTGTAGCCATCCATATGTTGCACTGTATCTCTCATCATCCCTCAACAGTGGCTGATTAATCAGGAATTATAGAAGTTATGGATCAGCAACATCTGAGGGGTCACACATGTGGTTCGCTAGCCCAAAAGGAACCCATCTTCCCTGTCATATCTACTTTTGATTTTTTTTTAAAAAAATCACTAATTCTATACATACATTTTTTACAAACTCTAATGCTTTAATCTGAGATGTCAGGATCCTCAGTAGTTTCAGTTAAAGAAGGTACAGCATCCATCTTGTGTCAAGTGTCAAAGTACTTTGCATAAAAGTAAGCAAGCCATGAAGAGCCACCTGACCACTGGCAAAGGTAAGAGCTCAGCAGTAAAGCCCTCTGTGTGTGTGCAAAAAGGTCCCAAGCTGAACCCTAGCATCTCCAATTAAGAGGTCTCAGGTTATAACCAATAGAGAAGACCTGAAGCCAAGACCCAAGAGAGCTGCTGCCAGAACA
This sequence comes from Iguana delicatissima, assembly GCA_948472985.1. Taxonomy (NCBI): domain Eukaryota; kingdom Metazoa; phylum Chordata; class Lepidosauria; order Squamata; family Iguanidae; genus Iguana; species Iguana delicatissima. Next base: position 476,198 of record CAOKZL010000425.1, read on the forward strand.
GAAAATACCAGGCTAGACTGACAATAATTTCACCTGGTATAAAGCAGCTTCCCACATTTCTGTTCCTCAACTGAGATGCTCCATTCAGTACTTTTTCAAAAAAAGGAAGAAAGCACAGAATGTCCACCCCTCCCATACATGCAGAAAAATGAAAAGAGGAAAGGAAACCCACTTCTACTCATTTTCATTCATTACGATCATCTAGAATTCTCCAAATGTTTTAAGTTATAAAACCCATCATCCCCTGACAGCAGGGCCACTGGCCAGGGATAGTGGGAACTGTTCTGCAACACTTTGTGCTGGTGGGAAAGACTGGATTAAGCATGCCCTTTCCATGACAGGAGTTAAGCTCAGCAACATCCCCTTCCGCTCCAGAGCAAACATCAGAAGCTAGAACTTTGTCAAGAAAAGAGCATTTCTATGATCTATATTAACATTTGATTCATATCCTTTCCTTTATATTATTTGGCAGAAGGTTCTGTTCACCTGCCTCATCATACCAGCACTCAAGGTTACTCACTGACCTGGTTTCAGGACTCTACTAGTGTACTTCTAAGTGACACATAATTACTGCACGGAATTCACTGACACCGGGTATAATGATGGCCACCACCTTATGTAAAATGTGTGCATCTGTTTGTTTTTAAATGAAAGGAGAGTTTTATCAAAGAGCAAAGGAACCTAGTCTCCTTTGGGTGTCCATGGACTCCAAAGGCCATCAGTCCTTGACAGTTCCTGGTCCTAGGCCAGAAATGATAGCAGCAGTAGCTCAAAAATATCTGCAGGGCCACAGGCTCACCAGCTATGGTCTACCAATAACTGTTACCCACCGAAGCTAAATAAGATTTCTATGTTCAGTAGCAGTGTATCCTATGAACACACATTGGGAGCAGGCATCAATGGAGAAGGTGCCTCTCTTGTGGGCTTTGCAAAGATAACACAGAACTAGAAGGGCCCCTTGTTCTTTCTGAGAAACTTAACACTCTAGCATATCCAAAAACAGAATATTCTAATACTGCAACAGAATATTCTAGTAACAGAAGTAGGATACCTATCCCGAACCTTCCATCAAAGCTTTGCACCTCTTCTCCATTCTGAGTCTCAACTACAAGTCTTCTGGATAGAGGCCATTCACAGGCAACGTTCAGCAGAGCACCATTTTGACACTTAAGATATCAAAACAGACAACAACAAAACTTTAAATGAAATTGCTGGGAAAGGCACAAATGATGAGTCAGTTGCACATCAAGATTGTAAACAATTAGTTGGTCACATATAGCAAGTAAGTGTCCAGACAACCAGGCAAGGAAAATTCAAATAAAAAATGTATCAGTTATACCCCATTTTAACTCTGAGTTCAAAACTGAACACATGGCTCTCTTCCTCCATGCTTTACTCCCACACCAACTCTGTCACATAGGACAGCTAAGAGAGAGTGACTGACTCAAGCTCACTTCGTAAGTTCTGAAGGCTTGGAAGGGAGTAGTGCCAGCACCCTCAAGCCCCAGTTCTACTGACTTACCATAGTGTGACACTAGCTCTTCTGCCCCCAGCTTCGTTGTTGTGTGCCTTGAAGTTGCTTCCAACTTATAGGGACCCTAAGGTGAACTTATCACAGTGTTTTCTTTGCAAGACTTGTTCAGAGAAGGTTTGCCTTGGCCTTCCTCTGAGACCAAGAGTGTGTGACCTGCCCATGGTTACCCAGTGGGTTTGAATGGCTGAGTGGGAATTTGAACTCTGGTCTCCCAGAATCCTAGTCCAACATTCAAACCATTATACCACACTGGATCTCTCCCCACCCCCCACTACCCACCAATGACTAGCAGGTACATACAGGCAAATGAGCTAGCAAAAAAAAAAAAAAAAACCCTTGTGGGAAGCTAAAATTTTGTTGACTCATCTATACTGCTGCCATAAGCAGAACAGTAAAATAAAGCCAATGAATTAGCATCTAATCAGCATTTTGCAAAAACATAATTTTGGAGGGCTGTGTCAGATTTGTATCATAGACGCTGACACTTCAGATCCCTTTCACGTCTATATAGAACCTGTTCTCTAAGCTAAGAAACTCAGCCTTTTAAAGGTGGGTTCTAGTCCTCATGCTTGCAGCTAGACAAGCAAAAGGCCAAAACTGCATGGTTAGGTTCTGGCAGGAGTTTCCTGCTTGACTCGAAGAGCAACACTCCATCGCAGAAGTCTCAAGCTATCTCCAGAGTGATGGCAAAAAATTTCCTGCTTCTTCACAGAACATTTAGCATATTTCTAACCCTCAATTCTAGTGAAGATCTAGAAATCCAAGGTACACAGGAAGGGTTTCCAGAGCACACACATACCCCTCAACTGCTCTAAGTAGTTATTAAGTGTTATCCAATCTTCAACAAGCCTCAACCTTTATACCTGCCACTCTCTCCAGTATATCTTCCACTCGATCCATCTCTGACAAGTATTTATCACCCCGGGCAAACAGAAATTAATACTGAAAAACCAGACACTGCATAAAATACATATAAATGTTTTAGATTCACCTAGCATACTATAAAGGCTGGCCCCATAACCTTAAAAACACCAGATCCTGTTTTATCTTGGAAGTTAACCAGCATCAGCTCTGGTTAATACTTGGATGGGAGACTGCCAACAAACACCCAGAGCCATAGCCTATATTTCAGATGAAAGAACTAGCAAAACACCTCTGAGTATTCCTTACTTAAGAAAACCCTGTGAAATTCAGGAGGTTGCCATAAGTCGACAGGCAATCTGAAGGCATGTATACATATGTAAACATGTTGTCAGGGATGTAGCTATTGGGAGGGGGGTAAAATAAGGACATGGCTCCCCTAAAAGACCACACGTCCCTATACGAACCTGTCAGAGCCCTAGGATCTGCAGGGGAAGGCTTTCTCTCGGTCTTGCTACCATCTCAAGCTTGCCTAGTGAGAACATGAGAGAGCACCTTCTCAGTAGCTGCTCCCTGTGGAACTCTCTTCCACAGGAGGCTAGCCTGGCCCCCTCCCTTTTGTCCTTTCATAGGCAGACAAAGACATTTCTTTTCAAGCAGGCTTTTAATGAGTGAGCAGGGGAGTTGGACTTTTTTAATTGTAATTTTTATAATTTTATATATTTTAATGTTTTTAATTGTGCTAAATGGTCTTAATTTTTTTTTAACTTTCCAGATGCTGCCAAGGGTCCCACTTTGGGAGAAAAGGGGATGTATAAATGAATACATAAATAAATAAAATTGGAATTCTGCCACCCGTAAAGGGAATTTTCCCTCAGCCCCTCACATTTCTAGCATTGCAAAGAGTGAGATACTGGAAATCATTCACATCCAGGACTCTTACATTTGCTGTGTTTACATTCACTTGGTCGTTTTGCCTGCTCCTTTCTTTGGATGAATAAACGGTATTCCTAAATGCTCAGCTGAGGTTTTAAGTTACTGTGATGCTGGGAATTTGGGGAACGAAGGAATTCCTATAGGGGAGGCAATGCCTTTCTTTTGCCCTCCCCCTTATAACTACACCCCTGCATGTTCTGGGTGTTTCCTTAGTGCACTGTACTACACTTTACAAGCTAGACAAATGCACTAACAGGAAGCTAGCCAGATTTTAATAGCCTTAAAAACATATCAAAGGGCACATATGCTGCCTTTACAATTCAACTACCATACATAGAAATCCTAACAAATGAGCCATAATGAAAGTGACAATAAACAGAGGCCTAGGGATGAATATGTGCAAAGCTGGCTCAGAGAAAGCGATAAAGTGGAGGGCCATGTAAATTATAATTTTAAATATTCTATACAGACAGAATCAGAGAGTTGGAAGAAACCACAAGGGCCATTAAATCCAACCCTATTCTACCATGCAGGACTCACCATCAAAGCATTCCTGACAGATGGCCATCCAACCTCTGTTTAAAAATAACATACCTGACCATGTTAATACAGACTATTACAAGTTTAAGCAAAAACAACAGTACCAAGCATCTGAAAGCTACCAAGTTAGGCACCGGTCATAAAGCTGCATTTTTTTAAGAAAAAAAAAATGCTTACAAAACTGTGGAAATCCGCAAGGAATGCTTACAAAACAACCCTGTCTATCCACTTAAAAAGTAATCTTACCGAGTTCAGTGAGGCTTTCTCTGTGTGAATAGGACTGCAGCCTTAAACACCAAACACTCGCTGAGTATCTGGTAGCAAACCAAAAAATTCCACACAGTTGCTGCACACAATATTTACAACTTGTTAAGACAGAAATAAAAATAACAAGGAGATGAAATTAACAAGGAAGGTTTGAAATATTTTTGAGACTGTCACAACAGCAAATAAATATAATACAAGCATGTATAGTAGGGAGGGGAAGATTCACCACATCCAATGCTCCACCCTAGAACATGGACCACAGAGACACTTCATTGAAAATATGAATAAACTTCAGCAATTAAATAAATGCCTTCCTGAACTCCAGTGAGCTACTGCACTCAGCTACCAATCCAAATCATTCCTTTTCAGCTTTCAGCCCCATTCCCCAGCTAAGCTCCCGGAGGACTGTCAGCTCATCATCTCAACATGGCTGCCCCGGTAATTGTGCTATGCTGGATACAGCGGAAAGGAGGGGGACACACGCATACGCACCAACTAGAATAGCAACTGTTTACACAGGAAAAGAGGCCTCAAATGAGAAGCAGAAACAAAAAAAAGGAGGGCTTCCCACAGTGCCCCCCAACAAGTCACTGCTATGGGAACTGAGGGGTGGAGGGATAAAGAAAAGTAGAGGCTGGGGGAGCTTCAGTTTCTAACCCCGCCCTGCTGAACAAATGAAAAGAGATGCCTAGGCCAGAAGGAATGATAGCAGCAAATAATGAGTGTCTAAAAACCAAAGCAAGGATACTGCAAAATCCTGAAGGGCATCTCTCATGACCATTCAGGTTAGATGCAGCACTGCTGAGAACCTACGGACAGGATTCAGAGGTATCAAATAGATTTCTCTGAAGGAATAATTCTGGAATCCTGAAGTTTTATACAACATTTATCTTTCCATATAACATTCATCTTTAGGGTAGCTGTGCCAGGGAACACCTCTGAAGCTCCAGACAATGGATGGGTACACAGCTGTAATCCCAAACTGGATCTCACTTAGGCAAGAAACATAAATTCTAGGATGGAGTTGGCTTGAGGTGTTCCACACTAGTTTTTTCAAGATCCTTAAAAGCAGGCTGTTATGAGATGCCGGGCTACAATGTTCTCTGTTGAAAAAGTCTATAGACAGAAAATGCAATTAGTAATAAGTATATGGGCAGATGCTGGGGGCGGAGGAGAGAACGCTGTAGGGAATCTCCAACTGAAATTGACTGATGGGGGAGAAAAATGTAATTGATATGGAGGAAAACTCTGGAAATGCAGTTACTCCTAGGCTACTCTAAGGTCTATGAAGGAAATATGTTTGTGTCTGTGTAAGTAAAATCTCTTGTGTGTATATTTTGTAATGTGGGGAAAATATATGCATTTTTATTTACACATGCAAACATTTTAAGGGTTCAACATTCACAGACAGCTGTATATCATAAAATGCACTACAAGGAATTTTAAGAGGTTCTAAATTCTTGGCTGTGTCTGTGCGTACACAACTTATGGGTCTGCACCCAGCCTTGTGTGTCAGAGAAAAACACCCACATATGCACTATTTTGACACATACACTGCATATGTTATACGTCATCATTTTATATATACACATATATGCACACACACTGACATCTGGTCCCAGTGACACATCCTCAAGAGATTCCAGCCCTACCTTCTAAATGACTCAATCAGCTGTATCCTTGGATCCAAGAATCCCTTAGGAATCCAGAGATTTTTAGTATTAAGGCTCCCAAACACACAGCCGGCTCTACTTCCTTAAGTACACTAAAGATACTATGGTGTGGATCAAAGTCAATGGGGCTTACTCCTGAATAAAACAGAAACAGAAAGAAGACTGTTTACAGGATGTCTGTGTATACACACCTCTACTTTCCTTTTGATACCAGTGTTTAAAACCAAGGGAAAGAGGCAGTTTTTAAAAAACTAGATAAATTATTATCTTGAACATTCCTTCATTATTACTACTAAATTATTTTCTATTATTCCAATCATATGCTATCATCTGTCTATGAGTTGCATCAAGCCATTCTAATGAAAAAGGAGCATGTAATTGTTTTTAAACAAACAAGACAATAGTACATTCCCTTCTTTCTTCTCCTCTACCCTGGGTATATGACTGTGGGGCCACAAAATATCCACTGTATTTGTTATCACCCTTATTTTTGAGAAGTCACTTGGGGTCACACACACGTGGGAGAATGGGGCTGTCTGGACATATGGGTGGAGGAAAGAGAGAGAAATATAAAGAGAATGCAGGGCAGATGTCTTTAGTGGACAACCCCAACCCTGTCCCTTTGTTTTGCAGAAGGAAAAGGCTGGAGAACAGATAAGCAACTGAAAAGAAGAGTGAGCTGTAGCTTCTCTCTTCCCTATTCATTTCTAGGAGCATTCAGATTGAATTAACAAACAGATTAATGCGGAGGTGGGGAGAGGGGGAGAGGCTGCCCACCCCTTCCATCCTCCTTCCTTCCTCCCTTTGCACATCACCCCCTCCACAAAATGATCGGGTTTTTTGGATTTTGCGTTGTTTTTAGGAGAGGGGGGAAATGGAAGATAGATGGGCAGGTGGCCAAAGGTGGGGAGGAAAATGATGATAATCCCCATATACATCCACATAACCATACCTAGTATCCTTTCGGCAGAGAACAGAGGTGGGTTATGAAGAATGATGGGATGGGAGGGTATAAAAGGCGCGGGGATAAAAAAAAATGACAACCCCTTTCCAAACATCCTTCCCTGGCTCCCTCTCTTCGCCTCCCCCTCACAAATGGTCCCCAATTTTTACTATTATGATAATTATTACTATTGAAGCTGAAAGTGAAGGGACGACAGGCAAGCGGGGAAAGAGGGATGGAAAAAGGGGCTGATCTTCGAAGCCCCCCTCTGGCTTCTTTCTTCCTGGCCGCCGCCACCCCCCGCCAATGCGTACATATTCCCCATCTTCCTTTCGAGGGATGAAGAAAGAGCCAAGGGGGGATAAAGGGGAGGAGCCTTCGAGGGCAAGCCCCGCCCCTTCTTCTCCCCTCGCCCCCACGCAGGAATCTAGTCACGTGACGCCTCTCGCCTCTCTCACCCCCCCCCCGGTCGCCCGCTCCTCTTTTTACCTCAGCGCAGCTCAAGGGCGGAGCGACACCGGCGCCGGCGAGGTTAAATCAGCAGCGTCTCGAAAAGGCGATAAGGGGCGACGAAGCCAGGGGGGTACAGGCCGCCGGGCCCCATCACGGAGACCCCGAGCCGGCGAACAGCGGCTGCGTTAGCCGAGAAGGGAAAGGAGAAACAGAGAAGCGCAGAACCCCCGCCAGCTCCTTCGCACAAAACTGCCAGAGCGACACTGACAAGAGAACCAGCCGGAGTCGCAACCCAGCCCCAGGAATAAGCCCCGCCCACTTCTCCTTGCTCTCTTCCAATCAGATGTTGAGGACTACTGCCCGCCTTCCAGCTCTAACCACCGGATAGGCGATCTCCTCTTGTCCATCGAAAAGCCTCGGCGGGGAGGGAGTGAAGGAGATTGTATCTGTCAATCACGACAATCTTTAAGCCAATCCAATTGAGGGAAAAGGATAAGGGGCGGGCAGACGCCGTAGAGCCAGCCAATTAGCGCTCGAAAACAGGGATTCTCTCCTCATCCTAAGGATTCTCGCCGGGATTCTTTACCCGCCAATGCGCAGGAATACTTCGGTGCTGCCTCTGCGAAGAAAGGAAGAACATCTATGACAGAACCCTTCCGCGGGGAGAGATAAAAGGGAGAGTTGAGGCGTTCCCGAAATAGTTGGCTAGTTACCTCAAGGTGTTTGGTTGTGGCTGAGAGACTCGTTAGATTTCAATTTGAGAGAAGTTTTGAGGCTGTTACTTGTCTTTTGCAGGCTTCCCTAGAAACCTTTTTGGGCTGAAACGGTGTCAAAATTAATTAAAATAATAAATGCTGTGAATTTTCCATTTCCTTAAGTAGAAAGCGGGAATTTTTTTCTTTTTTTATACTTCATGGACTGGGGTGATGGAAGAAGGAATGCTCTTCAAGGGGAGGGAGAAAGCTAGTAAAATAATGGCTAAGGGGGCGCTTAGGAGAAAAGAGAAAAGCTGGGTGCTACTTCTTCAGAAGTTACTTTTTTCAATAATACTTATACCCAAAAAGAGAGACACTCAAAACAAAAAGTCTGATTCTAGCAAAGATGGCAACAAGCATTTCTTCCTGCTGTGATAGAAGAAATATGTCATGCTGCATTTAAAATTTTTTAATTATTATATTTTGGAGTTTTTAATATTATACTTTACTTGCTCTTGGACTGAAAGTGACCTAAGGATTATTTGTGGCTAGGCAGTTATTATCACATTATGAGATTTTAAATTACATATTTTGTTTGTTGTTTGCTCTGCAATAGATAACTCAGTATTTCTTGGTGGGCAACAGCCATATATATTCGGTGAAAAATTTTAAAATAGTAAAATAACATCTGTCACACAAAGAGATGTAAAGGCCTGGAGAACAAAAAAGAAAAAAGAAAAAAATTGTTTATTTTTTTCTGTTTTTTTGTTGAACTCTCTCTTTCTGGAAACCAATTAAAAATGACTTTTGGATATTTCTTTTAGCATAATTATTAAAATACTTAAATCAAGCTATTTATGTATTTACTTCCCAAAATTATTTTTCAAAACATGTAACACTGTGTTTTATATAAGACCTGTAGGGTCTAATCATTGTCAGTCCTGCTCTTGGTATCTTTTTCTCTGTTCTTTTTATGGGAATGAATACATATTACTGCTTGGCATTTTGGAAGATGACAGAAGACAAAATAATTTTCTCTCTTTTAGGAATGTTAATGGTTTCTTCTTTTTTCTGCCAATAATAAAGTGGCAAAACCAAAGAGGTTCATTACAGTACAGAACATTGCAACTCCATTTGTAATAAAATAAATAAAGGCAATCCAGTTTGTAACTGTTGCTGACTGAAATTTACTTTTATTGTATTAAACATTATACTCTTATGCCAAGCAAAATTGTGTCCTTATACATATAGTGTGTTCCATGCAATGTAAATACATTTTTTCAAACATTCTTTCCTCATGGCTTCAAAATGTGCAGAAATTTACATCTCAAGTCACATGGGGGGTACTCTGGAATAAACTAGGATTTGCCGCAGCTCCTTCTCCCACATGTAATTCTTGAATTCTTGTCAGACCCTACTTGTCTAGAGCTCACTGTATAAAATAGCTTGGGGAAACAAGTTTAAAATGGGGGAAAGGAACCCAACCTAAGAGATGAGAGCAAAGGGACAAAAGGCATACAAAACTGTGTTAAATTCTTCAGAGTCTAATGCACAAAACATGCTTTTTGCTTTGATTTTTTCAAAATTAGGAACATTTTAAGTGGAAGGATATAAAAAGGGAGATACAAAATGGCAAGAAGAATGATAAGTTTAGAATAATGTTTAAGTATGAATTTGTAAATTTGTTACATTTAGAATTATGTTAAAGAGATGAGGAGAATAAAGTGACATTTATAAAAATCTAATCCTGTTTTTATCCCTCTCTTCTTCCCAAGGAGCTGAGATCCACATTTTATCCTGATAACAAATCTGTGAAATAGAGAGTCTTGCCGATCAGCACCTGCTGAAGTCCATGTAAGTGGAAAAGAGATTTGAATCCAGGTCTTCCCAGTCACTAGCTGACACCACTGCTGTACTGCACTAGTTTTGACATTTAGATTTATACATTGCCTCAAGTCAATCTTATGCTTGGAAGAGGATGCAATAACATTTGTTGGTGTTGTATGCCTTCAAGTCATTTCCAACTTGCGGTGACTCTAAGGCAGTGGTTCTCAACCTGTGGGTCCCCAGATGTTCATGGACTTCAGCTCCCAGAAGCCCTGAGCATTGACCATAGTGGCTGGGGCTTCTGGGAGCTGAAGTCCACAAACATCTGGGGACCCACAGGTTGAGAACCACTGCTCTAAGGCAAACCTATCACAGGGTTTTCTGGGGCTGAGAGTGTGTGGTGCACCCAAGGTGCATCACTGTCTTTATTTGTATCCTGCCATTTCCCTAAAACTGGGATTCAAAAGAGGTTGGAAATAAAAATATTACCTAGTTTCTATGTAAAATTTCAACAAAACTAGAAAACAATTTAAAATGTACTGTTAAAATGTTTAAAGCAATAGATCACAGTCTTTAAAGTCCTTCCTTTAAAAAGATAGCCCTTCAAAAGCCTGTTGAAACAAAAAAGAAGTCTTTGCCTGCTGACACAGGGACAACAATGAGGATGCTATTCTAGGCTCCCTAAGAACAGAGTTTGAGAGCTTAGAGACCACCGCTGAGAAGGCCTTGTCTGAACTAACACAGATTAGCATTTGGGGAGATGCAGGTTCAAGTTCCTATGGTGCAATAAACTCAAGGACTTTAATCTAATTGTTATCATTTATTTCTGTAGTGCTATCACTGTGCATGGCACTTTACAGGTAATAAAAAAAATAATGTAGTTTTAAATGAAACCTTTGAAGGCAAGATTGTGATTACTGCTGTGTGTTTTCAAATTAACTCTCACATACAGCAACTCTGTCCTACATGTTTTTTTGCTGCAGGGGGGAAGGTTTCTTCAGAGGTGGTCTGCCATTGCCTTCCTCTGAGGCTGAGAGCATATAACTTGGCCAAGGTCACCTAGTGAGTTTCCATGGCTGAGCAAGGATTCAAACCCTAGTCTCCTAGTCTAACACTCAAAATACTATACTGTGCTGTCTTTACAAATTAAGGTGATTATTAAATCACTTATTTAAATAAATATCATTTGGGGCTTTAAGTGATTTGGGGAATTAAGTGGGAAATAATTTTAAATGCATTTTTAACACTGGTGATTTTTATAATATATAAAATAAATTAACATGGACCTTCATAAGGTATGGCAGAGGGGAGAGTGAACCATGAAATGTCCCCTTCTTCTCTAGCCATTCAAAAGCGTGAGAGAGCAGCCATGGAAAAGCACCTGCTTTGGGTGCTGAAGGTTCAGTCCGTGTCATCTACAGTTAAAAAGATGATGAGAAGGCGCCTTTTCACTCTCAGACTAACTGCTAGATAACTGTTGCCAGTCAGAACAGACAGTACTATACTAGGTTTGCTGGACCAAGTGGTATGATCTAACATAAGAAGGGAACTGAAATCTCAAATGGCAAGCAAAAATAAATATACTGTTTAATTGGCCCAATGCCTTCCTTTTCTTCCTTTCCTTCTCCATCTTTCTCCTGCTGGTTACTCAGCACAATAGACAACAAAGTCATGTGGTTTTCAAGTGCCCATGTAGAATGTATGTTTCAAAACATATTGGGTCAGTAAGATTTTATATCTGATGCTTGAGATTTCAGCTCTTTCCTTTTGTTCCTCCCTTGTATTAAGAGTACCTTCCTTATTTTGGTTTCTTTACTCACTAGAAGGCTGCTTTTCTCCCCCCCCCCCACATCTTTTCTGCCTCTTAAGTTAGCTAACAAATAGAGGGTCAGCTTCTCTCCCTGAGGCTCTTAGTTGCTCATTTCTGTAATGAAACACTCTTTTTGCAAAGCAGAGAAAGATGGCTGCTGGCATGTTCTTGTTAGTCAAGATGAGCCTCAAATATTTTACTGCCTGAAGAATTGTAATAAATGGAATCATACCCACCCCTATTTCAAGCTACTTCGTATTTAAAGCCAGCCAAGATTTTAGGTTTGAAGAAGCAAGACACCCCTGAAGCAGGACGTTCCCTACCTCTGGTATCAAAATACAACATGAACTAATTAAGTCAGTATATGCTGCCCATTACTGACTGCCCAGCTGGGGATGGTCCACATTCATCTATTAATTCTCTACCTTCCAACTTGCTGCTTTCAAAATGCTCTAGTTTCTTCTATCACTTTCCACCTTTGTCCTCATCTTTCTTCTAATGCTGTAAACTGAATTCAAATTGCAAAAGTAGTTTGCACTCCAATAACTCATCAGCAGAGAGAGGAGAGGAAAACTGTGTCCTTCCTAGTAGTTTCCAAAAAAAGCAAGCTGCTGTGGTCTACCCTTGCTTGTCTATTTTTCCTCTTTAATTACTTTTCTTGTTTAGGAACTAAACTCAGAGTTTAGTTACTCTGATGTTGCTTGGCCACATGTCCTGGTTTTCATCTGTGAAACATTGGAGGTTATGTTCAGTTGCATAAGGGAGGGTGGCTACTGGTATGTTACAAATCAAAAAAGGAAGATAAACTTTGCACCTTCCAATTAAAAATAATATATGTAAATATAAACAATTGCTAGAATTACAGTGCAACCAACCATAGAGATGTGATTCTTCACTAGTGTCATTCTCAAAGGTGGCAGTGAATGCTTTTTGCAATTTTCTTCCTGCCATGAGAACGTATTTGAAAATTTCATAGTTTTTGAAGAACATAAGCAGTCCAGGATTTATTCTGCATAAAATTCTCGTGTGGACTTTTTTTTAGCGGGAGGGGAGTGTTTTTGTTTTGGGCACAGAAGGCAGCATTTTCTGCAGAGAAAATGCTGGAATCTTGTATCATCCTCTACTTGATATAACTCTATGTATACATAGCTATGTATCAGAGACGCTAAGAAACCCTGTTATGAAATACGAAGATGTTTAAGCAAGAGTGCCCAATGTGGAGCAGGACCAAGGCAGGGCATGTTGCCCCATTGTGCATTGGCCCTGTTCACCATGGTGGCTTCGCTGGTTCTGTTATGTACGAGTAGTAACATAACAGCAGCCCACTACTGGAAATGGATGTTATGAAACTACCCAGTTCTAATTCCTGCGTACATAAGTCCCCAAGAAGATTCCAACCAACATAATAATCCTTTCTAATGAATCATATTGTCTCATGAGGTATCCAAAGTACAATAGCTTCCATTTAGTTATTTCAGTTCCTAGGAAGAGTCCAAGCTTGATTTGGTCTCAGACTGATTTACTTGTCTTTTTGGCTGTATGTGGTAGCTACAGAACTCTCCTCCAGCACTGCCTTTCTGATGTGCAGATTTTCTTCCTTAGTCAGTTTTCAGATTAGACATATTCAGAAGTAAAACCAACAGCAATATTCATGTCCCATTTTTTTTTTAACTAAGCATTTACCAATTATTTTTTTTCTGTTCCACAAAGTAGCAAATCCCTTTAACATGTCCTATGTGGGAAGAAAATGGAGAGAAAGAGAACCAACACTTCAGTGGTGACTGGATGGTCTCAGAAGGTGCTGGAACTGGTACAGCATCTTCCAGGAGCAAGAAGCATCTTTCTTCACTTCTCCTTTAAGTGTGCTTATGTGCCTGATGATTATTAATATGAAGAAACAACAATAACATCAGATTGCTGTAGATAGGATCACGACAGTACAGTCACAAAAAGTGGCACTACTTGGAATGTCCCCCATTATCGGATGATATCACACAGATTCCTAGATAGAATTAAAATCACTGACAGGCCAAAACTCCAGAAACATGTGACAGACTCTGAGATTGACAAAGCAACAACAGACAGAGGTCAACCCTTGATTAGACAGGATTACCTTTAAATAACTGGAGTGGAGCAAGCGTGAGGTAATATCTGTCTTCTTTTGTGCATAGTCCTTTATGTTTTAATACTCATTTTACCTCATTGATTTTTTTCCTCCTAGGATTTTAAGCATTGCTTCCCACTGGAAGACTGCAATCAACATAGCATGCCCAGTATCACCATGTGAGTCTCTGATGACTTAGGAAACTTCTTAATCCATAATAAGCCTTTGTTTCCCTCCCTCCCAACTCAGTAAACAGAAACCTTGTTAAACATTATGACTGATACCATAGTTAACACTTCCTAGTGCCTTTCATCCAGTCAGAGGCCCTGTCTTCAGGTAATTTCTGATCATGGGGTCTCTACTTTGACCTTTTAGCAGCATAAATTGTATAGTCTGGAAACAAGCTTTCTGGTGAACATAAAAGACATAGCTGCCTACAAGTTTAATTTTGTATTCCCAATATATACTCATATCTTCAAGCATTTCACAAATGAAACCTGGTACAAGTGTGGTCAAGCAGCATCAGAGTGTAGTCAAAATGGCAAAAATGATGAATCAAGAAGAAAAGACAAGTTTTTGCTTGAGCCTCCTGGGAAAAGTAAGATTCTGCCCCTCCTCTCCCCTACTGGGTTAACTGAGTGCAAATTACTTCTGCATTTTGAACTCAGTTTGCGCAACTGGAGTAAGCTGAGGGCAAAGGCAGAAAGTGGAAGGAAGAGAGAGAAACTGGGATGTTTTAAAAGCAGCTGAAAAGTGGTATGACAAGATTAATGGGGACTGTCCTTACCAAACTGGGACAGTTGACGGGTATGGCATGCTGGAGGTGAGAGGTTTTTAAGGTCTGCCAGAAATACCTCAAGAACCACATCTTAAGCCGCACAAGCTGGTGTGTTCTCTCTTATTGCAGCAGGCTCATAGTTCTTTGCTTTCATATGAATATCAAAGCAGCCTTTGTTCAGGGACTCTGCTGGATAATCTAAAACTGCAGTCCATTGTGTTTAAATATTGATATTGCCTCAGTTTCTATTTTTTTCCCTGCCTATTGATTTGTGGCAGCTGTCTCTCTCCAAATTCTATCCAAGCGACATATTTTTATCTTTGCTAAATGTTCTGCTTCGCTTGGCCTGGTTGCTTTTCTTCCCTCCCTCTTTGTCTTCCTTTTTTTTTCTTTAAAGTTAGGTGGTGGTGGTGAACCCTGCGTGTGAGGGACAGTGTTGTTGCCATAGTGTGCCTTCACGCTTTTTCTGACTTATGGCAATCTTCTTCTTTTTTTCATGGTCAGATTTATTCAGAGCTTTGGCATTGGCTTATTCTGAGGAAGACACACATGGGACTCTAGTTAAGAGGTCATCCTGTGGTGGACTGGTGGTCTTCAGCACTTTGGACAGGGCCTGAAAGCTTCAGGACCTTGGATAGCTTCCCTTGATAGTAGCAGCCATTGTTCTGTGCCTTCAAATAATTTCAGAATTATGAACCTATCACCAGATTTTCTTGGCCAAATACATTCAGAGGAGGTTTGTTATCAAGACCTTATTCTGAGGCCGGAGAGTACGACTTGTCCAGGTCGCCGCATGGATTTCCACTGTTAAACAGGAATTTGAATCTTCAGCTCCCAAGGTCCTATACCAGTTCCCAAACCATTACGCCGTGTTGGATTTCAACATGAATTTTGCTGCCATGGTCCTCCTCTGAGGCTGAGAGAGCATGACTTGCCAAAGGTCACCCAGTGGGTTTCCATGTGTGAACAAGGACTCTATTTTTTTGTTATTTTTTTTAAAGATATTACATAAATAAAAACATAACCAACAAGCCTGAGAGGAAGGCAAGGGCATCCCTCACTAAGGGATTCTGGAGGCAGCTGTTGCTTGCCTTGCCTGCTGTAGGCCAGCACACACAGCTACAGTACAATTGGCTGGGGCAGAATCCATTAATTCCCAGCTCAAGTTTTACTGCATTATTTATGGCAGGCATGCTGCTCCAACTCAACACCGGACTTCTGTGTTTTTCCAGGTGTCCTCCATGTTCTTCCCAATGCTGCTAAAAAAACTTCCAGCTAAACAGAGCACAAAGGAGAAAAATGGGAGGAATCTGGGCAAGTGTAAGAAGACTTTGTAAGAAAGAGCTTCATCATTAGAAGGTAGGCAGAAGTATGCAGAAACTGAGGTGGTCATACTTTGGACATAAGTGTTATTCACAAGTGGAGGGCAACAAGAAAACAGGGAGACCATACCGCTGGTGGATTGATTCAAGCAAGGAAGCCACAGCCCTGGGCTTGCAAGATCTGACCAAAGCAATCTCTCATTCATAGGGTCACTACAAGTCTCAAGTTCATTTGATGGCAAACAACAAACCCCAGAAAGCAATTCTTCCAAACTCTGTTAGGAAGAAACTAATTAGGAATGAATAGATCATGGAGATCTCAGGTTGCCACTCCCAAATAAATCAGGTTTCAGAAGCGAGCAGCATACCTTGATTTAGGCAATTGCCTTCATTAGATTTACTCACTCCTGGCAAAAAATAAGTAGACAGACTACATGTGCAGTTACCCTGCTCATTCAAAGCAAGCTGAGTATCTTGGCTTATCATTATACATGACTATACAACCATTCTATCCACCTGAACCCTACTTCACACACTTTTTGCAAGGATGAAGTGGATGAGGGAAAAACCCTATGCCCTTTAGTGGAAGAGGTAAGAGAAAAATGGAACAGCTAGCGTCCTGTTTGTGAATTATGATGGTTTAAATCAGACTTATACCATCATAACACACTTTCTTTGGTTGTTGCAGAGTGTGGAATTCTCTACCAACTGCTGTGACCAAGGCTCCCTGCAATTCACCTTTTCTCAGCTGCACCCCATGAATCAAGCTGTTTCCTAATCAGTGGAGGGGCAGGAGGAACACCCAAACACCCAGCTGTTTTCCTATACATGGAAGCACAGCAGTGACATCATTGGCAGGGATCTCAAGAGGAACCCCAAAGGTAGGTTCGTATAGCAGGAAGTCCAGCTAGAGAATCCCCAGCAGGTACTTGTCCAGCATCCTTTTAAAGATGTCCAGAGAAAGAGACCCACTACCTCTCTATAGATATTTGGTTCCAATGCTGAACTTCTCCTATCACCAAGAAGTTCTTTCTGATGTTCAGCTGAAATCTATCTTCTTGTAACTTAAAACCAGTAGACCTGGGCTTACCCTCCTGGGCAGAAGAGAACAAACGTACACCCCTCAAGTCTTCCCTTCTCCAAGCTGAACCAGCCCAGCTTCTCCAAACTTCCCTCATACGTTTGTTCACCTCTTATAATCTTTGTTGCCCTTGCCCGAACCAACGCAAATGTGTCTGTAATCCTTTTTCAAATGAGTGCCCAGAACTGAATGCAGTACTCCAGATGAGGTCTGTTCAGCAGAGAATATAAGACCCTGTGGATGGCTGTTAATATGCAGACAGGAGACAACTTCTGTCTCACAGCTACATTGCCAAATACAGATTTATTATCACTCAGTGGTCTCGTACAAATAAAATATACTAAAAATGACCCACACAGGAAGATTCTTGTGAATGTGTATCACCATTTATTGTTGTTCAAGAATCAGGAACTGAACAGAGGACGCTGTCAGCGGAAAAAAAAAAAAAAAGATTTTCTTTTCAGGCTTAATTCTTTTTTAAAACACTGTGGTTTCAAATCCTTTTTAAAAATGAAATTCAAGTATCTTTAAGCAGGGGGCAGTCATACAAAAATGTTTTCGTCTTTTTTATATAGTTTCTTTTTCTTAAAAAAAGCAAGTCTACGTTTTATTTTTTTTCTGCACCCTTTTTGCTTTGGTAAGGCCAAGCCATGGATACAAAACTGGTACGCAACATAAAAATGCATCCCCTGCCCTTTTGACTGGTAGGCGCTGAGAATAAAAGGATTGGGGCCCCACCCTCCCACCTCCCTGGAGAACCCTCATCATTTCAGCTTATTAGATATCTGGCTTTAAAAGAATTTTTTTTAATATATATTTAGCTCTCTCCATATATATATACTTTTTAAGTCAATGAAGCCCTGGCATTCCACACCCAATTTCTTTGTGGCAGCTGTTTCAATATATTACAAGGCTTTTTTAAAAAAAAGACCATCCAAAACAACAATCCAGAGCATCAAGTCTCTCAGAAAGAGACAAAAAAGGGACATGTTAAACAACTTGAAAGCAATGTGCCCACACAAAGGGGAGAGGAGAGACATTTGCTACTGTGAGTAACTCTTCTCATGTACGGCCTACCAAATAAAAAATAAATGAATATGTATAATAGAAAAATATGATCTCCCCCACCCCCAAATCCCCAAGATTAACACTTGTTGCAGGCACGCTCATCTTTTCAAGATTATGTTCTCCTGGGGTCAGAGAAAGACTTTTTTTATATATACATATATAGGGAACATTTTCTTCACATTGCAGGAAAAAAAAGGAGAAGGGATAGTGCAGGGAGAGGTGAAGGGGCAGAAATAAAAGGGTCAGGGGATGACTTTAGCAGCAAAAATGTTCAAGGTTTCAATCACAATCAAATTAACGGAGATCTGGCAATATTAGAAAAACACACACTGAAGGTTTGCTGCCCTGATCCGTACGTCTTTTGCTAAAAAGATTCAGCTGTACGAATCCCAATGTTATGAGATGGCGGAGGAGTCTGCTTCTTAACAAGAGCAACTTCCCAAAACTTATCCCCCACAATGCTATCGCCCGTTGTTTTTAATCATTAAATATATGTACAAGAATTAAGCTGCAGTTGGTTTGTGTGTGATCTTTTTCTGTTTTGATTTTGCTGCTGTTCCTCCTCTTTGTCCACATGCTTCTGGTTCATTGGTGGCAGCAGGCACTGAGTGAGCTCCACTTCCAAAGCAGCTTCAGCTTTCCCAAGCGTCCTCGGCAGGCATGTTCCCCCCAGGTCCCGACCCCTCATGCCCTGCTCTTCATAGTTGACCTCGGCATGTGTGTTCCACGCAGGAGGTGCCTCAGTGGTCAGTGTTTTGCTTGTCTCTCATCCAGGCTTGGATCTGCTCTTTCAGCTCGGGCACTGAAAGGAACAAGGAGAGGCCACAGATGAGCAAAGCTAAAAAGCTTATGTCGAAAAGGTCATTCATTCCCATTACACATCAGAATTTTTTTTTACGTGGCTTGCTGTGTTACTTAAAAAAACTGACTACAATTGTGGAGAGGATGTCCTTACTCTTGAGAGTAGAGAAAAACCCCATCAAAATGCCTCAGAACTGCTTTAAGATGCTCTTTAACTTTTAAAAATAATTAAAAAGCCTGGCTAATTACAATAATCAAGTGGCACTGTTTGCATTCACTGCATTATTTTAAAATACCAATCCAATCTTTCTTATGCAGTCACAGAACACTAAAACATTTAATAACAACTTCATCAAACTCTCACTGCAAATCAATAAACAAATAAAAAATCAATCAGCATGCAATACATTTTTTCCTGATTATATAATTTTTTTTTTATTCTCTGTTTCTCCTGCCTTCATTTTTTTTTTTAACTTAGCTTCATAAGAATTTGTCTGTCCTCTACCTGGTTCCAGCATGTTTTCTGTTAGTGTTTGTCGATTGAAGGGATCTGTGGAGGAGTTGAGAAGGTGCCGGAGGATGACGGATCTATCCATGATGGTCCCAGACGGCAACCTGACAGGGTCAGTCATCAGCGTATCCATGAGAGGATCTGGAGGGACAGAATCAGCATGTAGAAACTTTAAGGTTACCACTGCTCACCCCCTGCCATACCCTGAGAAGTGCGAGCTGATAGGTACAACGACATACTTGGAGTACATCTTTACAAAACTTTAAAAAAATTCTTTCCAACTGCTGAAAGAGAAACATGTTTGCTTCTAGGAAGATGAATGGTACATAGCCAAGATTTTTTAAAACTGCATCCCTCTAGAAATATACTTGCCTCTAAACTCATCAGGAGCATCACTGTAGTCAATTTCGGCTCGGGCGTTCTTGGCAACAATCTCCTCTACCTTTTCTGCCAGCAGCTTGAATTTTTCTATTGCTATCGTCGACTTGATTCCAGCTTTCCTCATCTTTGAAATCACTTCTTCAAAGAGCTCTTTGCTGTAGGACCTCTGCAAAGCCGGAAGAATGCCAGTGAGACCACAAATCACCTACCGGGGCAAAGTGGCTGCCCGTTCTGAGCTCCAAGTACCGCTGCTGAGGGCTTAGGCGATGGAGAGATAATTGCTGAGTGGTTAAACCTACTGCTCAAGGTGGCTAATACTATGATTGTTGCTGGGCGCATTCAAGTAATTTCTGACCTTTGATGACCCTAAGATGAACCTATCACACAGTTTTCTTGGCAAGATTTGTTCAGAGGAGGTTTGCCCATGCCTTCCTCAGAATATACTGCAGTACAAATACAAAAATACAATTAAAGCATAAAAGCAAATTATTTGCATGCAGTTTTTTGAAGAGGGAAACCAACAGCACCTACTGGTGAAAATGTAATTTTGCAACAAATCAGCTTCAAAGCCAGAAAGAATCTGTCTAAATAAGAACATCTCTTCCTGCTGGTGGAAGGTTAAGAGACCTCACCAGGTATCACCCACCTCTCCCACTTTCAAACTGATCTTCCCAGACATTAAGGGAAGGGTACTGAATGCCCTCCAGATGCTGCAACTTCCATCAGACCTATCTGCTGACTAGCCTTGATGGATCGCCATCATCTGCCAGATCACAGGTTTTCCACCCCTGCACTGTGGGCTAGAAAAGCGCTCTTTGTAAATGAAAGCTGATACACTTATTAAGCTGGGTTTCAGTTCAGCTGCAATTCCCCTAAAATGCAGCGACAAATGCAGATGGACAATACAGTCCAACCACACACCACAACAGAGAAAAAACCAAATGCTGAGGCATTTAATAGAGGAATGGAGCTCCCTGCCCAAAGCATCTGGTTACACAAAGCTGATAGCCAGGATGGCACAGGTAGCTAAACCCCATTTTATCTCACACCAGAGGACGATTCCTACATTCCTAAAATTAGCACATTAGTCTTGGGCATGTCAGGAAGTTCACCCACTCCTGCAAGCAGGATGCACAGCTGTATCCAACCATGACCTGGCAGATGCTACAGGCAAACAACTGAAAACTCTCTCCTCCCTCCTTGAAATGTTTACTGCTGAAAATTCCTGCAGCATGGGAGACATAGGAGGCCTAAAGCCAACACTTGCTGGGAGCATGCCAGTCTGATGCAGTATCATTGCAGGAAAACAGTTCTCCAGTGCTAGGACAACTATCAACTACTGGGACAAGCAATGAGGGGAACAGAGTAGAACACACAGCCTGAAAAACTATAGCCACAACATCTAAGTGACCAAGCCTAGTGGAAGTAAAATAGTTGAGTTTTGATTCTGGAGACAAAAGGGTTTGCAGATGAACACATAGAGTTTCAGTTACTGAAGAGTGACAATCAGACCTTTCGCTCAAGTGCTTTTATGCAAACCAGCAAGCTCTGTCCCAACACGCAGAAGCCAAAAGTTGATCCACAGTAGGACAGACACAGCACACCGGCTTCTGGGCAGTCTCATCTTTTGTGGTCTTTTCCATATCAGCTCTGCCACACAGAATGGCTCCAAAACCTGACACAAATTTATCTGCAGTGCAGAGAAATGATCAGCGACATGCCCGCTCCCAACTCAAAGCCAACCAGCAAGGAGAGGAAGCAATGCTTATGGCACTGTGCCCAGCCCTTTCTGTTGGGACTCAAGTTACCTAAGAAAGAAGAACCAACTTTTTTTTTAGAGCTTCAGCTATTCTTGTTTTTCCTTCATTGAATTCCCTTTCTAAAATCCAACTAAAACAAACTGACCATGGAATTCTACCCATCTCCCTTTCATAATTCTTATCTCTCATGAGACTGCCTTCCTCAAAAGGCAAAGTGGTGAAGAGCATAGCATCTTATTTGGTTTTAGGCCAACAAAGTGGGCACAAGTGTGCCATGAAACAGGGAAAATGGAAAAAGGAGTAGGAGAATTAGGGAGGTACAACCCTTTCAAGTCCCCTGGACCACAATGGAGGTTAGCTGGGACAGGGAGGGAGGGAGAGAGACAGACACCCCTTTCCACTACAGTGCACAGAGATGGCGGATATTAAACCGCTCCCCAAGATCAGCAGCTCACTGGGGTGGGCAGATGGAAAGGAAAGCTTCCCCAAATCCCCAGTAATCTCCACTGAGACTGTGTTTATTTCCAGCAACAGTGGCAACGTTGAAAATCACGGAACAGTGTTCTGTCTCTACAATCACAGCCTTGATAAAAAAAAAAAAAAGTAGATAGGCCCTTTCCAATAAGCAGCACCACACGGGCACACAAAGGCCACAGGTTGTTCACCCTTGAATAAAGCACCACACCTGAAAAGTGGTTTTTCAGAGGTATTAGACAGGACAGGATATTTTCACAATAGAAAATTAGCATTTGGAAGAGATGTAGTTAGGAGGGGGAGATTTCTGCTAAAAATGCAGAAAGGACTGTGGCCAAGGATCAGATGTCTTCATTTTTTAAATATTATATAGCTGCCTTCAAACTACTTCTCTCCTGTACTCAGGACTCTAACCTTTACCTCTAAAGTTTAGAGCAAGGGAGGGAAACCTGTAACCCTCTTAATGCTGGACTCTGAATCCTAGGCAACACAGCCAATAGTCAGGGATGCTAGGAGTAGTAGCCCATCAACATCTAGAAGGCTGAGGGGTTCCCACTCCTTGTTGAGAGTGGTGATAGCCTCCCTCCACTCAAAGGATGGCAACCTTCTCCTTTCACCTTGGGCTTTCCTTTGAAGCAGGATTGTAGCCACCCAGATATAATGGACAACTGCTCCAAAGGCCCAAAAGTAACTAAGTTATGTGCCTTCAAGTTGCCAGCTGACTCAGTGTCCTCATGAATTTCACAGGTTAAGGCAAGGGCGTGGTTGGCCATGGCCTTTCTCTGAAATATAGCCTACAGCACTTCCGTAGCAGTCTCTCTTCCCAGTACAAACCAGCTCAGATCAGATGGGATCAGGTGGTTTCAGGGTATTTCAGCAAATCTTGAAGGATCTCAAATCACCCTAAAATAGATTTGGACTTGCCTCGTATATAACTTGACAAGGCTTCACATATTCTTCTCTTTCCATGAGAGCCTGGACACACAACTGGGCATGCACGAAAAGGGAGCCGGGCCTCTGTTCAACTTACACAGATGTGGCCAAAAGGAACAATAGTTTTCTATGTCTTGTGTGTCTCCAGCCATCGTATATCACTGTTCCACCTTCTGAAGCCCTTTTCTTAACGCTCCCGAATTCCACCTTCCTCTGACTCACCTGGTCATCGGCTATTGCT
This sequence comes from Iguana delicatissima, assembly GCA_948472985.1. Lineage (NCBI taxonomy): Eukaryota > Metazoa > Chordata > Lepidosauria > Squamata > Iguanidae > Iguana > Iguana delicatissima. Next base: position 499,191 of record CAOKZL010000425.1, read on the forward strand.
TTTGCAAAGCGAGCACAGTCTAGTTGCAGGTAAATGTCTGTCAGCTGGTCCAAAAGCTTCTTTGGTTCAAACCCATACTTCTCAGGGTTTTCGACTTTCAGGTCGCGGCACTTGGGGCCACACAACTGCTGAAGGTTGAAGTTCAGCATCGCAGCCAGGCGCGGTCCAAGTTCCTGGAAAGGCCACGGAAGAAAGTGTGCTTGAGAGGACCGACTGTATCACTGTAAGCGCCATGCATCCGAAAGCAAAAGAGCACCAGAGACACAAAGCCAGTTTTCCTCTTTATTCTGCAATTGCATTGCTTTCCCTATTGCAGAGCTTTCCAAACTTTTCATGTTGGTGACACACTTTTTAGACATGCATCATTTCATGACACAGTAATTCAGTAAATGGAGGCAGCCCCTCCACTTGAGCCTGACCTGCCGCCACCCCAGGTGGGGTCTTCCTTGGCCCAGGGCAGTGGTGGGAGAGGCAGCCCCTCCACCTGTTATGTTCGCACGCCACACCTACACACTGCAGCCAACATACTAAAAATGTGTCGCAACACACAGTTTGGAAAGCTCTGCCTTATTGTAACTGCCCCAGACTGAAACCTGCTTCTTTTGTTCCATGAGATTCAATGGGAACCAAACAATCCTCCATCTGATTCTTGACTCTAGTGTGACAAGAATTTGGATCCTCATCTTTTTTGTTTATCAGTTACCCTTCCCTACATGTCACACTTTGTGTAGTTAACACAGGGGACATGTCTCACACCTACAGCAGCTCCCTCTCCTTGCATGCACTTTCCTTTATCTTTCCTAGCTGCCACTGTCCCTCTTGATTCATGGACAAAGGGACACCCTGCCTGTCTAAAGAGGGAGCAGTCGCCTCTAAAGCACTCTTCTCAGAAAGAAAAGGCTATGAGCAAAGGCCAAATCAATCTTCTCAATAATATATGACCAAGAATGAGGTTGCATGTCATATTGTAGGGCACTAAAGGTATGTTTCCTCTACTGCCTTATCCAGGTTTTGAGAACCAGGCAGGCAAAAAAAGCAAGCCTACCCAGGCAACTAACTGTAAATCCATATGGCTGTAATACTTCCCCATTAATGAATTGTAAGCACTCTGTGTTTTGCTTCCAGTCCCCGCACTTCTTTTTTTTAAAAGCGTAAATCATCATGGTGTGGCCTTACACTAGCACTGAGCTTAAGGCAAGCTGCAGTTATATTTTAACCATGGTTGGCAGCTTTAATCCCTAGCTCCAAAACCTAATTGCTAGAGCATGGAGGCAAGAGAGAATACACAAAACAAAAAGGCATCTCTGTATCTCAGCTATGGCTGAGTTAGATTTGTACCAGGCCTTACCATCTAAATCAGGAGCGGGGAAGAAAACTGTAGTGGGGGACCAGACCCCCATTTACAGTTCTCTGCAAGCTGGAAAACACAAGCAGGTATGGCCATGTTTCCTGGCAACACCAGTTTTCTGGATGGACTTTTTACTACTCAGCTTGTGGTCCAGAAACCAGGTTTCCTTCCTCTGAGAGGAGGATGACAGAACAAATTGTTCTCACACACACTTCCAGGAACCCTCTAGACGCCCTAGCTGAAACAGCTTTGTTCCTCTCTCAAACACAAACACTTCCCTGTCTCCCAAAGGGAGAAGGAAGAAAGACTGAAGTGCTCTCATTCTATCTTAGATATTAGAGACAGAAGGAATTTTCTGTCCTGGTTATGAAAGGGATGGATCCAGACTTCTTAAGCTACATCCATCCCTCGAAATGACCAAAAACAAACAAACTGCAACACAGCACAACCTTAAGCACCCTGTCTCCAGCTAAATCTCACTGTGTTCAATGGGCTTTACTAATAACTAAGTCTAGGATTAGATCTTTCTACAATTCCACTGGCTTCAAGGCTGACTAGGCTGTGGAGGAATCACAGAATCAAATATTAAAACACTGCAACCCATCTCACTCAGGCCTACGTCCCTCTTCGCCCTTTTTAGTTTGGCAGAAAATTGTGGGCTCCTGAGTGTATACTCACAGGTCTGAGGAAAGGCTTCTGAACTTGCTTGGTGAGGATATGGAACATATCGACTGTTTCTGTGGCCAGGGCCAGATAAGAGCGCGAGACCCGCTCGTCCTGCACAAGCTGAGACTGCCGAGCCTGTTGCTGGTCCTAAGGGGAGAAAGAGCTACAGATATACTTCAATTATCCCTGCACCACATTTAATCAGTAAGCAATATCTGCATGGGTTTAAAGCCTACAGCAAATCATTTCCACCACAAATTTTACTGTCTTTCTGAACACGATCATTGTACAGTAGTGGAGAACAGAACTTGGAAAAAAAACTTTTTTTAAACTTTGGCTACAGTTCCCAGAATGGCTCCTCACAGATGTTGGCCTTAGCCTTTTTAGGGTCACTGGTCAATACCCCACTCTGTATCGTCTCTGAGAAACTCAGTCTCCTTTATGCTTTAAGATGGGAAACTGCTTTCAGGGCAATTCCCCTGTCCTTTTCATTCACAGTACTAGACTGCCTCAAGGGTAAGACACCACAGATATCTCTGTAACTCTGGCTGCTACAAAGCATCATCTGGTCCCTTCCCCTTGTCCACAGGTGGTCAAAGCAAGCAGCACAGAAGCAGGCTTTACCTGAACTTTGTTGTGTTTGCAACACTGAGGCCTTTTTAAACAGTGGTTCCCCCAAAATCTGATCTCCAGATGTTATTGGGCCTTCCACTCCTAGAACTCCAACCACTGGTCATGCTGATCAGAGCTCCTACGAGCTGAGGATCAGGGATATCTGGGGACCCAGATGCAAGAATCACAAGCCTAAATAACCACAAGCCCAGCTGCACTTTGTTTTGCTCCTTCTGGATGGGCATGCTGCCTGACTTATCGGTATGATCTTCAAAATCCACTCCCTCAATCCAATAGTGCAATGAAGCTTAGAGAAATGTTTCTGTAGGTCGCCCATTCTTCTGGGACACCAGAGCTCTTTGGACTAAGAATCTGGAAACTGCAGTATGCAGGAGACCTTTCCTCACCCTAGGCAACAGGTCCCAGTGTTCCTTGTTCTTCATCTCCTCCTGCACTTCGTGGATGCGTTTTAGGGACTCCAAACTCTCATCCAGCAAGAACGTCGTATCGTTGATCAACATGTTGATATAGCGGACAAACTGCTTGCCTGAGCTGGGAGTTCAAGAGAAAAAGAGACAAAGAAACTGCTGTTGAGATGGCACCCTATTCCCAACAAAACAAGAGTAGAAAGGCTGAACTTGGGCATGTGGGAAGAGCGAGCTGAGAGACGCGGGTGAAAATCTGGGCTCAGATATCAGTCTATTTCTCAGTATCAGTTTCCCTGTCTGCAAAGCAGGAATAAAGGATCTACCTCCACTGGACTGCTGTTGTGAAGAATGCACAATACAAGAAGTTGCTCTGTAATATTTAACTGTCAGTTTCAATCCTGGTCTTATCTATTGCTCTAGAGCTACACGTATTCCTTCAAAATTACAAGGATGACGCAAGAACATCAGGGGAACCATTTCCCATTCTTAGAAAATTCTGCAGGCTGGAAAATAAACCCAAAATAAATAAATAAAAATTCAAACCCACGAGTTTCCAGAAGTCTGGTTTTGGAGGTTCTAAGAGCTTTTGGAGCTCATGATGTATTTTAAAGTCAAACCTATCATCCCTTGATGCTTCCATTTTTTAAACAAGCCAGGGCTGTAAAAAAAGGCCTTGGGGGATGCAGGAAGCCTATAGTCTACACTTTACCCACTGCTGGGGAATTGCCTTCCTGCAGAACCCTTTGGAAACAGGTCTTGTTCTCCCAGACAGCAGAACGCAGAGCTAAGGGACACAAGGAGATGGTGGGAGAGCAGCCACAGCTGCTGCTTCCTAACCAGAGGAGTCCAAGAACAGGTTGACACAGGCTGCAGGAGGAGGAGGAGGAAATGAGATGTTGCCTTCAGACAAGACAGACTATTTCTCATTCTAGCCCACTACTGTCTCAGGCAAAAAGGGAATCTACCATCACCTGATAAGCTGATCCTTTAAATGGAAAGGTTGAGGACTGACTTTGGAATTGTCTACATGGAAAGCAGAGCTCTCTAGGGCAGTGGTTCTCAACCTATGGGTCCCCAGATGTTCATGGACTTCAGCTCCCAGAAGCCCCAGCCACTACGGTCAATGCTCAGGGCTTCTGGGAGCTGAAGTCCACCAACATCTGGGGACCCACAGGTTGAGAACTACTGCTCTAGGGGTACACATGATGGCAAAGCTCAAAGCTCACTTTAGATACACTCAGAAATGACCTCTGCCGAGCCACATAACTCACTTGAACTCTTCCATGAAAGTGCCATGGTGAGCTATGTTCTGCCAGAGGCTTTTGAAGATAGTGCTGATGTGGTAACGGATGGTGAATTTGTCGTAGAACTCACTGGTGGCACCGGTGTGCTCAACATCTGGGGAAAGGAACAAAAAGAAAAGAACCATAGCACCTTAAAATCTGAACTGAAGGGAAGCACACAAGTGACCTGTTCTGTCAGCCAGCAAAACCAAGGACCAATAGGGCAGAGGTTGGGGACCTCTGGCCCTCCAGATGATTTTGCACTTCAAGTCTTAGCAATTCCAGTCAAAACAAAAGACTGTGGGAGCTGTCCAAAATATTTGAAGAGCTAAAGACCATTAGGAGTAGGAAATTGCACGGGAAGAACTTCCAGGCCTGGATCAACTGCTCCTGCCACCAGCTACAGTTCTAAGAACTTTGTTTCATGTGTGTCTCTGTGTGTGTCTGCAAGGAATGAGAAGTTTCATTTTATCTACTGCGAGTTTCAAGGATTTTTCAACTGAAACACAAGGGGTGCCAGGGTATGTGTCCCCAAGTATCAAAACTAATATAAAATTTTAATAAATCCATGCACACACGTCAGGAGAAGTCATCAGGCAACAAGGAGTTGGACAGAGAAAGAATCTAAGAGGTGTTTTCTGAGCACCAAGATCACAGAACTGAACATTTTAAAATAACAAAGCAAAAACACAGGGCCAGCCCTGCAATTAGACAGGGTAAGGCAACTGCCTCACATGAATTTGGGATGTCCTGAAAACAGCAATATACTGCTTGTTATATTGTTGTACTAAGTTGGAAAAAATATATAGTGGACAATTTAAAGATTGACATACTTATTTCAGGGTAACCTTGCAGAGGACACAGTCCACTTCCTCAGTTGCACTCTGTATGTCAAGGATGTTAAATGCATTTTGGGAGAGAGTGAGGAGCTGACCTGTGTAGAACTTCATCAGGGAGGGAACAAGCAACTTGGTAGAGAGTGGATGATTCTCAATCATCTCAAAGAACTTCTGAGTCCTTGGCTGGACAGCTGGGTTTGTCATGAACATCACTTCCACCAGCTTGGCCACCAGGTAGGGGTTTCGGATGTAGTTCTGGTTGCACAGCATGACAACGAGGAAGGTCGCCACCTCCTGAGTGCAGGGCTCGTAAAGTACCTGAGGTGAATATCTGAAAATGGAGAAAGGGAAGGAAAGAAACAGCAACTACCATGATGTACTAAGAACAATGGATGGGAAACAACTTCTTCTGGGATTGTTCACCAGCATCTGCTATGATGTACTGTTAGCTCACGAGTGATCTCAGACTCTGGGGCTAAATTTTATCCCACAGGACCAAACCCACTTCCAGAAGCCAAACCCAGCCTCTAAGTTTCTCTCTTCCCCATGAGACTAACACCTGGTGAGTTTCCAGTTTTTATACAATTGCCTCCCTCTGTTGTAAATCAATGGCAGCTCTATCTGACTTGTAGCTTTTGAACCAACACATTAAGACCAGATCTGCCCAGGCATTTTTTTTTTCTTACTTACTGTACAATAAAAAATAAGAACTCTGCAACATCTTCCACATAAAACTCAGGCAACACTGCAAACACTTTCGGGACGTCAGGGTTTAAAGGCAGTTTTATGCTGTGGATAGGAAGCAGGAAGAAAGAAATTATTTCAACAGTCAGAGCAGGGATGCAGAAGAATGGAATTTTCCTTATGGAACTCTGCAAGTGGCACGCATCTGTGTGTGTGGGCACACGTGCACCTTCAAGACACCTGTCAACTTACAGTGACTCCGTCAGAGCTGTGTATACGTTCTCTCACACACATACACAAAAGCAATCAATATTTGTATGTTTTGTGTGTGCATGTTCAACTGGCCTGTAAACTTATGTGAACGCCATTGATTTCCTAGGGTTTTCTTAGGAAAGGAACGCTCAGAGGTGCCTTGACCAGTTCCTTCCCGAGCATTTGATTTCCCTGCCAGTCTCCCTTCCAAGTATTAACCAAGCCTGACCCTGCTTAGCTTCCAAGATCAGACAGAATCTGGTGCTTTCAGGCTATTTAGGTACAATCACTATTTACTCTGTTATTAACCCAAAGTCACAGTGAATTTCAGGTAAAGGATCATTAAAATCCAATAATGCGGTCAGTAGGAGGAAAAGCATAAAAATACAACCCCAAAGAAGGAGAGAGAATAATAGATTATGTCTCCAAACACAAATTTACTGTAGGAGCATCCAGATGTAGACACTGGAATGGTTCTGAGATTTACAGCTGTTTTACCCGGCAAAAGATGTACTAACACCTTCTGAACTTCCTGTAGAGGAACCACTTCCAAAGGTTATAAATCTTCAATTGAGCTTAAAATTCATAGTGAAAGAGGAGCCATTTTTAAAAATGTATTTGTAGTTTGCTTTCTACATTTTCACTGTATTTTTTTTATTTTGTCTTTAATGTTGTGAGTTATCTTGAGTGACTTTTGTTTTAAAAGACAGGTGAATGTACATTTAGTAAATAAAGATGAGATGCAGCCTTACAATGGATCATACCATTTCCCCACCTATCCCAAGGGTGAACAATTGCCTGGCAACCTTTAAGGTTAGCCAGGTGCTCAACACTTTTTCTTTCTTGAGCTTATTGTTTCCAAAACTTTTAAAAACTTCTTCTTTACAGGACTCATTACTAGTGCAGATCTAAAAAAAAATCCAAACGTAACTTCTTTATACTTTCATTACATATCGGAGTGTTAAAGTGTCACTGAATGCCCAGACTTCATTTATTTATATTTCATTAAAAGTCCTTAAAGTTATGCATCTCATATATCATTAAGTATCATTAAAGCCATTCAATTCATTATTTCTTAGTATTAAAAAAATCCATCCCCAAACCTATTCAAACTTAATTATAATGAATTTTGTTATGAGAATAAAAAAATCCTAATTATTGAAGAGTACCTTTTAAGTAAACATTAACTAATTACCTTTTAAATTATTTTTAAATTAATATAATTTTAATTATCAGCAGCATTTTATTGCCTAGAGAGCCAGAGTGGTATAGCGGTTCGAGTGATGGATTAGGAACTCCCAGAGACCAGGATCTGAATCCTTGCTCAGCCACCGAAACCCACCAGGCGACCCTGGACAAGTTATACTCTCTCAGCTTCAGGGGAAGGACACAGCAAACCTCCGCTGAACAAATCTTGCTAAGAAAACCCTGTGATGGGTTCACCTTAAGTCAGAAATAAACTGAAAGCACCTAACAACCACAATTTTACTGTCTGCTCTTCAAGCACAATAAACATATGCACATAGGCACTTTTATGAAATAAAAATGACAAAATGGAATTTTAACGAACCCATTGAAACCCCAAGGCATTTTGAAAACTGTTACATTTCATTTGATCAGATATTTTTCCTTATCTTTGTCCTTTAAACTGTCTGATTTGACAACAAAAACAGAAATCCTTACTGGCCATTTCCGCACTATACTGTTATAGTGCTATCATTCCACTTTCAACATCCTGTGGAATTCTGGGGTTTGTAGTTTACTGAGGCCCAAGAACTCTCCAGCTGAGAATTCTAAATGCCTCTCCTTAAGCTGCAAACCCTAGGAAAGGCAGCCGGTGCAAAAAGGCACATATGCAAAGGACGGGGAGATCTGTGAGAACTACTCACTTGGGGTAGGCAGGGTCAAGGATCCGAAGCAAGAGCTGGATCACCATGCTGTAGAAATTCAGGCACCTCCGCAAGAAATTCTCATCTAAGAGGCCGGCATCTGCACAAGCTTTACACCGCACCAGCTTCTGCAGAAGAACATTGCAAGACCAGAGTTGAGAAAAAACACCAATAAACTACAAATCCCTTCCCAGCATCAGGTTGTCTAGCCTTGCCTTGAGCACTCAGCTGATTGGCTGTTGCCTAGATGCAGCTACAAACCTTGAGCTGTGTTTTGCAGCGTTTCAGCATTTCTCGATGCCTCGTGGCCAAAGGAGAATCCTTCCACTGGCTTTCATTGTTTTTCAAATCCTCCACAGTCCTGTAAAAAAGCCACACAGGAAAATCTAGTGAAGTTTACAACAAAGGCACTGGAATGCAAAAGACTGAAGAAGGGGAAAAAATGAATGTATCTGTCATGAAAGGACAGGAAAATGGTGCACAGAGGAGGTTATGGGATCTGGAAACCCTTTCCTGGGCACAATTAGTCTTGAGAAGAGAAGGCAACAGTGAGGAATGAGAGTTGCTCTCAAATACCAGGTGGGCTGTCGCACAGAAATTGACTGACCAGCAGATTAAAATATTTATATCCCACCCTACATCACAAGAGCTCAGGTCAGAGAACAAGTAAAATCAATACAAGCTGATGAAAACAATTTAAAACATAAATAATTTAAGCAGACTGAAAACATGAAAACAGAAAAAAACGAATGGACTGCTTTGCTGTTGCTTTCAGAAAGTGGGAACAAAACAAGTGTGTGCAAATTTCTGGCCATCAGATTTCAGCTGTATTGTAGTACTGGCGTGGGCGGCTTACTGCCCTTCTGATGTTTTGGTCTACAAGGCTCATAATTCTCTACCACTGGCATGCTGTCTGAGGCTTTTGGGAGCAGAAATCTAAAAATCTAAACGGGCCAAGTTTCTCCATCCCTTCATCTGGAGAAACTTCCTAATGGGGAAAAGCTCTCTGACGGGACAAGGAGCTCTCCTTCACTTCATGGCCATCAGTTAGAGATGCTGCATTAACTCACAGCTTTCATTTTACAGAAACTTAGAAACATGTTTGAGTTAAACAAACACCTTAAAGACATTTTAGTTTCTGCTCAAGACAGCTTCAAGATTCCTGTCATTCACCGATTGGTTGAAGGAGAGAAAGCGTGGCTTAAAGCCTGTGCTATCCTTTTAGCACAACCTAGAAAAATTACCTTTTTTGGTACACAACTCCTAGAACTCCCTAGCCAGCCAAAGTCCAAAAACAGGAAGATTTGTGAGCTCTGTGATCTGTAGCTTAATACAATGCTTCGGGCTCTCAGAACCAGTCCATGCATAAGGAGCCAAATACTGTGGAAAAAGTGGAAGCTGTAGAGTAATTAAGCAATCTAATTTATTTGTCTTCTTTATCAACTCCTTTTTTGCATGCAACCCTTCTGGCTCGCAATGCCTGAGTTTTCCACAGCCCCTCTGCATTCTTGCTTGGGTTGGCTGCCTGTGTCCCACTCTTCGGTTCTCTGTGATACTCTGCACGGCAGCAGCCACAGTCTGCCCTTGTCGGTCACGTCAGCAACAATTCAAGCTGCCTCAGACCCTCACTGAACAATGGGGCTATTGGCAGCCTCACTAAAAATGCTGGCACAGCTCTCCACACACAGAACGCCCATGGAGTTTGAGACCAGAGGCAGAAGGGTAGCTTCCCTCTAACTCCCAGTCATCTGGATTCACCCTACTAGCCACATGCCAGGTTCATCTGGATTCACACAATATCCCTTGCCTGCATCTGCAAGGCCCATAATGCTGCAGGTATGGACAACTGGAAGGGCTCCAAGAGGCGAAAGGACAGAATTTAAAATGCTTTGGAAGAAGGGAAAGGACGGTACCACAGCTGAGTGACAACACAGCACCTGCTCAGCATGCTCCCCACAATGAATCTGCGGCATCTCAAGTTAAGAAGAATCCCACCCGCAACCTGGGAGCATCAGTCTGGATGAGACTGGACAAGAAGGACCTATTGCCCAACTCAGTATATTTCCTGTCTTCTGAAGCAGCACTGCAGCTTTTACTGTACTTGTATTTAAAATAAAATGTCTGATTGATCAAGAGACCTTGAAATACTGACAAACACAGAGCAAAGGGATCTTGCAGCATCCCTGAGACAGAGAAAGAAGTTTGTAGCATAAGCTTTTCTAGAGCGGGTCTACTCCTTCATACCGCGAAGTGCCTTTGGACAGATGTTTATATCCATGAATAGCTGGGGTGTGCGTGAACATATGAATAATGACAGAAATGCAAAAATCGAGGGTATGGCAATGGGCTTTCAGAAGGTGGGAGCAGCTTAATGATGGGTGTTAGGGGACAAAGGTGGAAGAAAAGATTACCAAAGATGAACAGATAATCATATGAATGGAGGGAGTTCTTGGAATGTTGTATGATACTGGTTGGAGACCAGAAAGAAGATGTGATCAAACAGACATGAGAGAGTTCTTGAGGCTGGGAAGTTAACCAGTGTTATAATTATGTGTAGTGTGCCAGGGAACCAATGTGACAACCAAAGGTGCTACAAGATCCCTTTATCTGCTGATGCAAACTAACACAGCCACGTCTTTGATGACAACCCCCGAGATACATGATGAGTTTTTAGAGACATCCTTTCTAAATGTGAACTGATACTTTTGTTTGACTGCTATGTTATAATGAAATCTTTGTAAACAACGAATTTGCAACTGTTATAAATGTTTTAAGATGAAAAATGGAAATTTAAAGGAATGTTTTCTCAGTAACTCAAAATGGGTTTTAAATCGATTGCTATCAGTTATCACAGCCAAACCTATAAAACCTGACAGATTGTCCCAAAATCCCCACAATTTAAACTGCAATTCTTTCAGCAGAATAGCTTTTATTTTTTTCCCCCAATTCTTTGTGTCTGAGCTAATATGGAATGCAATATTTTTTTACTGTGAAAGAAGATATTTTGGTATACAGTGGACTTCTGCATTAAGGAACTCCTTTTATTCTGGTCTCCAAATTCTCACTTTGAAAAAAGGGTATCATATTTCTGATGGAACAGGGTGACTTTTTACCTGTTCAGCTCCCGAATGGCCCGCAGTCTGCGGATGTACCGGCGACAGCTTGGGAGGATGGAGAGGTGGTGGGCATGGAGGGTCAGGAAGAAGCATTCCGTTGGGAATTTTGGCTCAGAAAAAACAGACAGATCTCTAGCTGAAGAAACCGAGGGAAGACAAAAAAAATGAAAAGTCAGATGGTGAGGATGCATTTTAACATATTAATTGCTATGTAGGCAACCTGATGTCCATTCTCTTTCTGTCCATGTCCATGTGTATCTTTGAGTTGTCTGTCAACTTATGGTGATCTCATGAATTTCACAGGGTTTTCTTAGGTAAGGAATACTCAGAGATGGAATATAGTCCTCTCAATGCTTTGCAACTCAATTTTATTTTTATTTAGAGGATTTTTATCATGCTCTTCAACACCTTCAAAGTTTTCAGAGCAGATTACAAAAATTACTGCTGAGGACAATTCCTGTCCTTTTACAATCTAAAAGGCATGAGACCTGAAGGACAGGATGGGATGAAGGGGGAATGTTATATGGTGGTTGAATTCAGTTGCCCAGATGAATGGGAACAGAATTATTCTTCCATTAGTTGTACTTAGGGTTGCATTTTGTTCTCCTTCAAGCCAGTTTATTCTTTGCTGATCTGTTCCTCTTACCTTCTTTTCTCTTGTTTCATTTCTACTTTTGCTGACTATTACTACTTATCAACCCTGACCACTGGCCATGGTGGCTGGGAAAGATGGAAGCAGAGAATCCAACAGATGTGGAGGACACCAAGTTGATCCCCTTTGTTCAGCAGCCATGCCACTAAACAAAGCACCGCCTCAAGTGACAAATACTAGGAGGCAGCAGCTTGGAATCAGAAGATAGAGCCGCTTGTTCTGTACTCCTAGACCAGCCTGCTGACTTCAGGTGGTGTGGAGCATCACCCCATGTTTAAAAAAAAAATTAAACTGTGTCTATCCAGTATGGACACAAATTTGGAGCAAGCACCACCTTTTCCTTGCCTGAGGCAGCAAAATGTTATCAGGCTGGCTCTATTTAAATAGCATACCTTGAAGAGAACTGCTGGGTTGCTGACTCAGTGGTTACCGTGGCCACTAGCTGCAGGGTACCAGTAGCCTGATGCCTTTGCAGCCTGAACAGCAGATGATAGAAAGTTCCGGCAATGGTGCAAGTAACATGTGGAAATAAAAGGTAAAACACTGTCCCCACCTGTGCAACATCCACCTAAACCGGGGTGCTGGAACAGAGAAAGCTTTTGTGGTGGGGATGTACACCAGGAATGGATTTTTGCACTGACAAAACCCACAACCTCAGCTCAGTCCTGGGAGTGAAAATGGTTTCCTTGTGCTCCTTCCTATTTAATTCTAAGTGTATCTGTATTATACTTGGAACTGGCTGGCGGATTTTTTTATTTTTTAAATCCAAAGCAGATCTGACAACTCTAAAAAGGTACCCACCCCTGGCCTAGATCATCATGGGAGGACATTTGCAACATCCAAACCTAAATACTATTTGCCAAAGCATTCTTGGATTTGTCTCTGTACACAGAAGCAGCTAAAGATCAAAGAGCAGCTAAAGATGACAACAATAAGGACAATAAGAGCATGTAACTCACACAGCTCAGCCATCCAACTGCCGACATCTTCCATGGTGGCTTTCACTCGCGTTTCATCTGCTGGGAGCACGATGCGACACCGCGGGTGAAAAATATATGAAGGATCTACTGTCTCCAGCTTAATCTTTGTGCTCAGCTGCTGCAGCACCCATAGGAAGTTGAGCATAAAACCATCTGTAGACACTAGCCGGTCATCCGTCTGAGAGCCCAAGAAAACAAAGATACAACCATCAAAATACAGAAACTTGAGAAAGGGAGGCAGAAAGAGAGTGGGTCTTTCAGAGTTATATGCATTCGTTCTGATGAACGTGCTGACTACAAAGGTCTAGAATATGGTCAGATCAGTGCTACTCCTTGGACCAGGATCAGTCCTTGAGCAATTGGTTACTGATCCCTGGTGAGTTCTGAGGAATGAAACAAACAACTGTAGCCTATGGGCACAAATACAGCACTTGTCCCTGGCACAGTGGGAAAAAATTGCTGGTTCCCCACATCAGATCGCTAAAGCGGCACTGCTCTTGATATTTCTAGCCCCTGATCCTCCCCCTCATTGTTGAATACGCTGCCTAAGGCTGATGGAAGCTGCAGTCCAGTAACACTTTGTTTCTGCTGCTCCAGAGAGTAGGACACTATGGAGCAATGGCTTCAAAATTCAGGAAAAGAAATTCCACCTAAATATTAGGAAGAACTTCCTCATGGTAAGAGCAGTTCAACAGTGGCAGACACTGCCTCAATGGAGTGTGGTGGAGTCTCCTTCTTTGGAGATTTTTAAACAGAGGCTGGACGGCCATCTGTCCGGAATGCTTTGATGGTGTATTCCTGCACAGCTGAAGGGGGTTGGACTGGATGGCCCCTGCGGTCTCTTCCAGTTCTATGATTCTAACATATGGGGGGCGCGTATGGTCCATCCCCAACTTAGCCATCAGAGACCTTAACATAGGTCTGGAATTAGGTATGTGGCAACGCACCTTTCAAACAACCTTCTTTGCATCACACACTTTCCCTTTTCAGATTCCTTTGGAAGGCAGTGGAGAAGGACAAAAAGTGAGAGCAGGTGGTCTGAGAAAGCCTTGGAGCAGGGAGGATTTACAAGAGCTGATAAAGACAGTGGGCTCATTCAGAGCTTGAGACAGTTACCTTTGGAACTCCAACTCCAAGAATCCCCCCAGCCACTGATTATGCTGGCTGAAGAGTTCTAAGACTTTTAGTTTTTTTAAAAAGTAAAGCTCTAGCAGCACTAAAAGCTAGGCTGAGGTATACTCTGGACTTTAGCAGAACGTGGTCAGAGCTACAGAAGCAAGCATCAAGAAGAGGAGCTGTTAGCAGATATATTTGGGCAGAGAAGACACAACCTGATGAGAAAAGGATTAGCTTTGGCTTTTAGGAGGTGGCCTTTTCAAACTGAGGACTAGAAGCCTGACTGCAGTAAACCAATGCAACTGAGAGTGGAGAGGGCTGTGGTGATCCTAACAACATGAAAATTAGACAAGGAACAACATGAAAATTAGACAAGGGCAGAATTCAATACTGGACTGGTGAGTATAATTTCACCTGCATCTGAGCCTTCTTCATGTTGGCATTGACCACGGCCGCCATGTAACTCAGAGCTGCCTCCCGGGTTTCTCCATTGAGTAAGATACTGTGTAGGATCTTGAACAGCTCTTGCTGAAATTTTGGACAAGCAGAAGTATGAAACTGAGAAGCCACGGCATACAGTGTTAAGACTTTACTACAAAGATATGACAGTAGAGCATCTCTTGGCATAGATGAGCATGAGAATCACCTTGTTAGAGCCTGAGTAGCTAAGCCAGCTTCCTTTGAACTTAAGGAAAAATAAAAGTTCTCACAAATTAAATCTGAAAAAATACAGAGCTGCAACTTTCAGCTGATCATCTAAAATGATCACTAAAAATTAATAAACTTCAAAGCCCTTGATTACTCAGGCATCATCTTTATATTATGACTATTTTAAAGAAATGTGGGCAGCAGGTCTTACCCCTTGACTCTTACAAAGAAAGGAATGCCTCTTCTAAAATGATACGAACATTGCAGTAGGGATCATCTTAAAAACAAAGTGGCATGCTCTTTCACAGCTAAATAATTGTTCTGACACAAGACATACATAACTTGCTCAGTTACGATTAATGATGAAATTTTTTCTTGCTGGCTGACAGCTCTGGTAAAAAACATTATTTAACAAGCAACAAATTGAAAAACAGCTTTTTCACTTCAGCACACCTACCCTGGCAGATTCCAGATAATGCTGCAAAGACTGGCTGACCACCCGAGTGTTTTCCAGGGTGATGGCAGGGCCGGAGAAATATTTTTCAACTACTCTAGGCTGCCAGGAGGAAAAAATAAATAAATCAAGTCAGCAACAGTTGCAGGTGCATTCACACTACTCCCTCAGGTGGTGTAATGACCACAGAAATTTCATTTCGTAGTGGTTAGATTTATTGCTGGCTGTTCCAGGCCTCCCCACTCCTATGCCTTGTCCTTTGCACTGCCAAGCTGATGAACAAAAGAGAACTGTATATTTACTGCTCTCTGCAGGAACTTAAGGGAGCAGTTCAAACACATCAGCTAGCATCCTCTCAGCGAAATACACAAGTGTAAGTTCAGTTCACATTTCTGTGTATGTATTTTTTTTTTGGACATTGTGAGGGTTACCATCCTCTTCCTCCCTCTGCAATATCTAAAGCCCTCCACCCCAGGACTCACTGCTTTGCTGCAACAGCACCCCTCTCCAGCTGTTCCACCGCTGGTTGAGAGTGGAGAAGTGCCTGGCTACGAAGCCACAGCCAGGTGTGGACTAAGGACATCACCCACTGAGACCTCTGAGGGATCCCAGAGTAACTCAGTGGAAGATGTCCTTGGTCTGCATCTGGTTATGGGAGGCTGAGCAAAGGGCAGCCCATACAGAGCTCCTGGCATCACTAAGTACAGCCCCTGGAGCCTCCCAGACTAAAGATAAATAAATTAGAAAAACATTTTTGCCCCAAACCTACCTAAAATGCCTCCAAACTACAATAGTTTGCTTCCCCGACCCTCTAAATCCTCCCCCAAACTTCCCCAAAACAGAAAAGAAATCTTAAAAGTCAGCCAGTATAGTGGCCAGAACTGCTGTCATATTACTTCGGCACACCAGTCTTAGCAAAAGGAGCGTCAGGAAGCAGGACTGGAAAAGGCATTTCAGGCAGAAAATGTCTGATTCAGTAAAAGACCACTTCATGTACTTCTCAAAATACATGCGTGCACATGTGTTCCTTTTTGTCTTACAACCTCTTTCCCAGCACTTACATCATCTTCGGCAAAGACGGAGAGACTGAAGAAAGCCCCAAGGTAAGACAGTCTTTGAAGTTCCCGACCTGTACCGGGGCTTAGGGACTTTGGCAGCCACAACGGCAAAGACACAACCTGTAGAGACAGGGGAGCGTCAGGAAGGAGACTGACAGGGATGCTGGATGCTTTGATTTGCCCTGAGGCCTGGATTTACCTTCCAGTGCCAGCACGCTACAGACGCAAACACCACAAACCAGAATGAATCAAAGGTACTGGCAAAAATAGGTGAGCCACAGCTGCTTCCAACTTACCAAGCTACACACCGGATGAGATTTCCCAAATTTGATTTCACATAGTTCACCTAAAGCCTAGATAGAAACAAAGAGGAACAAATGGTTTAGGTGCATTTCTATTACAAGCTTCTTGAGTCTCCAACTCTGGTCCGACTCTATACAGTTGCAGGCAACTCTCTAGACAAAGTGGGGTCCGTGAGCTACGCGTGGCCCTGAAAGCCCACTTCTGCAGCTCCTGAAGTCTCCTGGAAGTCACTTAAAATGATGCAAATGCCCCCTCCCAAAACTGCATTTTTAAAGGCCAGTTTTCAGGCAGACTTTGTCCACTAATGGACCCACATCAGAAAGCCAGCTGGAAATACAGACAGTTGGCGTTCCCACTCACCAGCAGAACCCTCTAAAATTTTCAGCTTTCTAGCTGAAAACCAGTCCAAAATGAAAGACACAGGTGACACTATGTCATGCCCTGTATGCCAGAGTGGTGTGGTCCATGGGGGGGCATACAGTGGCAAATATTGGCCTCCACCTGGTGAATCCGTAAAGACTAATTCACAGCCTTAAACCATCTAGGTCAGCATCAAGCTTTCTACAGTGGCCAACCAGATGCCTTCTTTGCCCAAAGAATGCAACTTGAGGGGAGAGGTCTGGCTACCTTTGACCTTTGTCATGTGCTGGTTATATGGAAAACCCAAGCTGTTCATGGGATGAGGATCTTCTATTCGTGGCCTTACAAGCTTCCCAGAAGCACTGGGGTTTGTTTGTTTCCTTAACGCTTCACAGTACATTTTCTGAACCAGCAAAGCAACTCCTTGCTACGTTTGGTGCCCAGCAAAGAGGCCAGCAGAACTCTGCAACAGCCATTCAAGAGTCAGCAAGGATAGTGAATAGATCTCTTGTCTTCTTTACACCAAAGCCTTTGTCTTACAACTAAGAGCAGAATAGCGTTAGACAAATGTCGAGAACCCAGAACAAAAAGATCCTTTATCAGCATCCTCTAACAGTTCGGACATGCGGGTGGAATGAAATAAAGGGAACTACAAAGGGAGGGCTGTGGACAATGTACCACACATTTTACATCTCCTGCTTTGCGTTACAGAACAATGGAGGCAGTCCCCCAACCCACCACTTCTAATAACTCTATGCAATGTAACCATTCCATGGGCTAATAACAATAATTCTTAACATTAAATGCCTGTGCAGCACTTTCTGATTAGTGTAGACAACAATCTCAAGTGTAAAAATAAATCATTAAATAACAAAGTCAGGGTCATAGTCATCCATGTCATAGTATTGCCCGTTTCTAATCTACAGCTGCGAAAGTTGGACAGAAAAAAAAGCTGATAGAAGAAAATCAACTTGTTTGAAATGTGGAGGTGGAGAAGAGTTCTGCAGATGCCACGGGGTGTCATAAACAGGTGTGAGAACAAACCAGCCCTCGTTAGAAGCTCTTGTTAGAAGCCAAAATGAATAAACTGAGGCTATTGCACTTTGGACACATCATGAGATGATGCACTGGAAAAGATGGTAATGCTCAGTAAAGTGGAAGGCAAAGGAAAAAGAGGTAGACCACATTCCAATGGATTGATTCAATAAAGGAAGCCACAGACACCATGAGTTTGTAAGACCTGAGCCAGGCAGATGATAACTGGGGCTCCTGAAAGTCTCTCAATTACGAGGGTTCCCAAAAGGCAAAACCAACAGCACTTTCAAACGTTCAAAGTCCTTCACATGTGTTATCAAGTTGTCACCTCTACAACACCCTCTAAGCTAAATCAGTAGCATTAATCCCATACTGTAGTCTGAATGACTGGGACCAGAGGGTGGTGGGTACTTAGGGCTATGTCGTGAGCTCATGGCATGCAGATCTGGACCAGGGGCTACTCAGTACTTCAGTCTCTTTGACATCATAGCAATATTTTCAGGTATTTTTATATCTTGACTTTTTATGAATACACGTAGGTAGGCTTATATAAAACGAAAATGCCAAAACACTTGTTAAAACTTAATAGTGAGACAAAAACAGGAGAAACACTAGCAGTTAAACACAGCAGCACATAAATAAAAAGTCTTGTCGGGAGGGGAACCCATGTAAATTATTGTCACTGTCTATCACAGGTATTTAATCATTACATCCAATCCTATTACCCAAATCAAGATAATATTGCAGTTCCCACTGGAATAAATTAACACAACACTCAAGAAAGCTTATTGACTTCACAACTGGGAGTCTGGTTAGCTCAGATAAGTCACTCCCATTTTCAGTGCAATTCCATACAGGGTAGTCTTTCTTGTTAAGGCTAGCAGTTTAATCCCAATTTGAATCACTTAGTACTAGTTTGCAATGAAGAAGGAGACCTGTAGGCAGAGCTATATGAGTTTAGCAAGTAACTGAGGACTGATATAACTGACTCCATATTTTTTGAGGGGAGGGGCTGCATGAAGAAAACCAGCAGATTAAGGAAGAGACCATTTCCAAGTGTGAGGATGTTTCCCTCCTCTAGTGGCTGGCATTGCCAGCTTTCCACCTAACAATCTGGAGTGATACAGCCACCTTAGATTCGGCACTTCAGCAGCAGTGGGACTCTAGTTGACATTCGCCCAAAGAAATAACAGCAGACTATGACCAAGAGTTTAAAAAATTAAGGAACTGTACTCACCATAAGGGGGTATTTAAAATTGTCGCTATCAAGGGAACATTCTTTTGAAGCAAGGGCCAGGCCTTGTAAAATGGGGATAAATATCTGTTTAAAAAAACAAAATGGAAGAGGAAGGTATCATGCTCCTTATATTTTTAACTTTACAGGCAAGGTCAGTTTCTAAAATGTCTCCACTCATACAAAGAGTAGCTAGAACCAGTTTTACTGCAGCTTTGTGCATTCAAATAATTCCTTTTAACGAAGTTGTGTGTTCCCTTTTTTGCTAGCTGAAGGCACAGTAATAATTCAGACTGCCATGCTAAATATCATGCTCCATTAATATTACAAATGTTTGTCACTAATTCTAAGGAAGAACCACCATGGGTTGTGCAGAGGAGTCCAAAGTATCCAGAGGGGCTGAGAGAGAGCTCCCTGTCTTCAGCGGTTATGAACCAGGGCTGGGAACAGAAGATACACAGATCACTTACCTGCTTGAACACCTCTTCGTCTTGATGGGTTGTTCTCACCAGCTCTTGGATGAAGCCAAAAGGGAGGTTTCGACAGAGCATGTATGGGACTAGCAGCGACTGTTGCTGTAGTGACCTTTATGCACAAAAAGAGAAACAATTAGAGGGACGAAGGGCTTCTTCAGAAGACTCCATATATGGTTTCTAAACTGGCTCTAATGATACTGTGAAAACCACAATTTGTTAAACCAGTTTCAAGCTTGTTTTAAAGCAAGGATGGGCATCTACATGTGTGGGGGTGGAGGCCAATGTTCCCCACTCACAGCACATGAAAATTCAGTATTTTTCGCCACAGCCTGGACAAAATGATAACAGGAAGTGATGTTATGTCCTTTCCAGTTGCCATCTGACCAGGACACATTCAAAGAAGACTGGAGGTGCGGGCAGGTGATGGAAGTTAGCTGGTTCCTGGTGCAGTTTTAGAGTGGGTTTGAAGCAGTTTCCAGGTGAGAATTTCCCAAAAATTCTGCTGAGAGGGGGTTCAAGGACCACAAAAGTGAGGTCTGCAGACCCCATTATCTGCATCCCCATTCTAAGCCTTATACTCACAAATGTTCACTAAGGTCTTGTTCATTACGTAAATAAAAAGTGACATTCAAGGCACTAAAAAAAATAAATAAATCAGCAACTCACCTTGGTTGTGTTAACGACCCTTGAAGCACCAAAGCAGCATGGGAAATGCACTGGGATCGGATGTTGCTCAGCAACTGGCTCACCACTGGCTGGCTACACATCTAACAGAAACAAGCATTGCACAGTGAGAAGGAGAAACGGCACAGCAAAGCTTCTTGACATAAGCAAGACACTGAAAAATCAGTCATGCCAAACTGACAAAGTACCTTTGGCGCTTTTCTCTCTCTATGCCCACCCTGTCAAAACACTCAATGAGGTAGTTCAGCATCTCTGTTTCCTTGCACGTCTCTATGGTGAAATGGTCACTGCATGAGTCAGAAACGCTGGCTCCTCCTCCGGAGCCTCCACCGCTTTAGAAAAAAAGAAGAAGAAATCAAGATTGAAGGAGAAATTTCCACGGCAGCCATGTGGAAGGGTGTCCATCCAAGAAGGGCTGTGGATGTGTATCACTCCCGCAAAGTACTCACCACAGGACAGAGCCAGTTCGCACAGTCAGCTGCTTAACCATGTTAGTTTCCTTCCTAGGGCTGCATAATTGTTACCACTGATATCTTTCCTTCCCTCCAATAAACTCACAGTTGAATACATGGCTCCCCATTTTGTCACAACCACCTTGTGAGGTAGATCAGCCTGAGAGAACATGAGCAGTCCAAGGTCACTCAATGAGTGTCGGGGCTCCATGAGGACTACAACCTGCCTCCCAAGTCCCAGTCCAACATTCTAACCTGGAGGGAGGCAGGACTCATTTGACCCTCTGGATGTTTTGGACTCCGGCTCCCAGAAGCCCCAGTCAGCATGCTCAGTGGCAAGGGATTATCTGAATTGCAGTTCAAAACATCTAGAGGGCAAGAAATTCCTCTGCTGCAATCTAAATGCTATGCCACACAGCTCTCTTTGTTTTTGTACGTCTACAAAAAATGGGTAGTTTAATAAATTAGAAATACAGATAAGGGCCTACCCATGCTGGCCATTACTCCGTTCCAGCGGCCAATGCATGGAGGTTAGGTGATCTCTGAGACAAGGGGGCTGATTTCAAGCCAACGGCCCCAGAGGAGAATCAAGCTGAAGGTGATTATCTCCAGGGGACAAAGAGTGAGGAAGATGAGGCAGGCAGTGAGGAACTGAAGAGAAAATGCGTCTCAAAGGCAGACTGGAAAAGGCAGCAAACACACGAGGAAGGGCAAGGATCATGTAGCCCTCCAGATTTCGGATTGCAATCCCCAGAAGGCCTAGCCAATGGTGAGGAATGCTGAAAGTCGCAGTCCAACAACATGATTCCCACTTGTGTGCTAGAGGGCCCTACACAAAGGTACTGAATGGACTGGCAAGAACCGGGTGGAGGCATGATCATTCATTTGGCAGGCATGGTTCATGTCAAAAGCACTATTTTCAGCTGTAAAATGTTCTGACCAACTCTGCATACGTACAGAAGAACTTAAATATGTGAGCCACAGAGACCATGAAGAAATAAAAGCCACACTCTCTCAATGCACTGGATGCCAAATAAACCTTCACTTTCCAAGAGGTAGCTGATTGTGTAACATTTGCTGTATGCATGCAGACAGCAGCTGAATTTTGAAGTTAGGATGGAGCCAACAATGGTGACCAATCAGGACAAATCCATATTACCTCCAATATCAGAAGGATTCTGCCTCCACCTGTCATTTTCTGGAAATTCATACTGAATTCATAGCTGAATTCATATCCTGCTAGTGGGATTCTCAGGGGTCGTCCATTGTGGAAAGTGAATGTTGGGCACAGATGGCCCTACTGTGCTCCAAAATGGCTCTTCTTATGTTTACAAGAGCCATTTAAAAATCCAGGCACAGTTATCATCACAGCTCAAGAAAGAAGAAAATGTTTTATCTTTTTATTTTTTCAAATACTGAGCTGGTTTTCCTGTTCTTACAGTGATTTGTTGAATTATTTCTACACTATTTCACATTTTGATTTAAAAAAAGAGGGTGGCTAGTGGATTTGATTTTTCTAGTGGCAGAGAAGGGGGGCTGCAAGTTTCATTAAAAAAACTGCTTTTATTTAAAAATTTCATAAATAAAAGTGTTTCAGAGACATCTGCCTGTGGGGTGACACAGGCAAATCATCCATTTCCGATTCACAGATTTTTCCCACCACCACTCAGTAAGCAACTTAAGCTAAGCACTCTCTTCCACACCACCTGCATGGCTGCATATGATTAATATTCCCTTTGCCTTTAAGTCAATATTCTATAAAAAAAAATGCTGGCTCAGTCAGCCCCATGACATCAGTTTGTGCTGCTGACTGCCATTAGGACTGTGCAAGCCATCTACTTCCATGGCCTGCATCCTCACTGGACAATGTCGAGCTTGCACAAAAATGCAACCTTTGCACAACCAGTTATGTTGGGTGTGCCTGAGAGGACAGACACATCTTTCTATCGGCACCTCCAAAAGCACAAATTCCTTGTTTCTCAAATGTGTGAGCTGTTGCAGAGAGCAGGGCCAGCCCCAGTCATTTTGCTGCCTGAGGCAAAGCAGAATGTCCACCCAGTTCAAAAGGCATATCCTGGCAAAGCTATTTTGGCCAAGAATGCGGAAAATCCCACAGACTACTTCCCTTCCCATAAAAGCATACGTAAATTAACTAAGTTGGCCCTTTCACGGTACTACAAATCTGTTACCCTTCTGCTGAATGGTTATATATTTTTCAAAAAAAAATCATTGACAACTTTATTTATACCCTGCCTTTTTCCCAAATCCGCAATTAAGGTGGGTGTGGTTTGGCTGTGCCCAACAAAGGAGGCAGAAGTGGCAACACAGGCTCTTATTTTTAATACAGTGTTAAATCATTAATAATCATAAGACCCCAGTTAAACCATTATTTTTAATGTGATTTCACGAGGTGATACCTTCAGTGAGCTGAGGCATAATTCATTAGGTTGTGAGCATTCCATGGGGAGCAAGGGGTCGGACACAATCCAGGGTGGGCAACTGGGGAAACTGAGGGGCCACTGATGCAAGTCAACCTCCAAAAGGCAGAGGGGAGAGAAGAAATGCTACGCATCCTTGTATAAGAAGCATGTGCCCACAAGTATGGAGCTAATACTCTGCCCACACAAGTAACTCTTAGAACAATGACAAGAAATTTGCAGTCTTTCTTATGAACAACTACTCTCCTCACCACCAGGCAGATGGCTGGGACTGATGGGAACTGGAACCCAAGAAAATCTTACAGGTTTCAGAAGAGCAGTACAGAAATACTTTTAAAACCAAGGGTGGGCAACCTGTGCACCTCAGGCCGAACTCATGCAACCTTCAGCCTGATTCGAAAAGCCTTTGTGCAGAGTGAGCAGTGCAGGACTCAACAACAATAACACAACACAGCAGCCTGCGCCATGAAGAAGAAAAAAAGAACTTGGTGCACCTATTTTTGACTCTAGCTCCAAACCTACAGCTCTCAAAAAATGGCCTAAAGTCATGCAGCTTCCAACAGAAAACAGCCCCCTCCCCATTCTAAATGCAAATAAAATGCTGGGGGAGCAGAGATACAGATCCCTCACCAGTGTCTCCCAGAAACATCTAGCAATCTCTGTCTCCCTTGGATCAGGTAAATAATCAGGTAAATATAGCTGCAGTTAACCTAGAAGACTAGAGCCAGTCTAAAGCTAAGGGAGATGCAATGCATGAGGGATGGGGAAAACTTTGGCCCTCCAGAGGTTCTGGATTTCCATTCCTAAAAGCCTCAGCCAGCATGGGCTTAGGTAAGAGATAACGGGAGCTGGAGTGCATCATATGTGAAAGGTCAAAGGATCCTGCCATGGTTGGTCCTGAGACCAGGCCCTGATCTGGTCAGATCTCATCTGGAGTACTGTATTCAGTTCTGGGCACCTCATTTTAAGAAGCTGGAACAGGTTCAGAGAAGGGCAATGGAGATAAGAGGTATGGAGAACAAAACACAGGAGGAAAAGTTGAGGTTGTTTGGCATATCCTGCCTGGTGAAGAGAAGACTGTGGGGCATTCTTTAAACATCTCAAGGTCTGTCACAGAGAGGAAGGGGCCGGCTTGTTTACTGCTGTCTTAGAGGGTAGAAAGATGTCTAAGGGTTTTAAGTTACAGCAAGGTAGATTTGAACACTAGTAAGCATTTCTTGACAGAAAGAGCAGTTTAGCAACAGAACCTAGAGATCTGGTGGGTTGCTGGACATCTCCAAAAAGAGTCTAAACAGTCACTTGCTGGGATGCTCAAGCTGCACTAAGCAGGCATTGGATCTGATGGGACCCCTCCCAACTCTGTGAATCTAAATCAGTGAATCACGGCAAAAAAGAACTAGTGCAAGTTCCAACATTTTGAAAACCATTCTTTCCACCTCCCTTTTCCCATTAGCAGTGAAAATCTTAGCCATTCCTCCCAGTGTAAAAACATGGGAAGAGAGAAAAGCAGATTTACTGGGGAGAAATGTTAGCATGGAAGTTAAGGTGGATTTGAGGAAACTGTTATGATGCCAATGGAATCTAAGACAAGTTTGGGAAAGGGCACCAAGAAGGCAGGAGGTGAATGCAAGCACGTGTTAGTAGCTGGAGGTTTTTTAAGCATCCATCACAGGCAAACCACACACTTTCTGAAATACCTGGACCCAAACTGGACACCAGAAAAATCCTCGTCCTCATCCTCATTTTCTTCATCAGAACTGCCCCCAGATACATCAGAAACGGCAAGGAGGAGGGAGAAAGGGTTCTCGTACATACTATTGTAACAGAAGCAAAGAT
Organism: Iguana delicatissima; assembly: GCA_948472985.1. NCBI lineage: Eukaryota > Metazoa > Chordata > Lepidosauria > Squamata > Iguanidae > Iguana > Iguana delicatissima. The sequence goes on from CAOKZL010000425.1 coordinate 524,034, forward strand.
GGACCAGTGATTGAGAGAGAGATGAACAGCAAAAGAAAACTGGGGAAGATGCAGAGTTCTTATTTTGGTAATATCGTTTTCACTGCAAGCACACAGCATGTGTAAGGCAAACACAACCCATTAAAATCACCACCCAGTTAGGGCACTTTGGCACAAGGGGAACTGCAGGCAAAGGGTTCAAATGCCGACAAGAGGGCAAAGCATTCATCCTAGTTCAACAAAGGCAAAGCAGACGGTTCTCCTTCTGCCTACAGGCAGTAGCATTCCCACAGGTCAGGCAGAGAAAGGCACTGCTGAGGTGGATTTACAAGCAAATGAACCTGTATCTTAGGGCGGAGGTAAGTAATGTGAAGACCTGTGGATTCATTCAGCCCCCAAAACTGTTTTATGCAGCCTTGTTCTTGTTATCTAATGTCAAGTGACCTCATGGTAACCCTATGAATGAGAGATTTCTAAGTTATTAGAAGTTATTAACTCAGCTCTATTACAGCCTTGCGAACTCAGAGCCGTGGCTTCCTTGACTGAATCTATCCACCTATAACATCTTCTTTTCCTACTGCCAAGCATCCTTATCTTTTCCAGTGAATCACATCTTCACATGATATATCCAAAGTAAGACAGTCTCAGTTGAGTCACCTTGGTTCCTAGTGAGAATTCATGCTTGATTTCCTCCAGGACCCATCCAACTGTCTTTTCAGCAGTCAAGGGTATCCACAGAACTCTCCTCCAGCACCACATTTTAAATGAATTGATTTTCTTTCACCCAACTTTCAATGGCCATCTTTCATACCCATGCACAGAAACCAGAAATTATGGAAACCTTATATCTCTCCAAACTCAAAGTGGAAAAAGTGTACTGCCTCTCCTGGATTTTGCCAAGAGCAACTATCAACCTTCTATAACAGGTTGCACTGTTTTCCATCACAAAACATCCATTTTCCAGAAATGGACTTCCAGCAGAAGAAATGGATTTCGAGTCACTTCCATTGAGAAGGCCTGGGTACAGAAAACTAGATCTGCTGTAGTGACCCAGCCCTACCTTATTGACTTAAATTATGAGGAACCTCTAAACTCTTAAAAGGGCTTCATTTCAACTATGATTCTCAGAAGAACGTGCAGACTAATTTCTGCGGTAATGCTATCAAGCCTATTAAAATCTGGCATTGTTTGGTGACTCAGGACTTCTTAGTCAACCTCTGCCTGATCCTGTTGACTGAACTGAACATGGTATCTTGCACATAATAAGACAAGGGTTCTTCTGGTGAGATACAGTTTCTTCCCTAAACACAGTGGTTTTAACAGGACCACATACCAAAAACCATATACTCAAAGGCATCTCAGAAACCATTGTGCTTCTATGGGGAACATAAATCAACATCCCAAGAGGGACAGCAGCAGTAAATCATCAGCACTGTCAATAAGAAGAGCCCACTCTCCTACCTCCCCTTAACAATCTAGGCACTAAAGGCACTTTCTCTGTTTGAAAGAAGAACACCTGCAATGCAGAGAAGCAATTTCAAAGGAAAGAAGCTCTCTGGTACACTGAGAGGCAGAGAAGTTTGAAGGACAGAAGCATCTAGGCCATACTGTGCCATATGCTAGGTAACTGTTTAAACTACCTCCTTTAAAGTTTCTATTCAGGTCATGTAACAGCAAGCTGTTGTAGGAATGACCTCAAATCACACTGTTTTTAGTACCACACAGACTCTGATGGCAGTCAAATCTGCTTCTCTGCCCCCAGATATTTCCCCTTCTCTCTTGCCTTGTATCTCCAGCTCGGGTTCTCTAATCGCTGTTCTGATATTTCTTGCTTCGACGGTTCATCACAGTCTCGGGTTCATTCTGCCAGAAGCTGAGTCATCCTCGCCTCCAAAGTTTTAAGAGAGTTCTTAATCAGGTAGGGGTGAGCAACATGCAGCCCACAGGCTACAAACACTCTCCCTGCTGTTCCCACAGTTCCTGTTTCTCCAACTTGCTGCCTCCCCAACCTGTTGCCACTTGCACCCCAACCTGCTGTATCCTGCTGGTGCATCGTGCCACTTGTTGGTGGGGCAAAATAAGGGTCCTCCTTCACTTCCAGAAGGGAAGGCGATGCTCTGCCCCACCAGTGTGGAGATGGTTATTACGCAGTAGGTAGATTTAAGCTGCTCTCCTGCATCATAGAGAGCCACTGCAGTTGCAGCTGAATTCTGATGGGGCAGGAAGCTCACCAATGGCTGGAAAAGTTCAGCAGCTGCAGTGCAATTCCCAAATGTGTGTGTGTGGGACAGTCCAACGTTCCCACCCCAGGAAGTTGTCCACACCTAGTTGAAAGTATCTCAAATCAACAGAAGATGGGGTCAAAGGGATGGGAAGCATCAGCCTGGTGAAACAACAATCATCAGCCCAGAAGAGAAAAAATGCTAGGCCGAAAAGTGATAGGTCCATCTAGAAAGGAAGAACAGAGAAGACTGAGTTGTCAAAACAACATCTGTCAGTCCTTTCCAAACAAAAAGGGACATCATCGTGTCTCTTCCTCCATTTTTGGCAAACCAAACATGGCTATATTTCTTCCCTTTGACTGCCCTGAAGTTCCCATGACAATATGCAACCAACACCCCAGAAAGCTGCGTGATTCAACAGGACCCACGTGCAAGTCAATGTATTAGCTTGGCTCAAACACAAGTTAGAATCGCCACCACAAAGGACAACTTATTAAAAATGAAGTTAGTTTAGCTGAGTTCTTTTGAAGCACACCAAAGTCACTACAACCCTGCACAGCACACATGAAACCACAAACTCTTCAAGTAGCCAAAAACACGGTACCTAGATGGTGTCCTGCTCAGGAGAGAAGACTGCCTCCCAAGAGCAGCGAAAAGAGGCAGGGTCATAGTGACAGGTCTAATCCGGGAGGAACTGGCCTGCAAACCTGGAGGGCTGATGCTTATGACAGGAGGAGCTGGGGGGCGGGAGAGGATGGAGGTGCCTGCTGGGACAGGAGGGGCTGGAAAGGCCCAGGGGTGAGTCACAGTGTATGGGCGGTACCTGGGGGAGGAGGGCTGGGCGCTCGGTGGGCCAGCTGGTGTGAGATGTGGGCTTACAGAAAGGGAAGAAACCGGGGTGGGAGCAACTGGGCTGGCAGAAGCAGCGAGAAAGGAACCAGCCAAAGGTGCTGGGCTAGTTCCATAGAGACTGAGAGCAATGAAGAGGTTGGAGGAGGAAGAAGAGAAAGAAAAGAGAGGAAAATCAGCAACTTAAAATGCAGTAAAGAGAGAAAGAAAGACATGCAAAGGCAGAGAAGGCAACTCAACATTTCCCCTTTCTGACCATATACTCTTGAACTAAAAGGTTCACCTGTTTTCTATAAAAAGTCATCCACCTTATTATTTTATGTATACATCAGAATACTTAACACACACACTCAAGAGAAGGGATCATGGCCTTTTCCATGTGAATTTCCCGTGAAACACACACGCCTGTTTTGGCATCAAATATACCTCTGCTTTTATTGGACAGGGCAAAAGTTTTTAACTTTCCATGCTACACAGAAAAATTTGGGGAAGAAGAGGGAAACTACAGAAAGGTCTCACTGAGAGACTAGCCCCTGAGGGTCTAATGCGGCCTCCAACAGCTACAGTTCAGAGGGATGCTGGCTCTTTCCAAGCATCCCATTGTCTGCCACCCTGTCTAGCTGCAGAATTCAGAAAGAGTTTCAGCTCGGCACATACATCTGACCTTCTCCGTGCAGAAGTCAATATGGCACTCAGGTGGCCACCCAGCTGCCCTCACCTTGATAAGGAGCTGGAGCCAAACGAGCCCACATTACAGAAGATGGGACTTGTGCCTGGATTAGAACCCATGTTGAGCACCAGACTTCTATCAGGTGACCGGGCTGCTGCAGCGATGGGCTGTGAGGTGGCTGTCAAGCTGGCGAAGGGGTTTTCTTCCCTTGACTGGGTTGACATCATGAGAACCTCCATCAGGATCTGCCCGATCAAGTCTTTAAAGTCCGAAAACACTTGCAAAGAGACAGAAAGAGAAAGAGCATCATGTAAGCATCTTCTTCTTAAAATTTCCAGAACACCCAAGGAGAAATACTGCCTGGAAGGATTCTGGGAACTGTACTCCAAAAAGAGACTTTTCCTAGCTCTGGCTAATTTGTGTCCTGTTGCCACCAACTTCCACAATGAAGGCCTTATGGGTTGCTCTGTAACCAACCGTAGCCTATCACAAAGGCTGGCCTTTTCAGCAAAGCCCCTGCTTCTGGAAAACCCTCCCCCATGCGGTCTGACGGAAGCTGTTCAAAACATATTTATTTATGCAGGCATTCCCAACAGATAGCTACTCTATTTTTCTACTGTTGTCAGGATTTGTTCCCCATGACTTCACAATTCCCAATATTATTACTTCTCTAGAGGGGAGAAGAAACAGCATCTGATTAGTAATTTAAGAGCACCATTAGTGGATCCTTGCTACCCACTCTGGCTTCTGAGCCTTGAGCCTACAGCTCTTGCATGAAACTTCCTGCCTGCCCAGCAGGGAATAACATCATCATTATCATTACCCACTGCAGCTGCACCTATGGAACGCAGACAGTTTCGTCTGCTTGTGGCTTTGAGAAAGGGAGCTGCAGAGATCTGAAGGTAGGGGATATGTGACACAGTGGTACCTCAGTGAACAGACCAAATGTTTCCCATCTTCAAATTAAACAAGTGACAGGAGCTGAGCCACCCACAGAAGCTCATGCACCCACACATCCATACTGTGATATTCACCCTTGCACAGTCCTCTGATGACCAAAGCACTGGAGGCTGCAACAAAATCCAACGCAGCAGCCAGATGAGAATTAACAGACTTGTGACACCATCCATCCCACAGCACAAATTTGCCATATACTAGAAAAAACATGTAATGCCCACTCAGCTGAACATTAATTTCTAAGGGATGGATCCATGGCTCAGCAACAGATCAGAGTCTTTATAAACAGAATGTCTCAATTTCAAGCCCACAACACCACCACTTAAAAAAGGACTGGGGAATTTGTGACCATGCGGATGTGAGACTACAACTCTCATAACCTTTGGCCATTAGCCATGCTGCCTGTGGTTAACGGAAGTTAGGAGGTCAACAGATTTTGTATCTGTGAACTAAAGAATCTCAGGTATTACAGAGGCCAGACAACTGAGACACAGGAAGAGGAGATAGTACTAAGCTGTGACATATTGACCTAAATGGCAGTCCAGACCACACACCTACAAAGGCTGGTGCCCTGCTAGTGGCATACACAGGTGTAAGTCCATCTTATGCCTGCACATGTCTTTTTTTGGTTGTTGTTAAAGGTGGTATTCTCCTCCTCTCTCCGCAACCACCAAAGCCTCTCAGCTTCCTTGTTTTAGCCAGTGCAGCCTCTCATGACCACTTTTTTTGGTGACAGAGAACACGTGGGCAGGGGGGAGTGATTACATCATATGCTGAGATCTCTGGAGCACCCCAGAGCATCTCGGTTGAAGATGTAATCATTTTGCATCTCGCTACAAGGACACAGCCAGATGCTTCTCCAATCCACTCCCCCTCCCCAGCCACAGAATGGCTGTGGGAGGAGCTCTTGTGGTTAAATGGGGAGTCTGAGGGATGTTGACAGCATAGCATAGTTTTGCATATAGAAATATTACTATTACATTATGCTCTACTGTATAGGACCTTGGCAAGTGGGTGAGGGCAGCCCTCCCCAACCCATACCCTCCAAAGGCATTGATTACAATTCCTATCATTTCCCCAGCTACCAATGTTATGAGTGGAAGTAGCCACCCTGTGCACTGCCATCTATACCTGGAGACGCCAGGCATAAGAAAGCTGATGTGAGGAATCCTTTCATATGAGCTCAGCAACATGTAAAACATGTCTAGCATCTCCAGACCACTTCTCACAGTTATTTTTTTTTCTGAGTGGGTATTTTTGAGCAGGTGTGATCTTTTTTATTCTGCTGTCTTTCTACCTTATGCCCAGAAAGGCCCCCCTGGAGCCATCTCCTTCTCCAGGTGAAGACTTTTCCTTTAGGCAGTAGTCTAGATTTCTCCATTTTAGAATCTGTGTGTTTAATACTGGAGTGAGACCAGTGTTGGTTTCTTGTCCTATATCACATTTCCCAATTGCATGGTTTCATCTTGTATTTTTTGTATTTACCTCACTTTTACTGCATGTCGCTTGGAAAACTCATTACAGGCAAGCACAAATGCTGTAAAATAAACACCTCTTGCCTTGTTTTGTCTAATGTAACTACCTGAGAATCTCAGTCAATGGACTGAAAAAAGACCTTGAAGAGCTGGTGCAGGGAAGGGTAAACAGCACCGAGTTAGATGAACTGACAGCATTCTACATTCGACTGCCTTTCTAAGCCCGAGGCAGAGGTCGGGGAATGCTTGAGTTTCTTACCATCTTTTGGGTTCTGCTTAAATTGCTCAGAAAGCGAAGTCAGGAAAATGACGTCTCTGTCTCGGTCCTTCCAGGAAACCCGGAAGATTTTGCAGACTAGCTGCAAGGCTTGTTCCTCTGATATTTCTGATCCTGATGGGGGTTCCTTTAACATGGGACAAAGAAGAGGAAAACAATTCAGCACTTCTTCTTGCAGTGCCATCCACTATCCTCTAAATGTTCTGGACTGCAAAGCCTATCACCCCTACCTGGAGATGGGTGGGCTGATGGGAGTTGCAGTCCACCAATCTTCAGAGAGGCTGGCATGTACTTTTGGATTACTTACTCCTTTAATTATCTCTTTTATAGATGGTGCACATACACACACCTTGCTCAGCCAGTCAACATACACATATAAGAAGCAGGAGTAGGGATGATAATTTGCACTGGGCTGAGGATGGAAATGAAATGTTATTCCTTTTGAAATTCCTCACAGAAGAATTCATTCTACATTTCCCAAGATCTGCTGCTAGTCAAGAGCACCCTGCCTTAGAAAAACATGTGCCTGTATGGCTGATAGTATGTTTTGGAGAAATAAGGTAAACCTAAAACCACAGGTATTTTTTTAAAAAATCAACAGTTAAAAACACATTTAATTTTTTTTAAAAAATGCACTTTTTTTTTTTAAAAGGCATCATTCTTAAAATGAGGGAAATGCACAGAAAAATGCCCACATTAGGGAAGATATACACAAAATTATTGGGAAAAGTACAAGTTGAAAATACAAAGCAAACGTCTATGAAAGAAGACAAATGCCTTCCAACTTAATGGGAGAAGGAGTGAGATGAAAAATGCACATGCCATTTGGGGAAATGCAGCAAAAATCAAGGTTGGGCGTTTTTCACATCTGAAAAACGGGACTGCAAACATGTGAATCAAAGGAATGCAGTCATTCTGGATGAGTTAGTCCAACAGAAGCAAGCACGCTCTCATGTGTGTGGCATGGGCCATCCAATTTCAACAGACACATCCTAACAAGCAGCACCAAGCAGTAGATCTGAACAGCAGAGCACCAAGAGTTTTAATGTTTGGGGAGGGGTATATTTCATTTTACAGTGCAACACTAAGGATAACTAAGATCTTTATGGCCATCAAAAGAATGGACAGCTCAACCTGAACCTCTATGTGCATCTGTATACACTACTTTATCATATGTATGTACGCACACCAAATGTCCCAATAGTTGCAAAATAAAGTGCCTTATACTTGATCTGTTTGCCAGGGTATCCAGAAAACAGTACAAAAGGCAACCAAAACAGCAGGAAGAAAACAAACAAGAAACAGGGGAAAAACAAACAGTGGCTACTTTGGTTGTCTGTGCAGAAGACTCAGCTGGAACAAACCACAGCTTAGTGCAGTGGTTCTCAACCTGTGGGTCCCCAGATGTTCATGGACTTCAGCTCCCAGAAGCCCCAGCCACTATGGTCAATGCTCAGGGCTTCTGGGAGCTGAAGTCCACCAACATCTGGGGACCCACAGGTTGAGAACCACTGGCTTAGTGTGATATGCAAACACGGTCAATAGGTAGATGGGCTTAGTGTCCAAAATGGATCCAGAAATTGTTGATAGGGCACATCAGAAGTAGAAACAGGCTAAGACAAATCTTCTGAAACAGGGTAAGTACAAATGGATAAATGAACCAAACTTCATTTTCAGACACAGGCATACGCTGCCCCAACAATGCTAACTGTGAAGTCTCTACAAGCTTCCCCCTGCCACACATACACTTATTCTGATTCACCCACCTTATCAGTGAGGCTCCTTTTCTCCCTTCGGTCATTCTCATCAACCTCCATGTTTTCAATTCCTGAATCTACATCCACCTGGGACATACTGTACACAGAACGGAGAACCATTAAACCCTGGACACTTTCAAGGGGTTTACAATATAAATAAAACGAAGGACTAGCAATTCCTAACTTAAATCTATATTTTTATAGCCTTTCAGATGAAACAAATGGCAAGCATTTTTGGTGATAGCAACAGTTTCATTGGAATTATTAGAATTATTAGAACACAGTTCCACCCTAGTGGATCCCCACCACATTTTTCCCCGAAACAGAGCAATGGGACAGTAAATAAAATTTCTCATCCTTATTTAAAAAACATCTTGAAATTATGGAAAATTTGGTCAAAAATCCTGGAGTTGTATCTCTCCCAATTTGCCACTTTACAGAACACCTTTATGTTTACCATAGGGATAAACTGATTCAGTTTGAAGAATGGAAAACCTTTACAGAATGAAAGATACATTTCACAGAGTACATTCACTATCTCTGACCAACCTAAATGCAAGAATACAACACAATAACACAAGCTGGTTGCAAAAACATCAACTTGCCTTGACAATAAACAGAAAAGAACTCCCCTGAGATCATTCACAAAATATGAGGAATTGCACATTGCCAGTAAAAGCAGTCCAAAAGGTACAGTTTCCAATATATACTGTGAATAACCATTCCAGATAAAAAAATGCAACAACTTGCAACCACTCCAACTTATAAATAAATCTGTATCAGCAGCAACAGAAGAAAACGCAATGAAGACTATAGATAAATACTGCCTTGCCCTAGTGCAACCATTTCACATAAATGGCAAACTTTATATACAGCGCTGGCAAGGTAGTAAAGGGAAAAGAACCATACAGCACATTTGGCTCACTTGGCCCAATGTTAAAACTTTTGGGGAGCAAACACTGACTTTCATCTCCAAAATGACAACCAAAATATTACCCCATGTGGTTTCCTCTTATTACTGCCTATGTTTTGTGGTGATAAAACAAATGTAAAAAAACAAGGACCTCATACAAATGCTTACAACAGCAGCACAATTTGAGTCTGAACACTGAAGACTATTATCTAGACTGTCTGTCAGCAATGGGTAATCAAGAGTCTGGAATATAGTCTTATGTGAAAAAAATGACATATAACATCAGACAGCAGGCAAGGAAGGATGGAGGTGATAACTTTATTAAAACACAGTATTCATTCATTACATTACATTTACCAACGAAACTTCTGAATATAGCCCACTAGACATCCAGAAAAAATTCTGACCAGTTCCTTTTGATAGGACAGAACCACTGAGCCCACATGGAATATCTCTTCTCTTTTCATTGGATTAGAGATTACCAACAAAATAACTAACTATAACTTAATGTCTTACAGCATGCCTACTCGTTATGTTGTTTGCTATAATTTTTATAATTGCTTTGTGTGTGTGTGTGTCTGTGTGTATGCATATAGAACTATATAATACAGTAATCTCTTGGTATCTGCTAGGATTTAGTTCCAAGACCTCTTGTGGATACCAAAACTGATGGATGTTCAAGTCTCATAATGTACAGTGGTGTAGTAAAATATCATCTCTTATATAAAACACAAAATCAAAGTTTGCTTTTTTTGGATTTTGTTATTCATTTATTTATTTTGGAGTACTTTCAAGCTGTGGCTGGCTGTACCTGTAGATACAGAATTCGCAGATACAGAGGGCTAAATGTACTTGAAATTTAATAAAATATGGTGGGAGCTTATGAAAACTGCTGAGCAGAAGAGTATCTGCACTACGTAATGGCAGTTCAAATAGACAGATGCATTCAAGGGCCACTAAATCTACAATAATAGTGCAATTAACAGCTTCAAGTCAATGGTCTGACCTTCTGAAATCTACTGTTCATGCATCATTCGCTTGAGGGCTAGCATGTACAACTTGTGACCTAAGTCAAAAGCTGACAGATGTTCACAAGGAACTAAAAGCACATAAACCTCATGTCTTGGTTGGTATTTGTGTAGGCCTGGAAAAAAAAAAACAGTGCACACGTGCACGTGCTTGGTGATGGGACATTTGATTTCTGCAGTCTGATTTAAAATTTCACTGACACCCAGAGCACTCTTACAATCTTTTAAGCTGTACAAAAATGTCACAAAGAACAGCATCCTTTTAAAATTTTCTGGAAAGTAAGGCAGGGAGTCTTACAGGGTAACCGGTTTTCTCAACTCACTCAGTATTTTGAGGGTTCTCCCTTTTTTTTGTATTCATACATGCTCTTGTCTGGCAAAAAAAAGAGTGCATCCTTCACCTTAACACAGGCCAACAGCACCCTGTTCCTTTAAATTCCTCCTCTTGCTATGTCTGCCCTTCATTTTTTCCTTCTACCTTGCTCAAATACCTGGGCAACTATAACTGCTTTATGCACCACTCTCACCCTTCTAAACATGTATTTTAAGCAATCAATTATGTATGCTTTGCCTTATGAATAATTCAGTTTTTTCACTGGCCACTCTGATCAGTTTTTTAAAAAAAATATTGAAAGCTTTCATTAAGTCAGCTTCTATTTTTATTTCCCCTTTTAGATAGTAAATCCTGCAATCAATTTCCCCATTTCAAGAAAAAGTAGTTATCTATAGCATCATTCTAGAAAAACTGGCTCCTGTCTAGGAGGAAGGTCAGCAGCTAGCATCCCAAAGGAGCAGCTGTACCATGTTGTCAGCATTATCTCTTACCTACCCTTACAACCTACAGGTGAAAGAGCTTCTTGTGGCATCTCTAACAAGAGAAAGCAGCACACCCTGAGGTACAAGATGGGGCCTTGGCTCTCCACTCCACAGCTACTTAAGTTCCCCTGCTGACAACCCTAGTTCTCAATTAGCTCTTTAAGAGAAAACAACTGAAGACTCATACTTTTCCAGAGGTTAGAGCAGGGCTTCCCAAACGGTGTGCCATGACACGTTAGTGTGCTGCCTGAAGTGTGTAGGTGTGTCGCCTACAATCTTGGAGATGTATGTTATTATTTATAAATCATATATAAATATATTTAAATTTAAATATATATGAAAGATTTTCATGAAATATGTTGTGTCCACACACATTTTGTTATTACCATTTATCTATGTGTCTGTATCTCTTATAAGGGGTTAGCTTAACTTCCAGTTTGCAAGTAAAACTGAATTACTGTGTCGTGAAATGATGCATGTCTAAAAACTGTGTCACCAACATGAAAAATCTGGAAAGCTCTGAGCTAGAGTGTTGGACTGGGACTCAGAAGATCTATAGTCCAGGTCTCCACTGAGTTATGAAACTTACTGGGTGACCTTCTGCCCGTTAGTCCCTCTCAGCCTAGCCTACCTCACAGGGTTGTGTGGAACCAGAGCAAAGGAGGAGAGTGATACATGCCATCCCAAACACTTTGGAGGGAAACACATGATCCAAATGCACTAAGTAAACAAATCCAACAAAAAATATTAGGTTTCTCCCAAAAAGCTATCTACCTCTGCCAGTTATTTCTGGCTTAAAATTAAAAACCCAGTTAACTTTTGTAGAAAGTCCCACTCCATCATCTTCCAGAAACAATTCTAACTCATGAGCATAAAGTGGTTATGTTAAAAATTTCAGGCCAGGGCAAAAAATGGTACCGATTCCTATTGCAGAGACAAGTATCAAGTGCCTAGAAACAGCCTACCTTTAATCAGAGACCAAACTGAATCCCATTTACCTTTTCTCGCAAGAGACGCTGTCAATGTCCATGCTCTGCGACCGGGAGAGGGACTGAGACTGTGTTTCGAGGCTGTTTGATGGAGAGCTACTGAGCGAACTGACTCCTTCACTGCTCTGGCTTCGGTGGGCTACACCTTCAAGAAAGACACCAGAAAGACAATGTTAATATTTCTGCACAACCTTTCCACACAGACACATCCCAGCAGACTCTGTAACAGAATGCTGCAAGGTAACTTCACCCCTAACAGAGGTTGTTCTAGTCAGCATTCCAAGCCACCTTACTTTCCAGGAGTTCTGAACCAGCAAGAGTCCTGAGATGTTGTCGGCTTCCTTCAGTTCCTGGAATCTCTCTTGCCACTGGCCATTTTTGCTGGGGCTTCTGGGAGCTCAAGTTCAATAACATCTAATGTCCCTCTCTAGTCCAGATACTGCTTGGGTGCTACGAGCTGCTAGAACAAAGTCAGGGAACACACACTTCCCAGGTACAGTTGGGAGTCCAACTCCTGTTGCTTCCAGCCACCACAGTCTAACTCCCACTTGTTCCAGTCACAGAAATAGGAGTTGGTACGCCACAACTTTGACTTCAATTCCTCTATCTTTGTACTGTCTGAATCCAACTCCAAATCCTTCATAAATGGTAAACATATATTAATTAGTAATACCAAATTTACTGCCATAAAAAGACAGCACAAGGTACTTCATCACCAACACATGAATCATCAGGCTATTTGATTAAAATTTCCGGACAAAAAACCTTTCCTAAATTTTTATGAAAGTACATATTTAACAAATTATGTGTTTGACAAATTAAAAAAGGTTTTTTTTTTAAAGAAACACAGGATGAGTAAATGGGTAAAGTCCTAAGTGATATTAGAGAATAGTCAACGGATCAATAAGGTGAAATGAAACCAGGCAGAAAAGGTATCTCCTAAATCCAGAACAGTAGAGCCAGCTGAAGGAACCAGTTGCCAATATTGATGAAGCAGTAAGAAAAGTGCAGATGAGCCTTGCAAAAACTCTGTTAATAGGTTTATGTAGTCTTTTTACATCAGTATGCATTTTCCAAATGTGTTTGTTTTACAAACTACTGTGTATTATAAGATGGATGCTTTTTTAAAATATGTATTAGAAGTGTATTCTGAGAGAACTTTTAAAAAACACAGGATGTAACTTTAACTTAAAGAATATATACAACTAGGACTAACAGACCATAATACATAAGCTGCTTTCTAATCTTTTCTAATTACATTATCAAATGTTTTCCTATAAATATATACACTACCCTATTATGTATGGTAAATCGAAGAGAGTAGTTACCATATATTGTTATAATAAGTTTTTATTCTGAATTCAGAGTCAGTACACTTCTACCAACTCCAATTCTGATGCCAACTCTACTCAAAATTGCTTCTGACTTTATCTCTGACTGCATGACCCTGGCCAGAAGTTGGGGTGACAAGAATTGCAGTCCAGCAACATCTGGAGACAAAACATTTTCCACCCTTGAGTGAAACAGTCCTGTGAGCAAAAAGCACGCTGCCACAGAAGAGTCTATCCACTGCATCTCTGCATGAGTCACTGGCCTGAGCTGGTCCTCCCCCAAGCAGGAGGCACAGAACAATGATTCCCATAGAATAACTGTGGGGGCCTCCTGACCTACTGTGAAAGTAAATCTTTTTGACCATAAGAATGATGTTTGTTGCAGAAAAAAAGATGCACCTCTGCTATCAGAAGTCTGGCAAATGCTGAGCTAAATTAGCCATCCCTCAGTAAAATAAGGCAGAGATGGGCAACTTAAAAACATTATGAGAAAAGCCAAAAGTGGGGAAGAAACATTTTCAAAACTGAAATATAAATCACAGGCAACGTTAAGACACCAAACAGGGAGGCAGTCTCCCAGACTTTCAAAGTATTCTCCTGAAAGTCTCATCCAAGGATGGGGAACATGTGGCCCTCCAGACATCACTGGATCTGCTAGGTGGCCTGCATGGACCAATATCATAATCCCCATCCTTGCTTTAAACCGATGATGTTTAGCAAGTTCTTCCCTACAAAATGTAACCCAGCATCCTGTACTCATCCTCCAACTGCTCTGAGACATCCAGATTTACTGGGGATTTAAATGACATGAAGCACCATCCACAGGCCCGTGTAGATCACTGCTGGCTTTCATTTAATAGCAGGGAGAATCAGCAAAGGAGGGAACAGGAACTGTCACTCAAAACAAGTTGCTGATACTCTATTGGCACCTGGTCCTTCCTCCCAAGGAGCTGCAAGTGGCATAAGTGAGGTAGGCACACATCGGCCTTGCAACAAAATCCTGTGAAGCAAGTTAGACCAACAGAACAAGCCAAACAGTTTGGGACCTGGCTATTCGAAAGACCACCTCCTCCCAGGGGAACCTGCCCAGCTTTCTAATAAAAGCTGCCACTGTGGCACCTTTTGCGTGTACCTTCAGAGGCACACTAGCTGGTGGCAACATACAGGAATACCTTGCTAGTATGACAGGTTAGATTCCAAACCACTGTTTGAGTATCACCTCAAAGCAAACCACTGTCTTTTTTTCCACTTGCCAGTGCCTATGGCATAGTTACACACCGAGCATAAGTAACAAAATGGCGCTGGTTGACTCACTCCATTCAGTATGGAGTCAGGTAATAAGCACCTCACTGCAAAAAAACCCTTAAGAGCAAGTGAGCGCCAAAAACAATAAACATGAATATAATGGGAAAATGCTGCATTAGCAAAGCTCTCCAAAGCAAAGTGCCTTTAAGCAAGGTATCCCTGTGTAAGAAGCAGTGCCCTTTGTTATCTGTTTTTCCCAACAAAGGTCTAAACTGATTGCTAGGAGAGGGCTTCTGGAATCAGACTACCTGCAGCTCTGATTTGCCTGCCTTTACAATAAAGTGGCTTCACTTTATCCATTCTACCCAAAACCAATACACAATCCCTCGGCAGCCCACTCCAGTAACTTAGGAAGTGGCCGGAGCAAGTATCACAAACTGAAAAAAAGGATTTTCTTCTCCCACCATCTCTTTAACGGGTATGAACCATATTGAAATCAGCTGTTCAACTGACTTCTTGATGTAAATCAATAAAGGAGAGGTTATACCCTTGTTATGCGTCTTCAAGTCATTTCCGACTTATGGCAACCCTAAGGTAAACCTATCATGGGGTTTTCTGGGGCTGAGAGTGTGTGACGCACCCAAGATCATGCTCTGGGTTTCCATGGCTAAGCAGGGAACTGAACTCTGGTCTCCAGGTTCATAGTTCAATACTCAAACCATTACCCCACATTTATACACTTGTTACTTGAACCATTTAAACTGGAGGGAAAATCACTTTATTGTTATATTGATCCTTGATCCCAAGTTCAATGTATAACCACATTCAACTGTGATGGTAAATGGCAATAAATCTCTTATCTTAACCAGTCTGCAGCGAAAGGGTTAATGAGGACGGAAAAGGAGTATAGAGGAATTACTACATTTAACAGCCATTTTCAAAGCACTCACACAACCCAAGGCTGAAAATCTCCTAAATATCTCTCACTAGGAGTAGGACAAGGAATAAAACTATAGCAGTAACTATGGTTTTTTTCACCTGTCCCACCACTGCCTACAAATGTGAGGAGCTCCATCTGTGCTACCACTATGGCATCAAACGTGAGACCTTCTAGATGTCCTTGTGGTTTCTGTGCAACCTTTTGTCTAATCACACCACTGAACCTCGACCACCACCCTTGAACAAATGCTGCTCCCACATGTTCAAACTCAAGCACTCCCAATAACCTGTACATTGTGTTCTCAGAAGCAACATGAAATTTAGAATTAGCCATTAAACACATCCAAATCCTAACTGACCCTGACTCATTAACTCTAATTCATATTGCTAACTTCAACGCTTATATATCTCCCTTCCTCCCCAACCAACGGTCATAGAAACCAGTCTTCTTAAAATCCCATCAGGCATCAGCCAATCACCAATCACCTCTAACATTTCATTCTCTCATCCCCCTCTCACCATATACTTCCCAAGCTGAAACATGTCCAAAGGAGGGCAACAAAAATGGTAGAAGGCCTGGAAACCAAGAGTAGTAAGAGTTGTTTAGGGAGCTGGATATGTTTAACCTGGAGCAGGTTAAGATAAAGAAGTGACATGATAGCCATGTTTAAACATCTGAAGGGACGTCACATGGAGGATAGAGCAAGCCTGTTTTCTACTGCTCCAGAGACTAGAACACAATGGAGCAATGGCTTCAAACATCAGGAAGAGAGATCTGGGGTGTTTCAACCCACAACTGTCCACTTGAAACACCAAAACTGCAGTTTTAAAGTGGAAAAAAAAAAAAGCTTGCGGCATCTTGGAGACTAAGCATGTAATTCAATCTACACCTCTTCAGGGAAAAGCATTCTTATGGAATGGGAACCTAGTCACGAAAAGCAGCTTTTCCTACCAGCGCCACATTATGAAAATTCCCTAAATCATGGCATACATTTGTATGAAGTGTTTAAAGAACAAAAGGGTCAGTTTCTTTACTACTCTAATGAACTGACATTTTAAATAAACACAAACATGGACAAATGCTACTCCATGCTCAACACAAAAGAAATACTCTGAATTCCTAGGTAGTGTTCATTAAGGAACCATGTACTGGGGATTTTTCTAGTCTTGGTATAACCCTTTTTGGAAAAATTGCTATTCTTAAGCTCAGCTTACCTGAGGCGCCAATTGGAGAGGTAGCAGGGGTCATGGGGTGGACATTCAGCCCAAGATTATGGGGTGCTGCAGGGGGTGGTGCCGCGACAGGCGGTCCTGGTGGGTTCTCCCTCTGCGGAGACGTAAGCGGTGTGGTAGGCTGGGAAGATGGCCCGCCAGCGAGCCGGGCAAGGCGCCTTCGACGGATCTGCAAAAGAGAAAAAAAATCTATCAAAAAAAGCCCCCATGAGTTAAATTCATACTTTTTGGGTGAGTTTTAGGATCTAAACAAGCACAAGAAAATGAACTAAGAAGTAAACCAATACATAAGTATTAACAGCAAGCCAATTCAAACATACACACTTTGTAACATCAGGACTACTACCTGGAAGATGGAACAGATTGAAAATAATTAGTATTTTTTTAAATTTTTATAAATTTTATTAAAATACACAAATATTAACAACACAGAAAAAAAGAAAGAAAAAATAAAAAGAGACAGAGAGAAAAAAGAAAAACATATGACCTCTTATCTACATTCATTCACCACAACAACAATCAAAGAGGGGAAAAAATTATAACCCATTATTACACAATAAAACACACTATTTGCTTTTTTATTCAACACTTAGCTGTATCGACTGCTTCTATCTTTGACTTTGGAGTCAAAGTCAAAAAAAAAAATTAATAAAAAAGCAGTAACAGCAGCCAGCCTGTTCTAACCCCTTCGGCAGCAACCTACCTCCAACATCAAAAGTCTGCAGGTATAAAATGATCTCTTCCGAGTGGTAGGACAAGAAAGAATACCAGGGCCACCAATAAAACCCTTTGTGCCTCCCCACTAGATGAGTCTGTAAGAACAAGGAGGAACAAGAAGGCAACCATTCCTAAAATCTCACCACCTAGGCAGGCTCAGGTGAATGAATCCAATCTTCTAGATAGATTGATCCCTCTTCCCACTGCATTGGGGTGGGACTCAAGTAGTGCTGAAAATACTGTTGAACTCTCAACATCTCCTAGCAATGGCTATGTTGCCAGGGCTGATGGCAGCTGCAGTCCACAACCTCTGGAAGGTAGCATTATTCCCATTCTCTATCCTCTGTCAAGGCTGGGGAACATGCAGCCATCCAGATATTGTTCAACCACAGTTCCTCACCTCCACCAACGGGCATGCTGGTTGAAGGGGGGACTGAGCCCAACATCTGGAGGGCCACATGTTCCCAACCTTTCCATTACACCACACAAGACCCATTTTAAGGCTGGCTGCCTGGCATTTATGATATTTTCTCCTTTCCATGCCGTTCTTTGAAATTACCGTACAGGAAAACGTGACTCTTTTTCTTCAAGGATAACACATTTCCATTCCATTCCATTCCGCCACCAAACTTCCATTCCACTAAGTCATCAAACTTGGTCAGACCCCACCTGGAATACCGTGTCCAGTTCTGGATACCACAGTTGAAGGAGGATATTCACAACCTGGAATGTATTCAGAGGAGAGCAACCAAAACGGTAGAAGGCCTGGAAACCATGCCTTCTTATGGAGCTAGATATGTTTAACTTGGAGAAGGGGAGGTTAAGAGGGAACATGATAGCCATATATTTAAATATTCCAAGGCATGTCATATGGAGGATGGAGCAAGAGTACTTTCAGCTTCTTCAGAGACCAGGACATGGAGCCATGGCTTCAAACTTCAGGAAGAGAGTCCACCTAACCATTAGGAAGAATTTCCTGACAGTAAAAGTAGTTTGACAGTGGAATACATTGTCTGTGAGCGTGGTAGAGTCTCTTTCTTTGGAGACTTTTAAACAGAGGTTAGATGGCCATGTGTCAGGAATGCTTTGATCATTTATTTCTGCACGGCAGGAGGTTGGACTCAATAACCCTTGTGGCCTCTTCCAACTCCATGATTTTATGATTGGAAATTCTAGTGATTCCCCACCTGGACTTCTATTATTTCCCTGAGAGATTACCAAAGAACATTCTCCCACCAGTTGACACAGAACATGTAGAAAACACACTGGTATGGTGTTGATTCCCCTGCTCAGATGGGGCACTATAATTAGAAGTGGTGCAAGATTCTCCCCATAGCCTTAAGCAATGAGATCAGCCCCATCCTCTTCTCCTCTAAAGCCTGAGAACTACTTTCCCAGAAAGCTATTCTCTGTCTTCCTCCACACACACACAAATGCATTTTGCTAGCTTGTTTATGCAGTGGGAATTCACCTTTGCCAAATTCTTACTCTACCCCAATGCCAGATAATTAATTTTTAAAATCTTTAAAGTCCCAAGCTGCATGCCTGAATTCATCCTTTGTGAATCTGCAATATAACATCAGGGCAAGATAAAACACGGCACTTGTAGAAGGTCAGTGAAAAATGCTCCGTGCAAGCAGAAAACTAGTGAGCAAAGACATTTTCATTATGCAAAAAAACCAGTTCTTTCTGGACTAATAACTTGTCTGTGATGTTTGGGCATAACATTATCAATCTTCAACTTGTTTGCACTCCTCTGCCCAAGTTGATTTTAGTAGCAACGTTATGTGAACTGCTTGAAGAAGAGCTGTTACAATACTTAAGCGCAAGACATAAATATTTTGAAAATAAAAGCAATACACACAAAGTTCTCCAGGAAACAAGTAAAAACAGCCAGAAAGCCAACATCAAATAGTTGCGGACCCAGACTATTAGTTCTATGGGTTATTCCAATCATTGTTTAAAGTGGTTAATGGCTTGCAGTCTTCTAATTTGCCATCTTCTGTACTTCTTTCCACTCTTCATGTCACTTGCAACACTTCCTCCTCCACGTCCTTCCTTCGTTTCCAATTTCTTCTACTAACACAGCATTTCCCCATAGGCAGCAGGGCCGTTGTCTCCATGGCTTCTCCTGTAGGATGCCACAGATACTGAGCTGTGTAACGGACAAGCTGCAGTAGCAGATGTCTCTGTCCACGGCCATATGCACCATCTTACAAAAACTGTTCAGTAGCCCAGTCCAGGCTAGGCAAAGCTTGGCAGATGGCTTACACTTCTTCATCTACACCAGACTTTTCATCTATTTAGAATGTCAATTACATTCATGCATACCTCTTCCCTCCACTTCTCATTTTGCCCACCACCAGTTTCTGAGCATCACAGGAGGTTGTAAGGTAATACATCAGAATGGCAAAGCAGCGATCGTGGCTGAGAGATGCAAAGGGAGATGAATGAAAAGTTCAAAGGAGCTTGTTTTATGCCATTAAAAGGGAAATTTAAATGTTTTCCTGTGAAAAAATTTGAAACTTTGATGAACAGAGGGGGAAAAAACTTTCTCTTTTGTAATTAGTGAAATGCTTTTTAAGAGAATGTTTTACTGGCTTAAAATACCAGGAACTGAGTAGTATAAAGATCTGTAGATAATACAGTCTACAGAACCAGAAAATGGTGATAGTCCAGACATATGCAGTATTTAAACACATAGTGCATTTCTGCACCTAGTGGGTACTTGCCATCTTCAAGAGAGGAGCACGTCAGTGCCTTCATCTCTTGCAATAATACATCCCCAAATACATCAATGTTTTCAATGCTGAGTTAAATTTTATATGCAAACATGTTGTCAGTCTTTAGCACTGTGACTACTTATTACAACATTTGTGGTTTCTGTTCATTTCCTTCAGATCATTTCTGTACATTTCCCTCAGATAGCCAATACAAGTATTTTGCCTGCAGAGGCTGCAGCAGTTTGTTGCTCCCTCTTTAGAACAGGTTATATTAACAATTTTGCTTGTGCGTATTGAAGACTTATATTTTAAAATTTTGTAACTATGCCAACTAAAACATTTTATATGCTGGCTAAATTAAGAATGGCACGTCTTATACAAACACATAAAAAAGTTTTATTTTGCTAATGCCATAAAATATGTTTAGGTTTGATGTGAAAGGGAACTTATCCCCTTTCCCCTCCCTAAGATCTGTTCAGAGGTGCTTTGCCTTTGTCTTCCCCTGAGGCTTGGAGCACACATCACACCCAAGGTCACCCACTGGGTTTCTATAGCCAAGTGGCCAATCAGACCCTAATCTCCAGAGTCACAGACCAGGGCTTAAACCACTACAACATGCTGGTTCTCTACCTAGGCCTAGCCAAGTTAATTTGACAACTGGATTGTAAAAGCCAGAAAAACAATAATCAATAATCTGATACCCCTGCACGTCACAGCTGCCTGAATTTGTCTGATGGTAGGACTTGAGGCCAGGCTCACACACCAACAAGAATTAACTAGAGAGAAATCACTTAAAGAACCAAAAGAAGTGTTGTGTTCCTAGGAATGCATACAGGTATACCAAACACAGTCAGCCCTCCACATTTGCGGGTTTCACTTTTGTGGATTTGATTATCCACAGATTATTTGCTGTCCCCTCTCCTGCCTCCCCAGGCCATTTTTAATAGGAACTGCAAGCCTCGTGAGACTGAGAACTGCAAACGAGGCTGGTAGGTCCCTATTTCAAATGGTGTGGGGCAGCAGTGGAAGTGGCTATAAGACCCACCAGCCCCCCTACTTCTGCCTTGGGAAGGAACCCTAGTGCCTCAAAAGAATCCACAGTGGGTTGAATAGGGTCATCATACTTTTTTGTGTGTTAAATATGGTTTGGAAGGGCCTACAGTTATTCATGTTTTTTTTCACTTTCATGGGGGTCCTGTGCCCCTAACCCTAGCAAATGTGGAGGGATGACTGTAGTACTATACAATACACAATGCATTTTGTTTTATACCAAAAGATTTCAAATAGCTCACCCTAAGGAATCTTTTCAATTAGCACCTGAATTACCCCTCTCTGTTCATAATGGCCCATTAAGTACCTTTCAAGCTATGAACTGCCTGAAGTGTTCGTGGGGAGGAAGGAAGTCCAGAGCTGGGATCTGTGGATTTTGGAAGTCCCTCCACCTCTCCCCTTCACCATATTTTGAACATAGCTGCCTACACAGCTGAGACACCTCACTCCACCTCAATGATCAACTACCACCAGTACGGCCACCAGAAGGAAAGGAAACTGCAAATCTTCCTTTTTCCTGGAATCCAGCTCTATAAGCTTCTAAACTCTGTAACCAAGAATCAGGTGCCTGAAATTGTTTTTCCCTTCCTTCCTCTCTGTCTCTTATCCCTTTATATTTTTTAAACTGCACATAACGCAATAAGGAATGTTTTATCTATGATATTTGTAAGCCATGCTGGAAGCCTTTTGGCTGAAGAGCAGGGTTAAGAATGAGTTAATAATTCACTAAGTTAACATTTGCCAATGAAACACCGACACATTCAGGGACATAGCTACTGGTAGGGGCAAAATGACAACACTGACACTGATAAGAACTCCGTTCCACAAAGAAATTGCCCTTCAGTCCCCAGATTTCTTCCACTGCACAATGGGCCAATGATTGGGCTGGACAGGTACAAATCACCAAGGCCAACTGTGTGAACAGTTGCCTCACTCTGCGAAAAAGGTCTAGTGTGTGAATTCCACTAGGGCTCACCTATTCTACACTGAGATGCATTGTCCCCCACCCCTTCTGTAGTCAGAAATCTGTGTGACTGGGTGGGTACATGTGGAAAAATCTCTTGTTGTTGTGTACCTTCAAGTCATTTCCAACTTACGTGGCCCTAGGATGAACCTATTATGGAGTTTTCTTGGGAAGATTTGTTCAGAGAGGGTTTGCCTCTGATTTCCTCTGAAGCTGAGAGAAAGTGGCTTGCTCAAGGTCACCCACTGGGTTTCCATGGCTGAGTGGGCATTCAAACCCTGGTCTCTAGAGTTTTAGTCCACAACTCAAACCACTACACCCCACTGGCTCTCTATTAAACTAAAAAGTCCCCTTGCCTTTAGCATCACTATAAACTTCTCCTAGTGTCTGACGGGAAATGTGGTCTTCCTTTTCTAATCCTCCAGACTACATAAGGAGCATTCTGAAGCCACATGCCTTTCTATTGCAACATCCAAGTGTTGTTAAATCATTACCTTCATCCTGCATAACAACATCATCATGATGTTTTGGAATATGCTGAATGACTCTGCATAAGGACTGACAGTTTATATGCAATATGATATCCACAGAAGCCACAGAGTATGCAAGTCACATAGCCATACACCAGTGCTGAAAAAGGAACCAGGAAGGCAATCTATCCCTGCTACTTATGGTAGGAGGATATCGTACGTTTAAACTAATTATGACTCCAGTTCACATTAAAAAGTATTAACTATTTACACTCCAAGGAATCACAACACATGCTTAAGATATAGGAAGCCCTTGCCTTTTGACTCCCCATTATCTGACAACTCCCTCGTTTGATGCTTCCAAATTAAGGACAAGTTCCATTTAATTCAACAGGCGTTCTGCTTTTTCATCAGTTCTTCTTGCTTATAAAGGCTCGCTTGGGACCACTTGCATTGTGCACTGGGAGGGGTTAAAAAAGGCACCAAGCCAGCTGAGAAACTTTGCAAACAGTGTGTATATGGTCAGTACCAGGTGAGTGCCCAAAAGTCCTTCATGCTCCCAATAGTACAGTACATGACTTCCACTTTTTCAACGAATTCTGTTTCCTGATGGTGCTTCAGTCTCTAACCTGTCAGATAAATGGGGGAAGCCTATAAAAACTAATAGCACATTTTACAAATAACCGTATGATTTCTCATCACCTCAGTGTTTAAGGTTTTCTAGAATCTGAACACAAGAGCAAGGAATACTCCACCTGGCACAAGCGTCAGCAAGGGTGCCTGCGCATAAAAGATGTAATAAAAGCCCTGCTGGATCAGACCAAACACTTATTTAGTCTAACTAGCATTGTTTCTCACAGTCCCCCACCAGATGTCTCTAGGAAGCCCATAAGCCAGATGTTAGTATCACAGAACCACAGAAACATACACCATTTCTGCACTACACTCTTATAGTGCTATTATTCCACTTTCAGCATCCTAAGGAATCCTGGGGTTTGCAGTTTAGGGAGGGGCATTTAGAGTTCTCAGCCAGAGAGCTCTTTGGCCTCAGGAATCTACAAACCCCAGAATTCCCAGGATGTTGAAAGCGGAATAGCAGCACTATAACATTATAGTGCGGAAATGGCATTAGAGATAGGTGGGACTGGAAGGGCTATTTAGTCCAACCCCCACCATGCAGGATTACACAATTACAGCACTCCTAAAAGATACCTATCCATCCTCCAAAGTAGTTGAACAGCCTTTACAGAAAAAAAAAATCCTCCTAATATTTAGGTGCAATCTCTTTTCTTGTAATTCCATTAGTTTGCATCCTAGTCCCTGGAGCAGCAGGAAACAAGTTGGCTGCATTTTCTATATGACATACCTTCAGATAATTAAAGATAGTTATCATGTCAGCTCTCAATCTTCTCTTCCTCAAGTTCCCTAGGTTGTTCCTCATAAGGCATGGTTTCCAGACCTTTGATCATCTTGGGTGCTCTTCCAGCTTGTTAATAATCTCCATGAACTGCAGTTCCCAGAACTGAACACAGTATTCCAGATGGGGTATGACCAAAGCAGAACACAGTAGGATTACAACATCCCTTAATCTGGACACTATAGTCCTGTTGATGCAACCCAAAATTGCATTGGCTTTTTTGGTCACCGCATCATACTTTAGCTTATGATCTACGAAGACTCCCAGATCCTTTTCACATCTATTCATTTCAAGCCAGGTGTCACCCCTCCTATAATCGTGCATTTCATTTATTCCTGCCTCGATGTAGTACCTCACATTTAGGTCTGTTGAAATTCATTTTGTTAGTTTTGGCCCAATTCTCTAATCTCTCAAGGTCATTTTTAATTCTGATCCTGTCCTCTGGGGTTTTGGCTACTGTTCCTAATTAGGTGTCATCTGCAAATCTGATAAGCGTGCCCTCTATTTAATCATTCAAGTCATTTATAAAAATGTTGAATATCACAGGGCCAAGAACAGACCCCTGAGGCAGCCCACTAGTCACTTCTCTCCAAGATGAAGTACAACCACTGGAGTACTCTCTGCACTAAGTCTGCAAGTCAATTACAAATCCACCTAGCTATAACACTATCTAGTCCACAGTTTTATCAGCTTACTTTAACGGGTATCACGGGGCACTTTGTCAAAAGTCCTTCTGAAATCTAAATATACTACATCCACAGCACTCCCCTGATCTACCAAGTTTGTAATTCTACCAAAAAAAAAAAAAAAAAAACAAGGCTAGTTTGGCATAACTTGTTTTTGAGAAACCCATACTGGCCTTTAGTAATTGCAGCATTCCTTTCCAAGTGCACACAGACTGACTGTTTAATTATCTGTTCTAGAATGATTTTTTGCATTGGCATCAAGTTGACTCGTCAGTAATTGCTCCAGTACTCTTTTTTTTTTTTGCCCTTTTGGAAAATGGGGACAACACTGGCCCTCCTCCAATCTGCAAGGACTTCTCCTGTTCCCCAGTTCAAAGATTATTAATAATGGCTCTAAGGCCATTTCTACACTAGACTGTTATAGTGCTATTATTCCACTTTCAACATCCTATGGAATCCTGGGGTTTTCAGTTTAGGGAGGGGTCTTAATGTCCAATGCTCAAATTACTACACCATGTTGGTTGACCTGCCCACAATGAGTAAACATTTTCATTAAGCTATTTACTACAACCCCAAGATCTTTTCCTGTTCAGCACCAGCAGCTCAGACTTCACTGATGAACACTATCTGTGGAATTAGGATTTTTATACACTGGTGTACACAACATTCCGATTAAATATACTGAACTGCAATGCTGCATAGTCATCAACTTTGTAGAGATGCTTGCACAAGCTCTTTCATTGCCTTTGTTTTTATCACTCTGAATAATTTGGTGTCATCAGTTAAACTGTCAACTTTACCATGACTCCAAATCAATCTCAAAATACAGCACCATAGCCAACCCCATTTCATACATTCTCCTCCATATTTGGAACTTGGCTGAAAACTGTGATACAGGAGGTCTATTCCACCAAACAGATTCCTTTTGTGCTGAAATATCATGCACTTCTATATACAGACTTCCATAACCATGATGGCCAAAATTCTGGAACTGGAACTCTGCATTTATCTCAGACATCATGCCTACAGCATCTTGAAGCAGGAACAGTCCTGGTATAATCCCTGACAGATGCGTATCCAGAGCAGAACTACATATAATCTTAAGGCAGGTCATAGTTTCTTGAATTCTGGCCTAGTTTATACTCACAAATTAATCAATCCTCAGTTAGAAGCCACAATCCTCAGTTAAAAGCAAAAATTTTTTGCTGGCTTAGAACTTTTTTTGTTCACTTGTTCAAAGTATGCCTTGTTGGTATATCTGAGGCCAGAATCATGGCTTGTCCCTGGCTTGTTTTCCAACCCGCACCCCTGACACGGCAGGGGTTGACAAAGGGGAGAAAGACAGACCCGGAATTAGGAAAAACAAACTGTGATTTGATTATCTGCAAAATCAATTCAGTTAAAGCAATAAATCATGGCTAACACCCATCACAGCTTATGCTGATGCCAGAATGCATTCTACAGAAAAAGTACTTAAGTCTGCTGAAGCAGTTTGTTCTTCTAATCACCTGCTTGTTGAATACCTTTCCACTGACTATACTGAAAGCCTAAGATTTATGGGAATCATATTGTGGAGGAGAAAGCCAGTAAGGGAAGAGTTGAAATCCCAAGATTTATGGAAAGGAAGTTTTTGACATCTAGATGCCGCCAGCTGGCCCATGGGCCCACATAGTAAGGTCATCAGTGGGGTTACTTTATTTACTGCACTGAAGGATGCAACTTCATGTACAAACTGAAAGCTCCACTATAAAACCATCCTACCTTCTATGAGTCAATTCAGAAATTGTATCAGCAACTCTCCAAACCAAAACTTGAGGGAATACACGGCATGCTCATTTACACTCTCCTTCTCTCTTTATAATTCTCTCCCCTGTTTCTGGTCTACCAGATAACAGCTTGCTGCAACATCCAAATTAGGCAAACTATAATTGACACTAAACTAGTTTTGCCCGGCGAATCAATGCCTCCAGCTACCTAGAACTGAGGCTAACCATATTTCAGACATTTAGCCTATCCAGGAACCTGGCATTTGAAATAAGCCTACATGGCCAATCTATTACCCCACAGTAACCACTCACTCTTTCCACTTATGTCCAGATCTTTGTGGAAGAAAGTTCCACAGATAATCAATGGAACTTAGGCACACTTAAGAATGCTTAGGATTACAGCATGAATAATCAGGCCATGCCCTATGATTTCCCATCAATTCATGATTTTAGCACTGCATTTTTTTAATGATGGTTTCTAAATTGTGGGGTTCCTATCCTCTATAATCAAATTGGTATAAACTCTCCTTTCCTATGAGAATGAAGAAGAGACTTTATTTTTCTCTTCTACTTGTCCTGTTTTCAGCTACCCGACCCTGAGTTTTGACATCTTTATGGTTCTGTCTGTTGTTTTCCTTCTTTTTGAAATTGTCACTTGTCATCATTAGTTAATTGGCTTTTAGTATTATGTTTAGCAGTTTTATGACTGTCTTGAAAATTGTTAAAAGCTGAAAAGCACATATACTTCACAGCAAACTAATACAGATTCTTCATACTAACAAAGTCTGCCTGATGCCAAATTACTAGAGCAGCCAAACTACAGCTTCAGTACATTCTCCCCTGCATCAGAATGACAAGGTACAATTAAAATATGCATTTCCTCACTTTGGGACACTGTACTAAAATGGGAACCCGTTCAAACCTTGCTACAGATCTTGATTGCTATAAGCAGCTGGCCTGATCTCATCTTTCTCTTGTTTTTATCTTTTTTATCAAGTCAAAGACAAGAAAAGATAGAGATCAGGAAAATGGGAATTAAGCAAAATGGAAATATCACCACGTGCTGGCAGAAAACACCTGCTCCCTGTGGTTTCATAACCATGTAAATTTTAAAAGTAGAGGCCAGCACATCTGGAGGGTGCCAGGTCAGGGAAAGCTGATATAAACAACATATGAGGTCCGAACGAAACACAGGACGTACTGTTAGTAAGACAGGAAGCACTGTCAAGAACACCTCACCGTCATAACATCCAAACTTGCAATCATGCCATATGCAGCCACAGTATTGTGTGTCATACTGCTGTCTCATCTGGGAAAAACTGCAACTCTAAATCCATTGGCAAGAGCTAAAAAACACTGTATTGAGTACTGTATTTGGTGTACAGGAAGGCAATACAGTGGAGTGGTTAGAGTAATGCACTAGGCCCTAAATAGACCTAGTTCAACACTCTAACCACTCCTCTGTACCCTAAAGCTGATTGACCTTGGCCATTTACTGTCTCTGCTTAACCTACCTCACAGGGTTGCTATAAAAATAAAAATCAGGAGGATTGTGTATGTTGCTATGAGGTCCCTGGAGAAAAAGCAGGATACTGTATAATGTAATAAAGTCCACATATATATTTTTTATCCTCTTGATGGAAACTTAAAACAAAGGAACAGCCATAAATGATTCCTGTAGCTCAGTAACATTTTTATGATTAAACCTTCAGATAGACACAGTACAGAACACGGAAATGTAATCATTCCTTTATATTCACGAATATAACTTGAGAAAAGTTCCCTTGGGCACAAACAAACAACAATGTTGTTTCAGACTTTCATCAGACCTAAATATAATGTATGCAATCTGATTTTAGTTCATTTAACAGAGCTAAACACACAACAATTTAGAAAGGAAATGGAATAACTCCACCCCCTCTGTAATTGCAGTCTTGTTAAATAAGCTGAGGTGCGTAAAAAAAAAAGGGCACAGGAGGAAACATTTATGGCTATTACCTCTTTCCTAAAGCAGCAAAACACAAACTTAGACCTGGAAAAATCACTAATGGATACATGTTATTTACTTTTTGAAGCAGCTTTTGTACCCAAAATACCTCTTCAAAAGATAATCCGGTAGAACTATTTACCTGTAACACACATTCCAATGCCCAATCACCCTTTCCACAATACTCCCCACCCCTAATCAATAAGCTCCAAGCTCACCTCATCAGCGCTCAGCTCCTCCATTGTTTTCCTCTTAATGGTGAAAGGTGTGTGGGAGAAGGAGATGCTCTGTACTTCCCTTGAGGGGCGTGCTTGTGGAACAGAAAGTCTCTTAAGGGAATTCCTGTCCTGCTGCCTCTTTCCCCGGGGGTGTCTCAGAATTGCATAGTCAGGAGTGAAGAGCAATACCACAGAACACACTCTACCCTTGGGGCACGAACAGTTTCCTTTCTCTCAGTTTAGCCAATCAGCTAGAGAGCATCAACAACAAACACACACACACATACACACACAAACACCAACCTTGCCTTATCGTCAAAACTTCAGGCCTTCTAGTAGCTTAGCTACCTCTACTGCAATCCCCCTATTGTTCTGAAAGCCTCTTTTCATAGGCACTTGAAACCTCAGGTAATACCTTAGGGCAGTGGGCCCTATTTTTCCTCTTTAAAGCTGGCCTCTGCTTTCTCCACAATCCAGACTGCTTTTGTGTCCTACCTTAGCTGTCTCGTATACTACAGAGGCCCAAGGAGCCTTCAGTGGATCTCAACAACCCTATCAAGCCCAAAGCTTCACTAGCAGGAAAGCTACTGTCTAAGTCCTGTCAGCCTGTTGTCTCCTAGAAACCCCAACGCTATGGGGTGGGACCTAATACCACTTTTAAATCCCAAAGCTCTTGCTGCTCCTATATCTTAAAGCTGCACAATGCCCCTTTGCACCCCAGAGACCCTGTCGCTCGCTGCCTACCCTCAACCGCAGGCCGCCTTCTGAATATCCCAGGAAACCTATTAGTCCCATATAGGTGGATACACCTGACAAGCCCCTATTTCTCTCTACCCGCTACAAGACCCAGCTGCTGAGTAGCTCTTGCAGAGACACAGCACCGCTGGCAATTATATTAGCAGGGCAGCCACACTCGTCCTGGATTCCCAGTTCCTCAAGCAGCCCCACAGTTACCTTCCCCTCTTCCCAGAAAGAATAAGCTCCTCGAATCCTCCAGGTTCCCTGGCTTGAGGGAGAAGAATAGGGGAAGAAAACCAACCGCCCCCCAGGCCAGCTAGCAGCCTCGTATCCCCTCAACGGCCACCGAGACCCACCCCCTTCCAAGCCAGCCCCCGGCTTCTCCTCAGCCTTCCCCGCGCCTGCCTCCCCACACAGAGATTATTCATCAAAACAAGAAGGCGGCGGCGGCGGCGGCGGCGGCGGCCATCTTGACGTCGGATCACGTGACCCCCGACACCCCCCTCTCGCTCTTCGCGTTCAGCTCTCTGGCTCTCGCCTCTTTCCTGGCGTACGGCGCGCGCGCGCACCGCAGAGCCCGACGGGTGCGCGCACGTAGGGAAGGCGGCCGCAACCGCTGCAAGCCAAAGGAGGGGGGCAGAGGCGAAGATCCGCGCGGCGATGTTAGCCAATAGGGAAGGAGAGAAGGTGGGAAGGATGGAAAGGAGGAGGCTCCTCCACCCAATCAAGCGCAGCGTTCGCGCGCGTGGACAGCCACCAATAGCAGCGGACGGGCGAGTTGGCTCGGCCCCTCAAGTTCACCCGCGTGCGTGCTCGCAGTAGCCAATGAGAGGGAAGGCATTTAGCCGGAAGTTTAGAGACGGCGACTCCCACTTTCTCTTCCCTCCGACCGTAGTTCTCCGCTAAACCAAAGCGAGGAGGAGGAGGAGCTTGCTTGGGCTGCGCCATAGCAACAGGGGCGGAGCCAGGCGTGTGGGGCTGGGGGCGTGGTTTTGCTGAGGCGGGAAAACAAACGGCGAGAGGGGGCTTGTGTGTGAGGGGGAAATGTTACCAGTAGCAAATTCATTCTCGGTATTACGGTTATGCGTCGCTTTACTATATTAAAATCAAACTGAGAATGGTTTAGAAACTAGAATACAAATCACGTTAAAAGAGATACCAGTCTCAATGAATTAAATGTGGAAATAGCATATTAAATAGCTTATCTGTAACAAGAGACGTTTTCTAATTCATGTTATTTAGGTATTGGCATGCAAGCAATCATAGAAGACGGGTTCCTGTCCACATGATTACAAATTAAAAAGTACTTTCCTTCAGTCTGTTATGAAAGTCACCAGATTGGAGGAAGCAGCCGGTTCAGAAACGGACTTAAGTAACTTTTGATATTGATTAGTTGTATTGATGCTTAGTCTCCAGTTAGCTCAAGGCAGTATGCAAGAGACAGCCAGCCTGGTGTGAGCATTGGACTCCGACTCTGGAGACCCGCGGTCAAAATTCCCCACTTGGCCATGGTGATCCCTCTGGGTGGCCTTGGGCAAGTCACACTCTCTCAGCCTCAGAGGGAGGCAAAGGCAAACCCCCTCTGAGCAAATCGTGCCACAAAACCCCCGTGATAGGTTTGCTTTACTAGTCGCCATAAGTTGTGAGGTATATGAAAGTCTCACCTTACTCTGTCCTCACAATAACCCACTGAAAGTGTGGCTAGCCCAAAGTTATCCAGCGAGCTTCATAATTCAGTAGAAACTTGAACCTTTTATAATGTTTCTGAGCTAAACATCTTCTAACAAGAAAGGAGGGACTTTTGAATTATGCTCCACTGTCTCCTTAAAGAGGTGTACCTACCACCCCCTTATGGTATTTGGGTACTAAATAAACACATTTCAAGTTCCTCAGGCATCTGAAAAACATTGTTTTAAATGCTGTTATCCTTCTGTTCTATCTCACCCTTTTTGCAAGCTTTCTGCCTTTTGTTTTATCATGCAGTCCTTTGTCTCAGTTTTTGAACTTGTTTTCTATTTATGAAACTGCAAGTCATCCTTGAGGAGAAATGCCTTTCCTGAAAAGGATATTAATCTTGCACAAATAAACCATGACTTTTGCTCCCTGCATCTAATTTTGTCAATGTGCAGGAGAGAATGCCATGGAGTCTGTGTGGCACCTAAAATATTATTTTATAGAGTATGTGTGTGAGTTCAGCGCTGTTGGCTATCCTAAAGGATGAGAAGTCTATGTATAATTTTAATTTGGGAGTGCTTATGCAGAGGTGCATTCATTCACACATTTTTTTCACTTAAAGGCAATCAGAATTGCTATAGATTACTCCTGAACCATTTATACTCTCACTGTCATGACTTCTTGGGGAAGAGTGGGATAAAAATAATAATAATCATAATTTCATTTGAAAGCCGACCTCCAGATTGTGATATTGTCTGTTTTGTATTTGTTTAGATACATAGGCACTTCTCTCTGTAAGTGGAGCAAATATTTTTATACCTGCATTTCTGCTGCAAGATGGACACCATCCATTGGAAGAAAATACAGTAACAGAAAAAGTAAGTTGGAGAAAAAGCTTTACTAGTTTAGTTCTCCTGCACTGAAGAGCTGCCTAATAGTCAAGATGAGTTAGACTTAAGAGTTTGATAAAGTCAGAAAGGATGCTCCAGATGGCCTGTGGTTATGGACCTCCAGCTTATGACAACCCTATCATAAGGTTTTCCTGGCAAAATTTGTTCCAAGGAGGTTTGCCTTGGGCTTTCTCTGATGCTGAGAGAATGTGACTTGCTCAAAGCCAGGGTTTCCACGGCCTAGTGGGGATTTGAAACTTGATCTCCCAGAGACCTAGTCCAACATAAAAACTGCTACGTAACGCTGGCTTCCTACCAAATAGATTGCTCCTAGCCAAAATACATTCTCTCTTTCTCTACTTAGCAGATTTCTTTTTGTGGAAAAGGGGAAAAAAAGAATAATTGTTAGGAAAACATGGGAGTGTTATAAAGGATCGTATCTTGGTCCCCCTGTGACATTTCATTAATAAGTCAGAGAAACTGATCTATTTGCCTGGAAGTACCTCGGGGGGAAAAGACTTCCAAAAAGAGTAACAGAATCATTAAATGCAATGACCAAGCAAGTTATACGTCTAAATGAATTGCTACAGACTAATTCCCCTTTTTGAGAGTAGCAATGACAGCTTGTCTTATAAAGATCTTTTTCCATAATGCTTGGTGCAGCAAGATCTGAAATAGCAAGGTCATAGAAAACAACGTAAGGACTGTTTTCAGGGATGACTTGGTAAACTTTGGTGGATAGTATTAGCTGAAAATGCCAGTTCCATCTGGCTTGAGGGGGAAAAAAGGAGGATGACTATGTGGCTATCCAGTTGCTATAGATTTCAGCCTTCGCATCAAGTCATGGGCCTCCACGGCATTCAGTATCTGTTTGCAAGTAATCAAGAGTGGCAATTAGCATTTGTTCTTGAATTTTTATAGAATTGCATTAATTTTCAGTTGTTGGAAGTCTGCACCTTAATTAATTCTGGGGGTTAGAATTCGTTTTGCCATTTGTATTAAAAATTAAAATAATTATTTAAAAAAGATAAGGGTTTCCAAAATCACTATACAGCTGCAGGTTTCTATATAGCACAGAGGCCATCTAGTGGTAAAAACATGGCACTGAGCTGCTTCAAACCTTTTTTCCTTCTTAGATTAATCCATTGTTTTTGTCTCACCTTCCTTCTGAATCACCCAAAAGGACATGAATAGTTTTATCCTGCAGCTTGACTTTAATCTAATAATGCTAGGAAGTAGGATGTGCAGAGAAAAGGCAAACAGCCTGATAGCTTTATGCAGAGCCAGGCCTAAACATTTTTATTGCCTGAGTTGAAAGAGGAAGATAGTTCCTTCCCTCCATTCCATTTAGAGAAACCTGGTCACTTTCACATTACATAGTTACAACACTTTGATACCATCTTAGCCGGCATGGCGCCATCCTAGGGAATGATGGGATTTGTATTTTTCCAAAGGCGTTTAGAATGTTCTGCCAGAAGATGCAAGTACTTCACCCAAACTCATAACTTCCCCACAAAAAGTGGTCAAAAAAGCAAAAGTAATTAATAAGGAAGAACGCACAAGCTGGGAGAGGCCACAGCAGTTTAATTTTGCCCAAGCCCACTGGGAAGGCCACAGTCCTGCCACCCTTTCTCCTCTCCCCTTGCTGAGTAAATTGAGTGTGAATACTGCTGCACCCTGGATTCAGATTACAGTAATTGAAGCAAACTGATGACAAAGGGGGAAAGTGAGAGGAAGATAAGGAAATTGGAACATTTTAAAAGCAGCTGAAAAAAATGGGATGACAGGGGATTCATGGGAATTGCCCATGCCAAATCAGAACATTTGGTGGGAAAGGAATATTACTGCTTCTGATACTAGAAGCTATCTGCAGACTTCCTGTTATGTCTAGTAACAGCCCAACAACTCAACAATGGAAAATGCTTGCCAGTCCAATTTGGCTTATGGACCAGAGAGTCCTAATTCGTGCTATAAAGGATGCCCAACTTCTTACATCTGGATAGTGAAGCCCTACTGTTAACCCTTTGAGAACTAAAGGAGTGGACCAAAAGCATAGCTAAGCTGTCAGTGAAAGGTTCTCTGACCCATTTCACCTGGGCATCCAGAATCGTTATAGTTCTAAAAACCATTTTGGAAAATTAGGACAGTATCATAAGACTCCCAGGTTCATTGCACATCATCACCTTTAATGAAGGGATACATTAAGTGCAGTAACAGTTACCACTTTTGTTCCAAAAAATAGCTGGAATGTTCTTATAAAGAGCAAGGAGGAAGGGAAAAAGGCTTGTCTAATGAAGCTGCCATTTCTGCCAACACTGGTTACCAAGTATGGCTAAGACAAAACACTCTTCCACAAGTTTCTCTGCATAGTTGTTCTACAACAGTGGTTCTCAAGCTGTGGGTCCCCAGACTTCAGCTCCCAGAGGCCCCAGCCACTATGGCCAATGCTCAGGGCTTCTGGGAGCTGAAGTCCAAAAACATCTGGGGACCCACAGGTTGAGAACCACTGTTCTACAGAGATATCCTTGCTTTAGCTTGATGCTCTCTTGAAGACTTGTCTGCTGACTTGATCCTCACACTGGAGTTCCTGCACAGAAAAGAGTTATCAAATAACCAACATTAAGATTTTATAACAAATTATCTTGACTAGCAGACATAGTAGGTAGCCAGATTCATTATAATCACTAATGAAGGCATTATAGAGCCAGCATAGTGTAGTGGTTTAAATGTTGGACTTTGGGAGTCCTAGATTCAAATCCCTGCTCAGCCACAGGAACCCACTGGGTGACCTTCAGCTAGCAACATTCTCTCGCTCTAAAACAGTGGTTCTCAACCTGTGGGTCCCCAGATGTTTGTGGACTTCAGCTCCCAGAAGCCCTGAGCATTGACCATAGTGGCTGGGGCTTCTGAGAGCTGAAGTCCACAAACATCTGGGGACCCACAGGTTGAGAACCACTGCTCTAAAAGGAAGGCAAACTTCCTCTGAACCAATCATGCCAGAAAACCCCATGATAGGTCTCCTTAAGTCAGCAATGACTTGAAGGCTTATAACAAATTAAAGCATTAACTAGCTCGTTTCCCTGACTGTGGATTGTGCTCAAACCACTACCCCACACTGGCTCTATGTGAGATTTCCTACCACCTGTCAACCTTTTTATACTGAAACAGACTAACATGGTTATCTGATTGAAAAGATTTTCAAGCTAAGTTGTTCCTTGTTATCTATTCACATACCACTCCACAGTGGAAGAGTGAAATAATTTTTACAGGTCCATTCAGTTTGCAGTTCTGCTGAATTCTGCCCTGACTCATTGCTTTCAAGTTGACTTATCTGCCTACTCTGGAAAGAACCATACCTCTCCTGGTGATTAAAAGACATGATGGCCTCAAACATTGAGCTAGATTCCCTTTTAGCTTCTCCTATAGTAAGTTAGCTCCAACTTAAGAAGGGGACAGATCATCAATGCAGCAAAGACCAAAGAAAAACAAGTCCATTGACCCATATTTTCCCCCAACGGACAGCACAGCTCTAAATGCCCTCTCCTTATATACACAAGCAACATGAAAGAAATGAAAACCCTTTGAAAGCTGACGCTGAAATAACTTGGTTACCCTTAGAGCACCTTCAGTCTACACAATTATACCATTATGATTCCACTTTAACTGCTATGGCTCCATCCTGCACATCCCTGGGATTTGTAATTTGAGGAGACATCAGACCCCTCTGGCAGAAAATTTTACATACCTTGTAGAACTACAAATCCCAAAATTCCATAGGATGGAAATATAGACGTTAAAGAGGGATCAAGGTGCTGTGACTATGTAGTGTGGAAGGACCTGTAAAGGTACCGTACTGAAAGAGACTGACAAGCCATTTTCTAAAAATTGCCAAGTAGATGCAAGTAAAGCTTACAGCAAAGACTCTTTAAACTGTCTTGCTGTTCACACTAGAGAAAACAAATAGTGTTCCTGTGGGCATATTTTGATTGTGGAGACTCTTTCAAATCAAGATGGACCACATGTAGCACATCGTTTTGGTTGATTTGGCTCCTTGCTTGGACATCTAGCAGAACATTCCTAATCTAGATCAGCTATACATATCCATTCCAGAAATGCATACCAAGTAGAGCTCATCTCCTTCAATCCAGTGAGTCCAGCCTCTGTTCTTCTTCTCTCCAGTCTGGACACAAACGAGCCTTTCATTGTCCCAGGTAACCACGCTCTTCATTTTCAGTGGGAAAGAAAGAGAGAGAAAAAGTCAGAGTATTTAAGGCCCAGTTGATCTTGCAACTATTTTTCTGCCTCCGATAGACTAAGTCTTCTAACCTGAAAACACCCTTCCACGTTAGCAACATCGCCTTCTGAATGAAGACAATGCTGTCTGCAATCTTTAGATGCATATAGGACAGCAAGGCAGGTAATATATTGCCCTAGTTCAAAATTTTAATTCTATAGTATCACACTTGGTATCAACTTTATGTTTATTCCACCTTTTCTTTCAGAAACAGGACGTAAGAAGCATCTGCCAAGAAGAATCAGATACTACTCTTTGAGGATAGTCACACTTTTGAAAAAAAAAACATGGTGAGTATTTCCAGTTAAGAATGCTCATCTGTACCTTTTCAAGGCTTCTCACCTTGCATTTTCTGTTGTCCAAACCTTTGTTGTCTTCTTCAAACTCCTCTCCGATTTTGAATTGGACAAAATAGCTTCGGAAAGTGCTGGTTGTGCTGATAGTAAAGGAGTCTCCCTCCTGTTTTATGACCTTCTGAGGCTTCAGCATTTTTGCTATCTTGCGAGTGGCAAAGTCAATACCTTTGTGGAGAGAGAAGTTAACACATCCAAATTACTCATCACTTACCCTGCACACTGGATTTTCTGTTCATGCTGACATGAGCTGTTTGTTCATCCCATGATCACCCCGCCAATCCAAGCTAGCTTTAAGGTTTGATTTCCGTTCAACTTGAAGACCATAGATTCATACCCTCCCACATATGTGACCAAGCAACATCAGAGTGTGGTCATGATGGCAAAAGTGATTAATGAAGAAGAACACACAAAATTAGGGCCATTTCCGCACTACACTGTTATAGTGGTATTATTCCACTCTAAATATCCTGTGGAATTCTGAGATATGTAGTTTACTGAGGCCAAAGAACTCTCTGGCTGAGAATTCTAAAGGCCCCAGGATTCCATAGGCTGTTGAAAGTGGAATAATAGCACTATGACAGTGTAGTGCAGACATGGCCTTAGAGAAGCTGTGTCAGTTTGTTTTTCCCTGAGCCTCTCGGGAAAGGCAAGACTGCTCTTCCCACCCTCCTACTGAGTTGATGGAGTGCATGTCAGGGAAAGGAGAGGGAAAAGGGGTGAGTGAGTATGCTGGCCCTATACTTATTATCTCTAGCTCATCTCCTTGCTTGGGTGTGTGTGTGTGTGTGTGTGTGTGTGTGGCATTGGGAGAGGGTTTGTGGTGCTGAGAAATTGGGCTGTGAGCCATCCTTAGCTGGCCAGGCAATAGCTGGAAGAGGACCAGAGGTGGGTTTTTAAAGGGCTGACAGCCACCAAAAAGGAAGGTCTCTGAGGAAAAGAAGTACCTGGGGTGGGGTGGGGTGGGGCAGGTGTTGGAGAAAATCGCAAATAATTAAATCTGTGAAAGTGAAGCCCATAAATGTGGAGAGCCAACTGTGTATTATTTTGATGTACCTTTAACTGCCAAACCTGCCTGTTATGGAATCCTGGGGTTTGTAATTTGGAAAGGCTCTAGAGCCTTCTGGCAAAGAATTCTAAATATCTCAGGGAACTGCAAATGCTAAGATTCTGTAGGATCCAGCCATGACAGTTAAAGTGGTATCAAAGTGCTATAATTATGTACTGTGGAAAAAAACAACAGAGGACATATTCCAACAGTTGCTAGGCTACTGGAGCTTATT
Source organism: Iguana delicatissima (assembly GCA_948472985.1). Lineage (NCBI taxonomy): Eukaryota > Metazoa > Chordata > Lepidosauria > Squamata > Iguanidae > Iguana > Iguana delicatissima. Next base: position 561,944 of record CAOKZL010000425.1, read on the forward strand.
TGAGCCTTCAACTCCCAAAGTATTGTGACCCCATCCTACAGTTAACTGGGCAAGATTTATTCAGAGGATGTTCACCATGGTCTTCCTCTAAGGCTAAAAGAGTATGACTTGCCTAAAGTTACCCAGTGGGTTTTCCATGGTCGAATAGGGATTTGAACTCTGATCTCTTGGAGCCCAATGCTCAAATCATTACAGCAAGCTGGCTATCAAGGAATAAGGGTTACAGTCTCTCACACACACACTCATATTGAAAGCCAGTATAATGGGGTTTGCATGTTGGACTGGGACTCTGAGAGACACTGTAAGGACATCATTTACAGTTGTAAGGTTTGCAGTCTTAGTTGACTGCTTTAAAAAAAAATCTGGGCAAACTCAACAAAGAAATCATGATCTAATTTTTACAGATAGCGCACGAAGTCTGCGAGAAGGTAATGTTCCCAGAACCGCATACAATAGATACAGGCAGAGAAGTGCTTGCAGTTTTAACCTTTCAGGTCAGACTGTCTCCTATCACGACTGCTAGATTATGGCCAAATGATAGTTTTTCCATTCCAGGTTAAGTGGCCTAACTTAAAATGCTCTAGTAATGTCCAGTGTAGAATGCAGCTGTTGCATGCTTAGTAAGCAATCCTGGAGCAACTGCTGCTTACCTTTCCTGTTGTAGGCAGGTACACATGGCTACAATAGGATCAGCTCAAATCTCGCTTTGTTCTGGCTCACATTTAATTGCAGTGCTCACTGCAGAGACACTTCTGCAGTCTGACAATAAAAATCTGTGTCTCTCTACCCCTCCTTCACCATCATCCCTTCACCATCATCCCAGCACCAATGCTACTTTAAGAACTTCCAGCTAGATAGAAGACAAGGAGGAAAAGCAAAGCTCAGAGGACATAAAAAGACTTTGTAAAAAGGAGCTCCTTGTCAGAAGCTTTGTTAACTGAAGAGTATCTGTACTTGGAATGGCTAACTGCAATCACATCCACAAAGCAAGTATAATTAAATTATAAATTTAACATTTCAAAAAAAGAAATTAACAGCACCAACTGTTAAAACCCCGTCCAGGGTAACCAAGCTGAATTGTTCAAAGCCTGCCTTCCTAATATTTCTCTTTTGAGACAGTATGAAGTATACAATTGCACAACTAGCCCTTGAGCAGAGAGAAAAAACTCCTATGCACAGGCACTGACTGGATATTTTTAAAAAAGTGAAAGGAACAGACTAACCATGCTATATTTACTTACCTAAGGCTAACATATAACCTTCAAAGTTGTCACTACTGACAAAATTCCAAGTGCCATTGAAATCCACAGGCATGGTTAAAGGAAGAGATCAGACAAACAGAAAATACAAAATTGCCAATAATAGAAGCTTCCTAGCCATTCACTCTTTATTTATAAAGGGAATAGGGGAGGGCTGTGGGCTGGAAGTGATGGCAGCATGTTGCAAATTGGGCCAGATCAGCAGCAGCTGGGACAGTGGAGGACAAAGGTCATCTTGGCTGAAATCTCTCTTTCTTTTTTGTAGAGCTAAAGTCAGTGTTCTATGAGTCACACATGGCTGAAAGGAAGGGAGAGGACAGTTTGACCTCATTGGCAAAGCAGAGATTTACATTTATATTGGAGGCAATGCGGGTCCACTGAAGTTTAGACCAAGGTCTGTCTCTAGGCCTGGATGTCCTTAGTTCAGCACTGTAGCCCGTTCTGCAGCATGGGTTTGTTTTTGTTATTTGCTGTCAAGTCGACTTCGACTTAACGGCGATCCTATGAATGAGACACTTCCAAGTCACTCCTATCATCTACTGTCCTGCCATGTCTTGCAAACTTTGAGCTGTGGCTTCCTCAATTGAGCAATCCACCTGTAGTGCAGTCTCCCTGTTTTCCTATTCCCTTCCACTTTTCCGAGCCTGATCATATTTTCCAATGAGTCGTGTTATCTCCAAAGCTCAACAATCTCAGTTTAATTATCTTTCCTTCTAGTGATTGTTCAGCCTTGATTGGCTGTAAGACCTATTCATGAGTCTTTTTAGCAGCAAAGTTTGTTGTTGGTGTGTGCCTTCAAGTTGTTTGAGATTATGGTGACCCTAAGGTGACTCTATCATGAGGTTTTCTGGGGCTGAGAGTACATGACATGCCCATGACAAACTGAAGGTTAGTTTTTGAGTAAGTGGCAGCACAAGCTGTAACCTATTTTACACTAACGTATGAAATTATTATTTACAGTCAGCCCTCCACATTTGTGGGTTTCACTTTTGCAAATGTGATTATTCATGGATTATTTGCTGTCACCTCTGCTGCCTCCCTATGCCATTCTTAATGGGGACGGCAAGCTTCTTGAGACTGAGAAACTGCGAAAGAGGCTTGTTAAGTCTCTGTTAAAAATGGTGTGAGGCAGCAGTGGAGGTGGCAGTCAGCCCCACCAGCCCCCCACTTCTGCCTTGTGAAGGACCCCTGATGCCTCAAAGGAATCCACGGTGGGTTGAATATGGTGATCATACTTTTTTGTGTGTTAAATATGGTCTGGGAGGGCCTAGAGCTATTCACTGTTTTTTCACTTCACGGGGACCCTGTGCCCCTAACCCTAACAAATATAGAGGGATGACTGTACTCGTTTTTGTTTTTTACCTCACCCTTCTGTAGGGATTCAAGACGGTGGGGCATTGGTTTGAATGTTGGACTAGGACCAGGGTTTTAATCCCCACTCAGCCATGTAAACCCACTGGGTGACTTTGGGCAAGTCACATTCTCTTAGCCATATAGAGGAAAGCAGTGGCAAAACTCCTGCAAACAAATCTTTCCCAAAAAGCCCTGTAGCTCCTCTGAAGAAATCTTGCCCAGGAGGGAGGGAGGGAGGGAGGAAGGAAAGAGGCTTGACCAATGAAATAGCCATTTTAGTCAATAATAGGTTAACCAAGTATTGCTAAATGAGAGCGTTCTTGCACAAGTTTTTCCATGGAGTTGTCCTCCAGAAATATCACTGTTTTAACTTCACGCTCTCTTCATAATGTATCTGCTGATTTTATCCTTACTCTAGAGTCTCTGCACGGGAAAGAGGCATCACATTAAGTAACCACCAAACAGAGCCAGCAAGCTTTGAGTGTAAGACGGCGGCTCTGGGAAATAAGGTTTTGAATCCTGATTTGCCCGTGGAAATTCACTTTAGCAAGTAACGCTCTTTCAGTCTCTCTCAGCTTCAGAGGAAGGCAATGACAAAGCCTCTCTGGGCAAATATGGTTAAGAAAACCATCAGATGGTTCACCTTAGGGTCTCCATAAATTGGAAATGACTTGAAGGTACACAGCAATGGGCCAATGCTAGGATTCTACAATAAATGATCCTGACTAGCAAGTAGCCAGTTTAATTACAACCAATAAAGAAGGTATTACAGAACTAGCATGATAGTTTGAATGTTGAGATAGGACCCTGGGAGACCTGGGTTCAAATCCCTGTTCAGACAGAGTGACCTTGGGCAAGTCACACACTCTCAGCCTCAGAGGAAGGCCATGGCAAACCACCTCAGAATAAATCTTCCCACAAGAACCTTATGATAAGTTCACCTCAAGTTGGAGTTTGACTCAGAGGCACATAACAATAAATCCTAAAATGAGGTTATATTCTCAATTGTTCTTGGCTGAGTTGCAACAGCCCTATTAGAGTTATCAGAGGTAGCTATAAAAAAAAAACCCTGATAGTTGACAATACAAAGTAATAGATAGTTGTCATAGGAATAATCATGTGACCATGAGTCTCACAAGCTCCTTATGCACTGTGTGTGGAAGAAGGTCTTTCTTTTGACTGTGCTGAATGTGAGGCTCATAAAATTCGTATGGTGGCTCTGAATTCTAATGGCATGGATTAAGGACTGAGGGGAGTGTTCCCTGTCCACTTTCTCCTAGGAAGACCACACGAAAAGTAGGGACAGACTCCAGCACCTTTAATTATGTGGAAGAGGGAATTTCAGCAGAAGACCTTTCTAAAACAAGCTTCTACACCTGATTAAATTCCCTTCTTAACACAACTCTGAAAGGTACAGGAACCCTGTCCTCTTCTTAACGTGACAACCCTACTTTTCCCACAGCACCTATTAATTTATGAACTATTGGCATACCCACTGTCTGAAGAGGAGGGTTATCAGGACCAGTCCTGCTACTAGATAGAGTGAGGCAGCTGCTTTGACTGTCAGATGCTGTTGGGAAGCTGCGTGGGCTGTGCCCTCATCAACCATTACCCTCTCTTGGAAGTCAGAGCTGTGTGTACTACATGCGGCAGGCTAAGATTTCTAAACTAGCTGTTGGCTCTTGCGGGTACTCTAGAGAACAGCATGTATGTGTTTGTAGCATTTATTTATCACCTCTCAGTCTGCTAGGGCCTTTGAGACAACACTTAAACTGCTACACCATGCTGACTTTCAAGATTTGTTCAGAGGTGCTTTCCATGGCTTTTCTGTGAAGCTGGGAGAGTGGGCCTTGTCCAAGGCCACTCAGTGGGATTCCTTAGCTAAGCAGGAATCCAAACTCTGGTCCTAGTCCATAGTCCTAGTCCAAACTCTGGTCCTAGTCAGACCATGACATCCCACTGGCTCTCTTGGGAAGATCAGAGTGAGAAGAGACTGTGGCCATTTCCGCACCAGACTGTTATAGCGCTTTGATTCCACTTTCAACATCCTATGGAGTCCTGGTGTTTGCAGTTTCAGGAGGGGCCGGCCGGCACCTCCTGAAACTGCAAACCCCAGGATTCCATAGGATGTTGAAAGTGGAATCAAAGCGCTATAACAGTCTGGTGCGGAAATGGCCACAGTCTCTTGGGAAAAGAAGCAGAGGGGCTTTTCATCCTCTAACCCATAACAGAAGCCAGAGGAACCCTCAGCAGCAGGACTGACCCCAGACATTTTGCTGCCTGAGACAAAGGTGGCACTCTCAGCTCCCATTCTATATTTGAAAGCTGGCCCGGCTGGCAAGTGAATGCTTCTTCTATTCTGGTAAGGGGGCAGTGGCTGCTGTTGAAGACAGCTGGCAAAATTTGAGGGTCCAGAACTGGCTGCACAATTCTTTTCAATACTTTGTTGCTGCCCTCCAGTCCTTGCTCTCTGAGGCAACTGCTTCACTCTGTCTGTTGGAAGGTCTGGTCATTAAAAGCCTGGCTATTTCCAATACTCTGGGTAGAGGTAGGTAGGCTGAAACATTGAACAAGATGAGGCAAGACCACAATGTTAACTTTGCACCAGATTGTGCTTCTGCCAAAATTATTTATCTCTCTCTCTCTTTTCCTATGAATCTGAAAAGCTGTGGGTATAAAAGGAAGTTCCCCTGGTTACTCAGGCTCCTAAACAAGCAAACCCCTCCTTCTGCTCCTCTTCCTGATTTAGCAATCTCTGCCAAAGTACATTGAATACCACAGAGCAGACCTCGAACTCTGGCCACAATTCTTGCTTTCACGTTGTGTCCTCCCAAGCATGGAGTGATCATAATGGAATATCCCATGCCAGGCCTGCTTTCCTATCTTTGGAGTTCTCACGATCATCCTGTACAAGTCTAAATACCCTGGAGGTCCCAGATTCTGTTTGGTATAGAAAACTAAGCAGGGCCAGGCCTGGTTATTATTTGGATGGGGGACTGCCAAGGAAGACGAGGTGCTGGAGGCTATATTTCAGAGAAAGTCAGTAGCACCTCCAAGTATTCTGAAAGGCCTAGAAAAATCCTAAGAAATTCCTAGAGTTGCCATAAGTTGACAGGTGCCTTGAAGGTACATGCATGCACACCTGTGCACTCAGAGAGAATTCACAGTGTAATCCCAGAGTAAGCAATTGTCAGAGGTCTGCATTAGTCCCCTCAGAAACCCTTGAAGGGCTACACCCCTATATTTTACAAATTTTTTCATCTTCCAAAGTCTCCTAGCATCCCTAGAGATAATAGGGGGACAATTTCACTACATTCTGGATGTTTGTGGGCCTGACAATATTTTACTGTTTCTGTGCTCACATTAATGTCCACCCTACATGTCTTATCTGTGTTTGTAGGCAAACCTCTCTCTCACATTTGTCCTTTTAACTCTGTTTTATGACCGATTTTAAGAGAGATTTCTCACCTCATCACCATACCAATATGTTTTGAATTTCTATTACATTTCACACTCTTCTGCCTTTATTTGTCACTGTATAGAGGCTTTGGAATTTTTTTTAGCAAGATTTGTTCAGAGGGGGGTATGTATTTGCCTGCCTCTGAGGTTGAGAGAGCATGACTTGCCCAACTTCACCCAGTGGCTTGCCATGGTCAAGTGGGGATTTGAACTCTGGTCTCCAGTGTCCTAGTCCAAAACCCAAACCATTAGACCACACTGGCTCTTTGGAATCCTTAATACTGCTCAATTATCCATGGCTTTAAGAGTTCACATATTCTGAACCATTCTAAGCTCTCATCTAACCAGACACTGTTCCCAAAGAAACACACATGGCTTACTCCTGAATTTTTTTCTACTAGGTTTATTGTAAATTTCCACATAGGTTCCCCAAGGAAGTACAATCACAGTAACATGTTGATCTCCCGGCTTGTGTACAGTACTTTATTAGCCTCAGAGATAAAGTGCAGGCATACACACACATACACCAGCATTATGTTTTTTAAGGGGAAAGGTTTGCTGGGGGAGAACAAAGTGCAGTTCTGTAAGGCAAGATGACTGTAAACACAGAACTCTTGAGTCAGTTCTGTTCCTTTTCTTAATTATTCATTTAACCTTCCTCCCTTAAAAAAACAACCTGTAGAAAACTGGAAACAGCAAAAAACCAACATGCAGACACACATTTAACAACTTAATAAAAAAAAAATCACTCATTATGCCTCTGCATAAAACCTCACAACATTGATTGTCTGTGGATGCAGATCAGACTCCAGAAACCTGAGATACTTCCAGATGTGTTGGACTGCGATGCCCATAATCCCCATGCCAGCATAGCAACGGCAGCTGTGGGGTCATTGGAGTTGTATCCAACAAATCAGGAGAGCATCAGGTTGGGAGAGGCTGGTGTAAATTTCACATTTTTCTTTCTTTTTTTTTTTTTTACTGCCATATGTAATAATTTTCCTCATTCTTTTTTTAAAAAAGCATCATTGTCCCACCAAACTTTAATCACTGAAGATAGCTTATACATCATTGTTAGTTTCCACATTTCTGTTTTGTCTCCTTTTCCCTCCTTTCTAATTTTTTTTTCTTTTAAAAAGGAACATACTTGTTCCAGCAAATAAATTGTTTGCTAATTTTTTTCCCGCCCAATTTCTCAGGTCATTTAAGGCTACCATCTACGGTACATACAGCACCTCCTGTGATATCTTTTAATAAGTACTATAGATTATTTCCCAGTATTGCAGAATCACACCATATCACCAGGGGGAAAAGCGTGCCGAAACCCCTTGTTCCATGGATGTTGTGGAATTTTAAAAAGAACCCATGCTTTATTGCTTGCTTCTTCCTTCTCTTGTCATCAGTCCTCAGTCAGTATGGCAATGTCGAGATGCAAAAGGCACACCATCTTTCCACAGTGTTCACTGGTGCAGGCATAATGCTATCTATTCTGCTAATCATGGAGATGAGACTGGGAACATCCCATGTAGCCCCTCCTTTTCTTTATCGTCTCTCACAAATAAATTCTCTCCTTTCCCTTTTCCGTGTTAACCACAGTTAGTGTTACATGTGTGTTGATCTTAACATTAACCATAACTATCAAGGTATAGTTTGTAATGAGATACTAATGGGTGTGGAAGCTCTCATTAGGGCTAACCATGGTTAGGTGTTAAGATTGATTCATGGTTAATGCTAACCATGGTTAGTGTTACATATGTGTTGATCTTAATGGTAACCCTAACTGCTGCTAAAAATTAATTTACAGAGTTAGAACTGGGCATATAAACTCTGATTTGGGCTAACTATGGTTAGGATTAAGACCAGATTCACAGTTAATGCTAACCAGGGTTAGTGCTACAAGCGCATTGATCTTAATTGGTAACTATATCTACTGCCCAAAATAATTTAAAGAGGTAGACGTTGATATACAACCTCTGGTTTGAGCTAATCATGATTAACATTCATCTTAACCTTCAGCAGGACTGGTTACACAAACTCTGATTTGAATAAACACCTATTAGGATGAGAACACTATCAGGTGTTCTGTATGCATTTATCTTATCTATAACTATTGGCAGAGCTTAGTTTGTAACAGAACTGGATGGGCAAGCTCTGGTTTGAACAAACCATGGTTAGGATAGGACTGCCACACACAGAATGCTAAGCATGGTTAGTGTTAGAAAGAGAAAGGAGGGAGATAATGCACAAGGGAATGGAACATGAGACTTTGAGGGTGGAGGAAGGAAAAATGTGTGAATCTGCAAGTTGCTTCCAGCACCGCACAAGATTAAGTCTGCACCAAGGTTATATAGTAGGTTTGCACACTAGAACAAAAGTTGATCAGCTATTCAAAAGCTACAAGCAGGCCACTCTAGCAAAGATGCTTGATTTCACTCAGATTTCCTTGTCTTCCCTTCACCCCTCTGTCATATTTGTTCTGAAGCCATTACCTTTGCAGAACCCAAAGGAATCGCAAAATGGCTGAAGCAGCTCACAGAAGGCTCAAAACAGGCCTATGTATCTTGTGGCCCATTCAGATAAAGGTGGCTCATTGTCATCCACATATGCTAGCCCACCAAGAAACCTCCTTACTTTTGCTGCCTGTTGGAAAAGGCAGCAAAAGGAATGCAAGAACTTTATCAAGCATTCCACTGGCTCTGTGGGCTGTGTTTTGCCCAAAGTTGTATAGGCCTCTCCTAAAAGCTCATCCTAGTACTCACTGAGTTGGTCTGGGTTAGATCATTCCACAATACAAGTGAGGCTCACATGACTGAACGCAATTCCAGACAAAATAAAATCTCTGCACACAGAAAATTAGTGTGTCAGGGACAGCAGTTCTGACCTGGTTGTCTCTCTGACATGCTCATCTTCTGCATGCAAGGATTATAAAAAAAAACCCTGTAAAATCATGTGAATAACTACTTATGGTCTGGAGTTCAGACCATCTCAGTGAGACCTGGGGCTTAACCACATGTCCAGCATTTCAAAATATTCTGAATATTCTTTCACATGCAGGCAGCTTAGCAACGAACCCTCATGCTTACTGGTGACATCTCAAGACAATTTTAGCACTTTGGATCATAAGGCACTTAGGTTGCTATTCTGTATACACTGGCTTGGGGGTAAGTCCAGTGGAATGCAGCAGGTCTTACTTTCAAATGAACGAACACAGGCTCACGCTCTGCCTCCCTATGCGTGAGAGGCCAAGTTAAGAGCAAGGAGGTAGGCGTCAGTAGAGCACCAGGCATTCCCACCCTTTCCAAACTGGCACTCTATGTAACAGTCGCATTCTGGAACAGAGTATTGATCGCTGCTTGAAAGGAGTCCTGCCCACTTGGGCAGCATGTTCGCCCCTTTTGAGTGCTGCCTGTCCCAGCATCCCATAAAGGAAGGACTCAGAAAAAAGGAGTCAGTGGAACAATAGGGGCCCATCTAGAGAGCTAAGAAACAAGTAGCTTCAAATGATCCAAGATTGTTGGAGTTCCTGTTTCTGCTCTCTTTAGCAGGAAGGGGTGTTTTTGTTTTTTTGAAGAGCATGGAACATCAGGAAGGTGCTAGCTTCCCTCCCAGGGGTACAGTAGTTCCTCTCCAGGTTTCAGTCCAGAGTTGAAAGGAGCAATCTTGAGGTATTTAGGGAGGGTAGCATTCAGCACCTTGGAGAGTGCCTTTGAAGTTTGGGGTGGAGCCTAGAGAGGAGCTGCCCCCCACCCCTGGTCACCACTGGAGGGTTCTGCTCTCTATGAGCTGGATTAGACCAGTAGGCTGGAAGCATCCCAGGCTCCCTCTCCCCATTTCCCTTTGGAATCGGCAATTTGTGTGCCAGGATAAACAGATGAGGGGAGATGTCCTACCCCGAGATTTGTGCCAATATTTAATTTGAACCCAGAAGCACAAACCGAAGTGTGCTAGGTCTACTGTGCATTGTTAGCCATCATAGCTATTGCCTACCACCTCTGTTGCTAGTGTGACACGTGCCCATTTAAAACAGCAGCCCTCCATTTCTCCTACCTCCGGTCTTCATCGTGAAGAATGGAACAGCACATGCTTTATGTTCAAGTTTGGATGTTTATAGCTGCAGGTGGAGGAAACTATAAATGTTGGGATTTAGATTCAAAAAACTTAGTTTGTGTTAGCTTCTGTGCCAGCGCCCTTCTGAACTTTGAACGGCATCTGATTTGCAGAGGCAAGGAAAGTATTATCCTGGTTTTTACAAATTGGGTGGTTCTGAAAGCAAAGCTGGGATGGGTTACTTATTTTGGATGACAGCTCCCAGATTCCCCTAGCGAGCATAACTAGTCACCATGGACTTTGGGGCATTCTGAGAGTTGTAGTCCAAAAAGAGTAACTTTCCTCAGCTCTCTGTGAAAGACAGATGAAGACTACTTTTTCGCTTTGGCAGACATTTGTTTTCATTTGGGCCAGTCAGCCAGCAAACTGACCTAAAGCTCCAAGCCCAGTGTGCAGAGATTCCACCCTCGGTGGTGGCCATTGGCATGTGAAAGGGGCCATCAATTTAGCCTCTAAAAAATGTGTCCCATCCCACTTACCCAAAACCCACAGAGAGAGAGGGACCATTCAATTTCCAGTGTCCTCCCTTGTGTATCTTTGCAAAGGAGCTAAGATGACTCCCTTATTCTGCTCTTCACTCTCTGCAGTGTATAGGTCGTGTTCCTCAATGTAAGCGTGAACTGCATCCGGAATCAGGTATCGGACGCTTTGGCCCCTCCTCAGAGCTCTCCGGATTTTTGTGGCTGATATATCATGGGCTATCCATTCCTCAACCAGATCAATATTATCTTTGTATTTCCAGAGCACGTCAGATTCATAGATGAATTTCCGGGCATGATTCCCAACTCGGGTGATGCATACCATGCCATGGTTGGCTACTATTTCTGTGATGTCTTCTGGTTTCCAGAGATTGGGGACCCCGAAAGATTCCAGGACATCAGTCCCACACAGCATCTTCACCTGAGGGACACCTGGAAAAAGCAAACAACAAAAAATAGGGAGGGAGAGGAACAATCAGGTTTAGAACCTGAAACTAGTTGAAAAATAAAAATCACAGCTTTCTCTCCTTGGCATTCAAATAGCTGGAATTAACCATTCAAGGAACTCAAATTCTGCAAGCTGAATACATTCTGCGATAATGTCTCTTCTTTGTACCACATTCTGCAGCTTTGATTAATCAGCCTTTATTTTTTATTTATAAGTTACATTTATGCACCTTTTATCCAGTGCATTCAAGGCAGCTGTCAAGATGCATAGTTCCTGTCACAGCATATTTGCTGAATGTGTATTAGAGGTTTTAGGGTAGCCAATGTAGGGAAATGCTAAGCTAATCAAAGTGCTACAAAGTATCAAATGTTAATTGATGACTGCAACAATGTATCTAAAGCAGGCTTTTGTATTCCAATGTAGCAAATGGTTAATTGCTTTATTACTCCGTGCTACAACCATGTGTCCAGTGAAAATAGGAGAAGATCAAAGCAGGCGGAAACTAAAGTACCTAGAGATGTTTTGGGAACTTGGGATGTCTAGAGATAAGGTGCCCATCCTGCTCAAAGTTGAAAGGCGGGTAAACAGCTGCGAGCCTGTGAAATGTCAAAAGATGTGGAGTAACGTTAAATTTAGGAACCCTCTCCAATCACAGCTTTGTGTGCCTAAATTTGTATGGAAAGATATAAAACCTGTAAATGCCAGGAATGCTTCACAAATGGGTTTCTATGACTGAGCAGGGATTTCAACCCTGGTCTCCCACAGCACTCAAACCACATTATCATGCTGGCTCTGAGAGACATGATAGCAATCTTCAAATATAAAAAGGGCTCTGAGGCAAAAGATGAAAAAAAAAAGATGAAAAAATTGCTTTGGAGGACAGGACTTTAGAGTGGAAAGTAGAGGGCAGCCAGCATGGTATAGTGATTTGAGCATTGGCCTGACTCTGGAGACCATGGTCTGAACCCTTGCTTGGCCACGAAAACCCTCTAGGTGTCCTTGGACAAGTCATACTCTCTCGGCCTCAGAGGAAGGCAAAGGCAAATCCCCTCTGAACAAATCTTGTCAAGAAACCCCCGTGATAGGTTCACTTTGGGGTCGGTGTAAGTTGGAAACAACTTGAAGGCTCACAACAACAAGATTTTGGGAAAACATCTGGCTGGTAAGAGCTGCTAGCAATGAAGCAGTCTGCCTGGAGGAGGGGATGATCTCTCTTTTGAGGTAGGTGCTTAAAGAGAGGGAGGACTGCAATCTGTCCTCGCATTCCCCAGTGTAAACCCTGAAGTGTGCACCTTGCATCCAGATCCTGCAACGAGCAGTGAAATATACTAGATTTCCAAGATCTCTTCCTAGTCTGAATTCTGCAATGCTGTCATGTTGATATGAACCCAACCTTTTGTTTGTGGCTGGTCTTTCCTGACAGGGAGTTGGCCACCCGCCTGTCGCTTTCTCTTCCGGCTTGGTTTGTCCAGAGGAGTGACATTATCAAAGCCCTTAGCAAGACATCCATGCTTCAACTTCTGCTGGTGATACCTATGATGTAAACGAGAATTGAAAATAGCAACAAGATAAAAAAAAACAGTAATGGCAATAAAGGGCACTGAACTTTCTCAATTTCTCCTTTTTATTATTGTTGTTGTGTGCCTTCAAATTGTTTCTGGCTTATGGCAACCCTAAGACAAACCTACTACAGGGTTTTCTGGGGTTGAGAGCATGTGACTTACCCAAGGTCACCCAGCGGGTTTCCACAGCCAAGTGGGGAATCAAACCCTGGTCTCTAGGGTGATAGTCCAGTGCTCAAACCACTACAGCACTCTGGCTCTTCTCTCTTTTTTATTACTACCCCATTATTATCAACTGCTGAGATCTTACCCATTTGTGTATATCACATTTTGTAAATAATCCCTCAACATTCTGTTATGTCAGCATCTGTTTTCAGGAGTAAGCCCTACTTTACTCTCCATTAAAGCCTTACAGAGATTTGGTGTAGCGGACAGTGTGTTTGATTCGGATTTGGAAGATCCAGATTCAGGGCACTGAGTTGGGGAAAACTCATCTGGTGACCTTGGGTGACGTCTCTCATCCTGTATCACTTCACAGGGTTGTTGTGAGAAAAAAGGAGGGAAAAAGTGCAGAAGCAGGGAAAAAGAAATCCATGTAGTTTGCCGTAAGCTCAGTGAGGTGAAAATGGACAGAAAGGTAAACACAGTGCATTGCTGTCCATGGTTGTGGTCGCTGTGTATCTTGTTTCGGACTTATGCTGATCAGAAGGCAAAGCTGTAATGGAGTTATCTTGGCAAGATTTGTTCAGAGGCGGATTGCCTTTGCTCCCCTCTGAGGCTGAGAGTGTTTGACTTGCCCAAGGTCACCCCGGTGGATTTCCATGCCTGGACAGGGATTTGAATGCTGGTCTCCCAGAGTCCTCGTCCAAGACCTGAACTACTATACCACACTAGCTCCCATGTGTGTCTACTTGGAAATGAGTGCCACTGGATTTAGCAGAGGTTGTTCTGTGGAAAGCATGCACAGGATTGCAATCTTACACTATAAGTCTATATGTGTCTGCTCAGAAATAAATGAGATTTAACTTGCATTCTTGTTTTCAAAAGGGAAAACAGAGAACCTGAAAGAGAGACAAAGTGTAGCTGATATCACACTCTGTGGCCTTCCTGGAAAAATGAGAATACCTGAGGACTTTGATGGTCTCCTGCCATTCCTTCTGGCTGCTCTCCCATTCGTCCACTTCCACCCAGCTGGAGCTCTCTGTTGCAAGCTTTGCCATGGCCAGCCGGTGCCTAGCGCTGATCAGGCCTTTCTTCTTATATGCATCTCCCACAGGGGAAATTATCCCTTTCACCACTTTGTACTTCCCTGTAAGTGTGTGATAAAACAGAGAAGTAGTATGCTATGATGGTTAGGGCTGGCCAAAGATTTGGGAGAATCAGGTTCAGTTCTCCTTGCTGAAAGCTGAGAACAGTGGTTGCAAGGGGAAAACAACTCTCCAAAGTGAACAACAACAACAAAAATTCATTGCGTGTTAAAAAATACACGCATGTACATTTTACTGTAAATTCAACTATGCCACACAAAGAACTATGGGGGGCAATTAATTCCGCACAAAATCCATGCAATACTGAAGCCATAAATATGCTTTTTTTATAGCAGTAGCTCAGTTTTCTTCAGTTGCGCCTGTTGTATGTTTTAAACGTATTTATTTTCCCAGCTTGGTTTCAATCAAGGTGTTACTACTTCAAAAACGCCTATTTATTTACTGAAGGAGAAGTAACCATATTGGCCATATGAAAAATTCCCAAAAGGGTACAGCGGTGATACCTTCCTTAGCAAAACATTTCAGAAATCTTCAGATCTCTCTGTTATACATGTATTGCTTTGCAGAAAACTTAAGCCACGTAAAACACATGCCCTACTAACTTGGGTCATTTCAAATGAGTAAACTTCACAAATTATAGTGTGACCACCATACTCTGTTATGATATACAGTGGCCTCTCCACCTTCATGAGGATTTGGGGTGCAGAACTCTTGCAAAAGTGGAAAAATGGTGAATAACTCCCCTTCTGTGTTTCCCCTCCCATTCCCTTCCAGGGCTCCCCCTCTTTCCTTGCCTTTTGCCCTGGCACACAAGCCTTCCTTCTCCATGCCAGGTAAAAGACAATGGAAGGGGAAGGAGGAGGTCTGGAGGGAAAAGGAAGATACGCACATGCTTTCCTTCATCTACATTCCTTTGCCTTTTGCCTCAGCACACATTCTCCCTACCAGGGCAAAATGCAAGGGAATGGGAGTGGGGAGATCCAGAGGGAAGAAGGAAGGTGCACACATGCCTTTCCCCTGCATTCCCTTGCCTCTTGTTTTGGCATGTGTTCTCCCTGCTGGGGCAAAATGCAAGGGAATGCGAGGAGGGATCCAGAGGGGAGAAGGAAGCCATGCATGTGCCTCTCCCTCCATCCCCTTGCTGTTTGCTTTGATGCGCATTCTCTGCATCGGGGCCAAAGGCAAGGGAATGGGAGAGGAAGCACCAGAGGCAGAGAAGGAAAGTGTGTATGTGCCTTCCCACAATTCCCTTGCCTTTTGGCCAGGTGCACTTGCCTTCCTTCTCCACGCCCAGAAAACCCACAAGGAACGGAGAATGGAGGAAGGAGTAGGGAATGAAGGATCATAATTTGCAAAGGTCAAACTCACAAATGTGGAGGGAGGACTGCACTGCAGCCTCCCCAGCCTGTGCTGGTGGTAGTTCCATGTCAATAGGGCAATGAATCTACTTTGAGTTTTAATCCACATTTTATAAACCATCCAGGGGGCTGAACCTGCTTTGAAGATTGGGTTAACATCCTAGATGGCTCTGTTAAAGTTATGTACAAAATGAGAGTCAATTTACCATCACATTAGCATGGAAACCACTAGCTATTTCAGCCTGGGACTCTGTTTAACTCCAGATCCCAGAACTCACTATCGCCACCATGGCTGTGGATGATGGGAGCAGTCATCCAACACAACTGGACAGCCCCAGATTGAGGGAGGCTAAGGTACTGCATGCCAGGTATTTGAGAGATTAATCCAGTGGATTCCCAAAGGAGTAGCTGGTTTTTACCTGTTTCGTGCAAATAATCCCTGGCCAGTTCAAAGAGTCGGAGGTGCATGATAGTGACTGGATTGAACGATCCACATGCCAGAAGAACAACCTCAGTCTTGGTGTCTGAATTCTCCATGGGCCTTTGATGCAGAGAAAGAAACAAGGCGGGACAATCGCATGCTGCAAAGGGATCAAGGAGGAAGCACAAGGAAGTGATGAAAAAGGGGGAAGCAGTGAGAAGGAAGGATCTGTGAAATGGTGGGAGGCGTGGATTGTGCAAAGCACCATGCTTGGATGCCCACTATTTCACAGATCCTCACATCTCTCTCCACTGTCATGTCTTGCTCATTGCTACTTGGGTTATGTATGAGATGTGAGAGTGGAGAGAGATTGAGGATCTGAAAGACTGAGGACAAAAGGGACCTGATACCTTTTTTTTTAAAAGTACTGACCAGATAATCTCTGGGGAGCCCATCAGATTCCTGCTTCTGCCGGGCTGCTCTGGCACTCAGGATAGCCACACACCCAGAAGTCTGTCACAGTGGTAGCTGTGCTATTCCTGTTCATTCGTTCATGCATTCCTGGGAGATCTCCTGTACAGTCTTGTATTTTATATATATGCAAATACAGAAAATCCAAAATATGGAATGCTTCTGACCCCAAGCTTTACTCAACTTGTAGTTCAATCCTTTTCTGTTTCTCCACCCACGCAGACCTGAGGAGAGGCCTCCCGCAACATGAAACCATCTCACAAGAGTGTAATTTGAACATCTGCAGGCTCAGCCCCCGCCTTTTGCTTTGTTCATCACCTAACCTCCAGGTACCTCAGCCAGCAGGGATTACATGGGTCTGAATATCAGGAGAGCCAACAGTTACTACCTGCCCTACTTGATGAAGAATGAAAGAGAATTTGAAAGTCTGCACACTGATCTTTAGCTGGCCTTTTGAAAAAAAGGTATTGCCCTACGTATGGATTTTTTTTTTTTATCATTCATAATCCCTCTTTCTGGACAAAAAGACTACTTTAGGCTTTTTAATGTGTGTGTCTTGTCAATGAAAGCTTTTGTGTGTTGTTCTATATTTTGGGGTTTTGTTTGCAATTCCTAAGCAGCGTGATTTTAGCTCATAGGAGAAAATAAGGTTGGAGCTACAGCTGGCCCTCCACATTTGCTGGGGTTAGGGGTGCAGGACCCTGGCAGAAGTAAAAAAAAATGCAAATATCAAAACATGTGTGTCTTTGGGAAGGGCAATTTGGCATGGTGGGGAGACAGGCAGCCACTACCTCTGTTGGAAAGCAGGCCACAAAAATGGGTAAGATTTAGGCTTTATGTTTAAAATCTTTCAAGAAGGAATCGTAAGATGCTGCTCTTTCTTTCCAGGTTCTTGGCAATCAGCTATGATTCATTTCTGCCTGGCCCACACTATCTACCATATCAGCAGGGGTCTACCAAAGCGCCACCAGTTCAGACTGTAAGTACCCACTGCACAGCCTCCTACATTTTGCAGATGAAAACCCAGACATCTGTGGCAAAACAACATCAGAGGGGGGTCAGGATGGCAAAAGTTATTGAGGAGGAAGAAGACATAAACTAGGAAGGGAGGCAGCAGTTTGCTTTTACCTAAGTCTACTGTGAAGGGCAAGATTCTGCCCCCTCCTCTCTCTCCCTGCTGCGGAGTTAATTGAGTGAACAACTTTTGCACTTTGAACTCAGTTTGCACCAACTGAAGTAAGCTGAGAACAAAGGGGGAAAGTGAGAGAGAAACTGGGAGATTTTAAAAGCAGTTGAAAAATTGGGAAGACAGAGGATTGACAAACTGGAATAGTTGGGGGGTATGCAATTACAATCCACCCACAATTAATCTTTCCTATCTACAATTAATCAGAGTCACTGTTCCAATGAACCATGGAAGGTTGGGTCGTGGCCTCCTAGTTCTCAGAGTTGCAGACTGATTTATTTCAATTCAATATGATGTTTCACTGTATTTATGCTCTGCTCCTGTTCTTCATAAGCCCATTTTTACAATCAGGAACATACCAATCTCAGTTTCTCCCTTTATCTGTAATAAGTTTCCAGTGACTGGCAACTGATGTAACCCTGCTCTGTTTGCATGATGGAATGAGACGGGAATAGAGGCTGGAAAAGAGAAATAGTGGGCTACAACTCCCAGGCTCCCTAATTAACTGCCTGGAGAACCTGGGAGCTGTAGTGCAAAACATAACTTTTCCCAACTCTGTGAAAGTTTGTGTAGAGACAACCAAATGAAAGCTAAATCACTGGATCTGTGGTGGATTTTTTCCCAATCCAATACGAGATAACTGAACAGTTCTCCCTATTTGTTGCCATCTCTCTTTCCTCAGCCAGCTCATCATCTTTGCCACTGGGATCTCCATTCTCTTCCTCCAGCTCTACATCCTACTGAGGTAAAGACAGAGCTCTCATTCATTCATCTTGCTTGTGATGTTCCTTTGATATGCTGGCATACCTTCTAGAACGTGTGGGGAGCCACTTGGAATATCCCATGGTGTTCTTGAGAAGAAAGAACTCACAGCCTGGCCCATTAATATTTGCGGATTGATTTTGGTTATTTTTTAAAAAGTTCATGAGGAGACTAGCAGCTGTATTCCTGATACTGTCCCCTTGTAGCTCTGAGCATTCAAACTCCGTACCCGAAGGTCTCAAAATGCAATGGAAGTCTGTGGGAGTGGACAGTTTGTTAAATTTTAGTTTATAGCAGCTATAAGGTGACCTCCAACTCCTGTGTATGGCAGCCTCACAAAGGGCAGGACATGGACATTTTACTTTTTTGGACCATAGCTCCCAAAATCCTCCAGCCAGCATGGCTAGTCTCTCCCAGCTGGTATCCTCCACCTGTGTTCTGCACTATCTGGGAAGGACAGCACTTGTAATTCTATGAATTTGGAAAGCACGAAACTGGGAAGGGGAAATGATGTCAATCAAAGGCAAGGGAACCTTTGCCTCTCAAAACATTTTGGACTGTTTTGGATAAAACACTTCCCTAAACCTGTATCACATTATGCAGCCCTTTGAAAATTTAGGGGCAAGGGACATGATTTGCATCTTTCTGGATCCTACTACATTCCATCCCATTCCCACAACTGGGTAAATATATTTCATACCTGAGCATTTCTTATCACTCTATACTGCATCCAAAGAAGTGGATTTACATCCGTGAAAGCTCATGGAAAAATAAAAACCAATTAGTCTTAAAGGTGCTGCCACATTCTTTCTCCCTTATCCTTCCACTCTTTATACCATGTTTTTGGACACTCCTGTTTGAAGGCCAGGAGCGTTCGTTTTTCAAATAAGAGGCAGAGGTCAACTGAATAAACATAACAAATATAGTAGAATTGCATTTTGTCAGATTTTCTTTTTTTTGCAAAAAATGGTTGCAAAAATTGGTATGTATCAGGCTATAATTGAAGATCTACTTATTAACCTGGGACATCTGGGGTTCTGGTTTCTCTTTGCTTTTTCAGACCAAAATCTGCTCGCTATTGCAACCAGCCCCTTCTGTACAATCTTGTTGCAAGTATCATCTTCACGTTCTTTGCCACTGGTACGTTCTCTGCCACCAACCAGCCAGTCTAAACACCATTTGTTCAAAATACTGTGGCCATTTCTGCCCTACACTGTTATAAAGCTATGATTCCACCGTCAACATCCTGTGGAATTCTGGGATTTGTAGTTTACTGAGGCCAAAGAGCTCTCTGGCTGAGAATTCTAAATGCTTCTCCCTAAACTGCAAACCCCAGGATTCCACAGGATGTTGATAGTGAAATAGTAGCACTATAACAGTGTACAGTGGAAATGGACTGTGTCTGTCTGTGTGTGTTTTATATCTGACAAAGATGCCATTTTAAGGGGCTTTATATTTTGAGTGGAAGTCAGAGTCTTGTTCTCCACCCTTCTGCATTGGGACATGTGCCTAATAATGAAGTGGTCACACAGCACCATTGTGGACGTGCTGCTCTTTCCTGCCTTTGCTTTTATGGTGTCTGGCATTAAGAATTGCCGTTGTCTTCAAAATGGCATTATATGCTTATGTTCGCCTTCTAGAATGTGTATATAGGCAAACATTATTTTGCCAATGTTGTTAACATGAAGCTGCTCAGAGTTGTACAACAGAATATTGTTCAGACCTGAAATCTAACACATAGTGCAGTGAGAGGCCATTTTCAGCCCATGAGCAAATTGTTTTCCTGGAGTTCTCCATCTTTTCCAGAAATGTACTCCCCTTCCCCTATTATTATGGAGATAAGAAGCCAATTAATGATCAGAAGTAAGAAATTTTCTCCAAACAATAATCAGACATTGGTTAACTAGGATCAGTGATAAGGCTATTTAAAACCTGAGAAGCTGCTGTGGGGAAGGGGAACTGGCATCTGGCAAGCGGGATTTAAGTAAATATTTCATAAAAATCATAGATGGTATATGCAATGAGTGCAGATCAGACAAGTATTTCTTGTCCACCAAGTAAGAATTAAGTCTGTCCAATAATACTAGCTGGCATCGAAAAATTAAATCGAAGAACTCTTTACCAACAAGAATGTGGAGTCACAAGTGTAGCTGTTATTAATGATCTAAGGAAGGAAATTTTAGGTAGATATGTCTCAGGCTGTTAGGCAAGACAGTTTCAACTCAGGAGTTCGGCACATCAGAGGTGGGGAACTTTTAGCCCTCCAGATGTTTTAGATTTCAGTTCCCACAATCTCTTGCCACTGGCTATGCTGGCCAGAGTTGGAAGCTACAGTCCCAAACATCTGGACAATTTCTTACCACCACTGAATAAAATGCAGTGGCATATGCACACAACCATAGCTGAAATAGCCTATTATTCTATGTTTGTGCAGGTTTGGAATATCTAGAGATTTAACATCCAGGTGCAAAAATGGACAAATACTAGAAAATACCCTCAGTTTTCCCCATTTTTTCCTGAAGACTTTTGCTTCCCCCCATTGTGGAATATTTCCTTTTAGAATGAAAAATTGTAGAATATTTCCTTTTAGAATGAATAAAAATTGTGGAATATTTCCTTTTAGAATGAATAAAAATTTGAAACAAGGCATTCATTTATTTATTCCCCCCAGAATTATTGATAAAAACTATATAACAGGAAGACTGTTAAGTAAGACAATCAAGTTAATTGCTGTTCCTAGTCTTAGTATTGTTTTCTCAGTTCTTTTTATAGAAATAAATGCTTTATGTCTGCTTGACAGGCTGGAAGACTAAAGGAGAACAAAAATTAACTTAACTTCTTTTACTAGTGTTGATAGTTTCTTTTGTTTTTAATTGTTTCTTTTTGCCTACTCCTAACAAAGCACAAAACCCAAAGAGGTTCCTTACAGTTCAGGACCACTTGTTAGCAATCAAATAAAAAAGAATTCCATTTGTAACTATTATCTGAGTAAACTGTACTAAACATGATGATTTTATGCCAAACAAAATTGTACAAATATATCATGTTATGCGTACAAAACATTTTATGTTCCCAAAATAACAATGTGATTTTTCAATCTGTAAAATATGTTAAGAGGACGTTTTTAAAAAAAATTCTGAATTTTTTTTTTCTTTTTCTCAAAAATATCCCCCCCAAAATTATTTTTCTCCCGTGGCTTTAACATTTCCAGAAATTTTACATCTGTTGGGAATGCTTTGATGGTGCATTCCTACATGGCAGGGGCTGGACCCCTTGGCCCCTGTGGTCTCTTCCAACTCTATGATTCTAGGAGTATCGGTGGTCCTGCCTCTTGACCTTCACGCAAACTCTCTCCTTGTCATCTCTGTAGGGCTATCTCTGCTGCTGGTCATGCTGGAACCCCTTCCATGGGAGCTAAGGACCACCGTCTCCATCTTTGGAGTGGCATCTTTTGTCCAAGGAGCTTGTACCACTGCACTGACTGCCTTAGCAACGCAGTGTGTGGGTAATCACTGCTCCCATTCTATGTAGCCACAAGGACTGTAATAGTTCCTATTTCTATGCATGATTGTGGAAGCTGAACAGTGAAGACAGCTGACAGGGACAGAATCAACTCATCTGAAGCGCAGTGCTGGGAAAGAGTTCTGCAGTCACCACAGTCTGCCAAAAAGATAAATAATTGGGTCCAAGAGGAAGTTGAGCTGAACAATCCCTAGAAGCCAAAATGACTTCTCAGGCTATCATGTGCATGTCTTATCTGCCTTCAAGTCACTGTTGATGTATGTGACCCCTTGAATTTCACAGCGTTTTCTTAGGCAAGGAGTACTCAGAGGTGGTTTTGCCAGTTTCTTCCTTTGAAATATAGCCTACAGTACCTGGTATTTATTGGTGGTCTCCCATCCAAGATCTAATCAGAACTGACCCTACTTAGCTCCCTTTCCCCCAAGGCTTCAAAATTTCTGGATCTTTGCTGGCTGGTTCAACATGCTGTTTCCCACTGAGACCAGCCAGATCTCTCTGGAAAGTTTACAAACAGAAACAAACACATGCACGCTGCCCCTCAGAAATAAGGACTTTAAGATATACTTCCTCCATGCTAACTGGTCTCTCCCTTCCCTTCCCTTCCCTTCCCTTCCCTTCCCTTCCCTTCCCACCTTGCACCATTCTCAAAGTGGTACAGTCTTGGCAGACCTGTACCACCTGTTTTAATTTTTTCAACTAGGGATCGCCAAATGGGTTGAACATGCTCACAGTGTTCTGGTGATCATTAGCAACCCCCCTCCTAGTTTTTGCTTGTGAGTTTGCAGGCTAGGCTTGTCTAATTTTGAAATTGTGGAAAAACACCTTTGGAAACAAGAAAATGTCTGCTTTTCTCCAATAGGCCAAAACTACTCCTGAGCTATATTACTTCTCAGTGATTCTGTCCGGAAGCAGTGTAACATCAGCTGGTATGTATCATTATGGACATATTTCTTTGTTAGACACCACTATTGGTGGAGAATTTTCTCAACGCCTATTGATTAAAATTAGATATTTTGCCTATTTGTATAGCTACTGAAAACTTGTCAGTATTGCTGCATTGTCTGGGTCTGTTTGTTGGTGTCCTGTGAGAGCTTCAGGGACCCACCAAAACAAAAAACAAAAAAAACTGGAAGTTGCATTTTACATTTCCCTACTCTAACTACATTATTTTGTTGGTTGCTTTCTTACAGCCTTTTTCTCTTTCCTGGGATCATTCTGGCTGGCCAACATGGTACTTCCTGGCTTGATCTGGAACAAGGAGGCCAAGACTGGGATCTGTTACAAGCCAGTATCTGAATGCGGCTGCCTGTGGCATATCTGACCTGTAATGCCCTGGATACCAGGTTCATCAATTCCTTTGGCACCATCTCTGCCAACTATGGGCATCCTGCTAAATTTGCTCTGCTTCCACCTTTCCTTTGCCCATGGAGAAAACTGACTGATCTCTGCAGTGGCCACAGTGGAAAGATATTCAGAACCAGGGATAACTAAGGTCTTTAAGTATTCATATGCTGCTCACGTTAGGTGGTGTTTTGAGTTGAAAAGACAAGGTTTGAGGGAGTTTTTAAAGGCTAAATACCGGTGGGTATGATTCTCAGACTTCAAACTGGCTTTCAAAAGTTCAGGATCCCAACATCCACATCTTAAAACATCTCACCAAACCCCTTTTTGTTCTTGCTACACAGATCAGGTAGCAGTCACAAGCCCTGCGTATGCAGCTTGAAGTCTGGCAGCAGAAGCAATGGGGAGGCAGTTGCCATGGGAACCAGAGACAGGAGCAGCAGAGTCTAGTATAAGATGCTTCAGACTCCAGTTTCAGAGCCAGGGAAGCAAGCTGAAAGGTGGGTGGGGGGAATTTTGGGACAGTGCCTTTTTCTGATTGCAAATAATTAGGCGGATTGCTCAGTTTTGAAAGCAGGCATGTGTTTAGATCAGGAGCGAGGAACCTCAGACCCTGGCACTGAATCTGGCCTTCTGGGTTCTCCAGGAAGCCACAGACCCTTTCCCCATGATAGCACCACCTGATAGCTTCCTGGTTTTTGTTTGTTCTCCCACCACACCATTCTAAACAACTAGGCCATTAGAAGCAAAAAAGATCAAGCTACAATGGGTTGGGGTTTTTTTCCCCCTGCCTTTTCCTCCTTGACTCTGCCCACCCCTAGAATGTGGCCTCTGGAGAGATTCTCTGAAACTGAATTTGGCACTTCAGCTGAAAGAAATTTCCCACTCTTGGTTTAGATTGGAGTGGCCAGCCGTGTGGGGACCTGGGGCCAATCTTCCCCCAGTGAGCCACACCACTCCATTTTGCAAGGGGCTGCAGTGGATTTTGTTTTCAGGGAAGCATGATGTTCTGAGGTCCCTGTAAGGATGAGGTTGGAATATTTTTGCATGTTCTCATGTGCTTGAGAAGCTTTCTGAATGGTTTAGGAGCAAAAATTGCCTAAAAACGGCATCATTTTTTTTCTAAATGGGCAATTGTGGGAGGGCTTCAGAAGTCCACTTGGAATCCAAAAGCTGTACTATGCCCACCCCAGTTTAATAGAGTTTAAAGTTTTCTTTTTGCCTCCGTCACCTACATTTATAAAGAAACAACCAGTTTTTAACTGGTTGTGGGGTGCTTTACTCTCCAGATACCACTCCAGGAAGCAGAGGGCAGAAGTATACTTTGCTACGCAAACAAAACTTCACAATTTATCAACAGATCCACCACAATTTACTGTTGAAACCTTCTAATCAGGGAACACATGTGCTTAGGATGAGTGCAGTGGAGAAGTACGAGTACTTACATGACATATAAGAAAAAGTTTATGCAACTAAACTGCATGAATTTTAATAACAATTATATTTAAAAAAGAAAAGGTTAAAGAAATGTGGCACTATGGCGCAGAACATCTCTGTTTCTTACCCTACGGAAAATCTGGTTTGTTTCTTTGTAGCTGCTGTTGTGTTAGTGCCTTCAAGTCATTTCTGACTTATGGCAACCCCATCAGAGGGTTTTCTAGGCAAGATTTGTTCAGAGAGGGCTTGCAGAGTATGTGACCTGCCCAAGGTCACTCAGTGGGTTTCCATGGCTGAGCAGGGATTTAAATTGTGATCTCCAGAGTCTCAGTCCAATGTCCAAACCACTATCCCAAACTGGGTCCCACAGCCTTTGTTACTTAGTTCAAATTTATTGTATACAATATATCCTACCTTTCTTCCAAGATGACATTCAGATTTCTTCTCTACATCTTTATGCTCACAACAACTCTGTGAAGTAGTTATATTGGAAAGTGGCGATTGGCCCAGGATTGATCTGTAACTTGAGATCTTAAACGAGTTGGAGTCCAACAGTCGATTCACTATAGCACAATGGCTTTCTAGTTTAGCATTTTTTTTTTAAGATTAGGACAGGAATAAATGGAGTGCAGAGGAAAATGGTAACAATCCCTTTTCAACCGCTGAGTCAGAGAACAAACTCATTGAATGACTTTAGGCCAACTACCATTTCTCAGCTTGGCCTACTTAACAGGCTTGTTGGGAGGATAAATAGTTTTTAGAACTTTGACACAGTACTGTAGATATTATTAGTAGCAGATCTTAAGGTTTTTCTAAAAACGTAAGTTAAAACATGACCAACAATGGATGAGGAGCAAGCTCTCTCAAAACAATTAATACAATGCACTACCATCACAATTAATACAACACTACTATCAAACAATTAATACCACTGCACACCTCATAACCATTTCACAATTAATTTAGACTTTGCTGGAACCCTCCCTCAATTTTCCAATTAACACTGTATTATGTTTTCAGGAATAGGAGAATTTAAATAAAGATCTTATTCTCATCCAATACAAACCACAGGGCTACAGCATTAAAAGAAATTAAACAACTGGGATTTAGATATTTCGATAATTGAATTCCTAGCCAAAACTTACAGCTGAGCACAGGCAGGGCAAATCGAAACATATTTACTAAAAACGTAGTCCTACTGAGCCAAAAAAGGACTTACATCCTAGCAAGTAGGTTTAGGATTACAGTCTTAGAAAGGATGGAAGTGAGACTGCTTAGACACCATTCTCAACACAGTGACTCTTAGACAAAATGACAGAGCAAAGACACCATGCTGTACCAGGTTCTTGTTTCCTTTATACCTGTGCTGCCCAGATGTTTTAGATGACCGGTTCCACAGTCCCTTACCGTTGGCCATACAGAGTGGGACTGATGGAAGTTATAAGCCATAACAGCTGGAGGACCAAATCTTCCCCATTCTAATCCAGTCCTTGGTAGGTTTGGGGGCCTACTTAATCCTCTCCAAACTCCTACCTGCCTGGGTCATTTTTCATCTGGGGGCCACCCAGGGATGGCTAAGTTCACCCTGGGCACTTTCTCCTCCAGGCAGTGCTCAGACACACAGATAAAATTCTCTCTCGTAAGTAGGCAGGCTCCCTAACAAGACAGACACCATCTAGGAGGATGAGTTTCATAATTACACAGCACATGCACTGAGCCACAGTCTATTTCATCAAGAAGAGAAACAGCCTTTTTGCATACCCATGAGCCATTGTCCATTAGAGTTCTTGAGGCTAGGAGGCATTGGCAGCACACATGCCCATAGCAGCATCACCCAGTGGACTGAGGAAATTACTCTGAAAACCAAGTCTCAAGTCCCTCCCTTCAAGTCTCAAGTCTGGGAGCCAACTTTACAGAAAAAAAGAGGTGGTGGGGTGCGTGTGGGATGTTACGATCTTACGTTTCTCTGCTCCTCCCTCTCTCCAGCAGCCTCCCACCATCCAGTGCCTCCCCTCACTTCTCTTCCTCACCTTCTAACACCTTTCTCCAGTCCCAACAAGAGGAATCCTTCACTTCTCTTCCTGTGCACATTAGAAACGTCACCCCTCTCCCAGATTCTCAGACCAGGAAAACTCAACTGGGTTTTAATCTTCTCCCCGCCCTGCCATCAGTGTCTCTCTCCAGTCCCAACAAGAGCAACTCCTCACTTCTCTTCTTGTATACATTAGAAACTTCAGCCTTTTCCAGGTTCTAGGACAGTGGTTCTCAACCAGTGGGTCCCCAGATGTTTGTGGACTTCAGCTCCCAGAGCATTGACCATAGTGGCTGGGGCTTCTGGGAGCTGAAGTCCACAAACATCTGGGGACCCACAGGTTGAGAACCACTGTTCTAGGACCAGGAAAACTCAAATGGGTTTTACCGAAGTGACCAACAGCTTTCCGTCATCCAGAAGAGGCCGAGATCTGAAGTCTGCAATATATGCAGGAAGAGAAGTGAGCGTCTGCCGTTATTGGAAGTGGATAGAAGTGTGGGTAGGGGCTGAAAAGAAGGTTAAAACACAATTGAGCTTTCCTGCTATGAGAATTTGGAAGAGGCATGACGCTTCTAATACGTGCAGGAAAAGAAGTGAGGGGTTGCTGTTGCTGGGACTGGAAAGAGATATGGGATCGTGATTAGACTGATGAATTGGGACTTCAGAGAGGATAAAGCAGGGCAAGTGAAAAGCCATTTATACAGTCTGGGACTGCTTGTAGAAAAAGGAGGGTACATATGGAATTAATAAATACATGAATTCACAAAAATTCATAGCCTTTATTATATGCTAGAGTTTGCAGCTGTTTGTTGCAATTTTTCTGGCAGAACTTATTGTTTTCCTGTGGCATAAGTCCCTAAACCATCCTTGACAGCTTCAGTTGATGAACAGCTCACACAAATCACACAACGAAGAAATATTTTATCTGTACTTTTAATTATATCATATTTGCTGGAGTATAAGATGCACCTGAGTATAAGACGCACCCCATTTATGCACTGGCAAATACAGTACATGTTATTTTATTAATTATAGTATTTAATTATAGTATATTTGTATTTTAAATGTTTGTATTTTAAGTGTTTTAGTGTATTTTAACTATGATTTTTTTCGTTCTATCTATTCTGTACCCTGTCTCGAGCCTTGGGGAGAGGCAGGTAACAAATACATTTTTTATTAATCATCATCATCATCATCATCATCATATTGATTTAAAGCTCACAAGTGTCCAGGCACACTCTTCTCTCCATTTCAACCAGACAGGTACACTTGGGGCTCAGTAAATAAGCTTTTCACTTCCCTGGATAACAACCTGTTGCCCTTGCAGAAAGGAAGGCCATTTCCGCACTAGACCATTATAGCGCTATTATTCCACTTTCAACATGCTATGGAAGCCTGGGCTTTGCAGTTTAGGGAGGACCTTTGAGGCCCCCCCCAAACTGCAAACCCCAGGATTCCACAGCATGTTGAAGGTGGAATAATAGCGCCATAACTGTCCAGTGCGGAAATGGCGGAAGACAGAATAACTGGCAGCCCCGCAGAAAACTGGGAAATGGAAACTACTGATGCCATTCCTAGGGCACTTCCGGTACGACCGGGACCCTTTGTCATTAAGAGAAACCCCCATGGGTTTTCAGTTACAATTAAGTGTCCCTTCATCGCCCAAAACCCCTCTTTCTCCCCCGCGTCCCAAACCGGATCCCTCTGAGTTCCCGCAAAGAGCTTCTCACCAGCCTGGAAAACGCTCCCTCCCCGGCAGGTGAAGCGTCGGGAGCACTTCAGCGCCGGAACCGAACACTCCGGTTTAAGCGGCTGGTGGGAGGCGTATCGCCGTCGCACCCGGAGGCGCCGTCTCATTGGCCGCCGGAACCGGAAGTGGCGCTGTGTCCGCCACTAAGGGCTTCCCCCGGGACCTCTAAACCGGAAGCGAGACGGATTCCCTCCTCCGGGGTAGAAGACCCCGTTGCCTGGAGAGAGGATGTGATTGGAAGGGTTGTGGTCGTTGTGAGGAGGCGGAGAAGGAGGCGAGTGCGGGTGAGCCTTGGGTTTGTGAGGCGAGGGTGGGCGCAAGCGATGGGAAAGGGCTGATAATGGCTGGGGGGGGCCGCTGGCAGGAGTATATTCTGAATTAGGGAACACCCTGAAGCAGTCAGAACAGAAGAGCCGCTTTGGCTGAGAAGCTCTGCTCCCTCTGGGGAGGACGGTTGATGATCTGATTGGCAAAGAAAGGGGTTGAGCGGCCATGGGAAAAAGAGGGCAGGGCTCCTGTGCCTTGGTTGGGTCTGTGGGAGAAGGGACGTCGGGGGTGCAGCCCAAGGCGAGAGCTGCGCTTGAAAGCCCCTCCTTTGCGCCACCGTTAAAGGCAGAAGACCCGGCCCCGCCTCATGCCGCCACCCCAGCAGAAGGCGTGGCTCAGTTCTGGCGGCGGGGCTTGCTGGTAGCCTGGTAGCTCTGAGCTTCGTCTTCTTTCCGTGTCTCTTGGTTGCGTGTGACTTCTCACCTTCAAAAGCAATCGGAGTTACTCTCACGAACTGGGCAGGTGAGTTAAGCAACCGGTCTTGTTCAGCCTGAGCAAGGATTTGTATTGTTCCGCCACTCCCCCAGCGGCGAGGTTGCAGTCCCTCTGGCAGCGAAGTCTCGTGTTCCCTTCTCCGCAAATAAACTGGAACCCGAGCCTTCTCCAGCTGCACAGCGACATCTAAACAACAACAACAACAAATAAACAGATAACCTTCTCCCACCTTTATGTAGTTGCACAGAATGGGCATGGCCCTACCATTAACCAGAGCAACCTGGTGACATGAGGTGGTAGACACCGAGAGATGGCAGCAAGGTTTTGCAGGAGAAAGGTGTGTGGGATGTAGCTTGCCCTTTGTTCCCTGGGTGTGGTGGAAGGCAGTCTCCCATTGTCAGTAATGAAGAAACTGTCACTTGCTGGGCCAGTCAACTTTTGTATATGGAGAAGGAGGGAGAGTTATATGTGCCTCAAGCAACAAAATGTTTTTCGACCAGTCCTACCCGAATGTATCAAAGACTGCTGTGATACAGAATATGCTTCCGCTCATCCATCACTATATTTTTATCCTGCTTTTCTCCCAGACTGGGACTCAAGGTGGCTTACAATAACATTACAATAAAAGCACACAAAAACATTGAAAAGTTGAAAGTGAAACAGTGTTAAACTAACAACGGGATTAAAATCATTGAAAACATTGCTTTAAAACAAAGATTAAAAACAGTCCAGCACAATAAAAAGTCCCTCTCCTGTAAACAATCTGGAAAAGGAAGCAAAAAGACGGCAAAGAAGGAGCCATCTTAACTTCCCCTGGGGAGAAAGTTCCATAGTGTGGAAGGCACTGGGATAGAGGGAAGTGCCTCTCTTGAAGATCTTAAAGCACAGGCAGGCTCATGTGGGAAAATACGGTACATCAGAGGGTTGCTATCTTGAACAGGTAGAAATGTTCATTCCCAGTTAATGCTGGTGTGGTGTTTCGGTGGGAACTTATTTTATTGTAGTAAAGGGATGCGGCACTGTAGGGCAAAAGAATAAGTGGCATGGGTATAGTGACGTTCCTTCGGAATATGGTTGGGAATGCAATGACTTGCTACAGATCTTTGGAATACATTGCAATTATCTAGGTTGGGTAAGTGTATGCATACTATAAAGTCAAAGGCTTTCATAGCCGGAATCCATTGGTTGTTGTGGGTTTTCTGGGTTTTGAGGCCACGTTCTATTAGTATTTTCTCCTGACATAAGATAGTTTTATGCCACCTTACTTTATAACTTTAACTGGTTATTTCCACTGCACGGTATGTTTCTTTTCTCTCCTAGAAGTCGGTTATGCTAATTAGGTAAAATGGCTTCAAGAGGAACAATTGAAACCAGTAAGTTGAAACAGAACTTGGAAGAGCAGCTGGATAGATTAATGCAGCAATTGCAAGATCTGGAGGAGTGCCGGTAATAAACAGCTTCTTGGATGTGACTGTGTTAGAAAATCATGCATAATACTGTGTGAGCCAGGGAGAATCTCTCAGAGCATTTCACCACATAACTTACAGCTGTCTGGGGCATGGCTGGGATACTGTATATATATTCACTTGTTGAGCTTTAAAATATTATTTGGATGGGGGGACTACAACACCTAGACTCCCTGAAATCAGCATGGCTGCTGGTTACCAAAGGCTGATTTTTAACACTTTTATTTTAAAACTGAAAAGGTTGTGGATTTGTTGGGGAATGAGCAATAGCTGCCTGTAAAGATAAAACTTCAGTTTCCAGAAGTGAAAAGGGTCTTATTGGAGGGCTGGGAATGGAGGCAGCTACCTGTCAGAGTAGATTATATTGGTCTGGATGGACCATATGGCAGCTTCAAATGCCTTCTCCATTATTTATTGAGAAGAGCCACAGTTCAGTGGTAGAGCATGTTCTATCCACAAGATTCCAGGTTCAGTTCTCAGCGTCCATAGATGACAAAAGTGATAATAACTAGAAGTCTATAAATACATACATTCTGTAAATACATATTAAAAGTTGGGGAACTTGTGACTGCTTGTCAGAGCAAACAGGAATGGGCTAGTTAGGCAGTTTTCTAGTTTGATATTAGACTAGCTTTTCAATGTGATGTAGGTAACTGCTTTTTGTCAAAAGTGGGTCATTGTGTTGAATCATATTGTGATTAATCCCAAAGCTTAGAAATTCTTAGTTGCAAATAGTTGCTTGCAATTAATTCCTTTCCCTACTTGTTAATAGAGGTATAACTATGTTACACTATATTTGTAACTTTACAGGGAATAATGTCACTACTCCTGTTTTGTAACTATAATTTTGTAGTTCTTTAAATGGTTATGGGAATGTGTTGTCACTAAATGTTGGGGAAATAATATCACATGGTTCAGACACTGGATCAAGCTGTGCTTCATTCAGGTGTTTGGAGGGGAAAGTAACTAAAATAGCTAGTTTCTTTTGAGAAATGGGAAAGTAAAGAGTTAATGTTGAATTGTGTAACTACAATAGTAATTAAGTATATTTGGGAGTGTTGGAACAATAACTGTGATTAGTTTTTAAAAGTATCTCTCTCTCTTTCTGGGCTCTCAAACAGAGATGAACTGGATGCAGATGAGTATGAAGAAACCAAGAAGGAAACCCTGGAGCAGCTGAGTGAGTTCAACGATTCCTTGAAGAAGATTATGTCTGGAAATATGACCCTGGTAGATGAACTGAGTGGGATGCAATTGGTGAGTAGTTTTCTTATGAACCATTGCGAAGGCAACACACATTTGCCAACTTGTTTTGTCTAGCATAAGTATACCTTACTGGCACTACCTTGGACATTGTGATTGATGGGAAACATTTACTGACTTTGTCCTGAAGAGTTTGTTGGCCTGCTTGATGCAAATAGCCTCAAAATAGGAGGTGTATGTGCTTTTGAAAATAAGAAATGTTGAAATGATTAATATGGTGGACATATATGTAACACAGCCTCCCTACTTACCACTGGATGGTGCAAGAGTTCACTGACCAACAGGGATTATATCATACCTTCCTGCTGCCTTATCTGCTAGGGATTTTTTAAATTAAATTTATGTCCCATTTTTCTTCCAGTGAGCTAGTGCCATTTTAAATGATTCATCCACTCCTTACAACAGCGCTGTGGAGAAGGTCAGGCTGAGAGAAACTGACTGGTCAAACACCACCCAATGGGTTTCATGGCTCAAAGGTTCACTTGTGATAATACCTGGATGCTAATAACCCCAATCATAGGTCTGTAATCCTGATTCTTGCTTTGAACAACAGATTGTTTGATGATAAACAGTACAGGAGACACTGCTGCCTATTTAAAAAGTGAACTACTTCTCCTGGGGGTTTCCAGGAAAGCCAGTTCACCACCTGGGGGGCAGAAGAAGCATGGTGAAGGGAGTTCCAAGTGGTTGGGGGCTACAAAATAGCCTTGCATTTTGCCCATCCCTGGCCTAATACTTTGGACATTAAAAGATTTTTGACATGGCTTCTGTCAGAGTTACTAGGGGTAGGAAAGAGATTTAATGCGGTATAGTTGTTTGAGTGTTGGGCTCCAGGGTGTGAATCTCCTCTCAGACATAGAAATCTGTTTGTGGATCTTGGACAAGTCATGCTCTTTCAGCCTCAGAGAAAACCTGGAAGCCTTTTGTTTCCAGACAAATAGGTTAATCTCTCTTCAGTTACGGAAGGATCAAGAGGTTGCCCTCTGTAATCCTCCTACGTTTTCCCATCAGTAATTCTTCTTTCTCTTCTTCTTCAGCTTCTTTTTCTCCTTCCTTTAACTTTGTTCACAAAAAAAATCTTCTAAGGAGAGAAAACAATGTTTTTTGACTTAAGATTTTTTGACTAGGAGCTGAGAGCCAGCATGGTATAGTGGTATGAGATTTAGACTAGGACTCTGGAATACGAGGGTTCAAATCCCTGCTCAGCCATGGAAACCCACTGGGTATCCATGGGCAAGTCACACTCTCTCAGCTTCAGAAAACAGCAAAGACAAATCCCCTCTGAACAAATCTTGCCAAGAAAACCCCATGGTATGTTGTGGTGGTGGTGGTGGTGATGTTTATTTCTATCCTTCATTTTTCCCAGTCTGAGACTCAAGGCAGCTTACAACAGGTAAGACATACCTAAAAATAATAGCAAATACAATAGTTAAAAATATCATTAAACTATCTGTATAATTAAAAGCAGTTTTAAAACATAGCTATTACAAGCAACAAATAAAACACAGATAGATCCTACAACACAGTTCTGCAGGGCCCAGTCCCTTTGAGCAATCAATTTTCAGCAGCATGTTGACATTAAAATTAAAAAGAAATCTTAACTTGCCTGCAGAAGGATATGAA
Organism: Iguana delicatissima; assembly: GCA_948472985.1. NCBI lineage: Eukaryota > Metazoa > Chordata > Lepidosauria > Squamata > Iguanidae > Iguana > Iguana delicatissima. Next base: position 595,273 of record CAOKZL010000425.1, read on the forward strand.
GGAGGATGCCAGCCTACTCTTTCTCAGGAGGGAGTTCCAGAGCCTGGGAGCAGCCACCAAGAAGGCCTTCTCCTTCTCTTGGTTCTGCTTGTTATTGTGCACCTCCAAGTAATTTCCAACTTATGCCAAGCCGAAGGTGAACCTAGCACAAGTTTTCCTGGCAAGATTTGTTCTGAAAGGCTTTGCCTTTGCCTTCTTCTGAGGCTGAGAGTGTGTGGCAAATATCAAATATCTCATCAACTGCAGTTTGACCCATACACCCATGCCAGACTGACTTTATCGGGGAGTCCAGATTTAAAAATTAGTAAGGAACCATTTTTATGGAGAGTGTGGGCCAATGGTAGGATTTTTTACCTTAGATCAGATACTTCGTGATTATGAATTTTTGTTTTTCAGTTTTGCAAGGGCAGTTTAAATTATCTTTATCAGCAGAATGGCAATATCTACAACTGTTACAGTCCAGATTTGGCGCTGCAGCTTTACACGTATCTAAGGCTCTCTTAATATTACAGACATTAACTGGGACCAAGTATATAAAAATTTATGTTATCTGTAAATAAATCTGGCATGCAAGAATGGAATAGAGAATTGGAATATGCAACTAATCAGTAGCCATCAGTTTTAACATCTATAACAGTAGGGCTGCAGATCCCTGACTGTGTCTTATACAGTAGAAATTGCCAAAGCTAACGAGCTCTAGAATCTTCCGAACGCTATCGCGCAGGCGCGAAAGCTCCTAATGTATGAGGCACAGAGACCACGAAGAAGAAACTTTATTACTGGAAAGATAATTTTTCTCCAACTGTGATCTAACGGATAGAAGATCTAAAAATGCTTGAGACATTGGAAAGAATGATGCATAGATGAAATTTACAAATGGACTTGTATTTAAACATTTAGTCAGCTTTTATTGAAGTTTATTACTAATGCATTATTTTCTTCCTTTTGTATTTTTGTTTTCCTGCTTTTGTTATACTGCAATATTATTGTAGGTAATTGAGATCCCTTTTGACTTAAATAAAAAGTAAATACCAGCAGGAAGTATGTGAGATTTAAAAAAAAAAGTGGATGTTGATAGCTGCTAGGAGTTGAACACAGTGGTTTTAGCTTGTCTCTTTATCTTGTAGGCCATACAAGCTGCCATCAGCCAGGCTTTCAAAACCCCAGAAGTCATTAGGATGTTTGCCAAAAAACAGCCTGGGCAGTTGCGGACAAGATTGGCTGAGGTAAAGATTGTCTTTGCTCCTAAAAAATAAACGTACATAAATTGCTTGTTGGGATTTACAAAGTCAAAGAGATAAGGGGTACTACGGTGTTGCCCCTCATCATGACAACTAGGATAGATTTCAGAATCAAGGATACATCTCTTAATCGGTCAAAAGGCTTTCAGAACTGATGCTTGAGGCTGCAGTTTCCTTCTCACTCCTTTTATTCTCTGGTGTTGTGCATTTTTGATATAAGCATCCAGACACAGTCAGTCTTGTTTTCACTGACACTTGCATAAGCCAGTCTGGCAAACTTTTGACTGAAGAAGAATGTAAACATGTTTTGAAGTAAAATTTACATAAAATGTGTGAGAGGTGGGAACCTTGACTTGGTGCAGGGTTTTGTCTATCTTAAAGTCTGGATTGGACCACTTGCCTGCATGAACAGATAAAATATAAGAAGAGGGAAATTGGGAAGAGTCTGTGTTTCCTGTTCATATTGAGGAGGAAGGAAGAGTTACCATTTGTCTGTGCTCCATCTTTAGAGAAGGCAGCTGGGATGAGCAATACAGGGGTACTTTGAACTGGGGCTATGTTGGTCCTGGGTAAGTAGTGCTCAGGGATGAATTCAGTCCCTAGGTCACAGATGACATCCATCTCTCTGTTTATACTCGGCCTCTGCCGCAGGCTGAAATTCAAGACAGCTTACGAAAGACAGAAAATTGCAATTAAAAACACATGTAGCTATAAAAACATACAAAACTTGAGATTAAACCAGTATTAAAGTAACAGCAAAATTAAAACCATTTAAAATATGACTTTAAAACACAGATTGAAAGCAGTATGGCACTGTTAAAAAGCCTTTTTCTTGTTAAGAACATATTCCCCAAAGTTTGATGGAACTGCAGATTCTGAAAGATGGGATGGGTGGAAGAGGGCAACAAAGATGGCAAGAAGTACGGACAACAAAACACATGAAGAAAGGCTGAGGAAAGGTTGCCAATCCTTGATCTAGACAGAGGATCGACTTTATATTCTTTGGTTTGAATAGGGATGTAGGCTTTCTTTCTTACTACATGTGTTAATCAGCTCATCTGTGCAGGGATGTCTGTAATACTAACAAATTTCTGTTGATGAAATGGCAGAGAGTCAGAACAATTCTCATTTCTGTTTGCTCTGACCGTCTCAGTACCCACAGGAATTCATTTTGAGGGAAAATTCTGTCTCTTGTAACTTGGATTGGACTAACGCTTTTCATCATTAGACATAAATTGAATCAGCTTATCTATGCTAAGCTGTCCTTGTTGCCTCCCAACTATTGTTTGTTAATGATGATTAAGATTAATCACCAGTGTTGGTACCGTGTGTATCTGTCTTTTCCTACATTCTCCTTCCCCTGCCACATCTCTTTAAGTATCTGCCAAAAGAGGCAACATACTGTACATAATATTGAAGTGGGCTAAGACTTTGCTGGAAAAGACTAACATGGCTAAGCTGTCTGGAAATTAATTCCCACCCTGTCAGTTACCTTGCTGTACTGTGGACAGACCAAAAAGAGAAGTTGTTTTTCTATCTTTGTGATAATGCTAGAACCCAAAAGGGTAATTTAATTAAATTGGTGAACTATCTAAAAGGAAATGCTACATCACATAAGGCTTGAGAAAACTGGAAAATTGACTCCCACAAGATCATGTGAAGATTGCCAACTTCAACATCTTTCAAAACAGTTCAGACAAATGCATGGAAGACAAAGCTATCGGTGGTTAGTAGCCATGGTGACTGTAGGTTTATCTCCAGGACCTGAGACAGAAGGCCTTGCAGTCCCAGTTGCTGGAGAACATGATGGGGAAGCTGTTGCTGTGCTCATACTGTGTCTCAGTTGGCTGAAAGTTCCCCCCATTTTTTTAATTATATACAATTTAAAAAAATAAAAAAAATATTAAAAAGTTGGTCTGTTTTATAAATTGAACTGAAAGAGACAGAAATAAACACTATGGAGTTTTGTGGAATTTTGTTCTGGGATTTTAGTTCTATGTAACTGCGTTGTCTCCTAAACATAATTGAAAGGTGTTATTACTGGTTTTTGGCTGTATGTGATGCAGGAATTTCTGTTTTTACTAAAGAATTAGGTCCTTTGAGGATGAATAATAGATCAATCTATACCAATTTTCTGTCTATCAATAGACAGGACTGAGGACGTGAGTATGAGTTCTCCTTAAGGTTGTAGCTATGTTAGCTTTTATTTTTATTACAATCATAGGCCTTGCTGGTTAGGGTGGTTCTGAGAACGAAGGTCCAAAAGAACAACTTTTCCAAGCTTTGATTGTGGGAAGTTTCTGTGCTAACACTTACCAGTGTGTCGCCATCACTCTAGAAGCTGTGACTTGCTAGAAAAAAAAATTCTCTTTGCCAAGACAGATAATGGAATTACTGCTGTGATTCTTCATTCATCAAGTATGCAACTGGTCTCTCTCACTCTCTCCTTCCCTCCCCCTCCCCTTTTCTGCATAGATGGACAGAGATTTGATTGTTGGAAAGCTCGGGCGGGACCTTTATACCCAGCAGAAAGTGGAAATCCTCACTGCTCTCCGCAAACTTGGGGAGAAGGTACTAATTTTGGATATACATCCTACGCAGAACTATAAACTGAATTGTACGTATTATTTTGTGCTCTCCAGCCCATATAAAGAGAGGTTGGACTGATGGGTTATACCAAGGGCAGAATCTTTTTAGCCGTGGCCCCACACGTTTTGTGCTTTTTCTCTGTCTCTCTCTTTTTTTTTCTCCCCCACTCCCCCTTGGAAGCTTGTGTGGTTTCGTAAACCTCTAAGGAAACATTAGAGCCCAGGTGAGCAAAGTGTGCATCCCAGAGATCAGTTTTTTAAAACATTAATGAGATGCCTCCTGTTCTGAAAAAGACCTCTTGTAGGCCTGACATGACTGGGGGAGGCAACATCTGATGAAAATATTCGCACGCACATGCACACAAACTTAGAAGACATTGGGGAACACAAAAGTTCCTGCCTTTTTCTGCCAGGGAGGAGTGGGGTGTTGTATATGGCCATCTCCTGGGGTACCCCTACAAGCTTCTGGCCTCTGAAACTTGCCCACCTTCGCTTAAATTATGTTTATTTCAGCATGTTTTTTATCAGTTGCTGCCACTTTTATTAATCGCTACTGATGTCTTAATTGCTGCTACTTAAATTTAAAGAGATTCTGAAGCTCTGTTTAGATGATTTATTAATTACCTGTTACGATTGTCTCTGAAGTCTCCCATGCGATCTTGAAGGGGGTAATTTTGTTCTAAAAGCAGGTTTTATTAGGCAAGAAATTCTCAGACGTGCTCTTGCAAGTTCCTTTCCTAGCACAGTTTAAAGCAAGGTTGAGCAAATGTGGCCCATGGGCTGTATATGCCCAAATGCCTTTAGGCAAAAATTGCTCCAGATTGCCTGGTAGGTGGAGTGGAAGGCATTTCCACCATCTTCGGAGCCCCCCCCGCAGGGATCAAGCCATTTTTCCAACCCTCCCTTTTTTTTCGCCACCAGAGGACCTCTAGGGAACACAGAGGGCATTTCCATCATATTCTGGGCCACCCTGGGCCTGTATAAAAAAGGCCCCTTGTTGATCTAAAGTGGCCCAGAAAGCCCCCAAAATACTGAGGGCATTTGGAGCATTTTTTTTAAGGCGCAAAGACATTGGAGGATGCAGCCCTTCCACAGTTGCCTGGCGGTGTTTTAAAACGTCATATGGAATCTAAGGACTATGAAAGTGGTTTGCAGCTTGACTGTGAATTGATTAGATGCTGTGTAGATATGATACAGCCAAATCTTTTTGTTTTCTTTTACAGCTTACTCCTGATGATGAGACATTCCTTTCAACAAATGCAGGAGCTGCTCTTAGCCAGTTTGAGAGGGTCTCCAGTGACCTTGGTAAGTCAGTCTGTCTGTCTGTCTGTGTTTCTTTCTTTCTTTCTTTTTTTCTTTTTCCTGTGCTTGATTCTTGAATCAAATACATCTACTCCTTTGCTGTCAATTGGGGAAAAAATGGCTTAAATCATCTTAGAGTCAGGGAGAGTTACCAACATGAAAATAAGATCCAGCTTGTGGTACAACTTTGCCTGCTTCCTCTGTATTAAGAGGCCTGGAGCCTGGATGGGTTACCAGATAGAAAAAGGTATCTGATGGAGATTGGAATGTATATGGGCCTTGGCTTTCCAGAAACACTGAATGTTTTTTGGAAAAAAATTATCTAGAATGTCTCTTTTGGTCCCAAATACACTTCAGAGTTTCCATTTTGCCTTGTAAATGCTATTTTGGGCTCCCCACCCAACCAGAATCAGCAAGAAATTTGATCTCAGAAAGTGTCCAGAGGTAATTTTGGTTCACCTGAAACTTGGTTTCTGGATGTGCTATAATGGCCTGCCAAGGATCTGTAAGAGCCAAAAAGGGCCCTCTGTCCCCCCATGTGTTCCCTCACCAGAGTTGTACCGTCTTTTGATCAACTGTGTTTGACTTCATCTGGAACACTGTTTAACGTGCCTACATAAAAAAGTTGATCCTCTAGGTTAGCGCACACATTGCCTGTGAGAACCATGAAAGCCAAAGGAGGTTTCCTCTATCTCATTCCTCTTTCACCCTCTTTCTTTCAGTCTGTTTCTTGCTTTGTCTTCTAGTTAACAAAAGAAGAGGAGAAAAGGGAGGAAGACACTGAAAACAAAACAATACCAAGAGACAAACATGGTTCTCAGAGTGCCTGCGCGTGTTTATCACAAACCGCCCGTCCTGTCATAGTGATACTGGAAACAGCCTGGTCCATTTTTTAAAATGCAGACATGTAGGTCCTTTGAGACCCATGTTTTGTTACTCTCTTTTATAAAGACTGGTCACCTGGAGGCAGTCCTTTATTCTCCCCAGGCAACCAGGCAGGTGACTGCTTAAAAGCCTTCTTAAAGAGTGGAGAGCAAACATGAAGCAGATAGGAGGAAAGCTTTGCCTGCCTGTTTAGCCTTGGTGAAAGCAGAAGACTTCCCTTCACACCTAGTTCCTTCTCTCTAGTTCCTCCTCCTTGCCTTGTCCAGAAAGAGCCACAGCTGTATCCTGCATTAAGTGCCTCTAACATGGAGTCTTCCTGCTGGCCCAAGGGAAACCTCAATCCTACTATCTGTCCACTAGGTTAGTTGCTCTTTCCCATGTATCTCCTTCCTGCATTCAGCCTCCCGTCTTCTGCCATGCCTGCCACGGACCCTGTGGCTACGCTTGGGGGGCTTAGGTGTGGTGGTTGTTATTGCTAAAATTCCACAACATGCATCATTCTGGTGTCCTGCTCATTCTTTTTTTATCCCACTCTTCATCCAAGAAGCTCTGATTGTCCTCCTCTCTCCCACTTTTATCCTCACAACAGCCCTGAGAGGTAGGTTAAGCTGAGAAAGGGAGTGACTGCCTCAGAGTCATGCAGTATGATTTATGGCTGCTTAAGGATTTGAACCTGAGAGCTAATCCATTGCTCAGCCTGTTTTATCACTCTGGCTGCTGTTTCTGTTCTATGCAAATCTGGTGGTAGATGCCAACTATACTTCTGCTTTAACGCTTGGAAAAGTTACAGTTTGGATTGCAGCTCCCAGAGTCCTCTGCCAGTATGGCTTCTGACTGTGGAGTGTCACATTATGGGAGTTGTAGTTCTAAACTCTCTACGGCAATGGTTCTTAATCTTTTCTTTACCAGGGACCCCCTGTAAATACAATTTGTTACCAGGAACTCCCAAGATTTAACTCAAGATTTAAACATTTAAATTTAGATTTAATAACATTTATTTATTAAAGGCTTCTGGAGAGTAAGACTCAAATCCCCACTCAGACACTGGGCGACCGTGAGCAAGTCACATTCTCTCACCCTCAAATGAAGGCAAAGGCTAGCCTTTCTGAACAAATCTTGCCAAGAAAATCCTGTGATAGGTTCACTTTAGAGTTGCCATAAGTCTGAAGTGACTTGAAGGCAGACAACAACAAAGTTGTGCTGGCAGATGGAGGTTCTTTCTAGGCATCACGGCTCTCCCTTTTGAAAATGACATGACTTAAAGCAAACCCATCATGGCGTTTTGTTGGCAAGATTTGTTCCCTTTGCCTTTCTCTGAGGCTGAGAGAATGTGACTTGCCTGAGGTCACTCAGTGAGTTTCAGTGGCCAAGTGGGGATTCAAACCCTGGTCTCCAGAGTTTTGGCAAACGAGCGCCATTTGGATACATGCACATGACTCCTGCCACATCCCTTTTGTCACAGATGTGGCAGCAGGGGCTGCGGGTGCAGAGGGATATAGCAGGAGGTGTGTGCGTGCGCCCAAACTGCTCCCTCATTTGCAAACAAGGGAGCAGTTTCTGCACTCACACAACCTGCCTGTTGCTGCCGTTTGTGTCCCACTTTGCAGAGCCCCTGAGAGAGCTCCGTGGATCCTAAGTTAAGAACACTGCTCCACTCCACATTAGCCTGCAGAGCAACCATACCCAGCCTTTTGGGTCTTTTAGACCTGTCATCTTTAATCATTGGCTATACAGGCTGGGGCTGATGGGACTTGTAAGCCAGTGTGTCAGCTAGGAGCCCGATTGGAAGAGGCTGGCTTTAGTGCTTTGGCGGTTGGTTCTGAAACTTTGTGATCCCATCACAGGGTCACAGTGAAGCATCTGAAGCAGCCCCTAGACTCCTGTTGGACTGCAGCTCCCAGCATTCCTGCTTATTTGCTCTGCCAGCTAGAACTGCTAGGAATTGCAGTTCAGCATCGCCTGGAGAGCAGCACAACTTCACCCCTGATTTAAAGGTTCAGTTTAAACCCTCTCTTAGGTGGCTGATTGTTTCTAGTTTAGCAGAGGGACTTGGATGGAATGAAGGCTGGATTTTAAAATAGTTCATTCTTTTTCTTTCTCTACCTACAGGATCAGGGGACAAGGTCTTCGCTCTGGCAAGTTTTGAGGTAGAAAAATCCAAGCAGTGAAGGCTTTTTTCCTCCCAGGTTGTGGGCTACTTCTGTCTGCTGTGGCTAGTTACATTGGCCTCTGTTTTTTTTAAGAAAAAAACAAGTTGTTTTTGTGTGTTTCTTACAGACCTTTTTTTGGTAACATTCTTTCTCTTAATGGCAAGCTAAGTGAATGTTTTTAAAGTACTCTTCACAAGCTCAGCAATGCATGATTCTGAGGCTGAAACACTAAGCGGTACTTTTTGAACAAGGAAAAACAAACCTAACTTAACTACAGTTGTCATTTTTTTGAATACTATACAGGCAAATGGGTGCGAGTCCCTTCCATCCTCTTTGTCTTTGAAATGTGCATTTTTCTAGTAAAATGTTCTCTCTTTCTTTCCTTGTTTTTTCTTGCATGTGATGGCAGAAAACCCCTCTCCCTTTTACAGCCAGTCTCCACAGCAATGCAGTGTTAACCATATGGCCAGAAATCTGGTCACCTTTGTTTTCCCAAAATCTTTTTATTTATTTTAGCAGAGGGGGAAGAGTGCAGTTCTGTATGGAATGCAGTGGTGTCTGCTTCAGACCATTTCTCTATTAAAAAAAAACCCTGAGTGCACACACACAAGCCAAGTGTTCTCCCACCCTGGCGATCTCCCCTGGCTATGAATGGGCGCCATTGTATTCCTGGGTCTTGATTGGCAAACAATGGCAGCCCTGTCGAGAACTATGCTGGGCCAGTTTAACTCCATGTATCGGAATGACAGGGAACGCAGTCAGAAGCAGCGGCCCAAAGCTGCGCCTCGGGCCTCCTTCCGGGAGGCTGGCATGTTATCGGCTATGGGCCACCGTTCTTCCCTGTCGTGTTTTGGGGGCAGCATGAAAGCAGCTTCCTTCCAACTAGAAACAAACAAACAATCTATTCTCTCAATGAATGAAGGTCGTGCTGGCTGTCCACTGACCTCCTTAGCCCCCCGACACTCCCCTTCAGCTTCCAGACTGAACTCCAAGCTGCTGCTTTTGACCAACATGTAGGCCTGGGTTGTCCCATACTTGAAAGCACATCTTCCTTTTTTGGCTTCTCCTCTGTAATAATTGTGTTTTGCACCTCTGGCCTGCCTTTTCTCCAAAGCTCCTAGGACAGTGGTTCTCAACCTGTGGGTCCCCAGATGTTCGTGGACTTCAGCTCCCAGAAGGCCCAGCCACTATGGTCAATGCTCAGGGCTCCTGGGAGCTGAAGTTCACAAACATCTGGGGACCCACAGGTTGAGAACCACTGTCCTAGGATAATGTCCTTCTCTCCCCCAACCCCACCCAACATTATCCTCAGAAGAAGCCTATGAGGTAGTTAGAAGGAGGAAAAGTGGGTTAGATCAAGATCTCCTTAATGAATTTTATGGCTTAATGGGGATTTGAACTTGGGGCCTTTCCACACTACACTGTTATAGTGCTATTATTCCAGTTTCAACATCCTGTGGAATCTTGGGGTTTGCAGTTTAGGGAAGGGCATTTAGAGTTCTCAACCAGAGAGCTCTTTGGCCTCAGTAAACTACAAACCCCAGAATTCCACAGGACGTTGAAAGTAGAATAATACCACTATAACATTGAAGGGTGGAAAGGCCCTTAGATTGTCTTACCCTAGGAGTGCAGAACCCAAATCCTAAAGCTGATTTGGATGATCCCAAGTCACCCACAGTCCCTTACCATTAGCCATGCTGGTAGTTGTTGGCTAACACAACCGGTGGGGGAAGGTTTCTCACTTCTGCCCTGGACTGACACAGCAGACTGTGCTAGATCTCACACTAGATATGGACTAAAGTTAACCCAGTTGGGATACATAGAGGGTATTGCAACCCCTTTTTCGGAAGACAGCATCTTAGGACTTGGTCTTATTATCATCATGCTGGTATTTTTGATATTCCAACATATTAGTCCCGTACCTCTGTGCATGTGCAGAGTATATTTTTTTTAGTAGCACTGACCAGATAAATCTGTGAAGTAGAAGAAGTGTTAGGGCATGTCATCTAACCTTGCTGCTTATGCCGTCCTAGAGTTTTTTTTCACAAACTGAAGCACTTTTTGCAGTTTGAAGTAGAGATGTAAAACTTCTGAAGATGTGGGGAAAAAAACTATTTTTTTCTAGAAAAATGGGAGTAAATACAATGGGTTTGACTGTCATGAATCTGATTATTCATGAGGCACACACTCCCCCCACTCTCCTTCTCCCATTCCATTGCTTTTTGCCCTTGTGTGTGTGCCTTCTGTTTCTGTACCGGGGCAAAAGCAAGGGAATGGGGGAGATGTACATGTGCCTCCCCTCCCATTCCCTTGCCTTTTGCCTGGGTGCAGAGACAAATGCTGGGGCAAAAGTAAGGGAAGGGGAGGCAGGAAAAGTTATTTGCAGTTTTTCCACTTTCCTGAGGGTTCTTCACCCCAAACCCTTGTGAAAGTGGAAGGGCTACTCTGTGAGCACCCTTTACAGACTGAAAGTGACTTTGTTATTCCAGGAGTATAAAATATCCCAAACAGTGGGAAACACTTGAACTATAAGGAACTTCTTTGCTTCTGACAAGGAGTGGGAGGATCAAAAACAGAAGAAACCATCAACCTTAGTAAAACAAGGAAAATTATTTGGTCTCCTCTAGTCCTCTGTAGAGAATTAGTGTGGTAGTAGTGGTTTCAGCATTGGGCTACAACCCAGGAGACCCAGGTTTGATTCCTGCTTGGCCGTGGAAACCCACTGGGTGATGTTGGACATGTGACATATTCTCAGCTCCAAAAATACCTCGTGATAGGGTTGCCTGAGGGTCACCATAAGTCAGAAACAACTTGAAGGCACAGAACAAGTGCTCTGTAGTGACAAACAGACATAAAGCACTCGTTCCCATAAAAAGAACTGAGAAAAGTAAACCAAGTTCAGGAATTGCAGTGATCTGAGGTACTGTACATAATTTTACCCAAAAGTTTATCTGCTATATAGCTTAGAGATAATGCTTGCGTGTGAGAGTGTGTGAATATAAGAACACCTCATCTTAAATATTTCATTCGTATTCTGAAAGAAAATATTCCCTTTTCCATTTCTTCAATTTTTCAAGGGGGGTGGAAATGGCTTTTGAGGAAAACCTGATTTTCCTGAATGTTTCTACTTTTTTCCCATGGCCCTTCACAGCTCTACATTTTCCCTGATATTTCTTTCCTTCTGACCCTTGGGACTAATTTCTTCCTGAATTTATCTTTGCAATCTAAGCACTCAAAATTAAGTACATGTTTTTTTCTTTCCACCTCACAAAGTACAAATTGCTCCTAATCAATGATGGGTTGCTGTGAACTGAACTTCACTATGAAGAGTGCTAGTACAATGTAGTAGTTTGAGTACTGGATTAAGACTGGGAGACCAGGGCTCAAAATATGGCTCAGGCCTTGAAACTCACTAGATGAACTTAAGCAAATCACACTCTCTCAGCCTAAGAGGAGGCAATAGCAAACTTCCTCAGAACAAATCTTGCCAAGAAAACCCTAGGATTGAATTGCCATACATCAGAGTTGACTTGAATTATCATTATATCTTTATTTATATCCCCCTTTATTTATTTTTCCCAGTTGGACTCAAAGCAGGTTACAGTTAAAAGATGTAGCTAAAACTGATAGAATACAACAGTTAAAGAGTTAAAGTGCCTAACACCAATGAATATATGAAATGTACACATTGCTCACCTTGTCCCTTGAAAAACGTATTAGAAAATTATTTTGATTTCAACACAAAACGTTTTCTCCTTACCTGGCCTGCTTTTTACATACTCTTAAGTAGATTTCCTTGGGGCTTGCATTTTAAGAAACAGTGAGGTGAGTCAATTCTCTTATCATGCCTACAAATCTGAAGTGAAGTCACTGAGTTGCTTCACTTTCTCCCCAGCTTATGAAATGAAAGACCATGATACTGAATTCTCCCTTACTGGCTTGCAAACGTGTGTGGATTGCCAAATGGGTGCTGGCTGTAGCATACTGCGGTGTTGTTATAACATGATTCTCCCTTATTCAGCAGTTTTGAGAATGCAATAACAACAGGGGGGGAGTGGAGGGTTTGTTTGTTAGTGAACAGTGGGCACAGTAAATCTGTCCTAAAACAGCCACCTATTAGAAAAGGATGACAATAATCTTTCAGTTTTACGGAGCAGTTTTGGATGGCAGTGTTCTAAATCAGATTAGGATGGCTATAGTGCCTGAAACTGGGCAAGGGAAAAAGCTTTCATTAAAGTTTTTTCCAAAAGTGCAACATCTTCATTTCTTTAAGGCTGTTTGACTTCCTAACTAGAAACAAGAGAGATCTTTCCTGGACACCAGTGATGCAGAGTACATTACAGGTCATAAGCAAATTTTCTAATACTTAGAAAAAGACCTGTTCATATTTCTAAGTTTGTGAGTTTTCTGGATGTTGGAGCAATCATCCAAACATCTGATTCCCCCAGCTATAGCCCTGAACGTGTATGGTTTGGAAAAAGATATTTTTTGCAGTCATCAGAACGGAATAGCAGTGTGGTTCTTAAGACTGCTGATGCTCAGTGTTTGTTATGAGGACTACTGTAATTTAAGAAAATATTATCCAGCCTCTGGTAAAGTGGGACATAGAAAAGACTGAAAGTTGTATTTACTGTTGGCATCAGGGCAAGGGTTTTTGTAGAATCAGATGAGCTGTGTAAATGAGCTGAACCACAAATGCCAGGGGAAGGCAAAAGGCTCTAGTTCACTGGAGCAGAGAATGCATCCTGAGGCAAAAGGCAAGTGAATGGTGGGGAAGGCATATGTGCGCCTATCTTTGCCTCATGGGGTGTGCCCCCTCCCATTCCCATGCCTTTTGCCTGGGTGCAGAGAAGGCAGGCTGATGCACCAAGGCAAAAGGCAAGGGAATCGGAGCAGGAAGGGAGAGTTATTTACGGTTTGTCCACTTTTGCAAGGGTTCTGTGCCCTGAATCCTCACAAAAGTGGAGGGGCCACTGTAATTTTCAAAACTTTGCCTTCAAGGAAGATGGGAAGATAACCCTGCCCAGAAAGACAGAGGAGAGAAGAGGGTTATGGGCACTGACTAGGAGTAATTGTGTCTTTGCTGGGGATTTGAGACCCTGGAAGGCCTCAGCACATCAGGTCTGAGGATTAGGCTGTTCTCTTTTGGTGCCAGCTTGCAATTTTTTAAATTTTAAATTTATTTTTCTTTACTGCTGTGGTCTTCCTTGCCCACTCTGGCTTCACATTAGGCCTTGGCATTGGGAGTTGCACCCTTTTAATATCTTCTCTTTTTGAAGGGTGATGGCTAAATGACGGCTTATATGAAATGTGGTGGCTGCAGACCTCCTCCCCCTGAAAGACCTGAGCAGCTTCATTAGTGATGATTAGAGGGCGAGTTCCTAGCTTGCAGAAGGGGAGTGTTTGCTGCTGTAAATCTGTGCCGTGAGCTAAACCCAGCCGTCACACACCAGTTCTTAACAGGCTGCTGCTTCTGATCTCCCTCTTTCTGCATACTGATTTGCATTTGTGTGTCTCGCTTTGCATGTGGTTCATCTCACTTTAATAAACCATCTCTCTCAGAAATGCATTTTATCTCAATTGTCAGCTGATAGCCCCTCCCTCACTTTAAGCCACAGTGAATTTACAAGAGTTTTCCCCTAATAGCACCACTGATTTCAAATGCAATCCATAATTGTTAGCATGGGAGGAGGTGAGACTCTTACACTTGCTTGTAAGAATACACAAATTGAGCCAGAATGGCTTAAAGCTGTTGTAAATAAGGCTCAAGGTGTTTGCGTGCTGGGTGTTGAAAATTCTAATCCTCCTTAAAACATTGCCTGTAGACTGGTGGATTCTGAAAGTGTTTCAAGATGGGATGGGTGGGAAAAGGGCAACAAGGATGGAATGAGGGGATATGGAGAGTAAAAAACATGAGGAAAGGTTGAGGAAACTGGGCATGTTCAGCCTGTTGTAAAGAAGACTGAGGGATTGCATTATCACACTCTTTAAATACCTCAAGTGCTGCCACAAAGAGGGGAGGATGCAGGCTTGTCTTCTGCTGCCTCAAAGGATAGATTAGAACTAGGTCTAATGGTTTTAAGTTACAGGAAGGTAGATTTTTATTGCACGTTAGAAGTAACTTCTTGATGGGAAGAGCAGTTTCACAATGGAACCAATGACTTAAGAGATGTGGTAGGGTCTCTTTCTCTAGGCATCTTTGAAAAGAGGCTGGACAGCTCCTGGCTGGGGATGCTCTAGCTCAGTGGCTTTTAACCTTTTCTTTATGAGAGACCCCGCCGTAAATATAATTTGTTGCTGGGGACCCCCAAGACTTAACTCAAGATATGAATATTTAAATTTAATTTAATTATTTAAATTCAGATTCCTGTCCACAAAAAAGAAAAGAGTAAATATGGAAACCATAGTCAATTATGCCATAGCAAGAAATTCAATTTAGCCAAAAAGTCTTAGCATCAGGCTTAATCTACTTTTGCCAGCATACAGGAAGGGTTCGGTTTGGGGTGGCAGCTGGATTATGCAGGAATCCTAAATGAATTTTCAAAGAAGATTACTTTGGATGGCTGAAGGGAAAGAGACTGAAGCAGGGAGTTTTTGTTCAGAGTGAAGGAGGGCTGGGAGAAGCCTAGGGCTTGGGGATGACTGAATTAACTGCTATGCCTAAGAGAGAGGATGCATAATGCAAAGGGAGTTGCAGGTATCATGCAAAGATGCAAAGCCTACAGAAGGATCAACTGCAGAGTTGTTGTGTATTTTAACACCATAAAATGTGTGTTTATATGCACACACACAGTGGGCTCTCAATATCTGCTGGGGTTTGGTTCCAAGATGTCCCATGGATACCAAAATCCATGGATGCTCAAGTCCCATCATATACAATGGTGTAGCAAAATGGTGTCCCTTATATGAAATGCTGAACAACTCAAAGGTTTGCTTTTTGGCGATTTTTAAAAAATATTTTTGAGCCATGGTTGGTTAAATCCATGGATACAGAATCTGTGGATATGGAGAGCCAACTGTGTCTGTCTGTCTCTGTGTTTTACAGAAGAACAGGACCACACCAAAGGAATGCTATAGCTCCCAAAATAATATCCAAGTACATTGTTGAGAGCCAGTGTGGTGCAGTTGTTTGAGTGCTGGAATATGACTCTGGAGACCAGAGTTCGATTCCCTGTTCAGCCATGGACACTCTCTGGCTGACGTTGGGCATGTTACACATGCTCAGCCCTATTAAAAAACATGGCATGATAGGTTCATCTTAGCTTCACTATAAGTCGGGGAAGACTTGAAGGCACTCTTAACAACAACACCCATTGTTTTAAAAAAACTTTAAAAATCACCAGGGCTTCCTAAGATTGCATGAGCCGTAGATTTGAATAATTATTGATTTTTTATTTTTTTTTAATGAGTGTGGAAAACCAAAGCAGATTGGAGAGCTATGTCAAGGCAGTCATCTAGGTAAAAACAGCCTACTGGCTGTTCCCTTCCATGCATCTCTAGAGGACCGGACTCTGTCTTTGGCTGGGAACTGGGTCAGGGCTTGTGAATAGCCTTCTGTCATTTTCCTGCAGTGCTCAGCCTCTTCCTTCTGTAGTGAAATGTGCTTCGTTTACTTCACCCTTTGTTGTCCCAGCTCTCCTCCCAAGCTCTCTCTTGCTGTCATTCTCATCAGATTCTGTGACCAAAGCGAGACTATTTCTGCAGCTAAATTTGCATCTAACACCTTCCTATTTGACCTTGCTTTTGCACTAGCTGTGTATCAACCACTGCTGTCAGGGCTGGCCCAGGGCATTTTGCTGCCCAAAGAGAGGGCAAGATACTAATCCCTTGCACACTTTCCATGTACAAAAGCTGACTGGACTAGGAAGTGAATTTTTGTTCGGCACTGGTGATGCGTCCTCCATTGTACCTGAGCTGTATGGTGCACGGCCCTCTCTTCTGACATCTTGCTCTCATTAGATGCATTTAGTTGTATCAAAATGCTATCTCATAATACAGCATTTTGTAGAAAAAGGGTATACAAATACAGAAAAAGTGAATGAACGTATTAGACTTGTTTGGACCTCAATCCAGGTACTGTTTGCAATGAAAGCAAACTTATTGAATCAGTGGGACTTACCTAAATGTCTGAACAACTTCTCATTGATTAAACAGGTCTGCTTAGGTGGGCCAAACTATTGTGTTTTGGCCTTGGTTAGTGAAAAACTAAAGAGGTATCAATATTAGCCTATTTTACCATAAAAAGACATAAAAGAATCTAATAGCACCTTTGAGACTGAGAAGAAAGACATTTCTAAAACAAGCTTTCCTGGACACTGTCCACTTCATGAGATGCTAACAAAGTTCCTGCAGATTTGCCCCGAAAGGCCTTCCTCAACATCCAGGTTTTCAGTGATCATCAAGACAAGCCCTGTTTGAATGAGGTGTTTCATACATTGTTTAAAGGTGCTGTCTTAGGCATTCTTGCCTAAGAACATTGGTACTTAGATCTAAGTAAATAGTGGTGGGATTACACCATAAGCTGTGTCATGTGAGCCTCTAAAGTTTAGTCTGAACCTATTTCCTTCTGAAGCCAGCCTTATGCCTTTTGCGGGTTTAGAGTGTTTTTTGATGTCAGCTACTCAAATATACATTTTGTACCATTACGCATGAATGTGGCAGTATATATTTCTTTTCTCTTGCTACTAACGTGCAAAATTTCGGTTCCCAATAGTGCGCGGTGCGGAATTTATAGGGCCCTGCCCCTAAGCAGTTACACAATCAAGCAGGCAAATGAGGACAAGACAGAACATATGGCCTGTTTTAAAAATTGTATTAAGCCCGTAATTTCTTCAAAAGCCATCTCGGTCAGTTACAAAGGGTAAACAGATGCCTTAATTGCAGGTCTCCCACCTCAGACGAGCATAAAATGGCTTTGGATATTCTTCTCTGCTTCACGGAGCGTGCTAATTAACGCGACTCTGACAGAAGGATCCTAGAGTGATGTTTCCGTCTCCCCTTTCTTCCCCCCAGCCTGAGCTGACGCGCTCAGTTTTTCTTAAATAATTAATCATCATTACTGCCTGCTGCTTGCTGTGTACGTGTTAGTGATTGCCTCAGATCCCAGCATATTTGCACCCTTCCAGTTCCTGTCTGCAGCTTGCTTTTGCTCTTTTTGTGGGCTTTCATGTGAAGGTCTTCATTAACTGACACAGGTTGTAGATTCTTCTGTGGCATTGGGCTTTGATGTCTTTTGCATACTGAAATGCAGACTGGGATTTGCAGACCTGTTTGCTCAGTGTGATTTATAGGAGAGGAATACCATAGAAGGAGAAATGAAGAAAAAAGCAATTTAAGCTTACAGGTTCTGATTACTAGCCATGCGCAGGGAATTTTGAGGAAGTGTGCCAAAAAGAAAAATATGAAATTTCTGCTGTCTGAGCCATTGTGCTGTGGTGGTTTGAGTGTTGAATTAGGACATCAGGGTTTTAACACCCCCACTCACCTGTGGAAACCTAATGAGTGATCTTGGCAAGTCCCATTCTCTCTACCTCAGAGGAAGGAAATGGCAAACTTCTTCTAAATAAAACTTACCAAGAAAAACCCTAAAATAAGCTCTAGGGTAGGATCACCAAAGGTCTGGGTCAACTTAAAGGCACATTTCAAGCCCTGCTAGATAGTGTTCAGAACCAGGGTTGAACCCTGAACCTGGACTCAGATTCTGGGAGACTAGAGTTTGAACCCTGCTCAGTCATTGAAACCCACCAGGCTAATTAACCCTTCTCAGCCTAAGAGGAAGATCTTTTCAGAATAAATCTTGTGAAAAACACTCTAGGATAAGTTTGCCTTAGGGTTCACACAAGTTGGAAATGATTTGAAGACACATAAACAACTAACAGAAGCTCGGGGGGGGGTCTGCATACAAACACACCCACACACCCAGATATGCTTAATTTTTCTGTAACCTAATTGCTGATTTCACCTCTGTGAGCCACTCTGAAGCTCTGTGCTGAGGTTGTCCCCAGCCACATGCTCTGGCCATTCACTCACCTTCCCCCCTCCCTTACAACTGCAGTACCAATCAGTGAAGAAAAATACCACCATCCTCCCTGCTTTTTTTTAATTGGTCCTTTGTATATACAGCCATGCAAAGTCAATCTGAGTGAGATAATGGCATCTCTGATAAGCCTATTGTATTTCCACGAAAATATATTCTGGGTTCTTGTTGTCGTGTGCCTTTAGGTAATTTCCAACCCTAAGGTGACCCTATCACAGGGTTTTCTGTGGGCTGAGAATTTGTGATGTGCCCAGCCTTACCCAGTGGGCTTCCATGGTTGAGCAGGGAATCAAACCCTGGCCTCCAGGGTCATGGTCAAGGCTCATCCCACTATACCACACTGGCTAAACCTTGGTCTGGTTAAACAGAATACAAAATAGATGCCAAAACAAATTCATATTGACACTGAGCTGATAAGGGTTTAAAATTAGGATTTATGATTAATTCATTTTAAGCAGTTCTTTGCTTTGAAGGATATGTGCATTTTTAAACTGTAAATGATTGGGAATGTTTATAATTTAGAATTCCTAGTTTAACTGACATTTGAGAGGAAACATAAGATACCTTTATACAAAGTCAGACACCATTGGTTCATCTAGTTGATTCTCTTGAGGGTGCAAGGGAGAAATTGATGACAGCCCTGATTGGAAATGCTGGGGCTTGAAGCTGCAACCTTCTGCATATAAAGCAGATCCCCTTGTGTAAGTTCTTGGATACCTAATGTATCAATACTATGACTAGCAGGAAAGAAGGATCCTATACGATTCCTAAAGCTGAATTACAACGTCCATCACGCCTCATCATCAGCCAGGCTGGCTGGACCTCATGGGAACCTGGGTCCTGCAACATCTGGGTAGGGAGGTCAGAAAACCTCTTCCCCATTCCTCTAGAGAAAAAAATCAGTTTTAGCCCTTCTTTTATTTCTCAGTTGGCCCTAATAAAGGTTTAATCGTAACACATTTTTGAAAAAGACATTAATATTTTGTGTTGAGTATAGGAAAAGTTGTTTTTTTCTAGCGAAGTGAGCTAAGAGAGCAGTGTCCTCTGAATCACAGTTGGTGTTATGTTTTGACTATCTAGTCTCCTGCGTTCCTACCCCATGGGAAAGCTCTAACCCTGAGAATGCCTGGTAGTTTACATGTAAAGTCACATGGTACGTATGTATGTACAAGAGTGGTTTACTACTGGTTAAAAGTTTGCTTCTTGTTCAGTATCTAGCCAACCTATCTTTCTTTGTTTCGTGCTTTGGCTTCGCTTTCAAACTGCTTCATGACTTGCTGTCTGAAGCACATAGCTTTTACCATGTATCCTGCTTTGCTGTAATCAATAGCTGATTTAGCCTAGATGCAGTGCATCTGTGTGGCTGTTTTTCCTGCCGGGGCAATCAGCAACAGTGTGGCTTTGCATGCACTCTGAACATGCTCAGGAGTGCTCACCATTTCACACCCAACATTTTGTTGATCCTTTGATTATTCATTGGTTAGACCTCATTTGGAATACTGTGTCCAGTTCTGGCCACCTCAATTCAAGAAGGATATCGACAAACTGGAGTGTGTCCAGAGGAGGGCAACCACAATGGTGAAGGGTCTGGAAGCCATGAAGCCCTCTGAGGAATGGCTTAGGGAGCAGAGCATGTTTAGTTTGCAGAAGAGAAGGTTAAGAGGGGACATGATAGCCATGTTTAAATATTTGAAGGGAAGTCGTGTTGACGAGGGAGTGGGCTTTTTTTCCGCTGCTCCAGAGACTAGGACAAGGAGCAGTGGATTCAAGCTGCAGGAAGGGAGATTCCACCTGAACCTCAGGAAGAGCTTCCTGACAGTCAGAGCTGTCCGGCAGTGCAATCTGCTGCCTCAATGGAGTGTGGTGGAGTCT
Source organism: Iguana delicatissima (assembly GCA_948472985.1). Lineage (NCBI taxonomy): Eukaryota > Metazoa > Chordata > Lepidosauria > Squamata > Iguanidae > Iguana > Iguana delicatissima. The sequence goes on from CAOKZL010000425.1 coordinate 615,347, forward strand.
CTTCCTCCTTTGGAGGTTTTTAAGCAGAGGCTGGATGGCCATCTGTGGGGAATGCTTTGATGGGTGTTCCTGCCTAGCAGGGGGTTGGACTGGATGGCCCCTGGGGTCTCTTCCAACTCTATGGCTCTTTCACAATACGGGCTTGATAATTGTCCTCTGAGCAAGGCAGCAGAAGACAGTACCCTGCAGTAAGGCAAAACATTTCTCCGCACCCCAGTAACACCTACTCCGAGGCGCACTGACTCTCCAAACAAGCCCGACCTACTTTCTCCATTCATCGCGCGCCCGCTTCCGCCCAGAGACATCCCAAGCCACGCCACCCGCGACGGCCCCGCCCCGATCGCCTAGGCTGTCCTATTACCGCCGTCCCCTAAACTCCTCCCCTGCTTATCATCTGGCCCCGCCCCACTTTGGCCCCGCCTCGCCGCCTCTCTTTGCCACGCCCACCCCGCCCGAACAATAACCCTCCCCGCTCCCGCTTCAGGGCCCGCGGGCTCCGCGGCGCCACGCCCACTTTCGCCTCAGGTGAGCCGGCGGCGTCCGGGTGCCGCTTTGCCTGAGGCGAGGCGCTCCGCCGCCTCTCCCCGGCCTCGGGCGCAAGGCGGCGGCGGCGGCGGCGGCGGCGGGTCCCTCCCACCCGGGAGTCGCCCGGGCGCCTCCTCTCTGCTCCCTCCCTCGGTCACCGCCGCTGTGAGTCACGACGACGGAAGGGAGGAGGGAGACGCGAAGCCCAAGCAGGGGCGGCCGCCCACAGACACACATTTCACGCACACGCACGCCGCGCTCGCTTCGCCTCCTCAGACCCCGGTCGGCTGATCCCATTCCTAAAGGGAGGAACACAAACCCACGAGCTTTACCTCCTTGCTTCCTCGTTGGCGGGGAAACAGCGGCGGCGGGAGGGCCTTGCCTCGCCGCGGAGGCGAGGACGACGACGACGACGACGAGGAGGAGCCCTTGCTCACCGCCTCAGGTAAGCGGTCTTTCGCTGGGCAACAAAAGGCGCCCTCGCGGCAAGGCGGGCGGCAGACTTCTTCTCTCATGCCCCCCCCGCGGCCATGTGTCTGTTGGTTTCTCCCTCTCTCGAGCGCGCCCAAGCCTGGACACCCCCTCCCGCGAAAAGAAATTGGTCGCCGCCGTTGTTAACGGTCGCTGCCCTCGGCGGCGTCGCGCGCCCCCTCACAGGTGTCCCCCGCCGTCGTGTTCCCTGAGGCGCCTCTTCGCGCCCCGCTTTCCCCTCGGCCCCAATATGGAGTCACTCCCGCTCTCCCTTCCCCTCTGTGGTCCCCGCAGGAGGCGGCAGCCTACCGCCTCTCTTACTCACGCCAGTCATGTCCCCTCCGAAGGGCGGGGCGAGGCGGAGAAGGGTGCTAAGAATAGCTGCACCTATTATTATAATAGCAGCGACTATTATTATTACTAGTGCAGTCGTCCCCCCACATTCGGAAAAACTGAATAACTCTACGCCCTCCCAAACCATACTTAACACACAAAAAAGTATGATCACCATATTCAACCCACCGTGGATTCCTTTGAGGCACCAGGGTTCTTTCCCAAGGTAGAAGTGGGGGGCTGGTGGGGTGGGGGCCACCTCCAGGGCTGACCCACACCGTTTTTAAGAAAGACTTACAAGCCTCATTTGCAGTTTCACAGGCCATTTCCACACCAGACTGTTGTAGTGCTATTATTCCACTTTCAACCTCTTATGGAATCCTGGAGTTAAGCCCCTCCTTAAACTGGAAAGGCCAGGATTCCGTAGGAGGTTGAAAGTGGAGTAATGGCACTATAGCAGTCTAGTGTGGAAATGGCCTCAGTCTCACGAGGCTCGCAGTCCCTATTAAAAATGCACAGGGAGGCAGCAAAGGTGATAGCAAATAATCTGTGAATAACCAAATCGATAAAAGTGAAACCTGCAAATGTGGAGGGCCGACTTGTTGTTGTTATTATTATTGTTATGATGTCATTGCCATTCCCCTGATTGTTATATTATTATAATTATTGCTGCTGCTGTTTGGGGTTCCCAGAGTGAAACCTGGAGAGGGCTCCTGTGCTTCTAATGCTTTTGTGGAAGAAGAAGTGATTGTTATACAGTTGACCCTCCACATTCTCTAGGGTCAGGGGGCAGAACCCTCGCAAAAGTGGGAAAACTGCAAATACCAGGCACAGTAGGGAGAACGGGCATGTAGGGTCCAAACCAGGCCCAGGAAAGGAGAGAGAAAGAGAGTGGGTCAGCGTGGTGCCCCTGTACTTCCTCCCTCTTGCCCAGTTCCTTCCTTGGGTGTGGGGTAACATTGGGAGAGGGTTTGTGGTGCTCTGGAGGGTCAGAGGCAGGTTTTTAAAGGGCTGCGTGGTCTGATCTGAGTCACCCAGAGGGAAAGTTCTCCCAGAAAGGAAGCACTTGAAGTGGCAGGGAGGCAGGGTTCCCCGCTTCTAATGCTTCTGTGGAAGAAGGTGTTTCTGCATGTGTTGCTTGTCATGTAATTGTTGGGTGTAAAAACAAGACAACAGCCCACTCCTGCTGGAATTCTGCCATTGAAAGCACGGGAGCCCTCTCCGGTTTTCACATTGGCAATCTCAGTCAGTCAGTTTATTGCAGTGGTTCTCAACCTGTGGGTCCCTAGATGTTCGTGGACTTCAGCTCCCAGAAGCCCCAGCCACTATGGTCAATGCTCAGGGCTTCTGGGAGCTGAAGTCCAAAAACATCTGGGGACCCACAGGTTGAGAACCACTGGTTTATTGTATTTTAGCAACCAACTATTCTACAGAAATATAGAAAAAGTAAAGGGAAAAAGTCAAATAAATTAATTTACATGTTAATAGTTAGTCTACAATAGACTATTTTCTATACCCTTCCTTACACTTCATAGTATGAAATTGTAAAGCCTTAACAAGAAATTTGGGTGTTCTAGCAGTGGTTCTCAACCTGTGGGTCCCCAGATTTTTTGGACTTCAGCTCCCAGAAGCCCTAAGCATTGACCGTGGTGGCTGGGGCTTCTGGGAGCTGAAGTCTACAAACATCTGGGGACCCACAGGTTGAGAACCACTGAAGGGATACATGTTTTACAGCAGTGGTTCTCAACCTGTGGGTCCCCAGATGTTTTGGACTTCAGCTCCCAGAAGCCCTGAGCATTGACCATAGTGGCTGGGGCTTCTGGGAGCTGAAGTCCACGAACATCTGGGGACCCACAGGTTGAGAACCACTGTTTTACAGCATCAGATAATAGAAAACAAACCTTCACAGAAGAGGATCTTCTCTTAAGAGATTTCAGGAAGGGAAAAATATAGTTATTCCTAAGATCATTATAAATAGGACCTGCAGCAATCCATGAGTTAAATTGTCCATTGAGACAGAGTTGCAACCACATTCTCTATCCTTTGGCAATCTTAATTGAGGGCATACTCCCCAGTTTTCCTAATTACGGGCGTACCTTGGTTAATAAAGCCTCTGACAAAGAAGCTCCTTTTTACAAAGCCTTTTCTCAACTCCAGACACCCAATCCCCCCCTCCGTCTTCTGTCTATCTGGAAGCCTTTTAGCAGCATCTCGATGAGGGATTGGAGAAGGAAGGCTGGAGAGACACAGGCTTTTGGATGCAGATTTTATTGTTGTGGTGTGCCTTCAAGTCATTTCTGATTTATGGTCACCCTCAGCAAAACCTATAATGGGGTTTGCTTGGCAGGATTTGTTCAGAGGGGTTTTGCCCTTGCATTCCTCTGCGGCTGAGAAACTATAACTTGCCCACAGTCACCCAGTGAGTTTCCATGGCCAGGGGGGATTTGAACCCAGGTCTCCCAGTGTCCTAGTCTAATGCTCACCATACCATGCTGGATCAGTAATGGAATAAACAAAGCTTGACCTGAGGAAGGACAGGACTTTGTTCTAGCCACTCTTACTGGATCTGTGTGTGCCTGCATACAACAGACTAGGTCAACAGCAGCTGTCTCTGTCTAGTATGTTAAACGAGCATAGATCTGTAAGTTTGGCCGCCAAAATGGAAATCATAAGAAAAGTGAAAGGGAGAAAAATCTCTGGCTTCATTTTTGAAGAAGCCCTCAAATAGTCTCTAGAAGGTTCAAGATGCTTTTGTTTGTTTATGCAAGGCTTATGTGACCTGGTTATTTCACTTTACATGTGCATATTGGTAGTTTTGGATGAAAAATTTGCTGAAACATATTGAGCTCTCTCTGTGTGTGTGTGTGTGTGTGTGTGTGTGTGTGTGTGTGTGTGTGTGTAGGAATCTATCCCTGTTCTGTTCAGGTTATTTTTCCCTCTGGTACCAAAATTTCTCTTAAAGAACTCGGGCCCAGGAATACATTGACTTTGTTGAGTGAGGTATATCTGTAATGCTGTTTTTTGCTGTGTTGAGATATATTGTCATCATTGCTGTTATCTTTGTGGCAGATACATTATTGCTTCTATCAAATTTGCTTACAAATAAATATTTCTTAATTAAGACTATTTATAAACTACCTGTGTCAGAAGATTTCAGAGCCGTGTGCAACAGTTTCAGAGCAGTTTAAGTCAATACATAAAAGTCAGGGTGAGAGGCTCACATCACCCATAAAATAGATGGCAGGGCTGAAGTGCAGCAGGAATAGTAGCTGGTTGTTATGCTGAAGCCCTTTTCTTTCCTCTTTAATTCAGATTTATTAGCAAACTAGATGAAGCCACAAGGTGGTGTAAAGATATGATGGGATTAACCTATACAAGGACAATTCAGGAATCTCAACAATAATGTTTGGGGAGAGGCTCCTGTTTAGTTCACAGAAATAAGAAGGTTAGATGAATTAAAGGCTTTTGTTAATGTTTTAAAATGTTTGTGGTGAAAAAAGAGGGGGTGAGAAAATCTTACCCAGCTGGTTCAACATGTTGTTAGAAAACAACCACTCGGCTTTAATCCTTTAAAGAACATTCATACACAAAGACCTTTAATTCACCCCATCCAAAAACATTTCCTCCCAAGTCTTGTCTTGATCCTTCTCCTTAGGTGTTGTCTCTCCAGCTTGGTTTCCTTTAAGACTATCCCACTTAATTTTTTTCTCTCTCCCCCTCATTCTTCTGTTTTCTACAACTTTGCTCTCAGTTTAGTCCTCCAACCTTAGAACTGGCTCTTTCACCTTTCTCTAAGATTTATGTGCCTATTTCCTTTTTGAGTCTGTTTCCATTTTTGCCCAAACATCTTTCCCTCAACAGAGTTTCTTTCCTCCAGTGTTCTTTCCCCTAGTTTGCTTTCAGTTAGTCTCGGAGGAAACCTTGTTTTGAATATTTAAAGAAATGTATTGAAAACCACAAAAGCTCATGATAAAACAAACCAGTTATTAAAGGTGCTGCTAGATTCTTCTGTCCCATCACTTTTTTTTTTCAGTAGAGTTCCCTACAGGACCTTGACTCCTTTCTGCTATTTCCTTTACATATCTCTTCCTCTCACAATACGTTTTTCTGTCAAAGTTCTCCAGCCCTCTGTCAATTTTTGGAACTACTGCTTAACTCATCTCTCTTTTTAACCTGTGCAGTGCTGTGAGTCAAATTATTAATTTGGAGTGACTCTATGTCTTCAGTTGTGGAACCCCATCCTGGCAGGGAACTGAACTAAATAACTCTTGGAGCATCTTCCAGTTGTATGGTTCAGTGATTCCAAATCTTTACCTTTTTTAGTACAGGGAAAAAAACCTGATTGTAGTTAGCAGCAGTACCCTTTTTTGCTTTTACGCACAATAAAGGGATAAGCCAATTCCATTAAAAAAAAAATTCTGTGCAGGATTTGGCTGCCACATTCATTCCTTCATGACTTTCCTTTGACAAACCGCTTGTATTTCAGCCCATATATGCACCACTTTTTGAAGGTTCTCCTCTTCTTTGCAAGGTTCATTCTGAACTGGCAAGCTAAACCAGATACCCATAGCAGTAGAATATAGAGAATCCATTTTGCTATGCTCTGTTGCTATCCTGCTTCCACATTTGCTTTAGCTTCCTTATAGCAGTGCCAAATTTCGCTCCTGATTAATAGCAGGCTATAAAGAGTGCCCTGAGCAACCTGTAGTTCTTGTAAGTTTGCACATTGGAAGGAGAAGAGGTTTTTTGAGTCATATGGAACCCCATGATTCTCACACAGCTGAGCCACCTGGTACAGTACATTTCTGTTTGGAGCCACCTGCCACACCCGTGCCATCTGGAATCTGATGGAAGTCTGCCTGCTGCTCCTCTGTTTAATTTTAGACCATTTTAAACACCTGAAATGCACACTTGAAGACAGTACTCAGCTAAGATGTGTATCATCACTCCACAGGGAGGAAGAGATCTTTGCTGTATGTTTTACTTGATATTGATCTTGTTTTATCTCCTACTTGATATGCAGGTTGGGCTTAAGTCTCTTCTTTCATTTCACCTTCAGACCCAACTGCCTTAAGACCATTTCACAAAATATAGAAGAAGACAGGTCTTGCATTTTCAATGTACTGCCAAACTCTTATAAAATTTCACGTTACAAATTTAAGCATGACAAAGGAAGTTCAGTGTGCAAACCCTGGGAGACTCCGGCAATGATAATGCCCAGGCATATTGCTCCTGTATGTTGGCATTTATACTTTTCCCTTTCAGACAGCCATCCCTCAAAAGCTGGCATGTTGGGGAAATGGGAAGACATCTTTTTTTGTGATTTCATGAAAAGCTCTTAATCATTCTTCTCTTTCCTCCTATTTTCTATTTCTTCTTTCACTTGACACTTTTCCTCCTGATCTTAAAGTAATCTTGCTTGCTTCAAGATTGCTTTAATTTATAAACCAGTTTTAGGATGCATGCTCAAAATCACTTAATCCCCCTTAACTGCTGTTTTATCCTTTTAAGATTTGTTTAAATGTAGCAAGAGTGAACATCTCCACACTGTTCTGTACATGTCCAGAACAAGTATCAACTAGCATGAATGCATTAACTATGTGTATGTAACCACAGTATTGCAGTTCTTCTGAATAACTTGGACGTGTGGTACAAATATGTCAAGTCCATCTACATAATACTCATTCTTCCTCCTACCCGGTGGCACGTACAATGTTAGGACCTTATTGCTACCTTCACTTTCATTTCCCAACAGAGGTGATGCTTAAAGAGAGGAAGAGAGAAATCTTTGTATGTACCAATTGTATTCCCAAATCCCCAAGTCAATGCAGAATATTTGCCTTGATAAATGTTGGATTTTGAAGATAAATCTGTTTTTATACATTGTGTACAAACTGCATAGCTTCACCATTTGAGAACATGTTCTGAAATATGTAACACAAAATCGGTTATTGGACATAAAGAGCCCAAAAACACATGTGTTGGGTATCTCTATTTGGCTTTTCAAGTAGGCACTCTGATCTCCTGTTGGTTAGGTTTTTAAATACCGCTCAGTTAATCCAAGTATAATGCTTCAACTTTTCATGAATAGAATGAAAAACTATTAATACATCTTGTTGTTAGTATGGACCTTCAAATTTACTCTGACTTATTGTGATTGTTTATTATTGTTGTTTGCTGTCAAGTAGACTTCGATTTATGGCAAACCCCTTCTGAGCAAACTTTGCCAAGAAAACCCCATGATAGGGTCGCCAAGTTGGAAATGACTTGAAGGCACACAATGACAACAAATAAGAGACCTCCAAGATCCCTGGTCATCGAGTCAAAGGTCTTGCAAACTCAAAATAGCCATGGTTTCCTTTATTGAGTTGATCCACCTATAACATGTTTTTCTTCTTTTCCTACTGCCTTCCACTTTACCAAGCATTATCGTCTTTTCCAGTGAATTGCATCATTTCATGATATGAGAGATCCTTTTTCTAGCGTTCAATCAGAATTTGGTACTCCAGTTACTATAGTAACCATATCATAAGATTTTCTAGGCAAGATTTATTCAGAAAAGGTTTGCCATTGCCTTCCTCTTAGGCTGAGGTTGTCACCTACTGAGTTTACATGGAGGAGTGGGAATTTGAACGCTGATCTTCAGAGTTCTAGTCCAGTGCTCAAGCTGTTATACCACACTGGCACTTTTATTGTGTACATGGGCTAAGATCTATTTTCATATTCAAAACATTAACCCCAAGAAGGGGTGTAAGAGCATTTACACAGCCTAGCCACCTGGTACTCCTAGCTGGTATATAATACTCTTCTCAGTTTTTCTGTAAGTGATTTGGTTTAGTCTTGGGGATGCAAGCTTAATTAACACAATTACTAGATAGTCATTTACCAGACTAAAGGCTTGAGTAATTCATGCTGTTGGTTGAAGAAACTGTTCAGAGTTTTCTTCGCATCAGGGACACAGTGGCAGGACAAGTACACCGTTACTGCGAAGAGAGACTCTGGATATGGAACTGACAGGTAGAGCTGCAAGACAAAAGTGCACCTTCCAAGTCTGAGAACTGTTGTTAAATAAGCTTCTTTATCAGAAGTCTGCACAGATTGGCCCATTTCAAGCTTGCAGATTGCCACACTGGTATCACATGTATTTACATAAATGACTTATAAATATAAACCATGATTTTTTGTCGCTGACATCTGTGTCTAGATCAGTTTGTTTCACTGCTGAGCATCTTTTAGCTGCTGTTGATGTAAACACTGGCTCTGAAGCATCTGTTTATATTAGGAAGGCATTGCCTGGTCTCAGAGAACAGATCTGAGTTGACTTTGCCATGCCTTGGCAGAAAGATCAATATTTAAAAACAGCCCTGACTTCATGAAGATGTTTTATTACAATGTATAAGACAGTGAAGCTGTATTCTTTTTTTGCTAGTAAAACCTTGAAAGAGTAACTGTAGTATCAAATTCTGATTGAATACTGGAAAAAGGATCTGTCTTAATCATATGCAGTAAGCCCTCAGAAATCCTCAAACTGTAATTACTGATGTACAATGAAGTTTTGGTAACTAAGCTGTTTATGTGGGTTAATCATGGTGTGCATTGTACATTCTCCACTAAGTTACTGCGTAAGATTTGTCTGGCAAATGTTCTCTAGAACATAGGCACCCCTGAATAAGTCAGCCTGATAAGTATTTAACATAATTAATGCTAATCCTGCATAAATCAAGTTTGTGTAGAGATTAATTGCAGCCTGCTGCACAAAGCTTAGTAGGCACTCATATGACTCTTCGTCCTTATCAATTTCACTTTCTCTCGTTACAAATAAACTGCAGTAATTTAGCATTGGTTAAGTTTTTGTATAGCCACTGTTTAGAAGATCTCAGAAGCGTGTTTCTCTAAACCCATGCTAAAAAAGTTCGGTTAGAAGAAAATGTCTGTTGCAAATGTGTTACCTTGAGCTTATTCTATTGCAATGTAGTTTTACATGTAACTGGTTTGGAAAGGAAGGAAACTACACCCTGCTGAGCACATTTCCTTTCCTCATTTTTTGGGGGAAAAAAAATGAATGTAACAACCTAGTACCATAAAACACAAAATTGCAGGCGGGAAAATATTTTGATATATTAGTCTGCAATTTAAGGTGTAAATGTCTACATTAATGGAGGACTTAGGAGGGGTAGTGTAATGTAAAGTTTACATTGTTAGACTGGAACTTGAGAAATCCAGCTTCAGTTTCCCACTTAGCCATGAAACTCAGGGGACCTATCTGTCTCTGTCTGCCTGTCTGTTTCTTCCCCGCCCCTCCCTCCCCCCTCACACACGTGACTGTAAGCCTGACTTTACCTCACAGCATTGTTGTAGAGGAATAGGAGAGGTGTATGTCCTGCCTTGAATTCTTCGAAGGAAAAAATGGGATATAAATATAGGAAATAAATATTAAAGAAAACTTGGTATCCCTTTCCTTGTCATCCCTTAAACAACAATATGTGTTGACAACATATTAATAAATCATCTACATAAGTCAAGAAACTCAAAAAAACTTTCTTTTGTCTTCTGTTCAACCATTTAGGCAATCACTGGACTAAAAATAACCATTTAGGCAACCATCTTCTGCTACCAAATTTGTTGTAAATAAAAAGGGAATTCAGAAAACAAAGAAAGAGAAATGGTCTTTTATATATTCTAGTTAAAAATAAGCATAACATATAAATTCTTGATATACAAAAAGTTAAAAGAGAACTTGAGCAGGTTTGGCAAGTTAAAATACAAAATATATCGAAATACAATACCACAGTGAAGCAGAGTACAACAAACTGCAGCAACAGCAAATCAAGAAATGGAAGTGTCCACTAAAACAAAGCTGCTCTTATAGAGCCTTTACACCTGCTACTAATGATAGAAAGCAGGTGAAGATCCTCTATAACACCAGTTAACCCCATAATAACCAGAGTTGTAAATCTTGTCAATTCCAACAATATGTACCTTATTTGCTGGTGTATAAGACTCACTTTTTTTCCTGAAAAATGCTATTTAAAAATGGGTTGCATCTTATACACCAGCAAATGGTATTTGCTAGTGTATAAATGGGGTGCATCTTATATGCTGGCAAATATGGTAGCTGATTAATTCTCTGTAAAATCAGAAGTGTTTTGTGCTCCCAGTTTCATTTTAGTGATTGATGTTCTTGTCAATGATGATTTTGTAGAGAGCTTTGCAATGAGTTTGGAAAACTCCGAGGCACTTCAGTGCTTAGAGATAAAAAGTTTCCCTTTCTACATGTGATGTGAAATAAAAGGACGAATTCACAGCAGTTAGAGTGTTCAGCCTGCTTTATGGGAGAAGATGTGATCTATCACTAAAACGATTAAATCCATTGTGAAGCTTGACTGTGCTTTGCTTACACCAAATGTTGTCCTTCCTCAGTTTTCTTGATTCCTCAGTTTCTTGATTAGCAGGAATAAGTACTGGAAAGCCCATGTAATAATCATCATAGAAAAGGGAGTCTAGGCTCCACGTGCTTATGGATGGTCCAAGCATGTGAAGCCTAGTCGTCCTTTTTCTTTCTTGTTTAGTGCCCAATACTATTCCCACACATATCTGCTAAAATCTCTTTTAAAGGCTTTGGCATTGCTGGTAACTTGCCTTTTATGTACAAACAACCAAAATCATTCTTAGCTGCTTTTGTGATGATAGGAAGAAACGAAGCTTTGAGCATACTTGCTTCATATATTTCCCCAAGCTGTCATAATTAAAATGCTGTTGAGCGTAACTTCAGTGTCTCCATAAATAAACGTTGATGCACATGTGACTTGGGGAATTGCATGTGAGACACAATGAGCAGAAATATTACCTAAAAAAATAATAATAATGAAGTGAACCACTAGAAAATATTTTATTTCCACTTTTTATCCTTATAGGGACAAAATCGAAGTCTCTATGGATGTTTATAACAGCTCATGAAACTTACAGTTAAGCTCATTTTTTGAGTTGTACTGAAAGGCCTTATTTATCTGTCAACTTTCCAGTGTGCGCCTACAGGCCACCAATTTGTTACAGGCAAGTAGCTTGTCAGGCTCATTACTCAGATTGCTTTGTGACACATACGTAATTGCAAGCAGATAGTCTGACTTGTATGGACTGCTAAGTTTTTCTTTTTTGACTACATGACTGAAAAAAACGGTTTAAGATTCTTCTGTACATCTTGGGGTGTTTTTGTCTTCTTCATCCGAGTTTCCCCATAGTTTCACATGCTCTTAGAGATGGAAGTCTGTAGTCTAATATTTCAACCTGTTTTCAAGATATAAATTGTAAATACAGATCCAAAGAGCTGTGCAGCTAATTGTGCTTCCCCACAACTGACAGGATCTCTATTTTAAATGTAGGCTGGTTCTGAATCAAAAGAAGGGTGTTCATATTCTTTCTTTGTCAGCTGGAAATAGATCCTTCTTTATTGATATTACAGGCTAACTAGAATTCTTCTAGGGATGTTATTTTAAATGGGTACATGCAACTCAATCTTAATGCTTAAAGTAGTTGTTTGTATTTGAATTGTTATTTTGAAAAGAGATTCATGTGATTGGCTTGCAGCATTCTTCTAGAATCCTGGGAAATTGCTGGTTCATATGTTTGAAGGAATTAGGATAGAGCCAACAGCCCATTATTAGACAATTGAGTTATCATACATTCGGGCAACAGTTTGTATTCCAGTTGCCACAATGTAATTGGCTTTCTGGGAGACGGTTCCTCTTGGAATATCAGGCATAGTGATGTGTTCAGTTCTACAAGGATTGTTGTCACGGCTAAAATTATTGTGGTTTCACAAATACAGTATTATACAACTTTGTTTTCTGTCCCCCCCCCCCACTTAAGGAAGTAGAATAAAGAGTTTTCTTTGGTTTGTGCCATGGCAATTTCTCCATGACTGAAAATATTTGAAAACTGACCAGACTTGAAGAGTTGTAAATAATAGCATGACTGTTTGAAACACGTCTAGTGTCTGTTGCCTTGTGATATAAACTCAGCTCTGTTTTATCTATCTACATGTTGCAGTTGCTTGTTTAAATCTGAAGGAAGAATGAAGTTAATTCATCTGGAATTAACATTGACTTTTGAAAGCTAAACAGCCTTTCTCTGTTGACGTTGTGATGTTGGCAGAAATGTAATAGGCTGCAAATGCCTTAAAGAATGGAAGAGCAGAAGTAAGTTCAACAATAATTCACAGTTAACTCAATTCCATGTGGTCAGACAAAATTGCCTTGGGGAATTCTTGAATTTGACTTCATTAATGCCCTGGATGTGTTTTGAAATCTTTCTGTGAAAGAAGCTATAGAAATGCATAGATCTTAACCAGGAAAGGAAAATTTTCCCTGTTTTGGTTTATTAACTCTAAGGTATAGATGGCAACAGTTTATTTTTATGTTTTTCTTGAGGAGAACTGTAAAAGCTTTGTCTAAAACCTGAATGAATCACTTGGAAATCTTAGATGGAAACAACCATCTGAGAATTCAGTTTGAATTCAAATGTAGCTGAAATCTAATACCAAGGGGCTTGAAAGTCTCTGAGAAGCCTGACACATTCCAAAAAAGATGAGATATTAAATATTCCACATCTTACTGTTCAATTATAAATGGATAAGCATTATGGATTTTGCATTGCTAGCATCCCTCTAGAGATGTGAATTAATGTAGTCTCAGCTGCCTGTGGTTGAAGGTTGTGAATCATATTGAATGTGAACAACATAATTGGAAGCATAGAGATGTGTTTTCTGATTTCAGTATTGCAACGTTCATTAGAAGATCTGACTGTAAATTAATAAGGCTTAAAGGTATGGCACGCTCCTGTATACTTTCTGATTGGGATCACATAATAACCATTAAAAGCTACAGAGCTTGATTTTTAAAAACATCTTTGATAGTAATACTTCCAAGTTATAGGAATGACTCTCTGCATGTTATTAAACCTAATTTTTCATTGTGTTGTGAAATCACTCCTCTTTGCTGTTGCCTGTTATGATTAGGCCTTTGCTCTAGAAAAATGCGTTTCAAACAAAGATCTGGGGGGGAAGGGAGAGAACCACGGCTTCCTCTGTGAGAATGTCAGTAATCTTAGAAATGCTTCTTTAAAAGAGAATATTCTTGCCATGGATGCAGGAGTAGGGACTGTATGGCTGGCATACTCTTTCTAAGATGGGGCCCCACTGTCATGCTCTGTGCCCTGCAATGAATTGTATGCCTTAAAGAATATGTACCAGAATCCTCCATGACATGGCGGGATTCTGTAGCAACAAGTGGGAGTTTTTCAGTAGCGGGAGTTTAGAACATCAGGCTCTCCAGTTGTTCTGCCCCACAGTTTCATCTGCCGTGGAATTGTAGTCCAAAACACAGGAAAAGCCAAAAATTCCCCACTAATCCTTAGTGGACAAGTCAGTGTAAAATGTATGTTCTGAATAATGCTTTTTTATTTATAAAGCTTTTGCTAGTCTAAGGCTGAAGCAGCTGCTGTGTATGACCCAATCTGTCCTTACAAAAAATAGTCTTCTACCCCAAGGGACATATAATGTAAAGTAGACACAGGTGGACAGAGAAAGGGGGAAATCGGTAACAGGAGAAAAAAAGTGGTTCCTAATAAATGTACATCATTGTTAAATACAGTTTAATATGTTGACTGTTGGATTTGTTTATTTCTTTTCCTGTACAGTCAGGTTATTATCAGTGACAGTACACATAGCCTTAAAATGCCAGATACAAAATAGATTATAGTCACTAACATGTTGTTGAAGTTTGGCAAATACAAAGGGTTTGTGCCAATAATCTGAATAATTTAATATCTACTCTTCTTGTTCCCATGTGTTGCTGCAAAAATACACTTTGAACATACATTTCAGCATTTAGAGAAATGGTGTAGAATGTCTAAGATGTGTATACAATCAGCCCTCCACATTCTCTAGGGTTAGGTGCACAGGACCACCACAAAAGTGGAAAAACTGCAAATATCAAAATGTGTGTATCTCAGGGGGCTGATACATGGTGAGGAGAGTGGGCACCTTAGATCCAAACCAGATCAGAGAAAGGAGAGGGAAAAGAGAGATCAGCATAATGGCCCCATACTTTCTCTCACCCATCTCCTCCTTTGGGTGTGTGTAGGGGCATTGGGAGAAGGTTCATGGTACTGAGAAACTGGGGTGCGAGCCATCCTTAGCCAGTCAGGCAGCAGTTGGTAGAGTGGGAAGACCAGAGGCAGGTTGCTTCGCAGCCCCTAGAAGGGAAGCACCTGAGGTGAGGGAGCAGGGGTTGGAGAAACTCATAAATAATCAAGTCCTTTGAAAGTCAAACACGCACATGTGAAGGGCCAGCTGTATGATGCTACTGTATTAAATATCATGGTTTTGAGGAAGTTCTTGTAACTTTCCTTGGGAGCTTCCCCCCGGTCAAAGTAAAGAACTTAGATCCTCATCTTGCCTGTACTGAAACTCCTGTGAGATTATGTTGAGGGCTCTACTGGAGATATGTAAATGACTTCAGGACTATTAGGTCATTAACTCATATTTCACAAATGAGGAGCTGGCATTAGTCAGTGAATCCATGACAGAGCTACCCATGGAATTCAGTGCCGACTGCCTGGAATCATTATGGTTCTCCCCGAATTGTATAATGAGAAAGAAAAGGCCTTGGTGTTAGTGGGTTCAGCTGTTGTACAGCTGTCTTGCTAAGCATTGCTGCTTGCTTTTGGGACCTCAGTCATCTACAAATGCCCCATACCCCTCTGCCTCAAATATCCTGTTACAGAGTTTCTGGGGATCTTATTTCTTGGGTGTCTATGTGTAGTTGAACATTTCAGATTTTTCAATGAAATAAAAATCCTTAAGCCTAGCCTTAAAGAGTCCTTGGGATCAAGGTCATGGACTTGATTTGTGGTTCTGAATGTGTTTATTGGAACTTTGCCTGCTAGCGAACAATAGAAAATGCAGAAACAGAATTGGGACAAGTTGGTCCCTAACATGTCTCAGGTATCATTAATTTCAGGTACCTAGGGACACGGATCAGGTACCATTAATTTCAGTGTGATCAAAGCATGACTTACAACTGGGCCCATTCTATATATTTTAACAAATAATTGACTCTATTGCTGGTGCATCTTGGGTTGGTTGAAATATCCAGTTAATATAATTTCTTCATCTGTGCATGCCTGCCCAAATTTTAAGACAGTTAAGGGAGGACTTTCTCTGGGTTCCACTACCCTCACAGACTTGTGAGAGGGCCTCCTTGCTGGAACTCCCCTCTCACGGAAGGCCAGATTGGCCTCTTCGCTTTATCTGGCCCACAGGTGAAGACTCCTCCCCTTGTTTTTTTAAGATTGACTTTTGGCTGTTAACTGGTTGTTGCAGTAGGATCTTTTGATGGTTGTGTACATGTGCTATACTTCAGTCTCATGGTTACATTTTAAATGTTTTTGAATTGCTTTAAGGTAGTGCTGTGTTAATTAATAATATAATAGTTAATTAAAATAATCTATTTAATTGTTTTAACTCTTTTCTTCCTTATGAATATTTTTTTAGCTGTCTTCTGTTTTAACCTGTGTTGTTGGCCCCCATAGATCCCATACAGGTAGAAAGGCAGGACATAAATTCATTAAATAGTAAATAAATAAATCTGTATTTTTATTCAGAAGTGTTAGAATCTGCCCTTCTAGATTATGTAGAAATCTCTTTAGTTCCTATACTATTGTCCTGAGGCGCTTAAGCTAGATCTCAGTTGACAGTTTACATCCAAGATATGTCGTGATATAACAGTAGTCAAGGAACTATTAGGTTGTTGTGGAAGGCCAGAAGTTGTTGGTTCAAACGCCTTGACCTCCATGCCTTCATCCAGTCTTCTTTTAAAGCCATCCAACTTGATAACTATCAGTACATCGTGTGACTGCAAATTTCACAGTTTGACTGTGTACTATGGGAAGAAGTACACATTTTCACTCAATAATCCCTTTGGGTTCTAGCACTGTATGCGAGGGAGGGTATTTTTATCTGCTTTCTCCATACCAGACATTATTTTATGCACCTTTATTATACCTCACCTTTCAAAGCTGATCAGTCCCAAATATTGAAACCATTCGTCATAGAGGAATTGTGTTGATAACTTGATAATCTTGCTTACACTTTTTTTGCGTTTTCCCCAAGATATAAAATATCCTTTTTCATTGTCCTGAACAGAACTGTGAACAGCATTCTCAGTGTGCTTGGCTACTATAGATGTCTCACTTGACAGAATTGTTATGGAGTTCGCTGTTACATATTGAAGTAATAAAGATAACAGTAATTACTGAAAATTTTAGTAGAGTTTTTAAAATAACCCTTTCCTCATGAATTTTCATCTTTGGAAACAAGACAATTTTTTTTTAAAGAGTGGCTGGTTAGCTTATTTACTTCAAGCTCTTCCTGGGGTGTTTCATTGTAGAGGAGATTTGCAGGAATCTCAGCTGCAGGGTCCCTTTCTGATGGAGACATTCTAGGGATTAGTTTGGCATCTTTTCCAGATGCTTTGTGGGATAGTAGAAATAAGCTGACACTCAGGATTACCACTCTCTGCCTGCTGATTAAAGCTAACACTTGTGTGTTGCTTAAATCAATAATTTTTGAACAATCTTCTGTACAGCCTTGTGGTTCCTTGCAAGGTTGTTGGAGCGGGTTTCTCAGTTCTCTGATCATTATGGGAAGATAAGCTTCTATGAATGGTAGGTTGTTCTCTTCCGACAGGCCTTCCCAGACTAGTGTTCCACCGCCTCTCATCAATTGTCCCTTTGTTTTTAATTTTGTTTTTAACTTGTTTTTAATAGTTGATATGTTTTAGGGGGATAGAAGGGTTGGTGGGTGGGGAGGATGGGCTACAATTTAATGTTTTAATGTATTTATATGTTCCTGTAACGCCGCCTCGATCCACTGGGAGAGGCGGGATAAAAATAAATTTTGTTATTATTATTGTCTTTCTGCTACTTGTCTTCCCTGAGATGTATAGCTGTAGTCGGGAGCAGGGGAAGGAATCCTTACGCTTGTGTTTATATCTTATTGTTACCAGAAAGCCCTGTGAACTGCATGTAACCCCTTGGTGCTCTAGAAAATGCTTCAAGAAATACGATTCTGTGTAGTAGCATTTTCCAGAAAATACAGCAGTTCTGCAGCATGACCATAGAGGATTTTGAAACAGACAGATCAATGGGGAAAGGAGGGAGGGAGTTTTAACCCACTGGCTTAGATTCCAGCCATATAGATTTCATTTTGTGTTGTGGGGGTGCAAATCGAATCTTATTGGCTGTAGTTAATGATTGGTTGAACTTTCTTACTAATGTTGGGTGGGGAGAGAAACTTACATATTGAGTATATTTCAAATATGAGTTCATGTGATAGAATGTTTCTTCATGCAGGGAATAAATAAACCCCAGCATAAAAGCAAACCGGCTCTGAACAAATCTTGCAAGAAAACCCACTGATGAGTTTGCCTTAGGGCACCAGAAATCAAAAGACAACAAACGTATACAGAGGTAGCTGTGTTGGCCATACAGCAAAAATACAACAAATTCCAAAATGTATCAATACCCTTTTTGAGGCCAGCTGAAAAGCATGAAATACATTATGCAAGCCTCAAAGCCCCACTGGCTACTTCATCTGGGAAAGGTGTTCGAAATTATACAGGAGAAGGAGAAGAAGAAGACAAAAAACTACAGTGTTAGAGTCACAGGACAACGCTTTGTCTTAAGATGTTTTGTTTGCTGTTAGTTAAGATGGTCTGGAGGATTCAGTGAAGGCAGTGGCGACTGCCCTGTTTGTTCCCCAGTTCTCACATGGCCAAGGAACCGTAAAATCCAGGCCAACAAAAACCTGAACTCTATTAGCAACAGAAAAAAATAACCTCCCTGAGATCCAGGCTGTTTCTGTCCTGTATGAGGCTACTAGCCGCTTTCTTAAGCACAGAACATAGTATTTACTAAGAATGCTCTGTACTGCTGCAGCTGGAAGAACTTCTAGGAGCTGTATAGGTAAAACTTGCCAAATGTAGTCCCAGTGAAAAAGCTTTGCCCTTGTTGGAAGCAGAAACCTCAAAGAGTTTCTTCAACATCTAAAACGCAAGCATGCCAGGGGGAAGCAGTTCTCTAGAAAACAGATGTCCCAGATATATCTGGGAAATGTTCCATCGTGTGAACAGCCACTTCTCTTATGAAATGGTATGGTCTGGAAGCAAGTGTACCTTTTCAGGTGCTGCTGTGAGAACTATGTCTTTAATTTTTGTGATCGCATCCACTTTTATCATGGGCCCTGTGGGCAAAAAGTTTGGTCACAGCTTTCACTTCTAGGTCTGCTCTCAAGCACACTCACAACTTTTTCAGTGATCAGAAGCATGGAAAGTATCCCCCAGGGAAAATTCCCCTTTCTCTTAGGATATCCCTGTACTGGGAGTTGGAAGCCATCTGTCCAGACTGCACACTTTATGCTAGCTTGCCTGTCATCCACATAGCCGAGCAGGATGTCAGGTTAAGGCGTATCTTCAGTATACCTTACGCCTTTCCCCCAGCTGAGTTTTATCTGCATGTTTACACTGTTTACAGGTTAAAGTACTATTATTTCTATTAAGACTGCACCATGTTTAGAAATAGTGCTAAACTTTGAAGCTGTAGTTACAATGTAAAAATTAAACAGTGTCTTATTAATGTCTCATACATCCTGTTCTGTTGAGCGATTGTGAGCAAAGCAGAATTTTCACAAAGACTAAAACTTAGCATTTATCCTGTTTATTTTAATTGTTCCACACAGATGAATTGACTTCTTTTTTATTATCTTACTGTTTTTAGTGACAGTAGTTTTGCTCCAGTATAAAAGTTTAACTTTTCATCTGAGGAACAAGAAGCTGTTTCACAAATATGTTATATAAAGAACAGATAATTCATGTTTTCCTTTAGACAACACCTGAATGCATCCAAGATGTTTGGAGTCCCTGGATCTGCTGTTGTATACCATGTGGGACTTCCTTAGATGTAGAGTGCCTTATAAATGCCACAACTAACTAACTAACTAACTGAATAAATAATATTTGGATGTTAAAACCGGTGCTTTCTTTCCTCAGGGTGACTGTCTATGGTGTTTCCAAGCTGTGATAACAGATCAAAATTGATTACTCCCGAGCTTTTCTTCACCCCACAGAGTCAGGTGAGTTGTAGCAAATACCTTTGATTGTGTTCCAGTGTAAGGACAACAGTTATTAATTTTTTTAACAGCCTCTGGTAAATCATTACACCTATGATGCAAACTATTAGTGGCACTCCCGCAACCCCAAAGCACATAACAGATGTTGGGTCAGGAAAGTATTGGTCATGGAAATAGACAAGTAGACCCAGAATGGATCAATGTGGACAGTGACTCCATTATTTGATGGTATTGTAATGTATGCTGTGTGTGCATGTATATTTAGAAAATAGTTGACTGTTAGAGCTTCCCTGGGTAACTGCCCACATCTGGCTTTGAGCCATTCCAGCTATGTGTGTTTTCTTTCCTTTTGTACAGAACTGCAGATACACGTACTAACAAAGATCACTTGGTACAATAATGTGGAGGTTAGTGTGCATCAAGAGATGCAGTGACCAGTTGCATTCACACAGGCGTTATACCATTGCTCAAATATCTGTGCTGGTTTTGTGCTGTCTCTGGAGCCAACTTCAACAAGCTAGTTAAAATGATTTGGGTTCTTCCAATGATTTGATACTTCCATCACTCCTGTGTCCTATGTTGATGCGAAAATAGGTTAGTAATCCCTTTTAAGTTCATAAGCCCGGTTAGGTCTGCAAAAGCATAAAGAAAGGTTCCCTCATAGCTGTAGAACATCTCTCTGAACACAGCAGGAATTATTGAGTATCTTCCGAAAATGATGTAAAATGTCTACCACACATGGATCTACCTAGAATGGGAGAGCATTTCTTGATAATATCTGGCAATAAAGTGCAGATAAGCACTTGGTGTTCTTCAGACCTGCAGCCAGTCTCATAGCATCTCTTATTGTGTGACTTTAGAATCATCACAGGCATATGATACAGGCACGGAAGGAAGTAGATTAATATGTTGGTTTATGATCAGCCCATCATGGGGTGATTTTTTTCTCCTCTATTTTATTCATTGACATCAAGTTGCTCCTGCATATACAGTGCTTCAAGATACCCATATTAGGAAGACTTTATTTTGTGTGTATAATAGTAGCTGGTCTGGGTTCTTGACTTGCAGTAATATAATTTTTTTCTGAGATTGCTTCATTAATTTTTCCAATACATGTTGATGAACAAAGTTTGAGAGAATCTAAGTAGGAAAAAAAAACAAACCAGATTGTTGGCAGTACAGAAAAGCAGCCTGATCTGGATCACTACTGTGCTGTGATTTTAATTTTCCTTCATTTTTTCAGCTTACCTTCTGTTTTAGTCTTATTTTCTAACTTTCCACCTGATCTTGGTGTAAGGGACAAAGCGAAAGGAAGGATGATATGTTTGGTTTACGGTAGCCTGCTGAATAAGGTTGATTTGAAGGAGTGGGCTTTTTCTGTGGCCTTTGTAAGTGGTGCCACCTACTGGAAGATGAATCAGTAAAAATACTTATTATTTTTCAGAGCTGCTTACAATCTGTTTCCACCCGTTTGTGCCTTCCTTTCTGGTTTCCCTAGAATGGCTTTGTTGTTCAGTAACATTCCCTGTAACACACTTAGAATGTATATCATATTACTGTCTCCCCTTCCCACTACTCCAACCATAGGCCTAGAGCTAGATCGATAGGTGGTTGTGCAGGATTTTTAAAAAGTCTCTGTAAGGTCTCTTAAGATTTAGAGTTCTGTAATTGTGAATCAGTATCCAGACTGAGACTTCAGCAGCTGTTATTGGACTAACTGGGATGTTGAGTGATATAGCTGAGAATATAGCTTGTTGTGTCACATGAGAAACCACTGGAGTTCAGATTTTAATATTTGATGATTCCAAGAAGAGATAGTAGGTGCCATCTTACTGTCACTTGTCCAGTCTGATATGGAATGCTTTTCCTTCAGTATCCAGCCCATCTGGACAAAATATTCTCATGCTTATCTTGACTGTATCTCTCAATCCAGTAGTTGAATGTAATTGGGCTTGTTCACAAAATGTACTAGATAATGCTTTGAATAGGCATTTGTGTCCCTTTAGAAGAAAGTTGCATCTCTTTTGTCTCTAAAGTGATAACTGTGACTTGTTCCAGATTAGCCAACATCGGTGACACGTTTCAGCTGCAAAGTAGGAGACCACTGGTCACAAGGTTGTTTTGGTTAACCCGCTCTTCCCCAACCTGGTACTGTACAGATGTGAGGGACAGTGATTACCACTGCTGAGCTATGCTGCTGGGTATGGATGAGAGAACTGGCACCGTGTTGAAGAAGACTGAATTGAGCTGTTCGCACACAAGCTGCCAGGATATAGTTATGTTCTTCTTGTTTAAACCAAACATGAGGAATTTTTATTTATTTTGTGTGGCCCTCCATATGTTGTTAGACTGCAACTTGCCATTGGCTCCCCACTATTGTCTACATAAGCTACAGCCGATGAGAGTTGCAGTCCACTAACATTTTAAAAGCCAAACTTTTGCTATCCAAACTTTCCACAAGTGCTATGGAAATGATAAGATATCTAAATGAAACCTAAATACTTGACTTCAGTCTCCCTGTTTATTTGTTGCAGGAGCTACCCTTCGTGCTTTTCCCAAGGCTTGGATTACATCTTTGATTGATTCTACCTGGCCATTCTCATAGCTGAGGTGACTAGGCAAACAGGTAACACTGGCTCTTGCTCCATTGTACTTAGCTTTGCTTCTTCTCGCTTTATGAACTGTAATCAATCTGGCATAGGTTGAAGGCATCCAAAACAACAGTGTGGATGACCTGTCAGCTATTTACAGTATAGTAGTTTAGCTTATGTCTGCAGATTCCCACTAGTGACTGATCAAGCTGGCATCTAGATTAAACGCTTCTGCTAATTTAGAACCTGTGCTACAGTCGCTAAGTTTCTGAGAACAGCCGTACATGGTATCATTCTGTAATATTTTAGATCATTAGCTGACACTCTTAGAATAGTGAGCTGATAAAGCAGATGGCAGATGACATCATTTATGCTAAACAAAAAGTTCTGAGACTACAAGTCCACTGCCATACTGTTTAGAATAGTAACAAGCTCCCGTTTGTCTGTTGCTTCCCTAGAAAAAGTGTGCTTGGTTGGTTTCTTCTGTGTCACACTGTTGAGGCACACGCTGGTCTGTGGTACAATTATATATCCTCCTGACAACATTTTCTTTCCTAAGAAAAAGCTCTGAACCATTGCTCTCCTGTGAAAAATGAACTTGTCAGTTCTACTAGACAGCAGTTCAAGCTGAACGCTCCCAGGAGCCAAACCTGTCCATGACGGTTCCTGGGAGAGTTGAATGGCATACTAGTTAACAAGTCCTGACTAGACAGCTCTTACCAGTGAAGTAGTGATAGCTTTAACTCTTTACATCTTTTTGTTTTGCTCTTTTGTGTGTGTGTGTGTGTGTGTGTGTGTGTGTGTGTGTGTGTCAAATATATAGAAGTCTCAGAAACTGGGGAGAGGGGAATGAACCGTGAGGGTGTCCCCGGGAAGAGTCCGGAGGAGATGTATATACAGCAGAAAGTGAGAGTCCTGCTTATGCTTAGAAAGATGGGATCAAATGTAAGTATTGTAGGCAGCCTTGCCAACAAGCTCACAGAAACTTAATAATGTGAAATTTTTACTAGCCTTCTGAGACATAATGGCAATGTTAGAGCCATTACTAAGTGAACTAGTTGTCTTCTGATTTATGAAGGCATGTGTGCTTGCTTAGAAAGAATTCGTACTCACCATGGGCTACTGGGTGAATGGGTATTTACAAGCCTGATCATAGACTTTGTAGACCAAGATTCTTTTGGGAAGTGATGCAGGATAATACCACTTCTCCTTGGCTCTACATCTGAAGAACTTTATGGGCAAAGGCCAAGCAGATTTTGATTAAATTATGTAAAGGAGCTCTAAAGTCTTGGCTCCTGGCCTGTACCCAGGAGACTAGTAATTTATGGATTATATTTCATGGAGATGTCAGTAATTTTTCTACCTTCTGACTTCTCAGATATAAAAGTGTAAAATGAAACTGTACAATATCACTTGAGAAATGCAGTTAATTTAGCAATTCATGCTTTAGTCCCTTGTGTGTATATATAAATGTTTTTGCGATGTACTTGAGGATGTTTTAATATTACTTTGAATGACCAATTTGGTCACATAACAACTTCTCTAATGGTTAGAGAAAATGAAATTCAATTTGTAGCTGCACGGCAAGTTTAATAAACCACATCAATCTATTGTCTATATTTTATTTGGGTATTTTCTTCAGGGGTTCATTTGATGTGTGATTTGTGCACCTTTTGTGAAAGAGAGGGTGCTGTGTGCCAGGGCTTTGCTTATGTGACTAGTGATAGCAAAGGAGACTAACATGGATTGTAACAAGACATGGACCCTGCAATGAGATTTATCTTCTGCCATATTTGTTGGATATATTCTGCTTTGTTCTTTTTCCAGTTAACCACCAGTGAGGAGGAGTTTTTACGGACGTACGCGGGGGTAGTCAATAGCCAACTTAGCCAGCTTCCTCAGCATTCTATTGATCAAGGTGAGTAGGAAGGGAGAGGGAGACAAAGGGAAGCTTTTGATTCCTGTTTGTCTAAATAATTGACTTCTGGTCTGTTTCTGGGAACAATTCAAAGTGTTGGTTATGACTTATAAGGTAACCTCGGAGAGGGATTTCTCCATGGTGCTCTCAGGCTCTGGAAGTCGCTTTCCAGAGGGGTTAGACTGGCACTCTCCTTAATATCTTTCCACAAGCATTTCAAACCCTTTTTATTGTGGCACACCTTTGAGATTTGATTTTTAGGGAAAACAGGCCTTGTATCACGTGCTGGGTTTTTATTTGTTGCTTTTGGTGGTTTTTTTGTTTTAACTGGTTGTTGCTGTTGTTGTTGCTAATTGAATTTCTTTGAAACTTTTTTATACTGTGAACTTTTAACTATCTTTTAGCTGTGGTAAGCTGCCTCAAACACTGGAAATAAATATAATAACAACATACACAAAAGCATGAGAGTGGCTTCTAATTTATTTTTAAACTAGTGAATGCTGTCATTCCAAAACTCCATTTTCTTACTGAGTATCTTTGAAGGAACAAAGGAGAGATTTAGTATATCCTGCAATAAAATAAATCTAGCATCTACTGAAGACAGTGAATGCTCCCCATCCTCGTGCTATTATGAGATAATCTTACCTTCTTTTCTTGGCTTGGAAATCTTTCAGGCATTAACTGTATAGTCTGACACTTTCCTTTTTAGCCTTAGGGACTAGAAATTTCTGAGCCTTGTTCTGCAATTCCTCATTTTCTGTGCTGGAATGGGTTAAAATAATTCAAGAAAAGATATTCATGTTGAATACTTTCACCTATGGAACATGGTTTAGTAAAATGCAAGCACGCAGTGCATTTTGATGAATGACAAAGTGGTTTAAACAGCCTCGAGATACGTGAGGAATGAAAAGCAGTGTAAGCCATGAAGACTTCAAATGCTGATCAATCAGCAGGAAAGCTCACCTAAAGACAGTTTCAGGTTCCGTTTTTCTGTGCAGTGTAACATAGTTTTGATCATTTTCTTGGCCTTGAGCAAAGTTTGAAATGTAGCTGGAGAAAGAATTCTTGATTCTAACACCGTATCTTTCTGATGTGGTGCTAGCAGTCGCCCACTGACACTTACTTGAATTTTTTCTAACTATAAAATTGCAAGTAATTCATGGAATAGAGGATTATGATGCCTTCTGCTGGGCCTTCTGCTTCTACAGGTTGCATCTGGGCACCAAGCCCCTTTTTTTTCATCCCCTGAGTGTCCTGCAACTGTGTCTTTAACTTGACATCCTGGTAGCAGAGCACTGAATTATCTGTAGTCAGTGGGGAAAAAAACTGAATCTCCTATAGTCAATGGGATAGTCAGTGTCTCTGTTAATAGCATACTAATTGAAAGTGATTATAAATACACGTGAGGACCATTTATTTATAAATATACATTTAATAATAAGTGCATGTGAGATTTTATTTGATAGTGGGTAGGGAACATTTATTTGTTAGCAGTGAAGTTTAACATTTATGTTTTTAACTTGGTCCATCATTTTTATTCATTTTTCATTAAAAAGTATGCTAAGTTCTACCCCTTCCTTAGGCCATGCACACTTATGTGCAACTCTTGACCACCCTTCCCTTCTGGAAAGTGACCTCCAGCCCTACTAACTCAGCATTAGAAGTAGGTAGCCTACAGATTAGATCCTTTTGGTTCAATATTCCTGTTGGCTGTGGTTACAAGGTTTTTGTGTTACAACACTAACTTAAAATCAAGACAGTAAGTTAAACATTGATTGTTGATTGATATTGAAATAGATACACCCCTGGTATTACCTTTTTAATCTCTCAAAGGTTCCATGGAACCAACTGAAGTGTAGCATTTCCGATAAATTACCCATAGTAAAGCATGATGGAATATTGAGGGGGTGCGACTATGAACATCCATCAGAAAAAAAAAATTAAAAGTGTGCATTTACAGAAGCTCTGGATCTTAGTAGGATGCAGGCATAAGTAATAGGGCAGATTTGTACATACTTACTCAGAAGTCTCCTTGAGTTCACTAGACCTTACTTCTGTAATGTGTAGAATTGTAGTTGAAGTAACTGAGAAAACGAGCTTAAAATTCTGAAAATGTCTTGGCTTACTTTTGAAACTGAGGTTTCAAGCCTGGCATTGGATGGTAAGTGGCTTCTGAGATGTCAAGAATTCCATTTTTGGGTGGCAGTTGATATCTGCACACAAATACAGTGGGGTTTTAAAAGGGATAAAACAAAAGCATAAATTTAAGTTGAGACAGTGGTGTGCTATGGTGTTTGCTTTGTAGATTCAGAAAGGCTTTTGTTTGGCTATCTTTCTGTTGAAAGTAGTTTCAGTACTGTCTTGGAGTATCTCAGATACTTCTGAAATAAAGTCTCCTAAATCGCTAAGTTTAAGTATCTTGGAAATTGGCTGAGCAAACTTCTGTTGGTTGAATATAAGATCATAAAGACCCTATGATTTGTGAACAGAAAGCATAGCATTGGTACAAAGTCATGTGCTATATTAAGATGAGAAAGCCTTTTTTGGTATTGAAGTCTTCCTTGTGTTGTTTTTCACCAGATGAAGCAATGTTTAATCTGCTGTGGCCCATCAGGTAGCGCTGGTTTTTCTAAACTCACATTCACGGGGATGTATTTTGTGGTATCATATTGCTTAGGTCCTTGCACTGATCTTGGGTCCCAGTTATAAACATTCTACCCCTTACCTTTTTCTTTGTTCTGTGTCTGCATTATGGGGATTGCATTTTATGAGTGCTGTTCACCATCTGTACAAGACCCTTCTTCTTTTGTCCTGTGTCACATAGTAGGCTCTCTGAGCTGTGTTTTGTAGGCTACTTGACACGCAGCTGGTGCGTAAATTACACAGCTGAGTAGTAAATCGGGCTACCATAAATTTAAATTGAAGAATTACAGTGGAATTTTCACTTCAGACAAGCCTTCCCTGACTTGGCAGACAGATTGTGGGCACTGTAATTCAGAACACATCTGGAGGGCAGTAGGCCACTGGAGGCTGCTTTAGAGAAACTTCCATATGCAGCCAGCATAACCTTGCTTTAAATATCCATTCCCTCTCCTTTCTGTAATTCAATGAATCTGCTTCATAATGTTACCAATCATCTTTCTTTTTCTGATCCACATGTGTTATTTATTGCTCACTTGCTGGAAATTAAGAGAGAGGAACTATAAACAAGGGCACAGTTCTATGAGAGCCCTAAAAATGAAGTAAGAAATACCTTGAGTTCTTCTGTTCTTTTTGAGAGACAGGGCAAGAAAGAAAGAACTGAGTGGATGTGAATGATTGTAGCCTGTAGGTTCTAGTCAGTTTGAATCAAGCTTATGAACAACTTCTTTCTTGAAATACATGTTGTGAAGCCCGCAGGAAAAGGGATAGGTTTAGCAACTCAGGACAAGAGGCTTAAGTTGCATGGAGAACCATGATATGATTTGAAACGAGTCCAGCAACCATCTCAAATTTGTAAAGCTGGCACAAAAATCATAAAAGCTGGCATAAAAGAGAAGAGAGTTCTGAGGTGAGACACCTATTGTGCAATTCTGGTGATGTGACACCTAGTAAACAAAAGTTACTCAAAAAGGATTTTGATTTTACTTAAGTCGGTTTGTTTCAGTCAATCTTATATAACACAGCATTGCTGAACTTCATGGCACAATATGGACACGGGGACTTTTCAGCTTAGTAGGCTACAGATGATTGCATGCCCTAGTTTCAGGTGTAGCAAACACCAGTTGGCTAGGCCCTCTTGAGCCTCATGTTTCCTCACCATCTTTTCCCAAGGGCACTCCTCTGCCCCCATCCGTCTTGTCTCCAAAGACCTACCAGGCACCTCTGTTTTATCTTTGGTTGAGAAATCATTGCATCTCTTTAGTTTTGAGATGCACTGTGATATGTTCTAAATATATCTCATGGAGAGTCACAATGCAGCATCCCTGTGGAAGAGAATTTGGAACTTTAAATGGGAAGTTAACCTCTTCCATTTAGGATATCAGAAATGAACAGCCATAGAAGTTTTTAACAACACATGGTATCCATTTATTCATTTTTAAAATTATTCTTTGGGCTTTTATTGCTCTCTAAAACTTGTGGAATGATGTTATATTTAGAAGACACTCAGAATTAATTTAGCAGCCTGCGTAGATCTGTTCTAAATATGTTGTGCTTCTGTGTCTATAAAAAGAAAAATGAATCTGTGTTTCTAAACACAGAGAGAGGGAAAGCAGCCATCCATTTGTGTGTGTGTGTGTGTGTATTTTTAAAATGCCTTAATCTTTGGGTGAGAAGAGAGCCCACTATGGATATAAATTAGATGTATTTCCGTGACTGAAGTAGCAAATCTGGCATTGGAAGTCTGAATATAACTATTGTCCACTAGACGGCAGTGTCTTCCTAGAAAACGTGTTCCAGACTCTTCTGGGATGCTTGAAGTTACAATATTCACCCCCCTCCTCAAAATGGTTCAGACGTATTTGCAGTAGTGTGTGAAATCCGTGGTTGGGCAGCAGAGATCCATGTAAACTTCCTTTATTCCACAACATTTTTTTCATATTTTCTTGGATGGTATATGAATATTTATTTTTTTAGTTATTACTCTCACAAGAGGTGAGTGTCTGATTAATGCTGTTGAGTGGAACTGCTCTTTACCTCTCTGTTAAAGGTTTGCATGCTATTCCCCTGTTCTCTTCTCCCATGTGTTTTCTGCATTCTGTATATTCTGCTCATGCCTGGAATTCTTCTTTACCTCTGTGGAGGCATTCAAATACTTTGACATGTATTTGGCTGTCCCTTTAGTAGCACGGGAGAGGTATATGCTGAAGGCTGGCAGTCAGGTCTAATTTCAGGTCCAAAATAGTTGTCGGTAGTACCTTGGCTAATATGGTCTTCATATAGGTGTTGCTTCATCATACACCTTGTAGACATGAGGCAGATGTGCAGAATAGAGTTAGCAGGTGTTCTAGTCTTGGCTGTATTATTTACTTTTTCCATGCGAAGTGAGGTTTAGATACTACTAGAGAATTTCCTTTAAAAAAACTCCAAAGCTTCCAAGAAGTAGCTAACAGCAGTTACAGTTTTTAAAAGTTACTCTTTAGTTTCCTGTTTGCTCATATTAAATACTGGGGGTGTTTTTAGTTACTTACACAAAAAATCCACCTGGTTGCTATATGTCACTGGCTGGGTTCAAAACATGCTCCCCTCCTGTCTGTCTGGTTGCCTCTTCAGTACCCTCAACAGAGCATGAGCCAGCACTTGAACCTTGTGATATTCCTCCTCCACCATTCAGTGAGGCTACTTCCCCATAATTGTAACAGTTACATGACATAAGGGGTAAAGTTATCCCTTGTTAAATTATAGCCATGATGAAACTTAGTCACATCTCTATTAATTTTGGGAGAGGTTAATGACAAGTAACAAATTATTTGTAGCTAGTTTCTTCCTCACTGTAGGTTTAGATTGCCAACTGTGTTGGAGGGAAATACTTGAAGTAGCTTAGCTTTTATGAAGGCATTTGTACTGGGCGTGAGCTGCCAGGCTAGTTATTTTGCAAACCTGGATGAAAGCTGAAAAGCTCCAGAATGCTGTGTTTGGGAGATCTGGAAATATTGCAGTGACCGCGGTATTAACCATTGTGTGATGAAAGATAATTAGCACTCTGCTTCTATAAAGCAGGCTGTCCCTCTTGTAGCCCTTGCCATCAAGGGATATTTTGAAACGAGACTCCAAGGTTTGTGCTTCAGCGGGAGCTCAGAAGTGTGAAAGATCTAAAGAGCAGAGGCACTAATCTGTGTAAGTACATGCCTAGGGGAATGTTGGCTGCCTCCTTTCTCAGTCCTCTGTTTTGATCTGTACTGCCTAGCTGTCTGCCTATTAAAGGAGGAGGGAAAGCAGCCGCTCTTGAGGGTTTGCATTAAGCCGCTGCTTGTCAGATAAACCAAAAGGCTTCTCACTCTTGAAACGCCTTGTGCAACCTACAGCTGAGTGAGGAAGCCTGTTTGGGGTTTGCTTTTTTGTAAAATGAATAAAGTTAGTGTGAGGCTGCGCTGTTTGCACAGTGAGACTGGAGGAAAAGGGAACCTGTATGGTCTGTCTAGGGGTAGTACCAACCTTAGTGACTCTGCCATTGCTTGTTGCCATAGCAACTGTGCCTTGTGGGCTCTTGGAGAAAACCAGATCCCTCTGGGAGTACAGAGCCGAGATGCAAACGCACTCTGTGCAGGTAGGTTGATGGGCTGGCGTTTAAAAATAAAGCTGTTCAGCCTGCACTCTTTTAAGTGGAAGAAAGTTGTTTTGAGGACAGAAAACAGCAGGTAAATACTGAAGATCTGGGATCCATGTTAAGCAGCCTCCTTTTGCAGGAGTAGCGTGGAAGCTTACTGTGCAGTCTGTCCCTCCTTTGTAGTATGAGCCCTGTATCGTTGTGTTTCTGTGCTTGTGCATGAAGGCAGAGGATCTTTTGGGGACTGTGGGAGACGTGTTTTGCTTTTCTAATAATGCAAATGCCAGGAATGGGGAAAAGGTTGATTTCTAGATGATGTTTAATTACAACTGCCATCATCCCTCATCATTGACCAGGCTGGCTTGGTCTAATGAGCATTGCAGTCTGACAGCACCTGGGGGGGCTGTGCAGTCCCCAACATTGTTGTAAGTCCTTTGAGTAACATGAGTGCTATTCATGCCTAAAATGTTGCAGATCTGTGCCAAAAAGGCAAAAGCGTAAAGCCATTTTGAACCCGTCTCTGAAGAGGTTCCTGGTGACCATCAGCAGAGTTTGTAATCCCTGTATTTCTCGTCTCCTGGAATCCACTGTGATGTATGGATGTCAGGTGGAGATGAATTGTATTTTCTACCCTAATCTCCTTGGAGGAAAATAATATTTTTTTCATAAATTGAAAGTGTAGATTTAGTGGCCATGGTTCTGCTGAGGCAAGATGACTCTAATTGGGGAAGCCCACCAGCAGAAGTGCCTCTGAGTATTCCTTGTGTAAGAAAACCCTATGAAATTCATAGGATTGCTCTAAGTGAACAGGTGACTTCAAGGCATAATACACACGCACATACACACACAGAGCACAGTTGCCCTGTATTAGAAAAACACACTGTGATTTGTTATCCGATCGTTTTCACAAGAAGCTAAACCACATTAAAAGCAATTCCTCTAAGCTGTAATTGTGACTCCTGTTATTGGACAAACCTGTCGTTTTCAAGCCTAGACGCTTTGGGTGAGTCACTCAGTGTTACTTTGGGATATCATTTGGCAGTCTAAAAACCACAGCAGAATTAAGCAGCTCAGACAAGCCTGTGTAACGTGGGACTTGCTGAGATGACTCACTTAATATGAAACCTCACTCTGCTTCTTTCTTGGTTTCTTCTGCTCAGTGAAGTCTTGGTTTGCTTATGCTGATCAGAGGACATTTTCTCTGGTTAATGCCAAGTTTAGAGACTGCTTGCCATTTTCTCTGCTTGTTTGATTCCATTAACCATTTTCTAAACCTTCTGGTCTACTGAATTCCTTTAAAAAGAGACAAATAGGGAAAAAGCATTTAAGAACTTTGAGCAAGTAAACTTCTTCATCTTTTAGTCTTCTGGGTTTTCAGGATTAAGGGGAGAGCAGAATACTTAAATTTAAATGTCTTTAAATGTTATTTCAAATCAGTAATTGAATATAAAAGTAAAGGTTGGAGGGGGAATGACATAGGTTTGTGGGGAAAGCCCCTGAACCAGATGTGGGGCCCTGTAGGCCACGTTTGGCCCATAGCTTGGAGTTTTTCCATCCCTGTCTTAGCAATAACTTGGAATTGTTGATTGAGGAATTTAGTTATATCTGCTGTCTGGATTGTAGTGATAAGATATAATACATGAGCAGTAAAAAGCAACTTTGCTCCCATAGATGGTTGTACAGGAAAAAATAAGAGGCTACGAAAGAGGATTTTATAGCAAATGCAGTTCACAACAAGTCAGTCTTGATGTATTCTCAGTATGGTCTAACAGTTTGCAGTCATCTTGTGTAATATACAAGAATATGAAAGAAAAAATATCTGCCTGTGCAGGACTAAAGTCCTCACTTGGTGTCACCTTCAAACAGAATAATTCTGCCCCTCCTCCTCGCCACCACCACATGCAGCCTCCTGCTCTTATGTTGTTGATGCATGCTTTCTTCAGCACACCCTGGGGTGTCTCACGGATGCATGAGATGAGAGAGCATAGAAACATCAACCGGATTCCCTTTGGGAATGAAGCATGGAAAGAACAGATGGGGTACTTTATAGCTGGAAGGTGCCATTGTGTTGCCGGAGAATGAGGCTGGCACTGTTAAGAAACGCAAGGCCATTGTGAAAATCAAAGTCCGGGTGGCGCGGGCATTTTGTTCGGAGCCAGATCTGCAGATGTACAGCTGCAGTTGGAAAAAGGTTATTCATAACTGCTGCAGTTCAAATTTCTCAGTAATTTTCCTGTTGCCACAGGCTGTCCCCCTACCGTGTGTGAATCATTTTGTGTGTGAAGCACACGTTGCCTGAATATTATCTAATATGGAATCAGGACAGGTTAAAGCAAGTTGAAGCTTTAAAATAGCTACGTGTGCGCACACAGGATGCTGAGAAGCCTGGAAGCGTGTAGGTCACATGATCCCTGCCAAGGACAGTTTCACAAATAAGTCCGCAATAACTGTGTTTGTGTCAACTTATCTACACATATCTTCGGCAGTCATTTGTGGCCTCAGATGATAAAATAAATAAATGTTTCAGCTGATCGCCTGGAAGCTGTTTCTTCATCTCCACAGGCCTAAAAGTCTGGCTAAGAGTGATTTGATATTCTCAGTCGTGTAGTAACCAGCCCTCTTAGGCTCTTGTCCAGTTGCTTTGTCTAAACGAGGGGTGATTTAAACCTTCCTTTCAGTCTTTGGGTGACATCATCTTTACTCCTTCTGTGAGTCAGTACTGGGTGTGGGTTTCTGAAGTGTTACATGTTGGTACCCTGACCTCAAGGAATGTAATTGGCTTTGATTGTCACATCATCTTCATTTCACCCTTGTGATTTTTTGCTGGGGCAAGTAGCAAGGAGGCCAGGTGAGCATATGAGTTGCAAGTTAGGGTGCTACCTTCCTCATGCACAGTGATCTCTCCTGCCCCCCCATTCAAGACCATTTATTTATTGGATTTATATCCCACTTTTCTTCCCAAAAATTGGACTTGGGGCATCTCATGGGGATATTGCACTTAAGAAGAATACTTAAAATCAGCGATGAAAACAGGATTAAATTGGCCGCGCAGTTCTAAAACAACCAGATGACTAACAGTACAGCACCCAGCTGCTAAGAAGCCCTGTTCTCAGCAGCTGGTCAGTTGCCAAAAGACTGCCCAGAATAAAGATGACTTTACCTCTCTTGAGTCCACTGGTTTCTGAGACTCCAAGGTGCCACATACATTTCTCTAGCACTGCTTTGGATGAATGGGCATCTTCTTCCCACCCACCCTTGATGTTCCTAGAGAGGGCTGTAAATAAGGTCTGCTTTCCACAAAATGGAATCAGGTCATACATGTTTTTCTGGACTGCAGGCCACTTCAGACTGCTAGGTAGGGCTACTTCATATCAGTGTTCTCGCAGTAAACCAGTGTAGGGTATAGCATAATATGTACCGGCTTCTGCTTTCTGGATCTCCCAGTGGAATAATTTTTTCATGACAGAGAAGCAGGTCTGTCATTTAACTCCTGCCTCTCTTCCTCCCAGTCTACAGGGATGAGTCCTTTTTTTTTTTTTTGAGTCTATTCATCAGTGGCAGAGAGATGATACACCTTCTCTTACAGAAAGATAACAAGAGTATCTCAGCCACCTCTGTAGGCTTTATCTGTGCTAGACCTTTGGTATACCTGATTGTGGGAAGAGGAACTCCTCTTTACCTGTTCATCTTTTCCTCCCATCTCCAGAGTACAAGGTGGGACTTGTTCCCTGAGTAAAATCTTGCTGGACATGTTACTTTGAATGTAAATAGGAACTGAGATTTATAACGTTTTTCATTACTGTCTAAATAAGGTCTACCTCATCTGGTTTCATTTATGTTGCTACCAGGCTTGATTCTTCTTTCTCATCACCTTTCCTTTTAATTGTCATGAAGTGTTGTTTCATTTAAATCTGGAGTTTGTCTGTACACTTTGATCAAAGACGGAATGTGTTGTATTGCTTGATTTTATCCTGTGTGTTTTTGTTTAAAGGAAGTAAGGAGAGAGCAGACTGAAGCTCACACCATGAAGTCTGATGATTCAAAGGAGAGTGTATCTCCTACTGAACTAAACAAAGTAGTGAATTACAAAGTATAGCGGAGACTGTAGTCCTTGAAACATATAGTCAGGATTATCAATATGTCTGTGAAGACAGAAACATGAGAAACCTTACACAGCAAAGGAGCAAGTAAGTGATTTCTAGGACCTGCCTGGAAAGGACAAAAAAGTAAATTAATACAGTATTCTTTGCAACAGCTAAGCCTCACCATCTTGTCTTCAGATGTTAATCATGTTTGCATCATCTGGGAGCATGGTGTTATAAAAGCCTTTCTGAAAATCTGAGTGACTACAAATGTACTGTTTAGACATCTTGTAGCCTAATTTTTTATTTCCCTGCTAGAGCTATCCACTACAGTTTTACTCATGATTTTCAATGAATACAGTAGACTCCAAGCTCTTGAGTTCAATTTAGAACTTGGACACTGATCTTTAACGGACACAGCAAAGTCCTTTTCATAATTGAGATGTTCTGCCTGGCTAATAGCTATCTCACAGAATGCTTGAAAGATTGCTATCTAGACTCTGTTTTTCTTAAGACTCTCTTTTTAGGAGATACTGCACTCAATTTGTCTGAACACACTAAGCTTCTTAGCCTTGCTAAACCTCCAATAATATTAGTACAGAGAGTGGTATCTGCCAGATTTGTGCTCAGTTTCAATTTGAAAGATAGAAACAAAACAACATAGTTGAAGGAAAAGACTGTCTGGAAAATAACTGTGACCCTGAGTTATTGCTCATATAAATAGCTGTTCATTATTTGAAGCCACCTTTCAGTTTTTAAGCAATCTCCATGTGGTTCTCCTATTGATTCCCTAAAGGAATGATGAAAAATCTCTTTGCTCACAGCCAATAACTCTAGACTCTAAGTATTGTCATGGACAAAAACTGTGTCCATCAATATAGCAACCAGGCAGTAACAAGCACTCTTTGGAATTTTGCTGTTCTTAGCTGGCATCAAGTCAGCTTCAGCTATGGTGACCCTGTGAATGAGAGACCAAGTCACCCTGTCATCAGCAGCCCCGCTCAGGCCTTGCAGTCTCAGAGCTGTGCCTTCTTTGACCAACTCTATCCATCTGCAGTGCAATCTTCCTGTTTTCCTACTGCTCTCCACTTTATGAAGCATTGTCATCTTTGCTAGTGAGTCTTGTATTCCCATGATATGTCCAAAGGACAACTGTCTCACTTTGTCATCTTGGCTTCCAGGGAGAGCTCAGCTCTGATTTGCTCTAGGACCCTTTTTTTTTTTTGTCCTTTTGGCAGTTTAGGGTATTGATAGACCTCTCCTCCAGCACCACATCTCAGATGAGTTGATTCTCTTCAGAGTTATTGGCTCCTGAATATTTCAATAATGGCATCTGCATTAAAGCCCGAGCTCTGTTTTCCAGAAGCAGAGTTTTCTTGGTGCATTGATGTAGTGAGCCTCTGCAGCTTGTGCAGTTGATGACTAAACAATGTCCTGACTTGCCCGATCAGCATTCACAAAGGTTAAACCTTTTCCCCTGCCATGGTGTTACATGATTAATTTATCATGAGTAGCTCTCAAAATTTGTGTGTCGGGAGGGCAGTGTGACCCTTTCACAATTCCAACAGGTGCCTACTTCAGTCTTCCTAGTTAAAGTTTGGAATACGTAGTGGGGGAATCTATCCTGTTTTTCTTCAACGTGTCCTCAAAAATGTTTGGATGTCTACTCTCTTCAGCCCTGTATTATTAAGACTCAAAGAGTCATTTAACCTTATTAAAACTCCAGATGAACAAATAAGCCTACCACCAGGCTCAACCAGCATAGCCAAAAATTAGGAATGCAGGGCGGAGTTGTGTCAATACATTTTTGAGGCAGCAGGTTGGAGAAGGCAGCAAGAGTGTGAACAGGAAAGTTATTTCCTGCAGTGTATTGCATCCTGTTACTCATGCTTGGCACATTCTGTTCCAAATGATAGCTTTGGTCGTGACTGATGGTTCAGGCAAAACTTGTCTGCATTCAAACTGCTAAATTTGGTGCAGGGTGTTAGCAACAGTGGGTTTTTTTAAAAGCACACTGCTTGTGAGATCAAATTCATATACCTCTTGCAAAGCTTGGAAATGTTGTTTTTTTTAAACTGCAGTCCTTCCTACATATTTTCAGGTTTGACCTTTGCGTATCTCTCCCCCACCCCCATTCTCCTTCTCCCATTCCCTTGCTTTTGTCTGGCACAGAGAAGGAAGACAAGTGACAAGTGTGCTGGGGCAAAAAGCAGAGGAATGGGAGGGGACTCCCATTCCCTTGCCTTTTGCCCAGCGCTGAGATCAGGTGCCAAAGCAAAAGGCAAGGGAATGGAGGAGAGGCCCAGAAGGGAATGGGAAGGGGTTTATTAATGATTTTTCACTTTTGTGATGGTTCTGTTCCCTGAACCCTTACGAAAGTGGAGGGACCACTGTATAGCTTCCAGAATCTCCTTGAGTGGCAATTCTGCCTGGCAGATTTTAGGAGGTATAGTCCAAAAAAGCTAACATTTTTATACTCCATATCGTCATGAGGTCAAAGTAGTGGGCTGCAGTGGCTTCCTTTGTTGTCCTTATATTTTATGGATGTACTAACCTTTCTGTTGTTTTTCTCTCTGATCCGCCTACTTTTTCCACTTAAGTTTTAGCAATCTCGCTGTCTTTCTAACCCCAGAGCACTGGACTGTGACAAGAGAAAACTTAGGCTGCGGTGGGTCTGTGAGGCAGTTACTTGACACAAAGCAAAGGCAACTTTTCTATGATTTGAAACTGTGGCTTCAACAATCTCCATGCTGTTGATTTGTCTCCAAAGGCTACAAAGTGCTTTGAACCATCTTGCCAAAAGATAGTGGTCTAGCTAATTGCGGGGGGGGGGGGATTTTATCTCTCATCAGCAAAAACTAAAAAGTGGCTTCCTCAGGAAGTGGTTTGGGGGAAAGACCATATTGTGCTTGTTGCATTTGGAACGGTTGTCTCTACTGTCTAATCCTTTTAACCAAGAGTCTTCAAAGGAAGCCTTATTAAAGGAAATAATCTGTTCGCACAGGCCTAATTAGTTGGTGTGGGGCCAGGGGGGGGGGAAAGCTTCGTGTTGTCAGTTGTACTTAAATGGCAAAGATCATTTTAAAAAGTGAAGATCAATTGCACACTTAACCAAACATCGGCGGATGCGTGGGTGAGGACTCCAGGAACACAGGCAGCTTCTTAATTTGGTTCCAATTGCTGTTGCTTGGGGATCTGAAGAGTGAAGCACGGGCCACTTCCCCCATGTCAAGTATGGGAGGCCAGACACATGTTCTGCAGCAAATTAAACATGGCACAGACATTCCCCAAAAGACAACCTTGCCTCAACTGAAGGCTTGTTTTGAGAAGAGGCTCAGGACTGACGGGATCAAATTTTTTTCCTTCCTTTGTCCAAGAGCAAGGTGATCCTGTGCTGCATTCTCAACAGAAGGGGAATACTAGTTGAATGCAGCAATAGTGGGATGCATCCACACCCTGGGAGCAAATCCAGCCCTCTGTGCTTCCCAAGATTGCCATGCCCTCTTCCCTGTGTCGCTGTTGTTCGGGGATATCTTGATTTTTGTGTAGGTTTTTCACTTTCTAAAGGTTGAAATGCCTCTTGTAAATGTTGACAGTAGCAGCTTTAGGCTGGAATACACTTTATTTTGGATACTATCCTTTTGCCTTTGGCCCCATCCACCACTAGAGTGTGACCCCTGATAATTTTTCCCTACTCAGGCAGAAATTGTACCAATTGTGCCATCTTTGGACCTTTCTGTGCTAAACTGTTTTAGTGCTTATTATTCCACTTTCAACATCCTGTGAAATCCTGAGGTTTTCAGTTTAGGGAGTGGCATTTAAAAGAATTCTCAGCCCCAGAGCTCTTTGGCCTTAGTAAACTACAAACCCCAGAATTCCACTGGATGTTGAAAATAGAATAATAGCAAAGGCGGAATGGCCCTTCAACAGAATGTTCAGACCTTGACTTGATCCACTGAGGACCCTGTACAACCACATGGAGGTTTATGTATCTGTATGCGGAGCCTACAAATCAAATAATTCAGCCCATTTTTGGATTGGTGACTCATGATTGTTTGTCGGACAAATTGCTTGTATCTCCTGCCCTGGGTGGGCAGAAGATTCTTGATCATCTACTCTGTTGGCTTCTGATGAGGATTCCTTTTACCCTTAGCAGGAGAGCTTATCTTTAGCAAGAGCCAGTTAAGTTGTCATACACTGTGGCAAGTTCCATTTGGTGGATGGTTGTATTCATTCAGGAGCTTTCCTGTGTGCATTTTTGGAAGCAGTAAAAGCATCTCATCCCTATATTGCCTCATCAGTGTGCCATCCAACAAGAAAAGAGTTGGAATTGTCACAGGAAGTTGGATGTGGAATCACCTGGCTGCCCAGGCTGAGAAACGGCAGCTGTTAGAAGGAGTGAATAGATTATGAACATTCATTCCCTTTAACTGCAAAAAAAAAAAAAAATGTTTTTAAAGAGGTCTATAATGAGCCAGAACATTTATGTACGACCTTCCTTCAGAGAGTTTTGGGTGCAACATACTTGTGTTCCTGTGTGACCTTCACAAGAGTCTCACTAGGGTAGAGTACACTAAGATACGGTGATTGAACTGTGGTTGCACATTGAGTTTCATAGTTCAAACAGAGAGCACACGTAGGTTTACCCCAGCCCAGTATGCTAGAATGAGTCTTCTCAGATGTATCCAATGTTATATATTTGATTACTGAAGGAAGTGCAACTGCCAACACTACTCAGCCTCATAGTGTGATCTGATAGATATTGATTTATGTCTGATTTTTTGCCTCATATGCCATATCACTCTAAAGAGCAGCTGGTGAATTTTCTAGTCAATGGGAAGAGTGGATCCATAGGACGAAAGACTGCAGATAGGAGAAACTTCTGGATAGTCCTGCATGTTCTGCTGTTTTTGTTGTGTTCTTTTGCATTTGAGGCACTCTAAGTTATATTTCAGAGTATCTTGAAGGGCTTTGTTATAACCAGTGTTTAGGAATAGCATGGATTCTTCTGAATGCAAGGTGAAAATGAAATACCATACTTGTAACTTGAATAGTTCTCTCCATCTCAAATTGTGCTGTAAAGAATGTAGAAGCCCCCCACAAGAGAAAAATAATGTAAGAGGTGACAAGCAATGATCAACAGTAGAGGAATTACTCTGCAACAGAGTTAGGTAAGAAGAAAAGTAGGAGAGGAGGGGTCCAGCAGCACCTTTGAGAACATCTGATATGTGTCAACACTAGCCTTCATGGACTTCAGTCCATCAGATAGGATAAAGTAGACCAGAGTCCTCAAAATCTTATGCTATATCAGCTAGTGTCTGAGTTGCTACTAGATACCCCCTCCCCCTTCCTGTGCTAGAGCAGGCTTTTTTCTCACCTTCTCTACTCCTCCGCTTCTAGGTTTAGGAAAATGGAGCTTTGCAAGGCACAAACAGCTTCAGTTCTCTTGCTCATGGGTAGTAAACCAGGGATACTGAGCCTGAGGGCCGTTTTTCGTGCTGGCCAGATGCTTGAGGGTCACACTTGGTTGGTTGGTTTGTTTTTAAGTTTGTTTGTTGTTGCTGCTGCTGAAATAAGTTAAAAATAGCTACATGTATGTAAACTAGATTAAAATTAGCTGGAATGAATTGCAAATTAAGTCTTCATTAAATATTATTAAATGCAAAACCTCCTCCACTCATTAATAGCAAATAAAATCTACTTCTACTTGATTCATTTGTATATTAAATATGTTTAATATAGGAATCAGTCTTAAATTGGCTTTAATGTTATACTAACTATTGATACTGAAGTTATGGGCTGTGACAATTGATAGCAGTGTTGGCTGTTCATTGACTACTGTGTATTCATTTCCTGTTCCCATTATCTTTTGCACGTTCAGTAGTGTGCTACTTTAATTTGGCAGGAAACTATAATGTCAGTTTTTTAAAAAAATATAGTTATTCTTCCAGGTAGCAAAGGTCCAGTAAAAATGGTTTTGGCTGGTGAGTTCAAGGGCCACATTTTGACCATCCCTGGTGTAAACAGATAGAACCTGTACCCAGTCATATTGACCTTTTTTGTTTTTATTCTTTTGTGCTCTAGGTGCTGAGGATGGGGTCATGGCATTTTCCAGATCAGAGACTGAAGACAGAAGGCAGTAACTTGAAGGGTTGCTCGAGCAATAAATAGCTGGAGCGGGGCAAACAAGGCTCTGGAGATCATGGAAGATGGCCGGACACTCATGAATTCCTTTGCCCTCCTTGATTTTTGTGTTGTCCTGT
This sequence comes from Iguana delicatissima, assembly GCA_948472985.1. Taxonomy (NCBI): domain Eukaryota; kingdom Metazoa; phylum Chordata; class Lepidosauria; order Squamata; family Iguanidae; genus Iguana; species Iguana delicatissima. The sequence goes on from CAOKZL010000425.1 coordinate 655,961, forward strand.
GATAGCTTCCTCTACCCTGAGTTCAGTTTCCCTGTTGCCCCACTCTTTGAATGCTGTTCGCAGCTGTCTGTTCTTTATGCCCTCTTGTTGGCTCTGCAGGGCAGTGTTAATCCAGGACAACCCTGGGAGTATATTCATGATTGGCTCTCCCCCGCCCAAATAAATGTGGACTCTCATTGGCAGGCTAAAGCAAGAAAACTTGACCAGCGGAAACACTCCCCACCCCCTGATTCTTAATTTTGTATTTTTAAGAATTATTGCCAACATCCTGCTTCTAAATGCCTTCAAGCTCTGGTGCTTATTTAGGTTATGCTGGTGTGTTTTTTGTTTTGTTTATCTTGGAGAGAGACTTGGCTGTGTGAAACTGGAAATGCAACCATGGCGGCTGTTTCCTCAATGAGTGGCTTGCAGGTGTTCTGCTGACATCAGTGTTTTCTTTGCTAAAATCGGGGAGGGGCAGATAGAAAAGAGGGGATTGACATATTTAGTTGTTTGCTTCCCATTTTATTTTGGGAGAGGAAAATGTTTTGCCATATTTATTACATGCTTGCTTGCCTTTTTTTTTTTTAGTTGCTTAACTGTTGACTTCCTGTTGCCTGCAAAGTCTCCCCTGTGACTGACGCTTCCATTTGTCTGCTTCTGTGCTCTCCAGCTCTCCTTGAGGGATGATTGGTGGTGCTTTTTCTGAAGTCTGTCCAGGCAGGAAGGAGGTGGTCAGAAGTCGTTCTGCTCTGTGTGGAATTGTGGCAGTGGATCTCTAATGCAAATAAGAGCAGTTCTTTTGCACCTCCAGAAAGGCCTGTCCCTTGTATCTGGGAATTACATGTGCCGTGAATCTGTGACACGGCTATGTCAACCCAGCACAAAGTGCAGGGTGATTTTGCAAGTGTTACACACAAACCATCATCTTTTATAATCTGCAAAGTGATCCAGAGATGGGAATAGGGAGAACATGAGCCCTCGGGTAGCACTGGCCTAATACATGCACTGAGATGTGAGGTGAAATTGCCTGGATCCTCAAGTTGGTCTTTCTTTCTTGTGACGACTGCTCCCTTGGGCAGCAGTCTTGGTGGTTTCAGGCACTTTAACCAAATTACAAATCCACTGAATCAATAGTGCCCTGACTTGCCAGAAGCCAGTACATTCTGACCTTCATGTGCCATGTGCTGCTGCCTGCATCCAAGTTTTTTTTCTTTTATGTGCCATGAATTTTCAAAATACTTCCAGAGAGGCACCTAGATGGATTGCATTAATAAAGTATTCCAGAAAAATATTGAAACTGAAACTTATTTTACCTGTTCCCTTTTCTTTGGAACAGATACAGTTACCTAGAGGAAAGAGTTTAAGGACCTAGCTCCGATTGGCATGAGTTTTCCAGGGCCTATGGTTATGAGGGTGTAGAAGTGATTGCAGTCTGTGTGTATGAATGATGGAGATGAGAGAAAAGTTACTGTAGTCAATTGAGGCATGAGAGAAGGCAGAGGAGAAAAATGACACTGAGTGAATGGCATTGCCTACTTGTGATGGAAGCAGTTCCCTCTCAGAAATTGATAGCTAAGTGTTGATTTGAAACATCTCAGTTCGAAAGTCAAGCTTCCATTTCTGGAGACTGGTGATAACATGTTCAAATGAAAGTAGCAATAAATTCAGTTCACCCTTTCAATTCACATTTTACTCCCTAAGAAGTTTCTTTTCCAAGATGGGTAGCTCTTCCAAAAGCCAGGTTGGGCTCTACTCATTTGGTTGTGTTCCAGCATGACAATGATAATGGCTGTCCCTTTTTTTCTTTTTCTTTTGGATCCAGACACTTTCCTATGCGCAAGCATTTCCATGAGAAAAAAATCCTAATTTCCCCAAGGCTCAAAATACAGTATGTTGTTTTCCTGGGCAACACTTTTCTTCCTCTTTGCCCAACACTCCCGTTAATAGCTGGTGTAATTGGGACTGTGGGTGTACCATTGCCAGGACTTCCTCTTCTCCACCCTGCCCCATACCTCCCTGTGCCACTTGATGAACTGTATTAATTTATTTGCCTTGGTTTTTTTTTCCCTACTACTGTCAAAGCTGAACAACTCTGCAACTGAAATTCAGGAGAGTTTGTGGGGAAAGGGTCCAGTAGCAGTCATGCTTCCCCATATCCCTTTGTAGCAGTTTCCCGACAGTTCGTGAACCTTGTCTTTTTCTTATCCGCCTATACCTCACCCGCCAGACGTTCTATTCCTCAATATTTTTTAATGCAGTAAAAAGGTTGTTCCACATTGCCCCACTGCTGGATGCCACCCCTCCTTCCTGTGCATGCATTCATACCTATATCTGTTGCATAGGGGATGAAATGTTGCACACTGGTGCTGCTTTGGGGCTGGTGCAAAAGAATTAAATTCTCTCTGGAAATAAAGTCCTCTGGAAAGGTCTGGAAAGTGTTAATTGGTGAACTTTGATTTGTTTTTAATGTGTGGCTGGGTTGAATGAACAACACTGCTGTGGACTTTTTGTTTGGTTCTGGCACGTGTCCCATGAATGCATGGTATGTCCAGGTTGTTGTGTCTTTTGTAACAAGCCAAGTGAAGAGTTTCTTTTCCCCCCTTTATTCATCTCGGTGGGTTAAAATGTAACTCAGAGGGGATAAGGGAAATACAGTTTTTAAGATATATTCCTTGCTTCCTGTTTTATGTGGATCCTGCTGAACACTGAAGTGTCCAGGGAAGTTTCAGGAACTGTGCCATGGGTGCATGAGAAAAGATAGCCTTTTATCTGAGTGTACATTCCTTGTTAAAAGTAAGTATCTCTGAACTTGGTCATGCTTCTCAATTTAGTTTTCTCTCCTTTTTTTGTTATACATTTTTATTAAAATTTAAACATGAGTTCAAAAACACCTACACCACACAAAGCACCATTCAGAGGAAAAAGGAAGAATACATTATAATGCTAAACATTACACACATAGCTCTAAAACAATTAAACAATAGCCAAAACATAATTTAAACTATCAAAACTAAACTAACATAGAAGAAAAAACCCTACTCTTTAAAAATTGATTCCCACCCTTGTTGCAAACAACTCCTAGCATATAAACTTAAAGTCATTACTTAAACTTACTTTTAACTTTGTTTCTCATTATGTTTATACTCATTATATTTCAAACCTTTTTTAATATAGTTTTCTCTCCTGTGAACACAGTCCTGCCACCACACACAAAGAGCTAAAAAAGCAATTTCAAAAACACAAACAGGGTAATCAGAGTAAATTAAAAATACGTGTAAATCATAGTGTCAATCTGGTAGGAGACAAAATTCCATTGATTTATTCCAGCCCCATTGAAGCAGCGCAGTGTTTACCTGCTGGCAAAATACTGGGACTGTTGAGCAAATGCCTTTCTGAGAGTAGAGAGTTCTTTATTTTAGGTGCTGCATTCAAGAAGTCCCTGTGCTTTTTCTTCATCTCATGCACCTGTGCCAGCAGTGAGAGACAGAGTGAACAGGTTCAGATAGGGGCACACATATATAGAAACATAGAGTTGGAAGGGACCACAAGGGGCAATCCCTTGCCACGCAGGAATACACATGGGAAGCACTCGTCAGGGAGGGCCATCCAGCCTCTGTTGAAAGACTTCCAAAGAAGAAGATTCCCATCCTCCGAGGTAGTCTACCCCACTGTTGAAGAGCTCTTACAGTGAAGTAGTTCTTTCTCATTGAAATCTATTGGTACAGGTTCTGGTTTCTGTAGTAGCAGAAGACAAGCTCACTGCTTCTATATGATGCCCCTTCAGATAGTTAAAGATGGCAATCATGCCACCTCTCAGGCTTCCCATAGGCTGTGTGATTCCTACCCTTGTTTTTAAAAAATCTTGCCTCACATTGTTTATCAGCAGCATTTTTTTTGACATTGACTTAGAAACAGAACTGATTCCTGCTGGGCAGAAACCATGGAGACAGTGCAATATCTGAGTCACATGAACTGATTTTTTTGGGAAAAAAAGATTTGTTTCATGATAAGCATCAGACTGAATGAACAGCCTTTATAGACAGCAGTTGTGTTTGATTTCCTTGGAAACCTTTGCCTTGGATGGTGATACATGCATAGTAACACATGAGACCACCTTAGACTAATCAGACAATTGGTCCATCTACCCAGGACAGTATCAACCCTCGCTACCACTGGCTGCCTGAGGTTTCACATAAGTTTTTTTTCCCTAGCTCTGCCTGGAGAGTCTTGGTCTTACATGGTGATCTCCCATCCACATACTCACTAGGCCTAGTCCTGTTTAGCTTCCAAGAGTAGTAGACTTGATAATAGCAGCAAGCCAGCAAGTGATGGTTGGGTATTTATGAAAATCCTCAGAACTTAATGCATTTTCCTTGTTTCACTCAGTGTGCCCTCGCTTCTTACTCACTGCTTGCTAAAGTAGTTTCAACAGTTCCTTTACCAGATAATCGCATTGTTTGGTGTAGGGAAGTACTCAGTAGAATGAAATGTCTGCTGCTGCATTGGTTTGTAGGCAATTACTGGTAAAAGGAGGGGGAGTGAACTTGGAGCTCACGTAGGGTTTACTTGTGTGGCAGGAGGCAATGCAAAGTGTCAGTCAGAGGTGGCTTTTTGATAGAATTGATACCAGAGGTTGAATAGAAAGCTGTTTATCAGGCCGTGCAGTTTTTTTGCCAGTGAATCTGCACTGCCATCTATTTCTCTCATGTTAACCAATGACCACCTAATAGAGGGCAATTAAGAAAATGGCTCAGCACATGGTGAATGAATAACCAGGGGTTACATTTGGTTTATTCCTCTCTTCCACCCCCTTTCACTCCACTTTCTTGGGTCCTTTTCGACAGCATCAGTAGACCTGGCTACTTTTTTTCCCCAAGCACAAGGCTGTAGCAACACAATTTTAAAAATGATACTGTGCACACTGTTATATAAGACAACTTACTTCATTAGCTGTGTAAGACATCTCTTTCTCTTTCTCTGAGTTCATGTGTGACATATCCTGTGCTCTGTGTCTTCCTTCTTTTTATCTATACAGCGGCCATTAGGTTGCAAGCAAATTGTCCTGTACCATCCACCCAGCTTCATGCTGAGAGTCTGGCTTTCCTTTTGTGTTCAGCAAGTACAAAATGGCGGAGGAACAAATCCTGGGGTTCTGGTAGAATTTCCTCAGAATAAAGGAGGATATAATTTTAAGAAAGGATCATTTCATAGAATATCAAAGCAAACATCTCATTTTGCATATTTTTTAAAATATAAATACAGTGGTAGGGACTAACTTTGGTCTAGGGCAGGAGTGGATGAGGTATAGCCCACAGGCTACATGCCTCCCACAGAAGTGCAGAAAGATGTCAAATTTTATTTTCAGAACCTTTTTGCCCCCCAATACTCTTGAGGAGGTATGGAGGGAGGCTTTTTATCCTTCACAAGGCATTTTAAAAGCCCTGTTTTAGTGATCTGGAAGCAACTTTTGGTTTGTCTTGGGGGGGCACTCTCCAAGACCTCTTGTGGGGCTAATGTGCCCCCCAGCCTACTACAGTTGCTCAACACTGGTTTAGGGGCTGAATTTTAATTTGGATGACCACTTTCCAGGGGTGAGTGGGGCCAAAACACAGTGTGGAGTCCAGGCAAAATAGATGGCCAGAAGCAGAGGCTATTTGAATAAAAAGATTCAGCTCTTACCAGTTTGAATATTTTCTCACCAGTCATACAAAGCACAGCTCAGTTCAGTGCATGTGTACTCAGATGTAAGTATCAGTGCCATATGTTCTTCAGCTATAAAGCAGAGTTTAGTTTCATGCTGCAATTTCCTCTGTTCAGCACCTAGACCACAACAACTTTGTCAGCTGCAAACCTTCATGAAACAGTCCAGGTGACTTAAGAAGTTAAGCCCTAGAGCGGATAGGGGACTTGCAGAAACTACCAGCATCGGCAGAATTGGCCAAGAGACTGGAATATGCCCAGTTACTTCTATCTAACCTCCCAACTGTCCCCAGAGCCCAGATTCAAGAATCCCTTGAGCCCAAAGAGCAAAAAATGCCTGGGTTGGTAATGATGCATCTCTTGCATCCAGTAGGACATAATTAGGTTGTGTCAAAGGAGCTCTCGCTCCAACCTTCTTCTTGTTCTTTTTTTAAACTTAAGAATGTTAAAATTCTAAGCATTTCTTTGAAGTGCTAGGAAGTGCAAGGAGGTTATTTTTTTAAAGCTCTTTGGGCTCTGCCTCTTCCTTAAGCTGCTTTGAGCTTGGGAGAAGGATCCTAATTAAACTGGACAGCTTCGTAAGCTTCACCAGCCGAAGTGCCCATCTGAAGGGGATGGAGCTGTTCTTGTACTAGAAGGAGATCTAGTGGAATCCTCCATTTTCTCTCCCCACTGTCTCATTCTGTTGCATTTGGGTGGAGCGTCAATTTTCACAAATAAGAACAGGCTGTTTATCCCCTGCCCCATATGAAAAATAAATGCTGCTGAATGGTGAAGGGGCAGAAGAATTTTGCCCAAGCCTGCATGTCTGTAGATCAGTGTTGTAAATCAAACCCCTCCAGATGTCTGAATCTGAATCTTTATTATTACAGTCATGGACCAGCATCATGCCCTCCAGATGTTGCCATATTTATTTATATTCTGCTTTTTTTTCTCAGTTTGGGACTCAAACGTGGCTTACAACAAATTAAAAAAACATAGTTAAAAAAAATCACAGAGTACAAAAACTCAAAAGGTTAAACTATCAAAAAAATGAAAACCAAAACAAAATATCTGCCATTAAATACACATCCCCCAGCAAAACAATTAGTAAAATGCAGTATATGGCCCATCCCACCCTATGGTTTGGTGGGATGTGCCATATACAATCAAACTGTTTATCTTCCCTATCATAGGCACACATAGCGACAGTAGGATCAGCTGGAACAGAATCCTGCTCTTTTCCAGATTAAGCTTTATTGCGTTGTTTACTGCAAACATGCTACTGCAAACTGATGCCAAAAGTCTGTGTTTCTCCAGCTCACTTTCTCCATCCTCTCAATGCCAGTGCTGCTTTAAAAAGTCAAGCTACACAGAGAATGAGGAAGAAAAAGGACTGGATGACAGAAAAAGGGTTTGTTAAAGGGAGCTTCTTTGTGAGATGCTTTGTTAACTGAGGTGTACCTGTAATATCCTGCTTTTCTCCTTGCACAAGACCCAAGGTATTTTAAAAAGTTGGTCCTTGGGGCTGTGAAAATGACCTTTGTCTTGAAATCATCACTGTCTGTTTAAAAGCATTCAAATGGGGAAAGTAAATAAAGCCAAATTCTAGCTTCAGCAAGCGGGAGGAAAAAATCTCGCGCAGTGGCCTGAAAAATTTAAGATCCAGAAGCCAAAGTGAAGTGGAAGGTAGTATGTCATCACAATCGGCTATATGGAGAGTTGCTCAGAGGTAAAGGAGATGCACATCCCACTTAGCACCACCAGCAGGACTGGGTTCTTGTCCAAAATGGCCAGCAAAACCAAGGTTTCATTTGCAAACTGAGAAGGAGGAGAGTCAGCAAGTTCCCAGCAGCTTGCAAGGAATGTGAAGCCCACACATCACATAGTGGCTGGCAGAAGCAAAGAGCCCAAAAAGGCAAAGAAGGGGCATTGGACCTAAATTACACTCAAAAGCAACAGGTTGGGAATCACAAGGAATCTAATTGTTTAAGCTGCCATTCTTAGCAAAAATGATCCACAAATTTAAGATCCAAATGCCAGGGAGCAAAAGGGTATTTTTCCCCAAAATACCCTGCTGCCAGAAGCCAGCTGTGTACGTATCTTCAGTAAACAATCTCTCTCTCTCTCTCTCTCTCTCTTTTCTCTTTTTGAAGTAATGTGCTACATTATCACTATAAAAAAAAAGAAGCAAAAACCAGCCTCTCTGGATAAGGCAGCTAGAAGAAGTCTCAATCAATTGCTGCTGTTCTCCATTCTGACAAGGTCAGCTATTTAAACACAGGCAAATTCAGTACTATAACTGCAGATTCATATAGCTGGAAGAGACTTTAGTCCAGGAATCCATTGCTAGTATAGCCCTGAGAAGTGGCATCTAATCTCTGTTATAAAATTTCCAATGAAGGAGAGTCCAGCTCCTTCCATTAGGAAATTCTTCCTAATGTTCATTTGGAATCTCCTGCAATTTGAATCATTGCTTCAGGCCATCCTCTCTTGAACGGCAGAAAACAAGCTCACTTCATTTTCAAAATGACAGTTCTTCAGATATTTAAAGATGGGTATAATGTCACCACTGTCTTTTCTCCTTGCTAAACATGCCCGGCTTCCCACAACTGTCCCCCATAGGGCTTAGTTTTCAAACCTTTCATTATCTTGGTCACCTTCCAGCTTGTCAGGATCGTTTTGGTGCCCAAAACTGACTCCAAGATACCAAAGCAGAATAGTGAGATAGTATTATTTATCTTGATGTGGCCACTGTAGTTCTGTTGATACAGCCAGAAACTGCATTGACTTTTTTTACTGCTGCGTCACAATGTTGGCTCAATCTATAAACCTTAGCATAGACCTCCATTTGGTTGATTGGAACAAGCAGAATATGGGGAAAACTGAAACCAAATGAGGATTCCCATCAGTCTTGGATATTCAGAATCCACTGCCCTTCTGCTTCTTCAGCCTCCAGATAAGAGTGCCATTTTAGGAAGTAACCCTATAGCCCTATAGGGTGACACACTGTGGTCCATTCAGCTGTCTGATTTTGCTCCCAAAGTGCTGGACACCCTGGTGTGTGCTGCAGAAAATGAGACCCTAATCTGAGAAACTCCAACAACACGAATGCTCATAAGCCATCCGGAGGGACATGGAGGGAGAGTCCCTGAGCATACCCAGGTATGCATTATTACGACCAGTTTGGCCAACAACTCTGAAGAGCCGGAAATGACAGCAGCGGGCAAACTGGATTGGATAATCCTCCTTCTAATCTTGCTTATTGGCAGTTTCTCCTACCTTTCAACTGGGAAGACTTTGGGGAGGTGATGATAAATGTTATTTGTTATCTGCCTTTCCCCAAGGCTTGAGATGGAGTACAACATAAAATACAATTTAAAATACATCACAAGTTAAAATACACTAAAACACATAACACTATTTAAATTACAGATATAATTAAAATACATCATAATTAAAAATAGAGTGGGTAGGACTACCAGATGGCTTCCTGTTGCCTCAGGGCAGTGCCTACCATCTTTCTTCAGATAGCAAGCCTGACTCTGCCTTTGAAAGTTGTATTCCTTTCCTTTCCTTTGCATGGGTTTTAGGGAAGGGGGTTGTGTCAGGGCTCCACACCCAGAAAGAGACTGAAATTACAAATGTGTCCCAATTGAGGAGGAGCATTTTTTTTTCTCTTGAGCTGTGCTGTTCTCATACGCTGCCAAGGAAGATGGGCAACGATTGCAAAGGAAGCAGGAGGAGTCATCCCAGATGGTGTTTTTCTAGAAGAGGCACTGCATCTTTTCCCGTTCCTTCTCTGCTGTTCATCTGCTGGGACTTTGTTTTTCTGCTTCCGTCAGGGATGTGCGTGTGAATACCAGTGTGTATGCGCATAATCCCCCCTGCCTGGACATTGCAATTCCATCAGTAAAGCAAAAGTATTGCTGAGGATGCTGCATTTATGACAGAGGAGATTATGGAAGGGTTGATTCTTGTTCTCACATGCAGAATGTGCCACATTAGCAACCAACATCTCACCGATGCCTAAATCCATAGATAGAATCCAAATTGTGATAGTCCAAAATTCTAGTAGGTAACCTCTAGATTAGTGAAACTTGAGAAGAACAATAGTAGATGCTCTTTTAATTGACTGATTGAGTGATTTCCTGCCTTTCCATGGAACCTGGGATTTTAGGCACTTTAGAAAAGTTAAAATGAATACAAATAAAAAATGCAGGTCAATGTGTACCAAAAAAATTAGTTAAAATCCAATTAAGCTGCAGAATGTATAATTTAGCTTAGTTAATGTGGATGGCAATTATGAAAGGCAAAATTGAAAAACCAGCTTCATTAAAGAGCAAAAATAATACCAACAGAACAGTACGTTGTTAAAAGCTCTGCAGTTGGCATTCAGAAGGCATTTACAAATAGAAATGTTTTCATGGAGGACAGCAAGCAAAGAGCTTATCTGTCCTCTCTGGGAAGGGAGTTTCAGAGCCTAGAGGCAGCCACTGAAATACTGCTAAATACTCCAAGCAGTAACTCTGTGAGGTAGGACAGAGCCTTGGTGGCAGAGAGACCTTCCCCTCATGCTCTAACTGCTGTTGCTCTGGACTTTGAAGGAGAGGAGAAGAGCTAGGCACAGATCCATCATATCCGGGCCCCAGCAGCTGGTGAGAGGGCCTCCTTCTATTCCAACTGCCATTGCTCTGGCCTCTAAAGGAGATGAGAGCAGCCAGGTGCAGCTTCATCATGCCCTGGACAACTGATGGTGAGAGGCCCTCCCTCCATGTCCCAACTGCCATTACTCTGGCCTTGGAGGGGGAGAAGAGCAGTGAGGCACAGCTGCATTGTGCCTTGGCCCCATCAGTTGGTGAGAAGCCCTACCATGTTCCTCCTGCTATTGCTCTGGCCTCTGAGGGGGAGAAGAGCAGCCAGCTTCTGATAGATGTACCTCCATCCCCTTTTTCTTGTGCATCTTGTCTTACTCAGATTGCAACCCTGAGGGCATGGAGCTGTTTTAAGATTTGCAAACTGCACCCTTTTTGGCTGAAGGGCAAATCAATTCACCAACCCTCCTAGAAACCACTAGTTGAAACTGGTCAAAGGTACAGAAGGATGGGACAGCCACGGGGACGAGAAGAGTGCAGAGTGCTTTATCACCACTCTTTTTTGCTGGTGGTGGCTTTGGTTCTGTTGCACCTTTGGGAGGCATGGAGGAGGGGATGGGGGGGGAATCTGTTTGTAAATTGGCTCTCTGTATCATTCGTTCAATGAAGCCAGTGCTGAAGGTCAGCTGTAATGAAGCCTCTGAAGGGAGAAAAAAACAGCTGGATGTAACTCCGTTGTGTCTTGGCCGCGCAGCTTCTGAGAGGCTCTCCATGTTCCGTTGTGTCTTGGCCTAGCAGCTGTCTCCTTCCATGTTCCTACGGCCATTGGTCTGGCCCCTGAAGAAGAGAAGAGCAGCCAGCATAGCTCCATCATGCCTTCGCCCCAGCAGCGGGTGAGAACCCTCCCTCCATTTTCCGGTTGCCGTTGCTCTGGCTTCTGAGGGAGAGAAGAGCAGCCAGCAGCTGTTGAACCTGATCCCCTCCCTTGTCCTTATATATCCTCACTTATGTAGATTGTAGAGGGGAGAAAACTGTCAATTAATTATTTCTAAGCCACCCTGGGAGTCCTTTTTTGTTAAAGGAGGTGGTATATCCAACAACATCTTAATTAATTCTGAGAATGGCTGAGTTTTTAATTTACTGAGAGGAAAGTCTGCCACATCCGTTCAGGCTCTGTGAGAAATGGTGACTCCTGATCTTCTTTAAACACTTCTTTTCATTTCTTTTTAACAGCGAATGCTGCTAAATTTGTATAGGCAACGAAAGGATCCTGGTAGAAACACCCATTATTCCTAATTATTAATAACACCCTAAACCTCGGTGGGACTGTAGTGCATCACTCTGAATGATTTTTTTTTTTCCAAAAACAAGGTAGGACGGTTGATGCAAAGGGAGTAGGGAGGGCAGGCCTATAATTGTGCTAATATGCAGTGCAGCAAGGCATGCAATTAATATGCCATAGGAATAAAAAGCATGCCTGCTAATAGTAGAGTGTAATTGGGATTCAGCTGCACCCTTGGTCGTGGGCTATATGACGGAACGCTTGTGTTTATGCTCTTTTTCAAATTAGCAGCATGGAATAAATTAACACCCACCAATGAGCAGATCTCGTTTCCCAGCAGAGCTGCAAAGGCAGACAATGCCTCTCAGTTCCTGTACTTATTGAGAGAGAAAGAGGACAGTGCTTCTGAACGATGGTGTTTCCCTGAATTTTATTTTGGTCTCCCCAGTCAAAAAGGGAAAGTTGCAAACCAACTGTGTATTATTTTTGGTCTGCCTTTGCCTTTCCTCCAAGGAGCTCCAGGGGCCCTTTCACATCACACAATGATTTGATTCCAGGTTCACTGCCTGGCTGCATCCAGTGATGTCCCAGGATTTGTCATTTAGTGGGTCCCGAGAGTGGAGAATTCCAAATTTGTTGTGGTTGTATGCCTTCAAGTTATTTCTGACTTCCAGCAATTCTCAGATGAACATATCATGGGATTTCCAAGGCCATACTTATTCCACAGAGAGTTGCCGTGGCCTTCTTCCATGACTGAGAGAGTGGGACTTGCCCAAAACCAGCCAGTGGTATTCCAGGGTGAGCAGAGATTTTAACCCTGGTCTCCCTAGGCCCACACTCAAGGGCACTATACTGTGCTGGCTCTCCAAGAATTCTGAATTGTTGTTTCTGACTAAGACGAACCTATCATGTGGGCTTTCTGGGGCTGAGAGTGTGCAACATGCCCAAGGTCACTCAGTGGGCTTCCATGGCAGAGCAGAGACATGACCCTTGGTTTCCAGGTTCTTGTCCAATGCTCATACCACTACATGCTCGCTCCTTAAAATGCAAATCCCATAGGATGGAAACACAGAAGTTAAAGTAATATAATGCTAAATTGTGTGGTGTAAAAGGGTCTTCGGTGGTATCCGTGGCTCTCCTCTCCTCCCTATTTGTTCCTCACAACAACCCTATGAGGTTGGTCATAGAGAGAGAGAAAACCTGACTGGCTCAAGGTCAGCCCATTACGTCTCTTTGGGACATGTTTAAATAGTGGCATTTTATTACCTTGACTTGGAGTTATAGAGTCAGAGAGTTGGAAGAGACCCCAGGGGCCATCCAGTCCAACCCCCTTCTGCCATGCAGGAACCCACATCCAAGCACTCTCTGATAGATGGCCATCCAGCCTCTGCTTAAAAACCACCAAAGAAGGAGACTCCACCACACTCCCAGGCAGCTTATGCCACTGCTGAACAGCTCTGACCGTCAGGAAGTTCTTCCTGAGGTTCAGGTGGAATCTCCTTTCCTGCAGCTTGAATCCATTGCTCCTTGTCCCAGGAACAGTGGATAGTGATGAGGCACATGCACTGTTCATGAGTGGGGGCAGTCTGAGAGAAGTGATAAGTTGCCTGTAGATTTAAGGTGACCCCATTGATTTCATAGGTTTCTCTTAGGCAAGGAACACTCAGAGGTGATTTTGCCAGTTCCTTCCTCTGAAATACAGCCTATGGCGCTTTATATTCATCGGTGGTCTCCTGTTGAAGTACTAGCCAGGGTTGACCCTGCTTAGCTTCCAAGGCCAAAGAAGCTCTGGAGCCTTTAGCATATTGGATTTAAAAGCATAAATGGTTTTGAATGAGCCCCAGGCTTTCTTTGACCAAATCTGGATCCTTGGAGCTCTCCAAGGTCCTGTGAGCTATTCCAGCCTTGCGTATAACATGCCTGACTGCAAGATTTCCTACTTACAGTCAGGAAAGGTTCTTATGGCTGCTTTGAGAAATCGACTAATGGATGCTGTGCTTGTGAGCAGCAGTGAAAAGGGCCAGGTTGGGGATTTCCAACTTTGTGGTTGAAAACATTAAACATTTTCCGTGGGCTCAGATGTTCTGAGAAGAGGTTGCACCTGAGGTCTGTGCATAAGCTGATGCTCCTCTTGGCCCCCCGTCCAGCCCGCTTCCAAAGGACTCCGGGCACTTGGAATGCAAGCCATTCATTTAACCAAATCTTATTAAAATCTGTTGAATTACTCCACTGCTCAAGATACGGAGGGAGGCGATGGATTATTTTCTCCAAAGCTGCATGTGAGCGCGTGCCTGCTTGGACCTCAGTGGAATCACGTGATCTCACAGGGCCTCCGCTGTGCCGTAATGCCGCATCAAGTCAGAAGGGAGGATCCAGCTGGCTGAGCAGAACAATCCACAGTAACAATCCACACGGCAAGAGTTTGAAGGTGTGTATTAATCATACATATTATATTTATAATTATATACAATTATATTAAGGGAAGCAGCACAATGGATTGGTTTGAGGGTTGGGCCAGGAGGCCAGGAGACCAGGATTCAAATTTCTGCTTGGCCATGGAAACCCACCATTTGACCTTGAGCAAGACATGCTCAGTTACAGAATGAGGGAATTGCAACCTCATTCTGAACAAATCTTGCCAAGAAATCCTCTTGAGAGAATCTTAGAGCTGGGAGAGAAAACAAGGGCCATCCAGTCCAGCCCCCTTCTGCTATGCAGGTATACACATCAATGCACTCCTGACAGATGGCCATCCAGCCTCTGTTTAAGACCACCAAAGAAGGAGACTCCGCCACACTCTATTGAGGCAATGTATTTCACCACTGAACTACTCTTCTTGTAAGGAAATTCTTCCTAATGTTTAGATGAAATCTTTTTCCCCTCAAGTTTTAAGCCATTGCTCTGTGTCCTAGTCTCTGGAGCAGCGGCAAACAGGCTTGCTCCATCCTCCATATGACATCCCTTCGAATATTAGAACATGACTATCTCGTCACCTCTTAACTTTCTCACTTAGGTTCACCGTAAGAAAGGAATGGAAGGCATTGCAACAAATATTAATTAACAGAGCCAGCATGGGGTAGTGGTATCAGTGTTGAACTAGGACTCCAGGAGACCAGGACTGGAATCCCTACTCAGCCATGGAAACCTTGGGCAAGTCACACACTCTCAGCCTCAGGGGAAAGCTATGGCAACCTCTCTCCCTCCTCAGAAATCTTGGCAGCCAGCATAGTATAGAGTGGCTTGAACTTTGGACTAGAACCCTGGGAGGCCAGGGTTGGAATCCCTGTTTAGCCATGGAAGCCCACTGGCTAACTTTGGGGAAATCACACTCTCTCAGCCTCAAGGGAAGGCAAGGACAAACTTTCTCTGAATAAACCTTGGCACCAAACCTCTTGAAGAGAGTCACCGTATGTCAGAGCTGATTTGAAGACCTAACAACATGTTAATTACACACTTTTCTTTTTTGTACAAGTGACATGCAAGCCACCAATTAACCAAATCTTAACTGAAATTAGCTTGGGCTGCTGACGGCCGTCTCCCCACCTCCCCATCGCTGCCCTCCCTTTCCATATCTTCCTGCCTTTGGTGTCTCCCCCCCCCAAAATATGCTTCCTTCAGCCGCTCCCCCTCTCCCAGCAGCCTTTTGTATACTTGAGAGAGGCAACCACATGATATATCGAAGAATAACCTTCCTGGAGACTCATCTCAGGACCCTAATTTTTATTTCAGTTTGGCCTATAATAATGATCCTAGCATTCTTTGGTGACAAAGGGGAGCAACCTTTTTCAGCTTGAAGACAGGATTCATTTTCGGAGAAGTCCTTGGCCCACCGGCACTCCTGCAGTCCCAGTCTGGCCTTCTGGGTCTCCCCAAATGGCCATGCCCGCTTCCCCATGATTCGAAGGCTTCTCAGCATCTTTATGTTTTCTAAGAGACTAAAATGCCCCTCCTGAGGCTTCGTTACTGGCAGTTTGAGTGTTGGACTAGGACTCTGGGAGACCTTGCTTGCCGATGGAAACCCACGGGTTTGACACTGGACAGACGACACTCTCTCAGCCCTTGAAGAAGGCCATGGGAATGCCCTCGGAGTACTTCCCCCCATTTAGATTTAGCGTGGTATAGTGGCTTGAGTACTGAAGTAGGACTATGGGAGACCAGGGTTTGAATCCCTGCTCAACCATGGAAACCCACTGGGGGACTTTGGGCAAGTCACACGCTCTCCGCCTCAGAAGAAGGCGATGGCAAAGCTGCTTTGAATGTTCTTTGTTCATTTGGAACCTGCATGGCTTAGCAGCTTGTGTGTGGGACTGTGAGAGACCAGGATTCAAATTCTACTCAACCGTGGAGATCCACTGGAGGCCCTTGGGCAGCTCACACTCTCTCAGCCTCAAAGGAAGGTAATGGCAAACCTCCTCTGAAGAAATCTTGACAGTTAGAGCAGTGCAGTGGTTTGGGAGCTGGGTTATGACTCTTGAGAGAACAGGATTTGAATCTTTACTCAACCATGGAGACCCCCTGGGTGACCGTAAGCCACTCGTACTCTTTTCGCCTCAAAGAAAGGTAAAAGCAAACCCTCTGAAGAAATCTTGCCAAGAAAACCTTGTGATAGAGTCATCTTAGTGTTGATATACATTGGAAATGATGTAAAAGCACACAACAACAATGGCAACACACATAGACACAACATCATTTTATAGAAAGGGAACCTGCAGCTTCTCTGCTAGTGTCTATTACTCTGGAATAACAGCAGGGGAGCAAGGATGCCTCTGAAGGATTTGGCAAAACAGCGAGACTCTTGGGGTTCAGCTGTCCCAGGTGACACGCTGGGACGTGGAAGAGACGGTCTATTAATAGACGCCATATGGCTCTCGCTGATGTGTTTTCAGTGGTTTGTTTAAGAAGCTGGTAGAATGTTCTTCTAGAAAGCCACTAGAGAAAGAGTCTAATTGTATCTTGGATGCCAACCCTAGCCAGATTTTTCTACCCCATTTTTTATCATAGAATCAGAGAGTTGGAAGAGACCCCAGGGGCCATCCAGTCCAGCCTTTTTCTGTCATGCAGGGACCCTCATCAAAGCACTCCTTTTGACAGATGATCATCCAGCCTCTGCTTGAAAACCTCCAAAGAAGGGGATTCCACCACACTCCACTGAGGCAACCTATTCCACTGCTGAACAGCTCTGACCATCAGGAAGTTCTTCCTGAGCTTTAAGTGGGATCTCTTTTCCTGAAGTTTGAATCCATTGCTCCTTGTCCTAGTCTCTGGAGCAGTGGAAAACAAGCCCACTCTCTCCTTGACATGACATCTTTTCAAATATTTAAACATGGCTATCATGTCCGCTCTTAACCTTCTCTTCTGCAGACTAAACATGCCCAGCTCCCTGAGCCGTTCCTCGTAGGGCTTCATGGCTTCCAGACCCTTCACCATTTTGGTCAACCTCCTCTAGACACACTCCGGTTTGTCAGTATCCTTCATGAAGTGAGATGCCCAGAACTGGACACAGGATTCCAGATGAGATCTAATCAAAGCAGAATAGAGCGGTACCATTACCTCCCTTGATCTAGACATGATACTCCTATTGATGCAACCAAGAATCATGTTGGCTTTCTTGGCTGCCGCATCACACTGCTGACTCATGTTCAGCTTGTGGTCTACCAAGACTCCTGGATCCCTTTCACATGCACTGTTATCCGGCCACGCGTCCCCCATCCTATATTTGTGCATTCCATTTTTTCTGCCTAAGTGCCTAAGGACCTTACATTTCTCTCCATTGAAATTCATTTTGTTAGCTTTGGCCCAGCTCTTTAGAGGGAAGATCTTCCTTCATCTATGCTGCTGTTCCCGCCACGATTTTTAGCTTGACAGAATTCTCTCCATATTGACTTATCCACTAAAGGGTGATGCCCTTCACCCTTCAAATATTTAAATATGGCTATCATGTCCCCTCTTAACCTTCTCTTCTCCAGGCTTTGAACTCAGTTTGCAGCAATTTAAAATAAGCTGATGACAGAGGGGGAAAGTGCGAGAAGAAAGAAGCCAGGACATTTTAAAAACAGTCAAATAAGTGAGACATTAAAGGATTAGTCAGAACTGTCCTTGCCAAACTGGGACAGCTGGAAGGTATCTGACTTTAAGGCTGGGAGATGCCAATTTCCCTGTTAGCCATCCAAAACAGGCCTTGTATATTTGCATCCTCTGCAAAGCGGAATAGGAAACTAGGCTTGGAAAAAGTCAGAGAGAAACCTGAGGGCAGGCTCAGTTGCCGCGGCCCCTTCCCCCTGCCCCCTCATGAATGCTAGCTGTTTTTCTCTTTGTTGTCCCTGTCTTATTGAATTTTCCTCTGTTTTCTTTCCAGCTTTTATTTCGCTTTCTTCTGATAAGCCTCCCACTTCAATGGCTGGCTGAGAATTCCCCAAACGCTCCCAAGATGTCAAGGGAGAGTTCCCCCCCCCCCCAGTCTTAGCGGTTCCTGAGCCTTTCATTTGCATCTCCTTAAACCTGTCCACAGCAATGATCAAAGAGCGGAGATGGGAAGTTTCGGAGGAGAGGGAAAGGGACAGGGAACTAACCCCCTTTAACGCACACAGACACACACACACACGCACACACGCACCAGCCCAAGTGAAACAAAACAGAGGAAGAGGGGGGGACACAATCATCAAAAGATACTGAGAACAGCCTTTTTTTTTTCATTCTGTATATTTCATAATTGTTTTAAAAGGACAGAAGTAAAAAATACCATTCCAAGTGCTAACAACACAACAACAACAACTTCCAGACACCACCCGGAATCCTGTGTCCACTTCTGGGCACCACAGTTCAGGAAGGATGTTGACAAGCTGGAACATGTCCAGGGGAGAATGACCAAAATGGTAGAAGGGCTGGAAACCATGAAACCCTATGAGGAGTGGCTGAGGGAGCTGGGGATGTTTAGCTGGAAAAGAGAAGGTTAAGCGGGGACACGATAGCTGCGTTTAAATGTATGAAGGGATATCAACTGTAGGGTGGAGCGAGCCTGTTTCTGCTGCTCCAGAAACCAGGACACGGAGCAATGGCTTCAAACTTCAGAAAAAGAGATTCCATCTAAACATCAGGAAGAACTTTCTGACAGTAAGAGGAGTTGGCAAAATCTTGCCCTTACCAGCAGGCTCTGGCAAAAGCAAACGGCTGCTGCGTCTCCTAGATTTTCTATTAATTTAATTAATTTATTAATTAGGTTTTCTATTAATTAATTCTATTACAACCTCTGCTAGGTTTTCTATTAATTTCCCCCCATTCTACAAACTTGAAATGTCTCCCTAAGGCTTAGTTGTTGTCGTTGTGTGTCTTTAAGTCCCAACTTATGGCGACCCTAGAGTGAGTTTTTCTGGGGCTGAGAGTGTGTGACATGCCCATGGGCACACTCTGGCTTTCCATGCCTGAGTGGAAAAGTGAACCTGGACTTCAGGGTCATAGTCCATTGCTCAAACTGCCACACCATACTGGTTCTCAAGGCTTAGTTACCGGCAGCAAAACTTACAAGCTAAAATATGTTGGTGTTGCCTTTGGCCCTGCCCACCCCAGACTGTGCCTCCCCCAAGTCTGGAGTGGGGTGGCCCCCCGTATCCTCCAGGCTGGAAGAGATATTCGACTTTATTGTCAGATCTAACTGCAATTCTCTTGCATTTCAATGGGTTTTTCCCCCATAAAATTATCCTGCAAGAAGCTGAGGCATTTTCTGGAGCCCGATTTCCTTCACTACTTTCTTTCTCTGTCACCTTTCAGTTAAATTAATATCTAAGCTTGCTTACATTAATAAAAACAAACAAATACCTCTTCAGTTCCAAAATCCAAACTCAGAAAAAAAAGCATCAGCACCTCAATATAAATCAAAACGCCACAGCAACAGCAAAGTGGAATAGAAACAGAACTATCCAAAAATGGAAGCACACTGAAGACTTCCATTAAAAGAAAAAGAAAAAAAAAAGGCACCTAGTGAGATAGCATTTAGGCGCCTGACGAAGGTTTTTAAAAAGAAAATTAATACATTTCCTGGTTGTTTAAAACCTTTTAAGCTTCACCAGAGCTGTGTTTTATCTACTGAGCTTTTACTGCTTTTTAAAATGTTTGCTGTTTCTTCTGCTTCCTTATCCTTCTCCCTCCCTGTGTTGGCATGATTTGCCTTTGATATGGTGAGCCTGGCCACCTAGAAGGCTAAGTGAGGTAACAACCTCAGGCAGCAGATTTTGGGAAGGCGGCAACGCTTCTAAGCCCTGGCTGGTCATTTCCATCTCTTGGAAGTTGGCGCTGCCTGTATCTCACACCCTGGACTGCGCTGATTCAGTTAATCTGCTCTCTGTGTTGGAATAAGTGTCAATTGCCACGCTAGTTTTGTTCTTGTGTGCCTTCAGATTGACTTCTGATACCCCTCTCCGTGGGATTTCTTGGCAAGCTTACTTCAGAGGGGTTCTGCCATTGCCTTCCTCTGAGGCTGAGAGGGTGGGACTTGTCCCAGGTAAACACTGGGTTTTCACGGCGGAGCAGGGATTTGAACCCTGGATTCCCAGAGTCACCGTCCAACACTCAAAGCACTACATCATGCAGGCTCTCAAGATTTATTCAGAGGAATTTTGCAGTTGCCTTCCTTTGAGGCTGAGAAAGTGTGACTTGCCCCAGGTCACCACGCACTTTTCCATGCCTGAGTACGGATTCAAATCCTGGTATTGCCGAGTCCAGTGCTCAAATTACTGCATTGTTCCAGTCTCCTTCTGCTTTAATAAAGCTGTCCAAGAGGCTGAACTTATAACGCAGTTCATTGTTCCAGATAATATGTTGCCTGTGGCCAGGTAATCACTGCTTTGCTACGTTAGAGTCTATGAACATTTCTTTCCAAGGGGTACACATCAGGAGGTATTAGTAAAATGAAGGCATTGCTCTCCAGCAGGAATTCTGCCCAACAATGAAATTTTCTTTCAGCCACCAAATTTCTAGCATTGCAGTAACTTAGAAATTCAGTTGAGCATTTGGAGACAGTTTAGACATGCAAAGCAAAAGGGTAGGCAAAGGTACCAAGTGAATACCTAGCGAAACCAACAAATGGACGAGTTCTAGACATTAATGGTTTTCAGGGTCTCACTTTTTTCAATGCAAGAAATTTGGGAACTGAACAACAGTTTAATGGGAGGGAAGATTTTTCCTCTGAAAGGGCAACACCCAGATTCTCCCCGCCACCGCCGCCGCCAATAGCTACATCCTTGCACTCTCTCTCTTTCTTTTTTCTTTTGGGCTGATGAATCATAGAATCCTAGAGTTAGAAGAGACCCCAAAGGCCATCTGGTCCAACCCCATTTTGCCATGCAGAAAGACACCATCAAAGAACTCGTGACAGATGCCCATCCAGCCTCAGTTTAAAAACTTCCAAAGAATGGGACCCCACCATATTCCCAGGCAGTGTATTCCACTATTGAATGGCCCTTACCATCAGGAGTCCTTCCTAATGTTTAGATGGAATCTTTTTCTTTGTAGTTGGAATCCATTGCTCTATGTCCTAATCTCTGCAGCAGCAGAAAATAGACTTGCTCTATCCCTCATATGACATCCCTTCAAATACTGAAACATAGCTATCATGTCACCTCTTAACCTTCTCTTCTCCAGCCTAAACATACTCAGCTGGCTAAGCCACTCCTCAGGGGTCTTCCTAGTTTCCAGGCCTTATACCGTTTTCGTTGCCCTGCTCTGGACATCTGCTGGCTTGTCAGTTTCCTTCCTGAACTGTGGTGCCCAGAACCAGACACAGTTCCTGTTGAATTTGCTTTATAATAGCATTCCCTTATTAATCTAGTTTGTGCTGCTGATCATTCCACCCACTGTGGTTGGCCTTCCATTAGTGTCACAGTATCTTGTCCCAGTTGCCTACTAAGCCCTTTAGATCAGTGCTAATCAAAGTGGTAGTCCATGGCCCAGAGCTGATCCATGAATTATGGACTGCTGGTCCCTGAAAAGTTTCTAGGAAAGAAAAAATTGTAGTCAGTGGCACCAACATGGTGCCAGTCCCTGGCACACTGGGGAGGGGCGAGGGAAAAGCTGTGCTGGTCTTTTGCATCAGATAAATTAAGAAGCACTGTTTTAGACCATTTTTGCATGATGTCCAACATCAGAGGCAGCTAGATATCCCTTAGTGTGAAGGATGTCCCTTATTTAAGGGTTGGAAAGGTTGTCCACTATAGGGCTGGAAGGAGTCTCTTAATATGAGAGATGTCCCCTATCTGAGGATAGAAATTTTGTCCTATACAAACTGAACAAGATGCCAAAAAAAAAAAAAAAAAAATCCTGTATATGTGGGTGTAGGCAGGAAGACAAGCATGTGGACATCATGTAATTTATGAATGTGGACAATATGTTAATCTTACAAAGAAACACATGGCTGAGTGAACTGAAATCTATATTTTCATATAGCATTGAGGTAGAACACAAACTTTTAAATAGCTGTTTCCCAATTGTAAACCCTGAGTGTCAAGAATTTTAGCTCTCCTTTATTGCCATTTTGGAAACCTTCGCAAAACAAGATGTGGTCCTTGTTGCCCTGGGCAATCCAGTATGGAGCTTTTGCTGTTGTTTTCCATGCCATATTTAATGTTTTTTTCCCCCTCTGTTGACTTGGGAGCCCCTACCAGTAGCAGTGCTACCGTCAACATAGCCTTTTCCTTTACGGGAGCACACGGCTCCACTATCACATGAAGTGGATGGGTAGGAAATCAATGGGTAGAGAAATAAATCAATGGGTAGGAGAATAAAATAACTGTGGTTGCAATGGTGATAGGTAATCTGGAGCAATTCCAGATGGACTGGCAAAATATCTAGATGAAGTCGCCATAGGTAAGATCATGACGACACAATTACAATTACAATTGCAGTAGTACATTATCCTATGAAATCTCATTGATTCCTTGATTCTTGGATAAATATCTCAATCATAAATGGTCCAAAATTCAATCAACTGCACTTGGTAGATTGTGCAACTGAGCTAGTGGTTAATAAGATAAAGAAAGTATATTTTCCTATATATTGTCTACTCATCAAGGTCTGATAGAAGTGCTTTCCTTCCTATCCTCATCAAAGCTTGATTGTATATTACAGAGAAAGGGCAACATCTTAGCTAAAAGAGTGAGCTACTATAAATGCCTTAGGTAGTCCACTTGGTTTTGGCCTCAGTCATTCCATCTGCAATATGGGAGCAATAACACAGCCTTTCCTTTGCAAGGTTTCTCTAAGGGTATCAACTTGGCAACACATGAGAAGCATTTTGAAGATCTGAAAAGGCTATAAGAGGTTGCTGCTGCTGCTGCTATTACTATCATCATTCTCCTCATCATTTGTAAATATACCTATCGGAAGTCCCATTCTATGGAGCCATGGCATAGTGGAGCAAAGGCTTGCAGGGTCAAAACTCCATGACATTGTGATGAACAGGGGCAATCACACTGCTTGTGGTCCCACATCAGGAATGCATAGCAAGAACCACTGCATGTAGAAGTAGACATGGATTGTGTTACACAACCCATCTGTTGAATGACAGGGTTGAAAATCTGAACCAAGACACCAAATGAGCCACTGAATAAATAACCAACATGCACTGACACATCCATGTACAATGAGTATGCACGGGGAGCCATGTGGCTTCTGCATCTGCCGCCTTGAGCTGAAGTTAGAGGTTTTCCACCAGACCAAAATGTCTCACTACTTTTGCAGCTGAATTTACACATGTGTAAGATTCCGACAGGGTTTTGTACAGGGTTCCTTTCTGAGCTTACCCACAATTTTTTTTAAGCGTAGCATCCTGGATTTTCCTTGCAACAATACATTGTTGTGCACTATCCTTCACGATTCTTTTTAAAATGAGCAATCAAGATGCATTGGCTTTGCAAAAGACCTGCTCCCTTTGGTTGGTCACTATGGGTCAACACAGTTGCCAGCAATTTTGGGAGAAGTGGAACTATGGGAACGGCCAGGATTTCAAAATTTACCACTACGCATCTGCTAGAGTGAATTGCTTCTTCACCTGCTTCCTGCTGTCTGAAACCCAATGACTCTCGCAAAGACTTTTTGCTTCAAACAGCTGACATTAAAACTCTCTTTTGTTTTCCAGTTTTTGTCATCTTCCCCTGATCTCTCCATTTAATCTTTGTAAGTACATTAATATATATAGTCAGCCCTCCACATTTGCAGATTTGATTATTCACGGATTATCTGCTGTCACTTCTGCTGCCTCCCTATGCCATTTTGCAAGCCTCGTGAGGCTGAGAAACTGTGAAGGAGGCTTGTAAGTCCCTCTTAAAAATGGTGTGGGGCAGCCGTGGAGGTGGCCATCAGCCCCACCAGCCCCCCGCTTCTGCCTTGGGAAGGAGCCCTGGTGCCTCAAAGGAATCCACAGTGGGTTGAATATGGTGATCGTACTTTTTTGTGTGTTAAAGATGGTTTGGGAGCGCCTAGAGTTATTCACGCCTTTTTCATTTTCACAGGGGTCCTGTGCCCCTAACCCTAGCGAATGTGGAGGGATGGCTGTATATATAAATGACCTTGC